>CM070622.1:12003868-12603868 GCA_036346255.1 Ampelocalamus luodianensis
ACATCTCTGATAGATGTCGAGATTTGCAATTTATTTGGATAGGCCATGGTACACACATGCATGCACGTATGAGCAAAGTCTATTTTGTTTCATATGTACACATACACGTATCATCATATTTTCAGATCCCATGCAAAAAAAAATAGTTTAAATACATGCTTAACAAGGTCCTTCAAATCTTCAATGGCAATTCAGACCTTTCATCTTTTACGGACAACTCAATAAGCCAACATCCTATAAAAAATCAGATTACCAAACAACAAAGCTTGGTTTAAAAGCTCAGAAAGTCTAAGCCTAAACAAACATGGCCTTAGACTAAAAATGACTTAAACCTTTTATGAGCTGAACGAAAAAGCCATCCTTTTGTATAGGTTTGGGTTTTTTTTTTTTTTTTGCTTTTAAACCGAAGAAAAAGCCTCAATAAACTGGGCCTGCATAGAAGGTGGGGCACAAATGTGAGGGCTAGACGTGCCTGCAGTTCGGGTTACGGACTTACGGCAAATGAACCTGGGCCACACAGCCAGTTGTGGCCTATTGGGCAGGAGCTTGTAGTGTTCTACCGCCCAACAACGAGCACACAGTTCGATTTGAGTGGTAGCTAGGACAAGAGTGTCCATTGCTAGGTGATTTGGGTAGAATTAATTACCTTCTCACGCTCACAAAACATGATTACTTTCTCACACTGTATTACTTATCTGTCTCACTATACGTGGGTCTCCTTCTCATGTTTTTCTTTTTTAAAAAATCATAATACTAATGGTAATTTTCGAGCTTTACGTCGGTAACTTGTTGAAACTACAGATGGTTACTTAGGGGTGCAACTAGAGGTAATCTTTGAAGTTTAGGGTGGTAACTTGTTAAATCTGTATATAGTAACTCAGTGTACAACAGATAGTAATTTCTGAACTTTTTATAAACTGACACAAACTGTCGTAATTTGGAACTTAGGTGGTAATTTTGTTAAAATGCAGATTTTAACTTTTAATTTGGAGTTGCATTTTGTAAATTTCTTTAGTTACATGACATAATTTAGTTATCAATGCCACAAATAGTAAGAAAAAAGAACCTAAGATTATTTAACAAAAGAAAAATAAAAGCATGTGCTTTATAAGACTAAGGAGCACATATAGGGTGACAATTTGTTAAAATACAAATGATAACTCACGTGCAATTTATGGTAATTTTTTGAACTTAGGGTGATAAATTCGTCAAACTGTAGACGGTAACTATACAGTCCAACTGATGGTAAGTTTTGAACTTTATACAAATTCACAAACTGATGCCGAATTTTGGGTGATAATTTACTAAAACTATAGACGGTAACTTTGTGGTAATTTGTTGAAGTGCGGTTGATAGCCTCTGCTATGGGCCAAATCTATTCTTCCACAAATTGTCGCTACTACTTTACTTTTTACCGTCATTTTTCTGCGGATTTTTTACTCTGTTCTTGTGTACATTCAATGAGCTATACAGCGTTCGACGATTACTTTATATAGTTTCTAATACAAGACTTTGACCAATTTTTTTATTGTTATCATAGTATACTAGTAAAAATATTAAAAGTTTAAAGACAAATTTTATAACAATATTTACGTGCCGTTGGAACCATCTCTTCGTAAAGTGGTGGAGTTGTAGACGTACGAAACTACTAACTAAGATTCAAATCCTAGTGCCCACTTTTATATATATGTGAGTACGCTTTTAGTAGAAATTTTGTGAGATCACGAATTTATCCCCAACCTTACGAAATACTTAGCCTTCCATTGGCCCTAGCATCACAAACAAAATAACCCGTGCCTCGATGGACATGTGCTTCCCAGAAATGCAGCACATATACATCTTTACAAAAGCATGCATCAATTCCATATATCACAAATAACAAATCTACCAAAAGACATACATAATATAAGTTATTACAAGATGGCCGACCGACCAAAAGGGATTAAAGAGACAGTAACAGCGGAAGCAAAAGTGTCATAAGATGGCTATAAACAAGAGCCAATTAGTGTGCCTTAACCCACAAGACAACCAACCAGACCGCCGAGCTAATCGTCCTAAAAGCCACACATCTCACAAAAGTAAGGCCCTTGGGGCTCACCCTCTTCCTCTGCACACAACAAGCAATGCAGATGAGTACAATAATGTACTCGCAAGACTTACGAGTAACAAGCCTATACATAGCTACATGTGAGCTGAATTCAAAGGAAATGGTTATATGGTTGATTGGACGCATAAAGCAGTTTTCATTTGCAATAATGTAATACATTGAAAGCAATTGGTAAAATCTGTTTTAAGCATTGAAATAACAGCGAGTAACAGTTAAATAATCAAGTAACCACCTAGAGGTGACTAACCCAATAGCCACACAACATAGCACGAATCCCCGATTCGTTCCACCCATCAAGTTTTAATTAATATGTTGTAGTCTAGTTCTCACCGGGCGTATCCGAGCGTGTCCATAACCTAGGACAAGGCTATTCGAATATATCAAAACCCTGCAGGGGTGTACTAATGTACCCACACTTCAGACCGCCTTTCCACCAGCCACGGTTAGCATACTTCCTTTGGTATGCAGGCACGGCTAAGTCTAACAAGACGTTTTCCAATGGATTGAGCTAATCAAGAGCCGCACGTATGGGGGTTAACCCTTAGTGATCTGTCGACAAAATATGGATCACAAGGACCCATACGTGGAGTAGGAGACACCGGCCTTGGCGGGTGCTGCCCTCCCCACAAACATGTCCATGTTGCATATAGTTAAATATACAACCCACCACGCGACTCATTAATTAACACCCCCCTAAAGTACTTAGTCAAGAGAGGTCCCATACCTTCTAATGTGGTTAGCACGTAAATTGCTCCGTATGGTGGCGTAAGTAACTCAGTCCTTATTGACTCGGGCACCATTCTAATCACACCCAAAAGCACACCAACATACCATTGTGTCCAAGTCCAAATCATTTTGTTTTCATTTTTATTTTTCATAATTTAAACATAGCACAAAGCCAAAACATAGAGTTATCATAAGTTTGTGTGATCAAAGTTATCGACAAGTCGATAACCGCCCATTTCTACCGATAGCTAAGCATGGCTAAGCACATCAACTCGTGAACTACTAAGTGACAAGGGTTCATCCGATGAACCCAAAATCACAGCAAATAGCCCTAGGCTCAGTAGTAGAGGATAAACATTTGCCTACTGAAAATGCATCTAGTAGGTTAACTATCGACAATAGTTTAAAACAAGATAGCAATGCATACGTAGAATTTGCAAACAACATATTAGATTTTGAAAATAATAGAAACAACATGATCAAATGATGCTACATCTGCTTGCCTCGCTGGAGGGCAGAGTCAGATTGCTGAGGATCAGATTCGAGATCGATAATATCTTCGGAACCTAACGTAAGATACGATAAACCAATAAGATCGAAGAACACCAAACAAAACTCAATAGCAAAACTCATCCAAATCTTATGAAATTTATGCAGCAGCAAGGTTATGATTTTAAATGAATTTAGAAACAAGAATCAGGTCATTTGGACTAAGTATAAAAAAGTTATAGCTAAAACAAATTCTCTCAGTCTCGAAAAATCCAATTTAAATTAATTAAGGATACTATTCATGGCAAAAATTTCCAGAATGATCTAAGGTCTGAACATTTTATGCTAGGTAGATAATGGCATCCTAAGGTCAGCAAAGTTGGGTTTACCAAATTTGGAGTTAAAATGAATTACTTATGATTTTTCTAAGTTGTAAATCTAGCACATGATACTTTTCAGAAATAAAAACATGATCAAAACCTATTTCATATTAAAATATGATGGTAGGGGAATTTAATAAGATTGAGTTTGCACATTTTGGAGTTATACAGAAAAAGATATGTATTTAACAAGTTTCAAAGCATTTTCTGGAATGTTCTAAAATGGCTGAAATCAAGTTAATAATGTTTGCAAAGTTTTTTGTTACAGAAACAAGCCTAAATACATTTTTAGGTTAGACTTTGGTGAAACATGAATTTAATACAGTTGTAATCACATAAAAAGGAATTAAATGAATTTGTTATGAGTTTTTAAAGTTTTAATACCATTTTTAGCTGGCAAATAAAAGCTTACCGGAATAAAACAATACTTAACAGACTAAAACGACGTGGACGAACGTGGACCCTTGATGCAGAATCTAACGGCCCACGCACTTCGCACACAACGCACGCACGCGCGGAGGTCCTCCGGACCCACCGTTGGATCTAGATCCAACGGTAAAAAATGAGTGGTGCGTTCGGCGACCCGAACGGCCCAATCATTCCTGACCGCAGATCTAGAGATGGAGGGCTGAGAATGATTGAAGTTCAAAACACGCACAGGGTCTTGGGCTTAAGCGCACACGCACAGTGCGTGTTTAAGGCGCGGGCCCACCCGACAGTGGCACAAAAGGGCCAGATTAGGACATATTAATTACCACCAATGATTACAATGATTAAGTGATTAATGATGTCTTAATCGACAACGCTGAGTGACGATTTCGTCCGGAAAAAACCCGAGCGCGAAGAGAGGCTTGCCGCCGGCGGCTCCGGCCACGGCGGCGCCCGCAAAGTGCCAAAATGGGTTGTAAATACTATTGCGCACCTAGTGGGGGTAACCTCGACGGCGACGACGGCCTAGAACGCCGGCGAGCCGAAGATCAAAGATGGTGACCAAAACGGCCGAATGCGAAAATGGCTAAAAAGCTAAGCATTGTCCAAAGAAGCGGGTGCCACAACATCTAAGGACTAATAAGAAGCTACCTTAGCCAAGAAGAGCTCCAAAGATGGTCAGAGAAGCTTTGACCACGGGGAAGCTCGCCGGAGTTGAAGAAGATGAAGGGGAAATAAAGGCCTGAGCAAAAAATGAACACCACTGGTGGTCAAAATAGCTGCAATAAGGCCCACAGAGGGTCCATGAGCAATTAATTGAAAAAAAAAACCACTTACCGGAGCTGAGGAAGAAAGGGGACGATTTCGGCCGAATTTGAACAAACCCCAAATTTGACAATTCCTGATAATGCCAAACCAAATTAAGTTAGGTAAAATGCAAAGGAGGTTGAGGAGCTCAAAAGGGTGCAAAAAGATTTGAAGATGAACCACTAGAGCACCACGAGCCACAATGGAGCTCCACGGGTCAACAATGGCGGATTTGGTGATTTTCAGTGGTTTGAGCTCCAAGAACAGAGAAAGAGCTAGAGTGGTGTAAAGGAACTCAATGGAGGAACTAAGGGGGCTATTTATAGATGAAAAGCTAGGGTTTGAGTCAGGACCTAGCTCAATGGTGTGCTCGGTTCATGGAACTGCCGTGGACCGAAGAAATGATGGGGGCAAGTGAAGATCAGGACATGGGAGCCGAAAGCCTGGGGCGCATTTAATGCGAAGAGCCGTTGACGTGCGAGGGGATGGGGCACTGCTCTCTCCTACTCCCTGCCATGGTGCGCACGCTGGTACGGGAGCCAGAGGAGGAAGAAGAACAGAGAAGAGAGACTGTGACCGACGGATTTTAGGTGGACGGTCACGATTAAATGGGACCAGCTGAGGGTCTCTAACGCTCAAGTCAATCAGGGCGACCCGATCAAGAACGAATGGCTGAGATCAATTGAGCCACTCGGGCGACCCGATCAGCCCAATGAATCAGGACGGTTGGATCTTATTCCAACGGTGCAAATGGGTTGGCGCTACCGCGCGGTCCGAACGACCAATCAACGCGGGCTGTTCGATAGCAATCCAACAGTGCAAAATCCACGCGCCCTTTGGCTGGCCTGCTGGTGCAATTAGGCGGTTGAGTTCAACTAAGAAGTGAGGTTGGGCTCGAGTCTAACTCGAGTCCAACACAAGTTTGACTTAGGGTTTTAAGTAAGAGTTGAGAACTTTGAAAGGTTTTTAAAGGTAGCAAACTAACTCCAAAAATTTTGAAATTTTTACAGGAGCTTGCTAACTTCAATATTGACCTTGCGTAAAATTTTCAGAGGTTTTTATGCAGTGCAATTTCCTCTAAAAATTTTGCAAGTTGCTGAGCTGGGGTTTGACTGCCTCCTAAAAATATTCAAACAATTTCTAAAAATTGTGAAATTTTTCAGAGGGGTCACATACCTTCCCTAGAACTTGGAAAAAATATTTTCAGAAGATGATCACAAAATTTGCCAAGGATGTTTTTGAAAGGTCAAGATTTGGATCAATTGACTTGTGACTTTGTATTTTCATAATTCTTTTACAAGGTTTGTCCAGAACATACAGGAAATACATGATGTAAGAAATTTTTTTAATTTCTACTCATTTTTTTACATTTGAAATACAAGTCCAAGATTGGGAAGTTACAGTGTATCCCCTACAATTGAGGGACGGGACCAGCTCAGGGGGAGGCTAGGAAGCTAGTGTGCAACTCGATTCGGAAAGCTCACCAATGGTGGCAAATTGATGCGACGGCGCTTGCGCACTAGTGGAGAGGACGACGGCCAATACAGCGAGCTCACTACGGGAATGGAGAAATTACTTGGGGCTTGTTTGGATAGGGAGGTATTAGAATTAATCCCTTCGAATTGGAAGGGATTTTAGTTCAAATTTCGAGTCAATCCGAAGGGATTGAGTCTAATCATAATGTATCTAAACAAGCCCTTGAGGGGAAAATAAGGATTGGAGGTGGAACACGAGATGACATTGTTGGTTTTTGTAAAAGCTCACAGAATTGGAGAGAACGACGAGGCAGTTGAGGCTGTCGGCGCGGAGAAAGCAATGTTGCAAAGCTCAGTCTCGTGGTTCTAGTGGAGGGGGGGGGGAGGCGGTGGATGAAGGCCGACGGCGAGGCCCAACGGATGGCAACGTCGGCATAGGTGCACTGGGGGAGGCGAGATGTGGTATGAGAGAGAACGAGGAGGAAAAAATGATTGGAGGGAGAAGAGGGTGTGAACCTTGACATTGATATGATGTTAGTGAAATTGGTCCGTGTGGATGATGATGAGAACATCAACCCTCCGGATACGACCGCTACTCCACATCATGGTACAAGAAAAGTCCCTACACCATTTTGGTTCTAAGTCAAGCAAGAGTTACAGTGGGACACGTTCTGGAATTCAATTCGGTCTCCGGAGACAACACTGACTTCAAACGTGCATAGAAGTCGCATATAGACTCCGTTTGAGGTGTTCTTAGGCTTGTCTAAAACCTTATCTCGGTCTCTTTCCAGCGGATCTGACCCTACCTCCAAATTACATCTGTGTGCTCCGCAATCACCAAAATAATTCGGCACTAATTCTGAATCCGAGGCAAAAGGGTGTTGCGCCACCTCCACTTAGGTCCATAGGCCTTGTAACCCTAGGGGCGTGCGTCCACCCCCTGGCCGTCACGGCCATCACCCTCATATATTCTCATGTGTGCGACACTTTAGGGTTTGGATTTCATTTAGTTAAAAGTTAGCTACATTACAACTTCGTGTATTGACTTGTGTTGATTAGACCAACTATAATACCACTTCGGAATCCCACCATATTGAGTACTTCAATCCTATTTGTAATTTCAGATTGCTTATTATCTTGTTCTTCGATTGTATGCAGGAATAAACCTTCGTGGTCAGGTCAATCATGCTTCTAGTAAGGTCGATAACAATCACGGAGTTGGTTCAGTGATTGCCGGGCATATTGATCGTGTACGATTAGTAGCCGAATCGTGAGAGTCGTCTTCACTAAATCGAGTTATCTTTCTCATCAAAAGATTGGGACACCTATTGTCGCATCAGATGCCAGTCATGCCACGCTAATGAAACCACGGTGGTTTTGGTCTCAAGACGGTAATATAATCGGTTTTGAAAATTGAGGGGTGTCGGTACCCGGTTTTATAGTTGAAGGTTAAATTTTAGACAAATGTGGTAGTTGAGGGAGTTTAAATGGACTTATTCCTGCATAGACCAATACTGAAATTAGTTTTTTCTATAAAAAAATCCTCTGTTTAAACACCTGAAAAGCAGGCAATTATTCCTTCGTTTTCTTGATCTTTTTTGTTTGTGGAAAGCAGGCCGTCGGCAAGTTAAGAGCATTGTCGTCAGCCAGATTCGAATTCCGGAAAGCGCATATGTTCCAATATCTCATCTGATCTTTTGTTTTAGACTCATATCTCACCTGATCTTATGCGCAGGCAGAAAGCAACCCCAGGATGCTGTGCAGAAGCGAGACGGAAATCCACAGCTAGATCTTCCTGAATGTATTCCTCCGCTGCAAACCGCCCGTTTGCACCCTCAAATCAATCGTGACACGACGGTACAGTGGTGAGCAGTTTAATTCGGAAACGATCTTTGGATCACCGGTAGAGTTTATCTCGTCTCGTGCATGTCAAGCCCGGTACGTAGAATTGGATATGATTGTACGCCCGAATAAATCGTTGCATATATGCAAGATAGGTGCGAATAGTCACCAACAATAGGATCTATCCGAACCCTATCCTGGTCCGGTGCAGGGGGCCGTGCCTAGTCACTGTTGAGACGGATTCCATAAAAAAATTCACTTGTACGCAGCAGCATGCTATGTGTAACATGTGTGGATTCATAGGGGGCGCTAGATAGTTGCTTAAAAATTAACCATGTAAACATACGAAATTACTAATTCCCTCCCATCCCAAGGGGTTGGACTTGGACCTAATCCCCGTCTATTCCCACCCGTCTATCACCGCTTATCCAAACAAGGTCTAATGGGGTTGTTCACACCTCGTCGACGGCTACTGGCATCGGAAATCTATGATCTTGTGAACCCCAAAATCCTGAATCCTCTAGCTCACGGTATTATTTTAATGTTTCCTTTTGTAAAACTCTGTTCTGGAAAATTCCCCTTAATGAAATTGGGAGCGAGTCTCCTGTTTCGAAAAGAAAAGGGATCGCCGAGCGCCCCTTCCTGCTAAAACATTCTGAGACAGCTATGTGAAAAAAAATCCTACTAGCACCGCAGTGAATGTACGTATATTGTCAGTGCCGCGGACCCATAATTTTCAAAATGAGTGTTCGAAGTTACAAACATATTGTTCAATATAAAATATAAAGGTGTACAGTAGCAAAAATCAAAGTACAAATTGTCCGTACTAATGGCAGACAACATCTCAAAGAATTCATTGAATCTACAAAATAAGATTTACTAATTGCGAGGAGCCAGGTCGCCACCGCCGGCTATAGGCCCGCAGGGCTACCCGGTCGCCCTCCCCGCTTGGTGGTCACCCCGGCTCGCTCCGTCGCTCAGTTCCCCAATGACAACGTCCCGCTTGGCGTCCGACCTTGCTCCTTCGACCTCCGCCTGCCGCCGCAATGTTTGGCTTCATCGTGGTCAAGCCACCGCGTCAAGAGAGAGGAAGAGATGTGAGAGCTGGTTGCTGCCTGTTGATTGTTAGGGTTAGAGAGATAGAGATGAGGGGTAATGACCTTGTTGTGGTTGGACCGAATGGTCCAATGCCCAAATGGCAAAGGCTGAATGGTATGTGACCATGGGCCGGTCGTCACATGGGCCACCTTGAGGTTCTGGGGCACCAGAGGCGTGGTTTGATGGGCTAAGAGAGAGTTATAGTATGATGGGTCTAATTAAGAATATATTTCATTACATATGTAACACACATACTATACAGTGGATTTTTTTTTTGCAAAAATTAATGGGTGTTCAGGGGTGTTCAGCTGAACACCCATGATCCTAAGAGGGTACACCCCTATATATTGTGTCAATGATCGAGACCCATGTTCCTTTATTGAGTTTGCTGGGAAATAAAAAATGATAACATGGTCGAAATTGAAACCTTTATTTCCATGGACACGATGATAGTTTTTACAAGAATGCGATAAGAACGAGATTATTTTACAAGGTGCACAGGCTACCCTATTTATATTTATCTAAGAGGTGACAGTTAATGATGCTAAAAGCGTCTTTTGTCTTCATGCACGTGCCTTCGTTGAGTCTTGAACCGCTGTGTCTCTTAACCAATTGTCATAAGTTGTCAGATACACCAATAGTCGAAGTAAGGACTTCTAATATTTTGAAGAATGTGAAAGATGGCTCGGAGCCTATTTCTTTTGATGACCAGCCTTCCAGCCTGATCAGAACTTCTACAGAGTTCATAAATGAACGAATGCACGTATGTATAAATACAGCCTTAATCTTGAATCCTTGCTAAGATTGTAGTTGATAATTTTTTTTCCTTTTTCTTTAGATGCATGGTAGAAAGACAGGTACTGACCAAGCTGAATCCAGCAACCAACCCCCATCAGCTAAAAAAAGCCAAGACTATTGTAGCAGAGTCTTCACAAGTTGTGGTTGAGAGACCAACGACCAAGATAGGTGTTGTTGCTGTAGTTTCTATGGGTGCTTAAGTTGCTGCAATGCCGACCAGTGCTACGTCGACCAACGCTGCACCGTCTAGTACCCAGGCTGCCGTAGCCCTGACCAGCACTCCTCCTGCTATTCAATCGAAGCGTGTTCATGACTGATCTCAAGCGCAGGAAAAATTGGCAAAAGCTGCAAGGCAGCAATCTAGGGCACAAGAGGAAACACAAGAGTAAACATTCAAAGTAATTTCATTGTCACCTTTCTCCATTCCCATATGTTCAGTGTGAGGGTGAAGACGTTGAGGAAGAGGAAGACATTCCTCTTATTTTTAGTCAGAATGCCTAGGATTAGCAGTCCTAGTGTAAATATTTATGAAGATAAATTAAGTGGTGGTAGCGGTACATCGGTTGACACCGATGTTTTCTTTTCTTTCGAGACCAAAATTGGTACCCGTTTCGAGTAAGTTATCTAACTTGACTATTTCTTTATTCGATGTTTACATTGTTTACTCAGATAAATTTATGTTTTATATGTATCATCTCCCGGTCACTTCTCCTCGTCCAATTATTGGAGCTGAAGGAGAAGAAGCTAGGGAGGATTCATTGTCTGTTCCCGTAGCCGAGTTGGCTCCGGCTAGCTTGGAAGAGGTAGTAGTGCCTATGGTTGTGGTAGAAGAAGTGGTCAGGGATGCTCCGACCTCTCCAAAACAAGTGCATACAGACAAGAAAATTGAGCAGATCTCGATTGCTACAGAAAAGGTGGTCAAGCAAGTCCCAACCACATGAGAGGAGACAAGGCAAACATAAGTGGTTGTTGAGCTGGCCTTGATCACTAAAGTTTTGTCTGTCATAGAAGAAAGGGTTGAAGTTGTTCCTGACCAGAATGTTGGTCAAGATTTAACTTCTCAGCCAATCAATCTTATTCTTTCCCTTTCAATGTGTCATAACTGAGAAATTTCTTGTTTTAATTTTTTTTATCTTGTTTCTTAAAAAGGAAAACATTCCTCCTCCAAGAATGACTTTTATCTCTGAGACTGATGCCATGGTGGTATAGAGACCACCTTTTGAGCTAAGACATGCTACGACCAGTTCTGCAGAAGTAAGAGTTGATCAGCCTACTATACTAGATGAACCTAAGTAGAGTGAACTAGAGAACCAACTCGTAGACTTGAATAACAAGGTAATAATATATTGACTTAAGCCTTTTTTTAATCTTGATTGGATAACAGAGACTTCTAACTTCTCATTGTGATGTTTATAGAATACAACTGAAATGCTTGGCATAGTTAAAGCTTACATGAACAATTTCACCAAAATGGATACATCCAAGGATGCAGAGATTGCAACACTAAGAGAGTAAGTTAAAGAAACTCTTGTTTTAATTACTTTAGTAATTGTTGTCTTTCTAACTTCTTGCTATCTCAGACAACTCAAACAGGAAAAACAATCCTTTGGTTGAATCATTCAAGATCATAAGAACCAGTTGGTTTATACATATAATATTGCAAAGGATTATAAATTACAACTTGTAAAAAAGAATGAAAATCTTAGGGAGAAAGATAAAAGCCTCAAAGAGGCTGCTGCAGAGCGCAATCGCCTTCAATAGCTTAATATAAAGCATTCATATGATCGGAAGAAACGTGATGTGGTCTACGAAAAACTTGTGCAAGACCACGACACACTTCTTAGCAAACACAAAGAAGAGATAGAAGGTAAAAGAAATGCTCAATCATATACTTGTTAAGTGCAAGCAACTCATACTTATTCATTTTGTTTTCTCTTTAAATAGTTAGATTTACAGAAACAATTGAAAGACCAAAAGAGCTCCACTTGTAAAGTGATGTTAGAGAAAAGAGAAATAGATAGACTTCGATATGAACTTCATGAGAAAAAATTAAAGCTCGAAGAGAAAAGCAAATCTCTCATGGAAGTAATTGAGAACAGCAAATAATCCAATTCTACAGCCCTAACTTTTATTTTGACACAGTTAAAGGCAATTGCTATAAAATTGAAGTGTCTAGAGATTGAACTTACAAAAAGTGAGCCATCTGTTGAAGAATTGATCAACGACATCGGGTCACAAGTGAAGCACGTTGTCAACCACCTCCCAAAGATGGCCTGATCTATTAGGACCTCTCTCCAGTCTGTTATAGTCATCCTTGTTGGCACTTTCTTCATCGAATTGAAGCGCTTTTCCCATGATGCAGTAGACTTGGAGAGACTTATTCCTGATCCGCACTTGAGCTCTGCAGAAGAGACCAGGAAAAGAAGAGAAGAAGTAGCTAGTCTAGCAGTTGAATACATGAAGGATGTTATATTATAGTTTAAGGAAAACTGATGATTGGAACATTATTGTAATGATGTAAATATTTTTTTTGTCTTATTTTAGTTTGTTCTTGTTATTTTTTCTATGTTATTATCCCTCGACTGTCATGTATTTGACCAGTAAAATGGTAAAACTTATCCTAGGGACTTAGTAGTGTGATAAGTTAAAGGCTGACGAACAATATAACCTTCACAATATACATAGTACTAATTGGAAATGAGCTCTTAGATAAAATCAATCTAGTGAGTTTCCAAGCAGTAAGGTTTGGCTTACAAAAAAAGTCTCTACTAGAAGTTATCTAAAGATCCGACCGACGACATTGTATATGTTAAAAAATATGGTCAGAAGTCATGTAGACTAGCCTTGATAACATAATATAAAGGAATAAAAAATCAAAATATATAAATAAAAGAGAAATATATCAAAGAAAGAATGTGAATCATAAACTTTATTGATAAGATAGAGTTTTTACATATAATATTTGCGAAGATGATCTATATTTCAAGCATTGGATAGAACTATTCCATCCTCCATATAGCAAGTCGAACAGAACTAGGTCAGGTTATAGAAACAATAGTAAAATGACATTCCCATTTGGGAGATAATTTGTTCAAATTAGACTAATTCCGAGTTCGTCTAAGAACCAAGTCACCCACATTATGTGTTCACAGTTGAATTCTTCCGTTGTATCTCTTGTAGTAACGACACAACCCTTGTAGATAGGCTACCAACATGATAAATGCTCAATTACGTTTTCTTCAAGAAGGTTGACATCATCTTCACGCTGCTCATCTTGATTGACTTTATCATAGAGATTGACTTGTGTAGAACCCAAATGAATTTTATTATGTAATACAAATTCTGCTCCATAGACCAGTTGAAATGGTATTTCACTGGTAGCCCTACTAGTTGTAGTACGTAAAGCCCAAAGTGCTGAGTAGAGTTCATCTACCCAAGCCCCCGAGCGTACTTTGAGTCTATCAAAGACTCTTTTATTCATGTCTTGCATTATTTGACCATTAGCATGTTCAACTACTGTATTGCTCTGTGGATAAGTGATAAAAGTGAAACATATCTCTGTGCCTATTTCATCACAGTAATTCTGAAATACATCATTAACAAACTATGATCCATTATCAATAATAAGTTGATTGGGTACGCCAAAACGAGTCACTATATTTTTCGTAAAGAACTTTTTGGCTGTTAATGTAGTAATTGTAGTTACAAGTTCGATTTCAATCCATTTAGTAAATGTATCAATAGTCACAAATAGAAATTTATACCCATTAGTTGCCTTAGGTAAAGGTCCAATTGGCGAGGATCTAATAATCCTCAATTAATTAATTTTTTTTGTCTGTAATTGTTATTATAGATAGCAATACCTTCACCTTATTTATGAGTATACCCCTTATTAGTTATAAGGCAAAAGCTTAACTAAGTGGTCATGAATCGTTCTATGACCACCCTGTATGGTCGTAAGTATTTCCTATGACTACCTAGTGGTCGTAAGATTTTCTACAACTACCTCATGGTGTAAGTCTTATTACGACCACCTCATGATCGTAAGCCTTATTACGATCAGGTAGACTACGACCACTCTATAGTCAACAAAGCTTACAGACATGTGGGGCCAATTGACTAGAGACTCTTATGCGTTGTGTTTAATACACACAGTAGCTACTATGCGCTGTTATTCTCCGGGATAACTGCACATATTGAACCTCTGTCCTGGACATAACCGGAAGGCGACGTGTCTCTCTAATAATAACTTCCATTAACGGGATAGTATGCATTGTTATTTTCTAGAATTTTTGGGAATTTTTGGAGTTTATTTGCTATTTCTTTGAGCTTGGGTTTATTTAATCAATTTTGGATAATCCTTTGGGCCAAATCTCCTTTTCCTTCGGGCCATTTTTCTTTTTCCTGGCCCATCTTTCTTTTCCCTCCCTGCCCGCTTTGCTTGGCTCGTTTCCCTTTTCTTGCATGCTTGCCTTAGCTGTAGCCCAGCTCACCTCTACCCTCGCATCTTTCCCTGCCATGTGGGTCCCCCCCGTCAGCGTGTCACTTCATCTTCGTCTTTCTCCCGGCTTCTGTCTCCCGCACGCGCATGTTGCCGCCGCCGTATCCAACTCAAATCTCCCTCCCCATGCCTTTTTAAGCCGCCGTGCCCATGTCAAATCCTCCACCTTGTCCTCCTCTCTTGGTTGCCCTAGTTGCCCTCTCTGTTTGTGCTACTGTTTCGCCAAATCGTCGCCGAGAAGCCGCCAATCGTTGAAGTGCCCCGTCACTAATTTCGTCGCCCTCGTGGAGTCTCTGTCCATCGTGCCACCGTCGTTGAGTCCGCCTTGGCATGTTCTAGCTCGTGCTCGCCTCACCGTCCCCTAGAAGTTACCGGACTGCCATCGCCCTTGTCTTCCTCAACTCCGGTCGCACCGCCCGTCGCTGATCTCCTTCTCCGGTGTGTCTTCTGCCATCCCAAGTGCGTCACACCGCGTCCCTGGTCCTCCTCTTCTGATCCCCCACCTCCTTTTGGTTTCTCCACCACCGTGCTGAGCCACCACCGTCGCCTTTCTTCTTCATCTTCGGCCGCGCCTCCTCAGTGATCCTCCAGCCATCTAGTTTGTTTTGGTGCATTCTCAGTGCCGGTGCTCACCTCCTTTTCCGCTGGGCACCATCAAGCTACCATCGACGCCGCACACTCGAGCCGCTATTTCGCCGCCGCCGTCTCGCTGCCCCCCAACTGTGCCACCGCCGGCTGAAGAACCGCTGTGTCGCCGGGGTTCCATTTTGCCCCTCGCCGGCCACTTCCTCGCCACAATCCACCATCGCCACCACTTGCCCGAAGCCACCAGCCGCCTCCTCTGTTTTCCCCTCCCTGTTCCTCTCTCTCTAACATGTGGGGCCCCCTTGTCAATCTATCTTTTTCTCTCTCTGCCACTTTGTTTCCACCTGTCAGCCAGCTTTTGTTTCTCTCTCTCTCTTACTTACAAGTGGAGCCCACTTGTCAGTATATTTTTCTTTTTCTTTTCCGGCCGAAGGAATATTCTTCTCTCTCTGTTTCCTTTTTTGGCAAATCTTCCGAGAGCCCGTTCTCCTTCGCCCGAACCCTGATTTAGTCTGTTCAATTTCCTAAATTTGTTTAAAATTGAGCTATTTCTTTTATAGTTGGTTTTGTTGTTTTTGGATTTTATTTTTTTTGTTTTTTTGGATTTTTTTTTGTTTTGTTCCTTGTCTCTTTCTCGTTTAGACGATCCATTTCAAGGAGCTAGAGCTAGAGCAAGTTTTGAAGATCAAAGTGTGGTAACTGAGAAAAGCCAAGGCAAGTCATAATTAATTGATCATGGTTAACCTATGTTTTCAGAAGTAACGTGTTTTATATTAAATTGCATGCTACTTTTATATCAACTGTTTTAGGAATAATTAATCACCTATTTGTCATTATGTCACTATTGGTTTTTTGAATACCATGAATCCTTTGTCACCATAGGATGGCCATTACTGGTTGGACATATTTGTATCACCCACATGGATACCGTAGATGTGCTTAGTCATGCTTAGTTACGATGTGTTCATGTCACATGATCAATAATGTTAATTTGACTTAATGATATATGAAATTGTGGTGCGATGATACTAATGTGCATTTGTGGTGCGATGCTACTTTTGTACAAACCGTGGTGCGATGTCGCTGTTATCAAATTTTATGCTATCGCAGGGAGTGTCATTGGTTTGGTTAAACAAAATGGTTTTACTATCGGGCATATGATCGTGTAGTGAAGGGGGTGCAGTTAGCACTTTTGGGATGAGGTAGACTTGCCTAGTTGAATTGTCAAGGACTTAACCTTGTGCGCCATTGAACTGGGCCATATCGTATAACCACATGTCCAGTATGGGATGGATCTGGCTAATTAATTAGCAACGTCTTGATTTTAGTTATGTTTTTAGAAGCGTGAATTCTATGATGGATATTCACAATGGTGCAAGAGGGGGTCCCTGTTTGGTTGTGATGATATTCAGTATTGAAACCTCACCGGTAGAATTGGGTTGAGAAGGAGCTTTGTAAAGGCCTTGTGATGATCACTTGGTCGCACACCTATAGAAGTGTGTGACATACATTTTGATTTATCTCTTATGGATGAAGTTGTACGACCTCTGTAGAGTTAAAACTGTTTAAATAGCCATGTCCCCAGTTATGGACAATACCCGGGGATTTCACACGAGGGGTAGAGTTTTTATAAAAATGGTTGGAAGGTGAATGATGTTCACTTGTTGGATGTGAGATTCACTTGGTGGTCTGGTTAGGAAGTGGATGAGAGATTCAATGGTTGTTTCAAAAAAAAAATGTTTACTCTATTTATTTATTGAATTTTAAAATTACGCTTTGTAATCTAATTACTGTATTTACTGTCAATATTTGCCTTCTGCAAAAAACCATATGGCTATTCCTTTGATCAAGCCTTGCATGAATATTAATTGTATACTGTTTCCTACGACTTGCTGAGTACTTTATGCACTAACGACTTTAAACTTTGCTGCTCAGTTGAAGAAGGTCAAGTTGCTCAAGAGTTCTACAAAGAGGAGTTCTTTGAAGGCTTTGCGAACTAGGATGCGTTCTCCACTCGATTGCCTGTGTGCATGTCGAATGGCCTCCCCAAGTTTCTTTTCCGTTGAAAGAGTTTTATTTCTTTCTTAAGCCCCACATGGCAAGTTAAGTAAAAGTTGACCATAAGGTCCAGTTGTTACTATTTGCTATTTTTCTACCTTTTTAGTTAAATCGTTGAATGGATGGTATTTCATCAATGTTTCACTATGTGAGCTAGTTACTGATCATGGGACTAGTTCAGAATACATAGAGGATTTTGGATGTGTAAATCCGGGTCCCGACACCTCTGAAGTGGTCAGTTGTACTTCTATAGATGTAACTATAGAAGATTTAGACAAATATTCGAGGAAAACACATGTTGGAACAAGTGATCGTGAGGAGCCCAATTTTGACAATTGGTCCATTAAAGTATTATCTTTTCATAGAATGTATTAGACTTCAAAACTACTATTTTTTTTCAATTTCCTTATCCAGGTAGTGATCCATTGTCTTATCGAAATATTGATATTCCTTACTAACCTAGTTTACAACCAATTGTGAATCATATTTTGCTAAAAGTCGACGGACACCAAGGGATTTAGCTGCTCGGAGCTCGACTAAAAGAACTTCATACTCTGCCATATTATTTGTAGCAGGAAATTGTATTAGGATTACATACTGTAATTGGTTGTCTTGTGGTGTGATCAGAACTATACTAGCCGTCGAGCCTTTAAGTTCTCGAGAGCCATTGAAATATAGTGTCCAGTGGTCGTTTAGGCTAGACTCCATATGTTCCTGTGGTTCAGAATTAGTCCATTCAATGATAAAATCTGCCAAAGCGTGAAACTTAATTAGTGTTCGGGCAATAAAATAGATGTAAAATGATCCAAGTTCTACTACCCATTTAGTAATACGACCAGTTATCTCTTGGTTGTGAAGAATACTTCTCAAGGCAAAGGACGGTGGTACTGTATTATTATGTGATTGAAAATAATGTCTTAGCTTACGGGAGACCATTAATAGAGCGTAAAGTAACTTTTGGACTTGAGGGTAGCACTTTTTTGGTCCATGTAATACTTCACTTACATAGTAAACGTGTCGTTGGACCTTATCTTGTTCTGCGACTAGTACTACACTGACTATATGAGGTGTAGTAGCCAAATATACCAACAAAGGTTCTTTTGGGTAGGGTGAGACCAATATGGGTGGGCTTGCTAAATGAGTCTTAATGTCCTCAAAGGCTTTATTTGCCTCATCCTACCAGTGAAATTTATCATGCTTTCAAATCACCTTAAACAAAGCGCCAATCGCGACCACTGCACTCAGTGACGTCACCAATTAATCCATCCATTACTAGTTGTATAGTATATACAACAAATCTTACAAATCAAATCTCTACATAGTTTACTTTTACGTACGTGCCCTGGCCTGCCCTACCGATATGCCTACCGTGAGAATTTATATTTCAGTGAGAATCCCATGAGTTCGATCGAATACCACCATCACACGTGTCACTGTACAAATTGATCCACAACATTTGCAGCATCTGTGTTGTGCACTATCCTGATTTCATCAGCTAAGCAGGTGTTACGTTCCGCTTGGGTGTTGGTAGGCGGAAGCAGAGAAAAGGTAGATTGGGAAGGGAATTTGGAGATTGGGAAGAAGAACAACATGAGGAAACAAAGAATTGGAGGATAGGAAAATCAGGGTTTTGTCTGTAGTGCTTACATGTCTGATGCCTTTCACAGGACTCAATGCCGCTAGTTAAACAACTCTCAGCGGTGGGACTGGCAACTATGGCCCACACCCTCTTCACATGAGTTGTTGCCCAACTCACACGACCTAGTCCTCCACCCGGAACCTCGAATTGGGCTTGCGGACCCGTTTTCTAGCCTATTCACCATCTTGACAATAGCTGGTCTTCTGTTCATCATCATGTTCCTTGTTCAGCATTGTGACATTCCCCACTCTTCAGAACCAGCTTGTCCCCAAGCCGGCACTTTTGGGAAACGGTCCTTCAGCTTGGTGAAGTCCTCCCAGGTTATGATAGATGGGGATGTAACCAACCACTACACTAATACTTGGGTTCCCAATGTTGCTCCTGAGCGATGCACGCGGTGGCCCAGAACCTTGTCTGCCACCCTGTCTTCTTCCGATGCCAGCAATTCTTGTTGTGCCGTCTCATTTGGGGCTAATGCCTTCCTTAGCAACGACACATAAATCACCAGGTGTATGCTACATGTTTGGGGTAACTCCAACTTGTAGGCCACTACTCCCACCATTCGATCAACCTGAAAAGGTCCAAAATACCTGAAGGCAAGCTTATGGTTAACGTGAGTTGCAACTGAGGTTTGGGCATGGGGATGTAATTTCAGATACACCCAGTCACCTGCTACAAAACTTCTTTTCGACCGCTTCAGATCCACTTGAACTTTTATTCACTCACTAGTCCAGTTCAGATGCTGTTGCAACAAGCTAGTCATGAGCTTTCTGTCTTCCAACCATGCTACTATGTTAGGAGACGTGCAAGTGGAAGAATCCACCACACCAAAATGCCTTGGGCCATGTCCATACAACACTTCAAACGATGATTTCCCCAGAGTAGAGTGGTACGACATGTTGTACCAGAACTCCGCTAACGCCAACCACTCTGACCATTTCCTCGGGCATGCATGGACAAAATAGCGAAGGTACGCTTCAAGGCACTAGTTAACTCGCTCTGTCTGTCCGTTGGTTTGCGGATGGTATGAAGAGCTTATTCTCAATTGGGTATGCACTAACCAAAACAATTCCCTCTAAAGAGTGCTAGTGAATACTTTGTCTCGATCCGAGACGGTAAATTGGGGGAGACCATGAAGTTTGAAGATATTACTGAGGAAAGCTTGTGCTACTTGGAATGCAATGAAAGGATGAGCTAAGGGCACAACATGGGCATACCTAGAAAACTTGTCAACCACCACCATGATACTGTTGTAATTTGAGGATCGTGGTAGCCCTTCAATAAAGTCCATTGACACCATTTACCATGTGTGTTCCGGCACCAGAAGGGGTTGCAGGAGTCTCAGATATTTGTCATGTTCCACTTTCGCTTGCCTAAATGTCCCCCAACTGCTCTGGAATGCATAGAATGGATGATCTTCTGTTGCATTGGTGAGTTGGCGCCCACCCAAACACGTCTCTCATAATGTAGGATACCATCCCTCAACTAAAATTTTGGATGCTTGGCACCTTCCATGCTTAACTCTGTCATCAGACGCTCCATCTGAGGGTCTTCTTTATAGCTCACAGCCACCTCTATCAACCAACTCAGTACACAAGTCGAGACTGCCACCAGTTCTCCCTCTTGCCAGGTTGCTTTCCTCAATAATGCATTGGCGGCCCGATTCTCTACCCCTTTCTTGTACACTAGACAATACTACCACCCCCAATAGCTTTGTTATGGCTTTCTGCTGCCACGGTGTACTCAAACTTTGGTCATCCAAATTAACTAGGCTTCTTTGATCAGTTCTCATAATGAACTCCGCTTGCTGCAAATACGATCTCTAGTGTTCAACCCCGAGAATAATTGCCAAGCTTTCCTTCTCATGTGATGTGTGGACAGACCTTGAGTACAGGGCCCTAACGATTTGCTGAGATATGCCACAGGATGCCCCTCTTGCATTAGCACTGCTCCAATCCCCTTATCAGAAGCATCGGTTTCTATATCGAATTTCTTCTTGAAATCTAGCAGAGCTAGCACTGGCGCAGTCACTAGCGCATCTTTCAGAGCTTGAAATGCTACTTCCTTTTCGGCCGTCCACACAAACACTGCTTGCTTCTTTAGAAGATTAGTAAGTGGTATGCTAATCAAGCCGAAAATTTGCACAAATTTTCTGTAATAGCTTGCTAACCCGAGAAATCCGTAGACCTCCTTGACATTAGTGGGGGCTAGCCAATTGCACACTACTTCTATGTTCTTCATGTTGGTCGCTTCCCTCTGCTTACTGATGATGTGACCCAAGTAGGTTAATTGCTGTCGCGCAAATGAACACTTGGGTTTCTTGATCTTCAATTGATGTCTATCTAGTGTCTCAAATACCTGTCGCAGCTTGACAACATGTTCTTGCAGAGTACTGTTGTATATCAAGAAGTCATCAATAAAAACATGCACCCCTTTTCGCAGCAGAGGAGCCAAAATGGTGTTCATTAACCCTTAGAAGGTCGCCAGTGCACTCGTCAGGCCATACAACATCACCCGAAATTCAAAATGCCCATGATGCATCTTGAACGCGGTCTTATGCTCATCCTTGGGCTTCACACAGATTTAATTTGATGATATCCTGTTCGTAGGTCCAAGCTAGTAAACCACTATGACCTGGATAGTTTGTGGAGAAGCTCATCAATGATAGCTAGTGGATAATAGTTCTTCACCGTGGCGGCATTCAAGTGTCAGTAATTCACACAGAAACGCCAGATGCTATCTTTCTTCTGGACGAGCAACACCGAAGATGAAAAAGGGCTTATGCTTGGCTAAATTACTCCTTGAGACAACATTTCTGCCACTTGATTTTCAATTTCGTCCTTCTACGCTAGGTTATACTGATACGGTCGAAGATTCACTAGTTTGACACCCAACAACAGCGGTATGGAGTGGTCAAAGGCCCGGTGAGGTGGCAGACCTTGTGGTTTCTGAAACAGGTGCTCAAATTCTTCCAGCAGCTGCTTTACGGGTTGAGGTATCCCATTTTCCATTTTCTCTATTACATACAACGATAAGGATGACTCTGACTCTGGCACATCCTCCAAATCTCCCAGCTACTTCATCCATACCATGCAACATTGGGGCATTTTTTATTTCATACCTTGCATACAGACCCTCCTTCCTTGATACCAGAACGACACGATTTTCTTTAGCCAATGCACATTCATCAGGTTGTGTTGCTCTAGCTAATCAATGCCTAGGATGATATCGTAACAACCCAATGGGAATATTCGAAAGTTGGTATAAAATGTGTTACCCAGAACCTCCCACTGGCAGTGGGGAAATTCCTAGGTACACTCCAGTAGCCCCCCGTTGACACTGTGCACCTGTATCGGTTTCAGAGATCGCTGGGCACCTACCAGCTGTCGGGCCAAATCTTCACTGATGATACAATGAGAACTCCCAGAATTGACAAGCAGGGTCACCTCCTAACCTTGCACATCTCCTTGTAGCCTTGTGGTCCTTGAGGTTTCTGCCACATTCACAACTTCTTTTGAGATAGCCATGAGATCAGCTTGTGTCTAGGATCAATCATCATCTGTCCATTGAGACATCGTTTCAGAACCCTACAACATTTCCCATAATTCTTCGACAACATGAAGTTGCACAGTTGGAGCGCATTCTTGATCGCGAAACCAACGCTCACCACAAGTGTCACAAAGGCCTCTTGTGCGCCTATAAGCTCGTAGGGCAATGAGCTTGTCATCGAAAGGGGTTGCTCTCGCCCCTTCTGTACCTCTTTGATCATCTGCTCTGGCTCCCATGATCAGCGCCATCTTTGCTGGTGGAGGCGAAAGCAGTAGCGCTGTGTGCAACCCCGAGCATGCCCTTGGTGATAATTCCACTTCATGAGAATCTCATCGCACACCTTCTAGCACTTCTTCCTACAAACACGCTAGAGCAACGGCAGTATCCAAGTCTTGTGGTCGATGTAACACCACAACAGATCTTACATCGCTATGTAATCCATCAACAAATTGAGTAACAAAGAAGATATGATTCCATGATGGATGATGGGCCAACAAATTATGCATGATCTTGTTAAATGTTTCTGCATAATCAGCCACCGAATTGGTTTGATGTAGGCGACTGAACTGTCTAACTAACTATTGAAATTCCTCTCTACCAAAGTGTATGCACACTACCTTTGCAAAAGTTTCCCAGGTAGTAAACCGAGTATGCGCTCTAGACGGCTGCAACCACAACAACGCTCCTTCCACAAAATACATGGTCGCTATGCTAATCATAAACTCAAGATGGATAGAACATACTCTAAAGTAATTCTCACTTTTTAGTTGCCATGTTTTAGGATTTTCTCCGTCAAATTGGGGGAAAATATAGTTTAGGAGGAGAGGGATGATGATGATAAGTGCCATGAGGTCTAAATGATGCAGCATCAGAATCATGCGTATTCGAGAACAAATCGAGGCGATCGGGTGTACCATTGCCTAGAAGAGGCATAGGAGATTTTTTTTCCCCGATAAGTGATTTCCTAGCGGCGGTCAATTGGCCCGAGACCTTGGTCCCCAACGATGCGAGATGATCCTTCCTTATTGGGTGGCATTGGGTCCACCACTAGCACAGACTCAGGCTTGACATCTGGTGGAGGTAGTATCGGCGGTAGATCCACCGGTCGAATAGCAAGCACGGGCTTGTGGGAGATTTGGACCACTTGCGACCACAGTTTCCCCACATCCGATTGTAGCCCGTCCACTGACTGCTCCATCTCCAATTTCCACTTTTGCGACTCGAGAACCGCGGGCTTGATTTCTTCCCACGAAGCTTGGATCGCTTCGCCTTGGGCCTGAGGCATCTTGAGCGATTCGCTCTGCTCCAGGACCGCCTTGATCAATTCAGCAAGTTGTTGCTCCATCTCTTGCGAGCGAACTTGTGTGTGAGTCTGATAGCATGCGGAATCCAGGGTTTTAAAACTGCTGTGATACCAATTGTTACGTTCCGCTTGGGTGTTGGTAGGAGGAAGCAGAGAAAAGGTAGATTGGGAAGGGAATTTGGAGACTAGGAGGAAGAACAAGATTGGGAAACAAAGAATAGGAGGATAGGGAAATCAGAGTTTTGTCTCTAGTGTTTACATGTTTGATGCCTTTCTCAGGACTCAATGCCATTACTTAAACAACTCTTAGCGGTGGGATAGGCAACTAGGGCCCACACCCTCCTTACATGAGCTGTTGCCATTGTTGGTTTTCTGTTCACCATCTTGACAATAGCTGGTCTTGAGGAACCTCGAACTGGGCTTGCGGACCCATTTTCCAGGCTATTCACCATCTTGACAATAGCTGGTCTTTGTTCATCATCAGGTCCCTTGTCCGGCATTGTGACAGCAGGCTGCAACTGAACCTACAGACAAGATGCACATTTTCTTTCAAGAAAAGTGGTTGGCAGCTTAGCTATAGCTTAGTGCCTGAGCAACCTGCAGCATGGCCATGCATGCTAGGCCCGGCCGGCAGATGGGTGGCCCAGATCTGATACACGTATACACGACAATCCATCTGTGGCAGTACATACAAGTTAGAGACTAGCGAGAGAGATAGAGAGATAAAGGCGTACGACAGCTCGTGCGTGTTCAAATTAATTAATCAATGATGGTGGTTCGGAAACTCAAGGTTGGAAAAAAGGATGCAACTAGCGCTCGAACGTACAGTGTACACCATGCTCCGACATCTGATTTCGCATGATGTTGTTTCAGCCGTCCATCTCGCGCGTGAACAAACCTCCTCCCGACAGTAGCAAACATGCAACAAAGCATCAACAAACGTGTAACATCACACGCGCCCCGACAGCAACATCATGCACACCTGATGCAAAAAAAAAAAAACTCCTCCTCCGTCTGTAGAATTGGGGCAAAAAATAGCATATTCTCACCAAATTTCATGAAAGACATCAACCTAGCTGCGCTTAGAAAACCGATTCAAATATACCAATCAAACAAATTTTGACAAACATTGTAACATTTTAAAATAATAATTGTAACATCCAAAAATAACTGTTGCAACATTTAAAACTAACTTATGAAATATTTTGATTCCATGTGTGCAACATGGTTGGAACAAAACAACAACTGCAACATCTGAAAATAGTTGTTGCAACATTTAAAACTAACTTATGAAATATTTTGATTCTATGTGTGCAACAATCGGCCACAATGGTTGGAACAAAACAAGTTGTAGCATCCGAAAATAATTGTTGCAACAGTTAAAACTAACTTATAAAATATTTTAATTTCATGCGTGCAACAATGGTTGGAACAAAATCAAAAATTTAGGAAGATGTAGTTGCAAACCTAATCACTTTCAAAATCACATATTGAAACAATGAGCAACAATAATTGCAATGAGAAAAATATCCACCTCAAGAATCTGCTACTGCAACATTAGTACCAACAATTCAAATCACCTATCGCAAAAAAAATATCCATTGCTACAACAAACACATGACACTAACCGGCCTTGACACCAGCCGAGGTGCAGAAGCCGGGCGGCCAGGCCGAGGCACGGTGCTGTAACGACAACGTCGGCGTAGCTGGCAGCGGTTGGCTCAATCGGCGGAGAGAAGGGAGAGTAGAGGGGATTGAGAGGAAGAGATCTTTAGGAGGAAGAAGAGAAGATAGAGAGAGAATAAAGAAATGAGGAAGAAGAAAGAGAGAGAAGAAAGAAAAGAGGAAGTTGTCAGGCCGGGAGGAAAAGAAAAGAGGAACAGAGAGAAGAAAGAGATAAGGTTGGGGAGCGGCTCAACTGCGGCACCCCATGTCATTACCCCGGAGGTTAATCACACTTAAGCAAACGGATTACTATTTATCTGCTCAGTAGGACACCGCTCTAACAAATAGTAAGCCTTACTAGAGTCAACACAACAGAACAATAAGATAGAAACTACACTTTATTATTATAGCAGTTATCCACACAAGGCTATGGTCTTTCTTACAAGTATTTAATTACAATAGGAATAAAATTCTCCTCGCTTGCCCGCTCTGCTCCACTGGTCGCCTACTCGTCCCACCCACCAAATATGGCGTCCGCCTCACCCTGGTCCTCTTAGTCAGCGCCCTCGCCTCTTGCGGCCTCCTCAGTACCTGCGTGTCCTTCATCCCACTCGGGATAGTTTTCGGCCGGACTAGGATCTAACAAAGGAGAATAATATCAAGATTGAGTACTAGTGTACTCAGCAAGCATTAATAGCAAAGAAATACACTGGATGGCTCATCTCTGTTTGTTATCATATTTTCTAGTTCATCTTTTTGTCTAAAAAATAAATACTTCATCAAACTTTAGGAGGCAGATTTTAATATTGAAAAGATTACTTGTCACTCGAAAAGAGGATAGACCCCTAGCGGTTCCCGTAGACTCCAATCTAGGAGATAAGCATAAATTCATGATTTTGTATAGCACTGCGCAGGCTTATACCACTTTACCCATAGCTACTCTAAGCTCTCTTTGAGCTAGGTCCCTTGCATTTACTTTGATGCTGGTTCGAGTTCAGAATACAGAACGTTTTTCAAATTACGTGATTAAGTCTCCACCCATTACTTTCCGTCAGTGCTGACCTCATCATCCACCGAGTTCCTATAATGTTGGTTGGTCCAGCTCTCTCTCTAGACCCAACACTCCATCGTGCAGTAGTATATCGCCTTGGATCCCCCACTTATGGGTTCCTCCATATATTACTTACATGTTGTGGAGAGTATAGCCACGTAACAAGGTAGCATTTTCTGCCCATCGAAACGAAAAAAATTGCTGACACTTAAATACGGTCTCTTATCCGAGTAAGAGTTTTGTTTGTCCATATATATTAACCATATGTAAATGGGTCCCACCTCTTCTCTCATCATCATCTTTTTCTCTTTTTCTTGCCACAGGCCCCTTTACCATCATAATACTTTTCTTTTCTCATCTTATTTCTCATCTCTTTATCTCCTTTATCCGATTTGATTTTGAGACATAGTTTTCATGAAATATGTATAGTACAACAAAGTAACATTTACATTTAATATAACTAGGTTGATGTTCAAGAGATAAGCTTGCCTTCATAGTCATGGAAATGATCGCCATCGACAAAATTGGCATCAGCTACTCCTGCCGGCGTTGGTTCGTCTGCTGCAATTATACGACAACACAAATAATAAATAAATACATACATAGTTGCTTTTGGTGCTATTATGCGTACATTAGTTAGTTGGTTCTTTTCGTTAGCGAATTTTAATTTAATAACATTTTTCGAAACCCCCCCCCCGTTAGGTTAGCACTTCCCAACTGCGGTCATTCTATGGTCTACTGGCTCTGGAATCGTTGGTCGCCTATATTCGGGTTTTATCGTATGACGACTAAAATTACTGCATGCACTCGCATGCAACTAGGTTTATTTAATTTTACGCATGCAAATATGCCTGATCGATTTTACGCCGGCGTTGCTTAATTTAATTAATCCATCTTGATTAAATTATTGTCTAACGCTTCAAACAATTTGTCTAACTTAGCGAGTTCTACCGGTGATTAATTTATTTATGTAGTCTCAGATTAATTTTTACGCTTTTCCCACTTTTATTTTTCCATTGGCCGATCTACTACTATTTAACATTACGCGTTTCACAAATTTATTTGATCTAATAATTTCACGGCGCTGATAATTAATTTTACTGGTGCTTATTCTTATTACTAATTCATTACTACTAATAATCCTCCCTACAAATTACCTTTTTACCCCTATTTTAATTCCCCCTTTTCTTTATTTTTCCCTCTTTTACTTTCTCTCTCTCTCTCTCTCCTCTATCCATTCAGCCGAACCACCCCACTGGTTCTTCTTTTTTGCTTCTTTCCCATTCTATTTCTTCCTATCCTCATCTCTTCTCTCCAAGGGCTTCTTCTTCTGGTGAATGCTTCGGCTGGAGCTCTTGGCTCATGGTACCGCCCTTGCCCGGCTCCCTGGTGGCTGGCGCTTGGCCACCGCTGTCGCTGGGCTCGGCCCTACACCAGCACCTTCTCCCCTCGGCTGTCGCCTCCCCCCAACCCATGCGCGCCTCCTGGTTCCTCCTGGCTCGGCCGCCCGCGCCCCTACACCCATGCGGCTTGCCCGGCCTTCGGCTGCTCGCCTTATGGGCCCGGTTCGGCCCGTCGAGCTCGCGCGACACCTCCTCGGTTGCTAGACCCTGTAGCTGATTCTCCCCCTTTTTATGTTATTTCGGTTTTATGGTTCGTTTGTTTGATTCATGTTCTGAGGTGGGCTTGATTATTTCCTAATGTGTTGCTTGGTGCATGGTGAAGGAGATGGGTGTGGGTGTACTTGCTGTTTAGGCATGATGAGGTGATGGGGTGGCTGTGTAACACCCTGGCTATTCGGAAGCCAAAATGCTACCCAAAGATCTAACATTTAACCATACAGCGAAAAACATCAACAAGAATTCATCAACTAAGCTAAACAGCTCATCAAGAAAATGGAACATAAATAAGAATATAATATTGGGTCCGCTAAGATAATCCTATCAACGATTAATCCATGAACTTTCGCAGTTAATTAATTAAAACTCAACGAATAGAAACGTATCATCCATGTCTAGTTTTAATTATTACAATCCAACAGTTAACGAATGAAAAACATAAACCATCCTTATTTTGAACCTAATGTAGAGTGTATTATTTGAGTAGTGCATGTCTACTCCCTCCCAATAGAACTTCATCACCGATCACCTAAAAATAAATAAACAAACAAGTGTGAGTCCAAGACTCAGCAAGTACAATGAATATAAGAACAGACAATCAACATGAACAAGACAACCTCCTCAAAGGTTCTGAACATACAGCAACTGAATATTTATGAAAAAAAATGAGATGAATGTAAATAATCAAAGGAATGAACTGCACACGTGCTTATACCGGTATAGCCAGTGACACACCCGTCGGTGTTCACTCAAGCCCGCATCTTAACAAAAATGCGGGGATCCAAATCCCGTATGAAGAACGTTTCATACAGGTGTCCAAATCTGTCTATACTGGAATTGATGGGTCTTACGTGCCCATACTGGAATTGATGGGTCTTTCTATCCACTCCCATGGACGGGACATGACAATGTCCAAATTTGTCCATATTGGAATGGTGTGACTTACAATCCACTCCCGTGGATGAAACATGAATTATAGATGTATGAAATGATTTACTGAATAAATAATAACATCATATCTACTCATGGATTCATCACATATGAACGAATATAGACATATCACCATCTATTATATCATAAGATATCACAACACAATCATTAAGCAATCAACATTCACAAACATTAAGAATAGCAAGGTATTTGCCTTCCGCGATGCGACGCGATAGCAGGCAAAGGTGGTGCTCCTAAATCCGAAACTTCACCTCCTAAACAATTAGATAATTGAGATAGGAATACAATGAACATGACACTACTTACCATCGTTCTACAACGCTTCTCCGGCAATTCAAGATTTTACTAGAAACCCTAAACTGAAAACCAACGCATTCAGCCATAAACCGCCTATGGACAGCAGCACGGTAAATAACATATCTCAAGATCTGGAACTCGAAAAGAGGTGAGCTCAGTTTCTATGGATTCTTAACTAACAAATCTACAATACTCTAGTTGCCAAGATTATCCAATTCGGCCAATTTAGTATGCTAACAGATAGTTGAACTTTCAGAATAGAAACTGCCTAAATGAACAAACAGCAGTACTAAATCGATCATAACTTTTAATCTGTAACTCCGAATTGATCGTTCTTTAACAATCTGGAAAGATTATCAAATTCTATACAATTACTTAGTTGGGTGAAAACCCTGAATTTGCCTCTAACATGAACATAAATTAAAAGACAAATTAACAAATCAATCTCGTCAGAATTCTGGACAATAGAAACTAAAATGATCATAATTTTTTATCCGTACGTTGGAATTAGGTGTTCTTGGCGGCCACCGAAAGCTAAGAATATTATCTAAATAACTCTAGGAGATCAAAACTTCTGATTCGGCCTCTAAGACGTCGAAACAGCCCGCGCAACATACTGGACAGATTCGAATCTACTGCAGACTGACTTTGATCCAAACGATTCTAATCGGTTTCACATCTAAACAACATCAAAACAGCGGAGAAACGAATTGATACCCTTGGAGACGCGTGAAACGCTGAACAAAAACCCATGAAGAGGATCTTCTTCTTCTCCTCCTTTCTTCTTCTCCCTTCTTCTCCTTCCACCATGGCCGGCGGCACCTCGGAGCTTCTTCCTCATCTTGGTAGAGCAAAGAGGGGGGGGCTCTGATAAGCCGTGTGCTACAAAGGCGCGCGTGGTACTGTAGCAGAGGTTAGGCTTTTGGGGAAGGGCACCCCCCTTCTTGACTCCACTACAAGGCCGACTCACTTGGCTAAACGCCTTGGGCCGAAAACTCAAGGTCCAATCCTCCCTCAAATCTTGAATTTTCTTTTAATTTTCCTCTAAACTTTAGTGCATTCAAATTTGAATAAATTTCTCTTCCGAATAATAGGTTCTCTCTATTTGATATTCGGGGTATTACAGGCTGCCACCATGGTTGCCGTGGTATGCTACTCATTTTTCCTTTACCTCTCTCTACCCTTTTCCCCCTTTTGTTCTGCGATGAAAATGGTTGGATGATGTGGGCTAGTGTGGGGATGTGCTCCCTGGGCATTCTTGGTTCATGCAGTGGGGGTTCGGACGGCAAATATGGATGTGGGGGGCATGAATGGGGCTACCTTGTTGGTTAGGTTTGGATGGTGGCTGTGGTGTGTTGGTGATGATGACTGTGTGCTAGTGCTCCCTTGTTCCTTCTTGTCGGTTTGGCATCGGTCCTGGTAGTCGTTGATGGTTCGAAGCTGTTGCCGATGTCGTCCCTGCTCCCTTTGTCTTCCCTGACTCCTTTGTTCTCCTCTCCTCTAGTTGCTCTCTGTGGGTGATGTGCTTTGGATGATGACAAGAGTTGGTTGTGCCTGGCTTGCTTGTGCTTTGCACTGGTTGGCAATGGGGGCTTGTGCTTGGGTTTTGCTTGCTCCTGGTTGTTGCCTTGTGGAGGTTGTAGTGTTTGGCTTGTGGTTGTGCTGTCTTTGCTTTGGTTGTGAATGAATGAAGGCTTTGTGTTGGCTTTGGTTAAGGGTGTAGGCTTATGAGGCTTTGACTTCCTCTCAGCTTTCCTCTTGGTTGCCTTCGGCTTGGAGGGAAATGGAATGCTTGGGAGGCTTTGTCTGGGGATGGAAGGACTTGGGGTTTGCTTTGGCTGGGAAGGTTTATGTGAGGGAGGTGCTCTCTGCACTATTCTGTGGCTTTTCTACTGCGGCTGGTAAGTCGGTAATACGAAAAGTGGGTATTGGGCTAGGTAAAAAGGAATGGGCCATTAGTCCATCAGGTATTGTCGGATTCTAATAATTGTCGGGTGATGAAACCTACAGAAGTGAGACGGTGCCGATTAACCTAGGTTGGTCTGGGAACCTTACTGAACTTCGTGAATTTTGATGGCAATCCCTTTTCTATTCCTCACTTCCTTTTATAGCTTTTGTTTGCTACTGCTCTACTGGTCTTTGTGGGAAATAGGAGTATGTGCAGGGTTTTGGATTGGTCGAGGAAAGTGGTTCGACGGGTTGGCGAGAAACGGACAAGGATGCAAGGAGGGCTTCGATGATATGCATGAAATATTTTAGTCTGTAATTTAGTCATTGTTGATAATCTCATTTTGTAATTTACTTCGAGATGTAATATTTCTTTATCCTTTGATGTAAAGAGTTTTCTTGTAATTAATTTAGAGGTTGTACTAATATTTCACTTATACTTGTAATGGATTTTTGTAAATGACTTTAAGATTATACTGATGATTTATTCTTACGGCAATACTTTATATTGAAATTTTTGATGATGACTCTTGATAATATAATCGTGTATGAATTTGTTTGGCTATGTTTTCGTTAACAATCTGAGATTATGTTTGATCTTGTTTAATTGAATTTTTATTTACTGCTAATTAGCGATTAGCGTTGTTTTATATTAGTCTGATCTTCCGGTTCTCACATCAACTAAAAGTGACTTTAGTCTTGGACCAGAGAAGCGGCTCGGGGAGTAGGTGAGCCGTCCAATTCATCGGACGACCTAGCGGTTCATTACCCTTACAAAAAATATTTGTTTTTAGTGTGCCGATCGCTGATCAGATGCGAACGGCGGGGCCGGCCGGCCGCGCGGTGCCATGCCATGCGCCGGGCGGGGAGGCAAAGCGACGCGTCGACACGCGGGGGGGCCACATTTAACTCTCGGGAGGCAGAGCGTGCGCGGCATGCGCTCGGTGTGACCGGTGTTAACTCGTCAAGACTATTTTCCGTTTCGTTTCATCGCGTTCACGGGGAACCGGCCGGCTTCCTCGTGCAGTTTGGCTGCCTAGCTCCGTCTGCTGTGCTAGTCCAAGGTAGGTGTAGGTGAGGCGAGAATGTCAGATGGTAAGCCCCGTGTGCCTGATTAAGACGATCGAGCTTCCTAGAATGGATGGACTTGTATGGTGTCGCGCCATATATTTTTTTAGACCAAGGGTAAACCCCTGCTTATATCAAAGCACAGTCGCTCTATTTTCTACTCTGTAGTCCGTACTCTATATATTCTTCAGTCTTGGCTACGGTCTAAACTTAATTATACGAGTACGATAGCAAAGTGCCGTTGTTAGCACCAACGCACGCATGGCAGTATTATGGCACATCATTGGTGGGTTGCGCACTGAATACACGTATTATTTATTGTCCTCGGAAGAGTTAAGAAAGCGCAGATTTTTCAAGTTAATAGTTGAATGTTCTTTCGTAGCTATGGGTAAATAATAATCATATTGTCCCAGTACGATGAGTCATCGTCATCGGGTTTGGTCTGCGCCACACTATCGGCTCCGCTCCGCAGCGACTGGCCAAGCTTCGCCCCGGACCGCGTTGTATCTTCCGTCAATCTACACCGCGCCGCTCAGGTCCGTTGTTGCATCCGACCGAACTGCCAATTCTTCTATGCCCACCACCACCACCAACTAAGTCCTTTATATCAGAATAAAAAGGTTAACTTTGGTCATGGTTAATTCCTTTAGATTCATACGGTTTCTTCAAATTAATGGAAGCTTTTATTATATTTTCTGTACTTTTCCAAACTTACAATTCTGAAATAAGCTGTAATATTGCACCGATATTCTTCCACTTTTCTTTTCATTGATTCTAAGTTTTACACCTGCGGTTTCGAATAACTCCACCGGCCAGGCAGTGATTACCGGAGAACGGTTGCAGACTCTTTCCACCTATCATTGAATCGGGACACGCACGTGGACGACCTCGGACGGTTGCTGTAGCCCGGCAGGACTTCAACGTAACTGCCAGCGCGCGCCACGACGAAGCCATCAGAAAACCCAGCCAGTTTTGCCCGGAGATCGATCATGTCCGTTTGTAGCTAGTACGTGAACGTCCCTGATCAACGAGAAGATCATATATTTCTCCCTTTCGTCGGCTTACTCGGCATGCTAGCCGCCCAAACCACCACGCCCCGAAGATCCTTTTACGTGTCGTGACTCGCTGATGCCCTCGCTCACACAATCCGTACGCATATACAGATCAACCGAGAACAACTTGATCTCATTTCTACCACCTAATAGTTACCCAACGATCTAATATAAAACGACAGCACAGCTGATGAGTAGTACGATCACGCAGAAACCGCCATTAATTATCCGGCAATATGATGAGGTTCTAGCTAGCGCGTTAGGCAATTAGTTAAGCCGAGTGGACGTGTGAAAGTTGTCCTTGGTTAATCACTAATCAGCGTGCAACAGAACAGGTGGTTAAGCAAGAGCAGGAGAGAGGCTCGATCGCTCTCCCTCCCATTAATTAATCAGCAAAAGCAAAAGCAACAGCAACGCAATTTGAAGTCTTGAGCCCCGACACGCACAATCATTGAAACGTATATGCATATAAATAAAAAGTATACACATGTACACGCACCCGACAGACCAACCGAACTGGGAGGGGTCTCTCAATCTCTCTTTCTCACTCTCCTGTCATCATCCAACACTATGTCTGACACTAAGAAATCATCACAGCAGCAGAAGCTTAATCTACTTAAGTCCCCTCTGATAATTAACTTGTGAAACAAAAAAGAAGCTAACTAAAAGGAGAGGAGAGGGATACAGTTACATGCATGCACAAAAATATACATTGGTTGGGTACTACCAGCTAGCTTGCTACTGCTATTTGACTAACCTAACTATGGATCGAGTCTAATGATCGATTGATTAGCTAATGGGGACTAAACCCTCAAACCTAGAAATAACAAAAGTAGGAGGAGCGTGTCCATGTCCTGCATGAAGGATCATATGTTACTTGTGACATGAGGTATTACCTATGGCGGCTACTACTCATAGCTAGCTACCTTAACTATAGTAGTAGTAGTGCTCTGTTTGGTGCATGTTGATATGGTGCGCGCGCGCGTACGTGCGTGCAAATCAGCAGGCGGCGGAGTGGGTGAAGGGGTTGAAGAAGTGGTGGGTGGTCCGGCCGGGCCCGGCCTTGGGCCTGTCGGGGTCGGCCTTGGCGGCGGAGGCGGGGCCGCCGAGGCGCTCGCAGGACGGGCAGATGGTGAGCGTGGCGGCCGGCAGCTGCATGTAAAACGGATGCGCCGGCACGGCCGCGGCGTGTTGCGCGGCAGCGGTCGACGGTGGCGGCGGGGCGAACTTGAGGGCGCGGAGCTCCTGCAGCTCGCGCTGCAGGCGGCGGTTCTCCTCGGTGAGCGTCTCACAGCAGCGCTTCAGGAACTCACAGTCCACCTCCGTCTGCTTCAGCTTCGTCCTGCGTGCATGTGTAACCCAATCGTTAACGGCCACCCTCAGAATTGCAGATAATTTTCGTGCAGGCATGAACGTGAAAAATTCTAGTTTGAAGGTGAAACCGTGAAAGTTGTTGAGATGGGAGTATACCTTTTTTTTAAAACATGAGATGGAGTATACTAGTGTTATGTAAGGAAGGATGCACTACTATGGTATGTGTGCACACTAGCTAGCTTGTGTGTGCATGTTGCATAATACTAACCTTGCTCTTCTGTTTTGGAACCAGACCTCCACCTGCCTTGGCCTGAGGTTTAGTTGCTTGGCTAAAGCGACTTTCTGCTTCTGCTCAAAGCCAAAAAGGACACACAAAAAAAAAGGCTGTTCAGTAGCTCATCTCGATCAACAAATGAACAAGTTTATATCCTGATATGTTGCCTTACATCTATGTGAATATATAGATGTAATTTAACTAGTATTTAAGTAGGTAAGTGCAGCTATCTGCAGCGAGTCAATCGAACGTGAGTAGTACGTGCGTGCGGTGCGTACGTACCGGGTTGAGGGTGCTGTGCTCCTTGAAGCGGTCCTCCAGGAGCGCGGACTGCTCCTTGGTCAGCCTCAGCTTCTTGCGCGTGCTGCCGTCGTCGTCGTCCTCGGCGCCGGCGCCCCCATGAGCCGCCGCCGTCGACGACACCCTCTCGCCCTGGTCCGCCTCATCCACGCGCTCCCGCTTCACCGCCCCCACCGACAGCGACGACACGCTGTGGACGCCGCCTCCCCCGCCGGACGCGGTCGCCGTCACGGTCGCGTCGTCCGGCATGCTCAGGGTCAGCGATGGCTCCAGCGGGCACTGCGTCGACGTCGGCGCCGCCGCCTCCCTGCGCGGCAGGCTGTTACTACGATGCGCCGCGTCAGACGCGCCGCCGCCGCCGCCGCCCAAGGACAGGCCCAGCGCCAGGTCGGCGTCACTCAGGTGGACGTCCTCCTCCGCCATGTATACAATGGTTTCTACACACAAGAAGAAGCTATGAGCTATCTATGCCTAGCTACCACTTCAATCCGCTAAGTCTCGTGCCGAGGATGTTTCTTGCAAGGTGCAGGTGTGTGCGTTTGCGTTTGTGTAGGTGCGGGGGAGGGGAGAGGAGAGGAGAGGGGAGGGAGGAAGGAAGGAATGAGTGAGGGTAATGAATTGGTTGAGGGGGTAAGAATATTTGAGGAGGTGGGGAGCCAACGCGGGGGGACAAGCGGATACACACGCGCACTTGACACTTGCAGAGGTTTGGCGAGCCCAGGGAGGCCGAGGGTCCAAAGCGCCGTGCTGTGCCCTGCCCCCCTGTGTCCCTCCCTGTGCGTGTTCCCTCCTCCCTCCCAAGCATCTAGTGGAGTAGTAGTATTTTCTCTCTCCGCTCTGAACATCCATCACTGCAGCTAAAAAGTTGGGGTTTTCTATTGGCATGATTAGGGCTGATGTGTGAGACGACCACGTGGACGCGTATGTGTAAAGGACCGGGAAAAATATTAGAACCTAGAAGCGCATACACACACACACACACATCATTCTCACCCCCTTCTGTGCTTGTACTTTGCGCCATCCCTGATCCCTCCTCCCCCGTACGCATGCATGTATATTGCAAAAAGGTAAAGCGAGACATGCAAATCAAAAGAATTGCTTTTTACTATTTTTCAACGGTGGGCGCGTTCTGGAGCAGTTAGGTACGTACGTGTGTATGTGTAGGAGTACATATACGTACCTGTTTGGGACGTGGGAATTCGGTATACCGATTCATGCGGAAATTATACTACAAATTCATATGCTTTCCAATAGGGCCTTATATGATTCTGGTTTAATAATAATTGTTAGGTATTTCCGCAAATGATTGTGGTATATGTTATCACTTATGTGCGTGTGGTGGTGGTGGTGTTTGGGGGCATGACTCGGGTGTGATTGTGGCAACATTAGTCATCACGCACCCACCCAACTACCTGTGTATGTGCTCATTTATTACGTGTGCGGTTGGCTTCTTCCCAGTCCCGGGTTACTTTCTTTCCTCTGTATCTAGCGCTACTAGTAGTATGGAGTTGGCTTTTCTGCAAGCCTGCTAGCTATTCCTCCTCCTGCCAAGTTCCAAGTAGGTCTTGTTCTTGGCCTCTTTCCACACCACCACCTTGCTTTCCACATAGGACATGAATACGCCCCTGGAAAGGTTCGTGTGGTGTGGGGCAGGGTCCTGTTAGCTCATCTTGTGACAACTTTTGGGAGTGTCTATACAACATACGACTGATTTTTTCTTAAAAAGATGTATAGCAGTTCTCCTTTTTTAATGATTTGCTTGGATGGAGTTCACATTACATCTACCTCATTCTCATCACTTCCTTGCTAATCAGGGCGCCTACCTAGCTAGGCAGGGATGAATTACTTAGGTGACAACTTCTTGCTCAATTATATACTGCTAGTAGTAGCACACTATTTGTTGGTTGGTTTACAATCCCTTTTGCGTTGCATCTCGTCACATGGCCTGCCATGGAGTAAACAGGGGAGTTGAAGGGACAATTGGAAGCAGATCCTCTGCCTTGATACATCAAAGGCAGAACTGCTACAGTGCTGTGCCTTTAGACCTGGGAATCCACTGTGTATCTGTGCCTTTATTGAGCAAAGGCAGAGGATGTGAATCTGGAAACAGAGGAAGATAAATATCGCTTCCAGAGCATGTCATTCGACTATGTGTGATGGGGGCATGCAGCTACCATGCCGATTAAACACGTCTCCTATAGTGCCGAGGGAGTGTGAATATATATTTTTATGTAAAAAATAGTAGTTGATAAGGATCCAACTAGCTGATTAGATGGATCCCGAATGTTGGTCAAATCTTTCACGGTACGCACGAAGAACATTAAACTCACAAATCAATTCGGGTGAATTGAATTGCAAGAAAATCAGTATACTTACAAATCAATCTATTGGATTGAATTAAAGTAATATTAGCCTTAGTGAATAGTATCCACGCATGAACAATACCCGAACTCTTTATCTCTTTCTCAATCCATCTCAAGAACACACGATATGCGCTAAAACGGGTTTTCTGATTTTTATTCATCTAAATCATAACTTTTTATCTCTTACATGATGCAGCCATGGGGGTTTATAAAAGTCCCCCACACAAGCACCTTTGATCTTGATGAACAGTACGTGTGGTAAACAGTAACCAAAACCAACTCAACACTCTAAACACATACAACTCAAACTCTCTTGAATTTTAGAATTAAAGGATCGAAACCAACTCTAACTAACCCCCTATTCAAACTCTTCAATTTAAAAAGGAAATACGTATAATTTCGGAATTAAAGACTAAACACACACCACTAGAACTCTTAGAGATAGTTGATACGAACTCCTCCTCATATGGTTGTTTAAATGAGAGCTCAAAACTGAATCCAAAGGGAACCCACTTGGAAGCCGAATCTCTCCTTCCCTTGCTGCTCCTTGCGCCACCCTTGGTTTCTTGGCTCCATATGCAAGCCCCCTCCTCGGCCAGGCTCACCATCCACCCTCTCGGACGCACTCAAGTCTTGCTTTGTTTCTTTACTCAAAAGAGAACTAATGAGATTGCTAACTTGAGAATTCAACGCAGAATCACGTGTTGAAGTTTTAACAATACTTGGCGCCGTATCAGCAGTTGTATGCAATAAACTTGTAATTCAAGGCACAAATTAAGATATGTATGTCTAGTGCACTTTTAAGCGCAATAACTCACTCTAAAATGCAAATTAAGCATTAAAAACACTGTAGCGTAACTTATCCCTTCCTTGTCATCACAAAAGGAGAATCATGTTGGCCGTGGTGTCGTATTTGAATGCTTCCAATCAGCTACTAAAAGAGACACGGGCACATCTTTCACAAGAAACTAGCTTGATTGCCAACATGTAAATTATCTTTCCCCTCCCACCTTAATTCTAGAAGCATGGACAAACCACTTTAGGCCCTATTTTGGACGCAGAAATTATGTAGGAGTTTCGTAGGACAAGAAGCACCCACTCTTATTAGACGTATGGTTTCTCACCGACTACAATTCTTGTAAAAACGTACGTAGCTGCTAGCATAGCCTCTTCGTCATCATGCAGTACGTCTGCATCGGTTGCATATCATACAAAGTAGGATACGTATGCAGCTAGCCAGCATACGTACCATACATGATTGCACCATCATCAGATGAGTGTGGTACATCACCGAATCGATCGGCCAGATTCGCTTTGCATGATTGAAACTCGAAGGACACCGGTGACTGTAGAGCGGGGGCCACCATCCTTCAAGGCCACACATGAGATGTTGGCCTTTTTCTTTCTTTCTTTCTTTCTTTCTTTCTTTCTTTCTTTCTGACACACACGTCTGCATGGGGGAGGTGAGTTGAGTTGCCATTGTTGCATGCAATTGTGCCTTCGGCATGGGGATCATGTAGCCAGGCCTGGCCCTCCTCCCATTGCTATGGCACCAAGAGGTGGAGGATGGCATGCAATGCATTGGCAAGAGAAGGACACGCCAACTAATGGCGGAAAATGGGGTGCTGCTTAGCTTAACTGCACTATGGCCCCCGATGTCTTGCTCACAAGGGGAAAAAGAAGATGATGTGGGGCCTAATTAACACGGCTAGCTAGATATTGGTGCCTCACACAGACAACCGGCTGGGGGTTTTGGGGAGGATGCTTCGGGCACTTGCCATTTGGCCTGCTCCCCCTCGCTTTTGACAATAATGTTGATGGGGCCCAGACACTCCTTCAATAGTTCAGTAATCTAGCTGTCCTGAGAGGCTAGCTAAGCTAGGGAGGGTGCATGATGAGATGTGTATTGCTGCGGTACCCTGCACCATGAAATGGGCTTTCTTTCAATGATCAGAATGGGGCGCAATGATCAGCCTGATGACTACCCCTCGGATCCGGATCCTCTACACTGTATGTGAACTATGATTTCAGCCTGCATGAGCAGTGCTCGGCAGTAGCTATTAGATATATGCACATTTTGTGATTATTATAATTCTTAAAACAATAATCGAATCAACAACATATATACTAGACATATTTGAGACTATGAACAATAACATAATCATACTCAAATATATCAATCTCATATATATACACTAACAAAGCAAATCTTAGAACAAGAACGCTACTAACAGAAGTAGACATAACCATCATCACACTGACAAATATCTAGGAAGCAAGGTCTAGCTATATTAAATGATATCATCGCGACTAACAGAGAATCGCTTTGTCGAAGGTCGCGGTAGAGTCTGATCCGAAGAAGACGAAGTGAAGCGGATGATGAAGGAAGTCGTGAGCAGTCACGTGAATGCTTTCCAAAAATCCGATTCGGAGACACTGTTCTCCCTATGATGCACACCGAGGAAGGGATGAAGTAGTCGAGTAGCGCAGAACTGTCGCAATTAATTTCGCAAAAACATTTTCGAAACGTAATTAATTATAATCACTAAACTTTCCACCTTTCACCTTGCATGGGTGGACTTTTGGGATTTTCGTAGGATTTAATTAGGATATTGAATGGGCCAATCCCAAAGACTCCAACAGTAGCACTGCAGTAAAATACTGTAGAAACATTTGAATGTCTATTGCAGCAATTTTACCGTGTTCTCTTGTACCGTAGCACTTGATATAGTTAGTTTATTTTGAATCGAATGATATATGGAGAAAAAGAGCAAACGAGTGTCAACGTGCTCCGCTGCATTAGTCCGTACTAATACAGAGGTTCCGCCTCCCCATTTAACCGAGCTGTACTATTATATACTTGTCAAATCCTAAACTGTGGGAAGGGAATGGATGATATGATTGTTCGCTGTCTACTGCGCAATCCGTCTCCAAATGCATGGGTTCGGGTGACGATTAGCATGGATCATGCTTAAAAGATATCCGAACGATGCTCCTTAGTCGTTACACGAGTTAACTAACCGAATGCATGCAGGACTAGCTTGAAGGCATGTGTGAGGACCGAGCAACCGTCTAGGATCATCCCAGATTGTCTCACCAAAAATCATTTCGGTGGTTTAATCAGTACACACACATGGGTATATTTAGTGGTCAAAATATGTGTCCACACTCCGTAGAATTCAACCCTCACTCTAGATTAGACGTGTGTTAAAAACACATCCACATGTGTGAGGATGTGTGTGAACGTATATATGATGTGTGTGCGCGTGAGTAGCGTCCCGCGCGGATACTCTCCAAAAAAGCTTGAAGGCAGGACACGCGGATACTCTCCAAAAAAGCTTGAAGCCATGTGTCCTCCCATGTTTTGAAGATTATTGAGTGGTATAAGAATAGAGCCTCACACATGCATGCACATCATCCATGAGCGAGTACGCTGGAATCACACGAAAAACATGCATGACGATGCACTTCTTAGATCTTGAGTTTTAATGCCCGTACTGTCGACATAAGAAATAGATTGGACATTGATTAAGCCAAAACAGTTTTGCTACAGTGATTTTGTTGGGAGGAAACGCTGACATGTACTTTATCGTTTGTATGTTTTGTCAAAATTAGACGCTATAGTTTTTTTTTTTCGAATCACCCGGCGTAACACATAGACGTCCACATACACACCACCACACGCACGTATTCACACATACGACGCCTACGGAAGACTAGATGAGCGGAGCTTGATGAAGAAATAACGAAGTCATCACTGGCGTCTCGCTTGCGACGGGTACGTCGCCTCCCACTTAACGAAAATCCTTCTAAATGAGACACGCAGGGTCAAACCTGAGGTTTGAACTATGATAGGCTGGGGGTACAACCACCTTTACTAGCCACCTAAGTATGGCTTGGTTCTCAATTTGATGCCATAGTTAAAATTGAGTACGGAGCAAACTACCTGCATTCGGAGAAGGGCGGGCGCAAACCAAGTCGCGTAAAAGTCCAACTTGAGAAGTGTGGTCTGTGAAAACATGTGGCCGTGCACGGCGAACGGTACGTGGTGCACGAAAATACCATGAGGTTGGAGAAGATGGCACATGGGTGTCACGTGACGTCTTGACAAGATATTACACTAGCTTAAGTGTTTTTTTAGAGGTACACCTGCTAAGTGTTGTTTTTATGATGGGTAGAAAAGATTAAATTTTGCCGAATTTAATTTGGAGTCTGGCCACTAATTAAATATATTATCTTGTTTCAGAAACTAATTAAATATATTATTAGGTTGATCTATTGCGAAAATATGATAGAAAAAAAAGTCCTTCAATATGTTCGCTAGCTCTCCGTTAAGTTAACACCATTAGAACTTTTTTATATTAATTAATTATTTTTCAAATTTTATTTTAAAGTTAACCTCCGACGCACTTTATTTCCAATTCTGATCCTTTTGGTCACGCCACCATTCATGACGTGACAAAACAACACTGTCACGTCATATGATAAGTCCCCAAAATAGCACTTTTTGTCATACCATTGGTTGTGGCGTGACCAAACAACATTATCACGCCACAGGTGGTAGCGTGACGAGAGATTGTCCAGATACGGGCTGACGTAACAGTGTTGTTTTATCACGTCACAGATGGTGGCGTGATCAAAGATGTTAGAATTAGAAATAAAGTGCGCTGGGAGTTAACTTTAAAATAAAATTTTAAAAATAATTAATTAATAAAAAAATTCCCACCATTAACTATATATGTAACCCGTACATCTGCGCGCATCTTTGGTGTCGCCTCTTCCGCTGTTCCGCAGTTTCGCCTCGCTACATATATATGAAGAGGAATTACGAGCGTACAGCTTAATTCCTTAAATAGGTAAAAGTTTATTTGTAGAAACACAGAGAAGATTAGTACTGACATATATGTTAGGTTTGCTCTTGAAAGGAACATACGATCTCTACTCTTTAGGGACCAAATCGTGGAGGACTTTGAATTTGGAAATTAGTTACCATTCCATTTGGTAAATTTTTCCTTACCTTTCACCTTTTAAGATTCTATGCCACAGGTAAAAGAAATCTTTTCAAATCTTTTGGAGATTCGTCACTGTCGTTATTGAAGTAGGCGTGCAACAACGACAACTACAGGTGAAGATGATTGCTCATTTCCGTCAAAAAAAAAAATTAGTTTCCGTCAAAAAAAAGATGATTGCTCATGTCCATTCGTCTTGCCGTTCATATTGAAGGGGGCACCGCACCACAGAATATCCGAGTTTACAAAGTGAGACAGCACTGCAGCCTAATTGCGCAATATATACTACACAAGGAAATTAGTTACCCAAAATTATTTAGAGTAATTTCTTTATGGAGCATATATTATGCATTTTTTAAAAGGTTACTGATTGAGTCCCATAAGAAATACTCAAATTTTGTAACACGATGTCCATTAGACAAACTTTTAAAGAATTTTTAGGATTTGATCACATAATAACATGTTCTGCGCCCGGAACTCCTGGTCTAAGAAAACGAAGATAAAAGTACATTTCGGTCCTATTTGGAATATAGTCCCCACATGAATTTTATTGTAGGAGACAACGCAACCAACGAGCTATAATATATATGATGTTTCCTTTCCTATGGAATTTTTTACAGAATTTCCGTGTTCTAGAATAAACCTTAAAATTAAGGAAGAAGTCCATTCTACCCCTCAAGTATTGACGTGCGGACACCTAACCCATTGAACTAAAAAATCAGCCCTTTAACACCCATAAGTTGTAAAACCGGACAACCTACCTCATCCGGCTGTTTCGTGCGGTGGTATTGCTGATGTGGTGTCTGGGTGACCCGGTTTTGCCACGTAGACCGATGTGTGGGCTAGGTGAGCTGGCAGGGGAGCACTTCCCCTTTTTGGGCGGCGACGCTGATCTTAGTGGCCTTCGCGCTGCTCATCTGGCTGCGGCGAGGGAGGAAGCGAGCCGCGGTGGCGGGGCCAGGGGCGAGGAGGCAGCCCACACTCGAGCTGCGGAGGCTATCGTACCAGCAGCTATGGCGCGCGACGGGCAGCTTCACGGTGGGGAGCAAGTTGGGGCAGGGCAGGTTTGGCCCCGTGTTCCACGGCATGCTACCCAGGTCGGGGCAGGCCGTGGTCGTGAAGGTCATGGACGTTGTGGTCTCCCTCCAGGGTGAGCGTGAGTTGCACAACGAGCACTCCCTCGCCTCCCACCTCCTCTGTTGCGGCCACGGGACCATGCCCTCCATCCTCCTGCCCTTCGCTTACTCTCTCTTCGCGCCGCCGCCGTATGGTGTTGATGTACGAGCTCATACCCAATGGGTCGCTACAGGATGCACTGCTCGGGAAGATGTGCCCCGAGCTGGTGTCCGAGTGGCCACGGCCGCTCGCGGTCACCCGTGACATAGCTGCCGCGCTCCATTACCTCCATTCCGCTGTGCATTCGTCGGTGATCCATGGAGACGTCAAGTCGAGCAATATGTTGCTGGATGGTGAACGTTGGAGGTGGTGGAGGACGACGCCGGTTAGCTAAACGCTGGCGGGCGGAGGCGGGAGAGTGCGGCGGTTTAGGCGCGACAGTCGGGGAGGAGGCCGCGGCGAAGCATGGAGAGGAGGAGAGAATATGTGAGGTGGGCGTTGCTGGAGCGGGCGGTGCTGGAGGCGGTGAGGGAGCTGGAGTTCGAGTCGAGGAGGTTGAGGGCCCCGTGGGTGAAGGCGTTGGAGGAGGCAGTTGTACGCGGTGGTGTCGAGGGCGGCCATGGCGAGGAAGACATCGTACACGGAGTCGAACGAGGCATCATAGGACTTGAGCAGCGCGGTTAAGGTGGATGCGGTGGGTGGGAGGCCGATGACGAGGAGGGAGGCGAAGGGACGGCCGAGGCGCGAGGAGGAGATGAGGTTGTGAAGAGGAGCGCGGTGGGAGGGAGAGCGAGAAGAGGCGGAGCACCTCGTCGGGGCGACCCACGCAGGAGTATGAGGACATGAGGGTGTTGTAGGCGGCGGGGGCGGCATGCACTGAGCCAAGAGCGGCGAGTGAGGAGGGAAGTGGCGAGGAGGCGAGGAGGAGAGGAAGGAGAGCTCGCGATCGTGGGAGCGGCGGGGAGGTGAGGGAAGAAGAAAGGTAGCACTAAAAAAACCGCCAGCTCACCTAGCCAAGTCAGCGCTGACTTGGTGAAACCGGGCTGAGCGGACGCCACATCAGCAAAATCACCGCACGAAACAGCCGGAGGGGGTAGGTTGTTCGGTTTTGCAACTTAAGGGTGTCAAAAGGCCGATTTTTTAGTTCAGGGGGTTAGGTGTCCGCATGTCGATACTTGAGAAGGTAGAATAGACTTCTTCGTAAAATTAAAGACAAATGTGGTTTATTTATGGGGCCGGCTAAGCTATTGTCACCTGATATTTTTTTAAAACCCAATTACTTTCTTCGGTACGTTGGATCACCATCCAATGGTTTCTGTTTTATTATGTTGAAAAATTCTAAACTAGATAAAAGTAAATCTAGGTGAACCCTACAAATACAAAAATAAAACAAAAAAATATAAACTAGACAAAACTAAATCTAGGTAACCCTACAAATAAAAAACAAATAGAACTAAAAGTTACAGTAAATTATGCTAAAATTAGACACCACTTGATAATACAATTTTAGATTTAATATTGTGTAATTGTAGATGGCTAGATTTTTTAAAAAAATTAGGCGGTTGGGAGCTAGCAAAAGTGTTTATTTATAGCATAATTAAATACCACATCGATGATGTCACTGTCAGAACATGTACAGTACTAGCTACATGAATGATTGGTGGTTGAATTGTATACCCGGCCGGGCCTCGTGCGTGTCTCATTTCTCGAGGGTTTTAACCTGGTTAATTAATTAGCACACTCAGATCCGTACGCAAACAAGTGGTTTAGCCAGTGATTATCCCTTATTAATTAACCACCTCCATCTATTCCATTTCCTTAATTAACCATCACCACAGGCGTCTCGCTAGTCGTGTAAACCCCGTGTGGAGATATGCATTGACTTGCAAGCCCACGGGACAAAAGCCATATCTAATGACATGATTAGCGAATAACCGCCTCGCGATCGCGGGAAAAAAAGCGGTTAAAAAGCGCGCGCGCCCAACGCTTCACCTGCGTGTGGCGCCCGCGTGGCGGCTGGTGGTTAGCTCCATGTCAGCGTCACCAATCACTAGTGGTCATCCCAGGTCAGCAGCACGGCCCGTGGTCTCAAAGCCCCGTACGCACTAGGCGTAGAAGCAGCTGGACGTGTATCGTCTCTCTCTCTATCCAGTCGATCTAAAGTGGTTTATTTAGGGATGGCCTTTTATTTTATTTTTTTATTTAAAGGGGTGAGTGCCAAGTACATTCCGGTCCTACAAAACGGAGAAAAAAATATATTACGTGAGCCCTTTCTTTGCGAGGGAAAATACATGTCTTTTTTTAGCTTCCAAGAGCAAGATGAACTCTTTTAAAGATAGAATTAGGAGTAAGTACAGGAACTGCCAGATCAGCTTTTAGGGTCTAAGCAAATTCCAATATTAACAGCTTAGTTCCGTGAAGATGTTGGAGGAATTGTTTTGCTCTCTACAAAAATTTTATGTTCCAAGCAGAACTGAAAAATGCCTATATATTTTGATACTAGGAGTATTATTGCATTGATCGCCACTGTAAGAAAGTACTCCTCTATTATATTATCTCACTAGCTGAATTGTAGTGCATCCACAAATCATTTAAACTTGAATCATGTAATTAATTTGGTAAATCCATTTACCGAATTGTAGCCCATTAATTTGGTAAATGGATAAAGTGTTTTTTTAAAGACCGATAAAATTGTTGTTATCAAGTAATTACAGAAACCATGTAAGAAAACCCGCTCAATTCCGCGAGATAATTTTCTTGAAGCATCACTATCAGCAATTTCATTCATTTGGAAAGGAGAGGGTCCCTAGAAAAATAGAGAAAGGAGAGGAAGAGTAAAAGAAGAAGACAGAAACTGCCGGATGAAGCAAGCGATTTTGCCGACGGCTGACTTGTCGGGGTAGTGTGGTGACACGTTGGCCGGAGACCAGATAGGGTGGCGCCCACAAATGATTTGCTATCCTGTAGGTGGGGGCGCATTCGATTTCCTTTGAAGGATGATGATGATGATGATCTGCATGCAAGTGCACGTACGGATTGTCTGCGGTTCACAAATCAGAGTGGCGTTTATTTGAGTCCTGACTGGGTGAGAAATATTTCGGTACATAGTGTTTTGAGTCCTGACTACGTGGAAAATATTTCAGTACATACTGCTCTAAAATTAGCAATACTAAACTGCTTGGTCGAAAAGAAACATACTTTTTTGGTCATAAAAGAGTGGTGTTTTTTTTACCTTTTAAAGTCAATGATATGCAATTTTGATCACTACTTTTTATTGTCATATATTCCGAAAAGGTTATCAAATTGAAATATTATGAAAATATTTGTTATGACAAATAAACTTACATCGCTTTTATATATCCAAATTATATATGCTAAACAATATCTTTAGTCAAAATTTAAAAATGTCTTTAGTCAAAATTAATATATTTTGACTGCACGCATTGTAGGGGTGTCACGCATAAAGCTTATGCAATGTTGTTCCGAAAGCTAGAAATATTTTTATATGTATCACTAGAGCGCAAGCGAAGGAACAATTTAACCAAAACAAAACAACCACTCGATCTCCTTTTCCAGAAATAAAGAGGCTAGAGCACTTGAGGTGCATTGACGAGGATCCAATAATTCTCAATTAATTAAATTGTTTATCTGTAATTGTTATTATATATAGCAATATCTTCATGTTATTCGTGAGAATACCCCTTATCATTAATAAGGGGGAAGCTTAGGTGAGTGGTCGTAAACCATTTTACAACCAACCTACATGGTCGCAAGTACTTCTACGACTACCTAGTGATCGTAAGATTTCGTACGACTACCTCATGATCGTAAGCCTTACTATGATCACTTTATGATCATAAGTTTTATTGCGACCAGGTCAACTACGACCACCCTATAATCAACAAAACCTATAGACATGTGGGTCCAATCGACTAGGGACATTTATGTGCTGTATTTAATACACACAGTAGTTAATATGTGATGTTATTCTTCGGGATAACTGTATGTATTAAGCCTATGTCTCTGACATAACTGCAAGGCGACATGGGAGGATCAGTCTCTGACATAACTGTAAGATGATGTGGGAGGATCAATCTCTGACAATAACCATCACAAAACATGCGTATTTCATCAAATAGTGAGACGCCTCTTGACATGGGACAATTGCCACCCCTTCACGCGCTATATAAGGAGTAAAGTCGGTCGACAGAGGGCGGATCAAACAGAGACACGATCAATAGACAGAAGTCATTAAGCCCTAGTTCTAGTGATTTCTTCTCTGTTGTAAAGCATAGTCAATATAGCAACACAGGAGTAGCGTTATTATTCTCTCAGGAAAAGATCAGAACCTGTATAAAATCTCTATGTCTTTTTCTGTGTGGTCTAACTCAAGGAAAGTCCCCAGTAATCATTCGTAAGATCGATACTAAACCATCGACAGTTGGCGCCGCCCACGAGGATCATTCGGTTTTTCTTTTTTGACAAATTATCTTCATTTTTTAACTCTGATGCTTTCATGGCAGGAGAGTGGAATGAGGAGAATAGGTTTGATTTGGTAGACTACGCAGAACTGGACATGGATGCCTGGTACGAGTATAAGTAGAGCATCATTTCGTCTGATGGCAACATTATTTCCAGAGATCTTTCACCATACCCAAGAGACCATACCGCAGACAAGGTTGATGAGGGATCTTTCTCCCCCACAACATTACGCCCAGATTTGAAACCAGACTCCTCAAAGGGCAAAGGTCCATCTGACCAGTGTCAGGATTGCACCAAAGTGAGTACAGAGCACGGCGAGGGCTCCCACTCCAAATGTTCAAGCCCGTCAGATCTAGCACAACAAGTCCTGGAATTCATGATTCTGAGACTCAACCAACACTTGATAACCATCACCCTTCGGTTACCCCCACGAGGTGCATTGTCGAGCCCGCTTCACCTGTGAATTCGACCATACTCCCGCAGGGTTCACCTTCTCTTGGAGACGGTTATAACCCAGAATTCCCATTCCTAGAGAGGATTGCTCCAAGTCGCGAGGTGTTGTCTTTTGACTACTCCTTGAGTCGGAGGACTCACATGCAAAGGGAGATAATAGCATCCAGGAGGTTTCTCTCTCCAAAAGGCAGGGCTGGGGATGCTTCCCATCGCACACTCACTTCGGGCTCTCGTGGTGATGGGGCGAATGCCTCTGGTGATGAACAGGATCTCCACCTTCGTGAATGTGGCCAAAATCCTAGAAATGGTCGCTCTCTACTGAGGCATGCTCCAGCTAACTCAGACGTTGATGATCCCGAAACCATTCGGAGAAGAAGAAATGCTACCCAGAGGATTTTACCTGGGTGCATCCAATACCGATCAGAGGAAGCTCAAGAACTTTAACGAATCAATGACCTGATCGAAAGCTCGACTCAAGAGCTTGGACAAGCGCCAGGTTACGACCTCTTCGCTCAAGATATTACACCAAGAATTTGGGACATGATGGTCAGGCTTGAGCGGACTCGATGACACCATTCTAGTAGTCGTAACCGGACAACTCCATCGAACGCCAGTTGTTCAGATGACTCTCCTCGTGGAGAAAAACAAGACAACAGATCTAGTTGATCTCCTAACCACGAATCTTATCGAAGAAGAGTCCCTCGAACAACTGGTGATTGACAAACTCCTAGGGGAAGTGGTCGTTCACCACTTCTTCTAGGAAATCTGTAACAACAAATGGAGTACAGGGAGTATTACCCTCGTAGGGCCGAGTTCTATGATAGGTCAGGTCCACTTACCACTGGATATCGTTAAGTACAATCGCCTGGTGACATGAACCCTTCTTTCCTGCAAAGAAGGTATTGCAATATTATTATCGGATGTTAGGCATTTTAACCTAACTTTCGAGCAGTTCGCTGGCTACCACGGTTTCGACCAGTGAACGTGGAGAAGTTTGATGGGTCACAAAATCCCATCAAGTTTCTTCAAATCTATACCACTGCTATTCGAGCAGCAAGAGGAGGAGAGCATGTCGTGGCCAACTACCTTCTACTGTGCTCAAAGAATCTGCTCGGTCGTGGCTATTAAATAAGACACAAGAGTCGATCTACCCGTGGTAGCACCTCTGTGACCTACTACTAGCCAACTTTCAGGACACTTACAACTGCCTAGGAAAGGAGGATGACCTACATAGGATGCAACAAAATTCTCATGAGACCTTGTGCCAATTTATCGGGCATTTCATCAGGTTCGCAATTCAATTCCCAAAGTTTTTGACTATTTTATCATCAAAGCATTCAAGCAAGGAGTCTGCAATCGAAGGATCACAGAGGGTATCGCTCTAAATCCTTCGGCTACCATCACCGAGCTCTTTGAAATGGCCGACCGTTATGCAACTGCTGCAAAAGCGGTCGAATAAAATCGCACGATTGATCGTGACAATTAGGACACTCAAGGAGCGGGCGAAAGCAATAAGAAAATGGATAAAAGGCTAGAAAATCCAAGAGCAAAACTAAAGGCCAAAAGTTTCAAGTCAAAAGCTCTAAAGAGGTCTTAGTTGTGAGCAACAAGGAGCCTCAGAGTTCGAAACTATGTCCCCATCGGGGCAAAGGTAAATGCCCTGAATGGAAGAACGACAAGCCTAGGTGGTGTCCTTTCTACAAAAAAGAAGGACACAACCTTCGCAACTACCGAGTTTTTCAACGGAAACTCGATGATTACTACTTCAGCATGGGACCACTTCCTACACTTGAAGAGGTAGGGCAAACAAGTGGTCGAAAAGAGTCGAATGATGATAAGGAGATGTCGTTTCAAGATTCAAAGCACACCATCAATCAGATCTATGGAGGATCTTCGGCATACGAGTCGAAACGACAGCTCCAAGCTGTTGAACGTGAGATAAATTCTATCGACCCTCCTCTTGTCAATAAAGTACCAAAATGGTTGGAAATCACCATATCTTTCAAGAAAGTGATTGTCCAATCCCCTCTACTCGACCTGGTCGTTTTCTGATCGTGGTCGAGCTCACCATCAACAACTATCAAGTCAATCATGTGTTAGTTGATGGTGGGAGTCCACTGAATGTCCTCTTTACGAGTGTCCTGAACAAGATGCAAGTTCCCAGGACAAAGGTCAAGCCTGTATGACACTCATTTCATGGCCTGGATCGTACCGGGGTCTTGGGCCAAACCCATTGGTCATGTTTCTCTTCCTGAAAACGTTTAGGTCACCAAACAATTTCAGGACGGAGAGAAACTCTTTTGATGTGGTCGATTTCGACACGACATATAATGCCATACTCGGTTGACCAACTCTGGCACAATTCCTAATGACTGCCCATTAGGGTTATCAACGTCTTAAGATGTCAGGTCCCAAAGGAGTGATCATAGTTCGCTATGACAAAAAGATGTCACCTACATGTGGTCGCAAATCTCTCGAGATGGTTGGCCAAATACCAACTCGAGAAGCAAGCAAGGGGCAACTTTCGACCAAGCAGTCGAAGCCTAAAGTTGCACCAAAGCCGAACGGCTAAGTCAAGGAAGTTCCACTTAATACAGAGAAGCCTTCAAAGACCATTCGCATCGGAGTCACTTCTGACCTTACATAGGAAGATGCCCTCGTCACCTTCCTCCGAGTAAACGCATATATCTTTGCGTGACAAGCATCCGACATGCCTGGAGTCCCTAGGGAGGTAATCGAGCACAGGATAGCTCTACAACCTGACAAAAAAACTCATAAAACAAAAATTACTGAGATTCACATCTGATCGACGAGATGCCATCAGATCTGAATTGGACAAGCTACTTAAAGCAGGCTTCATAAGGGAAGTCGATCACCCAGAGTGGTTGGCTAACCCTGTAATGGTTAGAAAGTCTAATAGTAAGTGGTGTATATGTGTAGACTTTAGTGATCTAAATAAAGCTTATCCGAAGGACGATTTTCCCCTTCCTGGTATTGATCAGCTGGTTGATTCTGCTGTTGGTTGTGAAATATTAAGCTTACTAGATGCACATTCTGGTTATCATCAGAAAAGCATGTGCCTAGATGATGAAGAAAATACCATATTTATTACACTATTTGGAATATTTTGCTATGTCAAAATACCATTTGGTCTAAAAAAATATTGTGCTTTTTTTTAACGCTTGATGCAAAAGACATTCCTTCCTCAACTATGTTGATGATTTGGTTGTAAAAAGCATCAATCGCCTTAATCATATTTCCGACTTGCAAGAAACATTCGACAACCTCATAAAACACCATTTAAAACTCAATCCTGAGAAATGTGTGTTCGGAGTCTCTCGAGAAAAGTTGCTTGGATTCCCTGTCTCTGCATAAGGAATTGAAGCAAACCCTGAAAAAATAAAAGCTATTGAACAAATGCGCCCTCCGACCACAAAGAAAGAAATCAGCATGACGACTTTAAATCGTTTCATCGCACGACTAGGAGAAAAGGACTTCCTTTCTTTAAACTTTTGAGGAAACTTGAGGGTTTCGAGTGGTCGAGAGAGGCAAACAATGTGTTCGAGGATGTCAAGAGATATCTTACGATTGCTCCTGTTCTGGTTTCTCTGAAATCAGAAGGACACTCCTAATATACCTAGCTGCGACGCCACAAGCAGTGAGCGCAATGCTGGTCGCAAAATGTGAAAACGTTCAACGACCAATTTACTACGTTTGTAAAGTTTTACACGGGCCCAAGGAGCATTACCCTCGGTCCAAAAGCTTCTATATGCCCTTCTCATGTTTTCGAGGAAACTGGGGCATTATTTCTAGACGCACAAGTTAATCGTATCGTCTGAGTTTCCCTTAGGAGATGTCCTCCAGAACAGGGAAGCGGCGGGACACATGCAAAATGTTTAGTTGAACTTGGGGAGTTCGACCTCCATTTCATGTCCTGAACGGCCATTAAATCTCATATTTTGGTAGACTTTGTCGCCGAATGGACAAATCCTGAATCTGTTCAGGATCCCTAGTACAATTCTCACGAACAGTGGATGATGTACTTTGACAAGTCACTTATGCTTAGTGGCTCAGGGGCTGGGGTGGTCCTAGAATCTCCTACAAGAGAGACCTTAAAGTATGCTATTTAATTAAACATTCCTGCCACTAACAACATGACAGAATACGAATGTTTGTTGGCTGGCATATGAGCAGCGAAAGCGCTCGGGATTCGACGACTTCTCATGAGAGGAGACTCTCAACTAGTCGTGAATCAGGTCGAAAAAGAGTACCAGTGCTTTAATCCAACCATGTCTCAGTACTTATCGAAAGTTAGGAAGCTTGAAAAACATTATTTCGGTTTCGAGGTACAATATATGTTCGAAAGGATAATTTCCTCGCTGACTAGTTAGCTGGAATGGCTTCTTCCCGATCACAAGTACCAAAAGGGGTTTTCTTGAAATAGTTCCAGAAGCCATCTCTGGTTGAAACACTAGAGACATCTCTTATTGAGACAGCTTCTCTAGAATAAGAGGATACCTGGATAGAACCTATCTACGAGTATCTTCAGAAAGGTACAATACCCAATGACAATCTTGAGGCGGATCGTTTATCCTGCAAGGCCATAATGTATACTTTGGTCAAAGGAGTCCTCTATAAACGAGGCACTCAAGGGGTTCTTATGCGATTCATATCACAGAGAGAAGGATTAAAACTCGTTTACGATATACACGAAGGCATCTGTGGAACTCATACTTCTTACAGAACAATGGTCGAAAAAACCTTTCGACAAGGTTTCTACTAGCCAATAGCCCTTCATGATGCTAAAGAGCTTGTTAGAAAATGTGTACAATGTCAGTTTCATAGCATGCAAATACACCAGCTGGCTCAAGCATTACAAACCATACCTCTTTTTTGTCCTTTTGCAACCTAGGGTCTCGATATCCTATGACCGTTCCCAAAAGCACCACAGGATTTCGAGTTACTTTTTGTGGCTATTGATACATTCACAAAATGGATTGAAGCCGAACCTGTGACTGGGATAACACTGAAAGCAGCCAAAAAAATTATAATGAAAAATATGATCACCTGATTTGGGGTTCCAAGTCAAATTAATACATATAAAGGTACACAATTTTCGAGCACAAAATTCCAAGAATTTTACGAAGAATTCGGTACCAAGCTATGTTATGCTTATGTTGCCCATCCATAAAGCAATGGGGCAGTCAAAAAGCCGAGTGGTCAAATTATGCAAGGAATTAAAACACGAGTTTTTGACCAGCTTATAAAGCGCTCAGTGCTATGGGCAATCTGCACGACTGCTAGTCGGGCTACAGGCGAAACCCCCTTTTTCTTAGTTTTTAGTGCTAAAACCATGCTTCCACCCGAACTAAAGATTCAGTCGACAAGGATAAAAAATTACAACGACTCTGGCCAAGAACAACTTCGAGCTGATGACATCAACCTACTCGAAGAAATGAGGAATCAAGCCCTAATCCATTCGGTAGTCTACCAACAAGCCCTACGCAAATACTACAATCATAAGGTCCAACCTAGCAGCCTTGCTGTTAGGGTGAAAACATATCAGATAGTTTTAGATCAATCCAGACAGAAACAGATTCGGATTGTCTCAAATCGGATTTTTCTCGGATAATTTTCGGGTTAGAAATATATTCGAATTTTTTTTTGTCTGATACGAATATGGATTATTCAGATAAGATGAAGTCCGGATTTCGGCCCAAAAGAGATAAGGAGATTTTAATTGATTTACGAATTTCAAAAAATGTAACAAATCAAATAGTCTTTTAGAAAATATCAAATAGAGTTAAAAAATTCTATTAAAAATCATAGAAATTCCTTGAATTATTTTTAACTTAATAAAATTAATTCTAACTTAAAGTTGGTTTTTATTTTTTGTATATAAATTATTTTTAAATTTTGAAAAATAGGAATTTTTTCATTCCAGAAAATTCAATAAATTAATTAAAATTGTCTTTTTCACTTTAAATCCAATAAAATCCCAGGAAACTCAATAAATTTTATTTTTGATGTTAAAAACTAGAAAATTAAATAATTGACTTTCTTTTTTCTTTTTAACCGAGAAAACTCTTTTAAATATCAGAAAATCCTATAAAATAATGACTTTATTAATATTATTTTTGGTAACATACTTTGGGATGTTATAGTCATTTGTGTATAGATTAACCATCCAGCCTGATCGATGTTAGTGTGAACTAAGTTTTATGTATGTGATAATCTAAGTGTGAATGCTTGATGGCTTGTGACTTCGTGAGTTATGACTTATGAGCTAAACATGATAAATTAAGTGTTATGTTTGTGATGAACTGGTTAATGTAGATTGCTAGTACCAATGTTATGTGTGGTTGCTGAAAATATGAACAATTCATGAATGTTTGCATCAAATAAACTAGTTATATGTTTTTGTTAATTTCTAGCATACAATTTAAGGGGTTTTCATGTTCCGAAAAATATCTGCGATCGTATTCGTTTCGATTCGTATTTGATATTATTTGTATCCGTATTCGCATCTAGGGTATTCGTATTCGTATATGGATCTGAAAAAAATATGAAAACAAATATGGCAGAGCCATTATCCTTCCGTATCCGATCCGTTTTCACCCCTACTTGTTGTAGGTGACTTGGTATTAAAAAGATTCAATCTCAGTCTAATCGGAACAAACTTTCCCCTTAGTAGGAAGGTCCTTACACAGTGGTCGAAGTCACATGGCCAAACTCGGTGCGACTAGCAATGGAAGATGGTAGAGTTCTTTCTAATTCATGGAACATTGATTAGCTACTCAAGTTCTATTTGTTCTATGTATAATCTCTTATATTCTCAATAAAGTTTATGTAATCTCCGATCTTTATTGTCTTAAAATTTTGATTGAGCAATGGTTCAATAATTTTTTGATCACTTTTTAAACACTTGGTTTTCTTTACATAGGTCGAAGGAGGGTAACATCACCTAGTCGAAGTTTTTTCTCTCTACACGTGGTCCTACCAATTAGAAGGAACGTCTTAGTGTCGATTTATTCCTAACTTTAGCTGCCAATGCAAAGAAACTAGGTTCAACAAAATGTGATTGAAATAATTCTAAAGCAAGCTCTTTTTAATCATTAACCTAGTTTACTTCTTTATTACACGAAAAATTTTCTAAGTGAGTTAAGCTTTCATAGTTTGTTTGATTACTCTTAATACGCTCGATTTGATTAACCTGGTCGGAGGAAGTAACACCACCTAGTCGAAGTCTTTACTCTCTGCGCGTGGTCCTGCCCACTAAAAGAAATTTCCTAGCATCGAGTTGTTTCTAACTTTTGCTTCCAATACAAGAAAATTGAGTTCAATAAGAAAGGTCGAACGAATTTTTAAGCGCACTCTTTTTTACTATTTACTTAGTTTATATAATTAAACTAAGCAAATAGTCAGGGGTTAGGATAAAGTTATAAATATAACTTCAATTCTTAGTCTTAAAATTCAATTCTCATTTCTAATTTTATCTTGTGATTTACTACCTACTCGAAAAGACAATTTGCAGGAAAATAAAGATTTACATTGAAAAGCAAGAAATTATTTTTACAATGTATTTCCTATTACAAACTACTCTGACAAAGAGGATCCAATTTGCATCTAATCCGCGACCTTCTTGCCAACCGGCTGCACATTTCGATCAGTTGTGCTGCATCTACTTCAGGGCAATCGAAATCAGCTTCGACTGGTTGAAGACTAAGACTATGGTCATGAGCTTTAAGTTTTGCCAAAGCAAAACTTACTGCACTTTCAACCACTTGTCTTATCGAGTCAGTTTGATTGGTCTTTATAGTCGTTATCAACTCTTGGAGAGTTCTGACTTATTGTCCAATAGTACTCGTATGGCCGACTACGGTGTCTTCAAGAGGAGTCACCTCCTTAGCACCGAGTCCACCGAGCACATTGTTAAGGAGAGAAATGTTGTCTTGAATGTTGATCTTCATAGCCTTCATTTCCTCCTGACTGTGAGTCAAAATTTCCTGAAGTCATTTTATTTTGACTGCTTGCTCTGAAAATAGAGTACGACTAGTTAGAAAAACACTTCTTAAAGACTAGTAAATAAAATTAGTCATAGGTAAATAATTCTTACCTACTAAGCGAGAGTCAAGCTTCTTGACTTCGTCATCGTGGGAGGCAGCATCCTTTGCGCACCTTTATGCTCTTATCTTTTTCTTTGGAGATACGGGTAATGTAACACCCTTGAAAATACGGTTTTTTTAAAACTTTTTGATACGCGTCGGTGATGTTCGAGTTTTTGAGCTGTTTATTGAAATCTCAACCCCAAAAATAGAAAACTAATTTCAAACCAAGTTTAAAAAGAAAATAAAAATAAAATAAGTTGATACCTTAGAAGTATGGCCTGGGCCAAAACCACTCGCTACCTAGCTGGTTTCAAAAAACTCTATATTTCCAAAACTTATTTTAGAAGATATCTTGAAATTCTATTTTTGGGCAAACACACAAAGCTAGTATACAAAATTAACCCTTACATGTCTATTTCAAAAATCTTCTCTCGTGATCCAAATAGTTCAAAGGCAAAACTTATTTTCAAAAAGTTTTCCCTCCAAGAGTTTCTTTAATAAATTCACCATTGAGTTTTGTTTTAAATGCTATGTTATTAAAATTATTGTTTTCAAAACCAATAACTTTGAGACCCATAGTCTCCACAAGTTGTTATGAGAATTTCTTCTTAAAAATTAAAGTTTCAAATCTAATATTCCAGAATCCCTATTTGAAAACCCGTTTTCTAAAAACCCTACTATCGAAAGTAGTGATATGAGTGTTGCTGCTAATCCAATCACTTTCGAACACTCTCCTTTCTTCTTTTTGCTTTTGAAAGGTAACCGATTTTCCTCTTCCCTTATCCAAGCTTCAAAAGCTTATGTTCAGGAATGTGATGACTTGTTAGGATAGGGCAATCTCATTTTGAGTAAACCCTTGTGCACTGAACTGTGCACTCCCATGTGTGTATGCCCACGAGTAGACGTTGTACTGTTGTAAGATTTCAGTTAGAACCCGTGTACTACCTATTTTGCCCATGGGCATCGTGTTTCGCAGTCATGGGAAAAGCTTGTTTTAAAAATTTTGCATGATTTCTTTGATCCTCTGGCTTCCTTTGTGTTCCCTATTACGCTTTAGAATGAAAATGTGTTTAGTTACCTTATCCCCGTGATCTTCTCCCTATCCTGTGCTAATTCCTTTCATTCTTTGTTGAAAACGCCAACAGACGTCAGGACCAATATAACAAGCATGCAGGATCAAGACAAACCTCTGTCAAAAGTTGCCAACCCTGGCTCGAACTGTCCAAATAGGACCCTTAAACATCACTGCACATCCGCTGGGATGCAACCAACCAACCCAACAAAATCTCGCTAATGCAAATCGAAGAAGCGCTACATCGAGGTGGAGTTCGAAGATCCTAAGATAGAGCCACCCATCAACTGTTGCCCAAAGGAGGACCGAGTTCCCATAATAAGACTAACACCACCACCTCCTGGGTTTCAATCCACTGCCACGTGTTTCGAATGTGGCAAGGAGGGCCACTTTGTGTCCCGCTGCCCGAGGGGCGGCAAAAGCAACATAATTGCTTTATCTGTGGTGAAGTGGGGCACTTAGCTAGGAGTTGCGGTCTAAGGAAGTCAAACAAGGTAATCATGAAGGTCGAGGCCTATCAACGCTATGGTAAGGAAGGACACCACATCAACCAACACATCACAAATTGTCCCAACTACAACGAAGACCACCCACCCAGAAACTGTCCGACTACCAAAGTCACTTGTTTCCTCTGCGAGGAACACGATCACTATCCCAATGAGTGTCATCTAATCTGGATGCTCACCAAGTCGGTTGAGCTACAACAATGGATTCTTCGCACAACTGTGAGCATCGTAACCACCAAAGCCAACATGGAAACAGTCCCTGACCAAGAAGGCACGTAAGGTAGCCTGAACAATGGATTGACACCTGCTATATCCTTAGGTCTAGTCGATGCCATAAAGGACTTGCACGATAAGTTGTCAATGAAAATGTATCGAGGGTATCTTATGATTTTGAGAATGAATCAAATAGGTGGCATATTGGTGGAGTAATAGGAAAACACATGGATAAGTGCTTGGAAGATATCACCGCAAAACTTAGGATAAATCATTTAGATTGGATTAATAGGAATAATTGAAGTTATACACATAATGTGATCAATAAATGGATTGTTAGCAATTCCTAAAGATTGGATATCGGAAGAATTAATGTAATTAAAGTAGTACTAAAGGAAAATTCGATTTGCATTAGAAGGTATTGACTTAGCATTAGTAGACTAGATAGTGATGAATTATATGATAATTGGTAGAATCAAATACAATTGCGTGCAATCAGGATCAATTGCAAGGAAGTTGATCTATTGGAGTAGCTATAATTGTTCGAAGTTGGATCGCTAGGACTTATGTGGAATCTATGTTGTATTAATCTAGACAATGTGATCAATATTGATGTATATTTTTAAGGGAGGTAGCTGAATACAGAAATGTTGAATCGTTATGATTGCATACAACTATGATTTGATGGTGTAAAAAACTTCTATTGGGAATGACCAGGCCAAAAACAAGGGGATACCCAAGCTAAAAAGTTGGTGGTAACGTCGATTTTAAGAAAGCCTAGAGTTTGAATCATGATAATTGGTAGGCTAAGGGTTAAGATCGAATTCTAGTAAGGAAAATGTGACACGATGATCGGAATATAGTATTATATCAGCATCTCCGAGGCTAGCTATTCCTCTAGATATGGAAAATTGTTATGAATCACCAACACAAAACCTATGGTGGCCATAAGGCAAGTAGATGACATGATCCTTCCACCTAGGACATTTTGCAGATAGCGACGCTGAGAAGCAAGCCCCTCGAAGTCAACCATCTACCTAGGAGACCAAGCCCTCTCCCTGCTACTCTATTTTCCCCGTGCCATTAGCACCCCTTTCGTGCATATTCTCTCCCTCATCTATTCCAAAGAAGATATTGTTGCCGCTATGCTAAGGAAGAGACAACACGTGGAGCCAGACACCTTGTACCGCTAGGAGACTCACAACGTCAGGAGCTAACAAAGCAACTAAGAGCGTGTTAGTATCCTTCGCTGCATCTCTCTTTCTCTCGTCGTCTTATCTCCTTTCTTTCCGTTCTACCGGAATCTCAGGGTCGAGATTCTTTTCAAGATGGTAGGTTTGTAACACCCCAAAATTGGGATCTAAAAATTCCAAAGTTAAAAATACTGAATTTTTAAAACTTTTTGATAAGCATCGGCAATGTTCGAGTTTTTGAATTGTTTATTGAAATCTCAACCCCAAAAACAGAAAACTAATTTCAAACCAAGTTAAAAAAGAAAAGAAAAAAGAAAATAAGTTGAAACCTTAGAACTGTGGTCTGAGCCAAAACCACTCGGCCAGCCTACTTCTTTTTCTTTTTCTTTTTCCTTTTCTTTCTTTTTCTTTTTTCTTTTCTCCCTCCTGGCCCACTGGCCAGTGTCACCTCCCTTCTTCCTCGCTCACCCAACACCCACAAAACCAATTGGAATGTTAGAGGATACCAATCCGTCCTCTGACGGTATCATCTGACATTCCAATTGGAATGTCACGGTAAACAGTACCGTAACATTCGGTAGATCTGAGCCGTCGAATATGAGAAGAGTAGTCCGGATCAAGAGCTACAGTAATGCTGCAATGCTCATGAATAGTGCCTATGCTTCAGTGTTCTTGCCATAGTATTTACTACAGTGTTTGGGAATATTGCACATCTCGATCTCAACCTCTCATTTTTTATCCAACGGTCCGTATGAAATGTCACGGCACTGTTTATCCGTGACATGCCACTCTCCTCGGGCCACCAACTCCCACCACCTCGCACCTGCTTGCATCCCGTCGGTGGCACTGTGCCCACGCCCTCGCCTGTGCCCGCGTCACCCCATTCTGCCACCACACCATCGCCACATCGTCACCGTCCCGGCGCCCATGCCGTGCACTGGCGCCACGCCGCCGTCACCTCCCACTTGCCCCGTCGCATCGCTGCCCCCCAGCCGCCAGCTCACCTCCCCTACTTAAGCAGCGCCCTGCCCTACCCTTCCTCCCCTCCATTCACCCCAAGCTCGGATCGAGCACAACGTCATGCCGTGCTCGCGCCAACCACCACACCTACCTCGCCGTTCCCGGCAATCCGGTGAACTCCGTCGCCGGCCGACCGCGTCACATTGTGTTCCCAACCGTCCCGATCGAAACCCCTCAACCAATTTTGATTCTCGTCCACCGAAGCCGTCGTCGGCTCCGTCTTCCCCGAAGCCAGTCGATACCACCGCCACGGCTGATACTCCTTGCACGGTGAGCCCCTGGTCGATTCCTCTCAGGTGGAGCACCCCAGCACCCTCCAGAGTCCTTCCACACCGCTTACCCGTGTTCCCCCTCTCTACAGTGCCACCGCCGCGTCGATCACACCGCGCCGCCACGGGTTCACGCCGCCAGCCTGTCATGGCGCGTCTCCGCCTCCATCAATTGACCCGGTGAGTTCCCCTCACCTCCCTCTTGCTTAGGCGCGCCCCTTCTTCTCCCTTCTTCCCCTCTAGGGGGTGGTGGGAGCCGTGCCGCCATTGCCTCCATGGGAACCGTGCTGCCATTACCACCGAGCATAGCCACGCTACCTCTGTGGCCCACATTCATCGATGCCAGGACCACCCACGAAATCGCCTCCCCTTGCGCACTCCATTTTGGCTAGCCTCGACTGCCGCCATTATCCCCCATGCCGGCGTTGGGTGTCACCCAAGCCACCTCCGGACATCCTCTATTTTGGAGCAGAGCCAGGGCAGTACTCCCCTCTCTCTCTCTCTCTACCTCTGTCTCTCTCTCTCTGAGTGTATGTCAAGTGGGCCCACCCTAGTTAGTTGATTAGCAAAACCTAATTGGAAGAGTTATTGTTAACAGACAAACTAAATTACATTTATATTTTCAGTGATTAATTTTAGGTGACTAATTTAGATAATTAAATGTCAGATAGTTTGTCATTAGCATTGAGATTTATAGAACAAAACTAGTTATGAGTCGCTTGTTCAATATAGTGGTCTCATTGGCATGTAGACCCTAGGCCATGGATGTAGTACTGATAACAATGGGTTGCTCAAAAGGTTGATCAGAGTTAATAGGGCATATAGTTGTTGAATATTTCAGTTAACAATTGTATAATGATTAATTTAAGTAATTAGCCCAAAGAGAGTAGGAGCTAACTGGTAATGGAAAGCAAATCATTATTATTTGAACTACAGAGGCAATCATAATCAGGGGAGGACAATGGAATCAATTATGTTAGTGATTTGCTAAGATGATGTAGTCGTATTTAGACATATGCAAACACACATGATCAAACACTAGTAAATCCTAGACAATTGTTGTAATAATACAGATAAACTCAGGATGGTTACTAGGTCATGACACATAGGGTATAGATAATGGTTGAGGAATAGTACTACTATACAGTCACGAAGGTTAGCGGTAGCGGTGAGCCGGTGACCTAGCCTCATAGTAGTAATAGTAGTCAAGGTGGTAGGGTGGATCGCTCAACAAAGATTAGTAGGTAAGATCCCATGGACCTTGTAGGATAGTTATCTACTTAACTAGAAGTAGACGTTAGCAAATGGCACAGCCAAGGGTCAATCTAGTGTGATAGGTTACTTTAGTACGTGTCAGGCCATGTAAGTAATAGAGCTAACTAAGGATCACCTCACAGGTGAAAGCCAACCCACAGACACCACTAAAGATGTAAGGCTGGTGTCTAGCCAATGCTTGAAAATACCAGCTAAGGCTCGTGGAACTTTCTTGATAAATATAAAGTAATAAAAGAAGTCATTAAGAGAACTAGGCCCCATGAGTCAATGAGACTTATGTCTACCCAGAGTGAACCCAGAACCTACGCATAGGTCCTACTTGACTATCATGGAACTTCCTCGGTAAACAGGAAGTAATAACTAAAGGAACCATTAGAGCAACTAGGTGTTGTGTATGGGTAGCAATGAGATGTTCCCAAGTAGGTAATAGTAACTCAACCACCAAACAACCTCCTATAGGCTCCAGCTATCACCCGTCGCCATTCGCTCCTCATGAAAGTGCGATCTGTGATCCAAAAGTGGATCAGAGAATCCCACCTAGCAAAGTGATCTCTCCCATCTGGGTAACCATTAAGGAATGTTCCTACGGACATTCTCTCCGTGGGATTCCTGACTCCTTGCACCAACGAACTTCACAAGAGCCCGATCCCTCTCACCCTCACTTCGGATCAAACGGTTGACTAACCCTAAGCCTGACAATCAACCCAAAACTCCAACACTAGACCAAACAAGTAGAGGTTGAATCTACCTACTATGGTCTGAAGTACTCCCTTCATTCCAAATATCTCAAGATATACTTCATTCCATCTGAAGTATTTCCTTCATCAACTCCACTAAGTGTGATGAGTTTCATCTGGAGCACTTCATTCTTTCAAGATGTTGTTAGACATGTTTGCTTTCATTTAAAGTGTTTTCATTTGGTTTAAATGTCTTTGGATTTATTGGATTTCATTTTATTGCTTTCAGATGTTCTTAGATTCAATTGTATTCTGCGTAGTTAGAATCTGAAGTCGTGACAGAGCAACAGTCCGAGCAGGAACAAGACAATGTTATCAAAACATTGGGCAAGACGATTATCAGAACATTGAGCAGGATGATTATCAGAACATTGAGCAAGATGATTATCAGGACTAGAACAAGGTGAGTCAACACTTTGATCATACTGCACCTACTTTTAAAATGCAATTATATTGTTTTAAATTATGAAATTACATTGCTATTGATATAGGATTGGTCTCGATCTTCTGGTAGATGGTAATTCGATTAGTAGAGAGAGACTTTGACAACAAGGCTACTTGACTGAAACTCGATCAAACCATCCAACAATCGCTAAACCACACTCTTGTCATTATCAACCTCGCCAAGAACAACAGTTGACCTGATCACGACGATAAATTCTTGCAAGCAATCGAAGAACAAGCAAGAACGAGATAACAAGCAATCTGAATTGCAGATATATGATTGAGTACAAAAGGTAGGATTCCACAAAGGGTTCTTTACAGTTGGTCTAGCCGACACAAGCGAAGAATAAGAGTTTTCACGGTGGAAAAACTAATCAAACGAAATCCAAAAGACTAAAAGTGGCAACCACAAAGGTTATAAGGAGGTGGTGGCCATGGGGGTCGGCCTAGGGTTTGTACGCCACCAGGGGGAGCGCACACAACCTAGGCTCGAATCCTAACAATATTACAAGGCCCAAGTTGGCCCAATAGGTGACGTAGCACCTCTCTTTGATGATTGTGACGTGTAGACAGTGAATCTGAAGGTGGGGCTAGATCCGTTGGAAACGTCTCGTCGTAAGCTTTTCATCAAGTACTCGAACACCTCCAACGGACTCTGTATGTGAAAGTTATGATCATTTAAGTCGGTGCTATCATGTTGACTCTGAATTGGTCTGGGAATGAAATATGGTCGGCCTGGCCTTGCTGTGGTAGTAGTGCTACTCCCCTCACCTTGGTGTCTAAGTAGAATAAAATCACATGATTTAGGTAATAATCCATCCTCAATAGGAATATTATGATATCCTAGAAATGAAGTTACCTGATAGTTCAATTAATGTGCACGAGCTCTTGTGATTGGACCTTGCAAGGGCATAGGTTTAGATCCATTGTGAGGAATGTTGGTTGTATGCATAGAAGTGAAGTCCTCATCAGCTATGATTTATACAAATATGTTGCTTTAGCTCCTAGTTAATACCTTAATGATAATTATGTATAAACTTTTCATCCTTGAACTTGGATACTATCCATTATCAACCTAGACTAACTACTAAGTCCGTACCTAAGTGTCATACTTAGCCTTACTTAGGTACACTACTACAAAGAGGGTTATACTGGACGCCTCATCACAAATAGTTCCCCATAACTGTCAGTGTTGTAATTATCATAGAGAGCTTTAAAAGTGTGTCCGTCTATGTTACTAGCAACGGCTAGAACCATATGCGATACGTAATTATCACATACTGTTTTTACATAGAACTGTTTGTGATAATTCACAGACGGTTTTTTTTCAGAACCGTCTGTGATAATTTGAGACATCCCAGATGGTTTTTTAAAAGAACCATCTGTGATAATTTCCAAACGGTTCTTAACAAGAACCGTCGATGATAATTACATTTCACATACAGTTTCTGGTTTAAAGTGTCTGTGATATGTATCTCTTAAACACATCAATGCCGCTTCGCTGCTCCCGCGGGATACATCCCTTCGTCTCGTGCATTGACGTTTGTAACACCCCAGCCCGACATGAGCCTAGAATGCTACCGAACTAACCTTAAATAACTCTAACCAAGGCAATTTTAATAAATTTCGGCGGAACCTCCCCTGTAAAATCAATTACACGGGGATTCCAACATACAAGTAAATCACAAATAATCAAGCCATCAACTCTAATCCTCAATAGATAATCAAATCATGCTAAGTGTCTACCATAACTAGAGAAGTATAAAGTTCCACTTCTCATCATTATTACACTTAACCCACTGCATGAGACAAAACATAATAAATCTTTGAGCAACTCACCCAGTAATAGGAAACACAGTCTGAAGTTTATTCATCTTTATTTGGTTTATGATGTGAGTGTGTGACTATCAATCTATTTCCCCCCATGCATGTCGTTCTTGGATCGAGTACCTAAAACAACAATAAAAGCAAGAGTGAGCCCACAGACTCAGTAAGTACATATTAACAATTATAACATCAGTATCCAAAGCTAGAAATGCAACAATAGAACATCTCACATGCAAATGCAATGCTCAAGGATCCTTTCTCTTTATCACTTTTTTGCATTTTACCGGTAATGCAAAGTATGCAACCGTCGCCGCATACCCATGCCTGTGCTCGCAAGCACAGGGACCAATTGCCCATTACTCCGCAAGTAATGGGGACCTCAAGCCCACACTCCACAAGTGTGGGGATCTCGGGCCCATCACATTCATGACGGGGATCTCAAAGGAAAACATACTTGGTCACCACATGACCAAGCCTCAATATGATCTCAATATGCACATGCTCATCATTTAATCATCATCAAATTACCACAAGACGATAACATCATACGACAATAGAGCATAAACATATTTGGAGCATCCACCAATCTTAAACCAACATCATGCCAACAATCTTACTATGCTATCACATATCGAAAAAGCACCCAAACATGACCGATCAATCATAACCACGAATCAAACAATGCACTTGCCTTAACCGCGTGAGAATGGAGGACGTGAAGACGGTGCTGCCTCCGGTACCAATCCCCCACCTAACACATTAAGAATATAAACTAAGACCACAACAACGAAAAACATGAATTATATAAGCGAACACATCAAGTAGCAGATTGCAACGCGATCTCGACCCCACTTTCCTAAGTACTGAACTGCCCTCTGTGAACAGTCAAGTTCTAAAATTCATATCTTTCCGTACAGTGGTCCAAATAACGTGTTCTTGGACTTCATTGAAAGGTAATCAAATTTTCCAACTAAACCTAGTTGGTGAGCCTCCCTGATTCGGCCATCTAAAATCACTTTTAAGCTGATTAACAAAACATCGATTTCACGTCAGACTTTCTGGATAGAGCACTAAAACTATCATAACTTTCAGCTAGTTCATCCAAATTTCGCGTTCTTATGCTTCTCTGAAAGCTACAACAATTATCTACAACTTTCGTTATACTGAGATCCTCTAATTCTATCTTTACTTGATCGCAAAGGTCAGATTACTAAAACCTATCCAGAAACTGACAGGGTTGCAGAACAGCCGCACCATTAAATTCATAACTTTTGCTACAGAGGTCCAAAAAGTACGTTCTAGCACTTCATTGAAAGCTATTGACGTCCTCTACAACTTCCTAGGAGACGTATGAGACTGAATCCACACTTAACTATATCAAAACATCCCTCTAACACGATCTGCCCTTAGGCGACAGAATTACCGACATAGAACAATTAAGCGCTAAAACATCTAAACAAGGGGAAAACGAGGTTACCCTTGAAGAACCGATTGCCGGGCACGATGAGCACCCACCAGAGAACTCTCCCCCCAAAGATGGTCCTGTTCCCCTCACCTTCTTCCTCCTCCAACAGCCGGGCACCTCCAGCGATCTCCTTCTTCTTGGCCAATCGATCTCCCGGGTGATCGTCTTCTTCCTCCAATTGGGGTGGCTACTATTCACAGTACTGTAGTGGCGGTGGGTACTATAGCACACCATGCTATAGTACCACTTCTAGGGTTTCCTTCCTCTTTTTATTGGTAGCCAGCCCCTCATGGGCCTAAATGCTGTGGGCTGGAAGCCCATAGCCCAAGTTGTCGAAATTATGCTTAAATCCCCCTCTAATCTCCTGTTAAAAACACTTTTCTAATTGTTCCTTGTCTCTAATTTATTTCTTCTCTCTCGAATACATTTGGGGTATTACAACGTTACGATGCGTCTCTTCGTCTCGCCCGCCGACGATTTTATAAGAATGATCATTAGCCACCGAAGATGAATCCCCACATCGCTCTACTCTCTTTCGCACCCTCCATTAACAATTAGTAGAGTTAAAAAAAACAATGGCTCTCCACTCTTCTCCCCTGACGCCGATGTTGATGGACTACTTAGCCATTTTGTACTAGCACCTCATCGGCTGTACGCTGGCGGATGCTGTGGAAGGATACTGTGCAAATAGTATCCTCCCTCCTCTGGCAAAGGTTATGCCCGATCATGTGATGGCCACCTTCCTCTATCTTGACATCCTCCTCCGCCACGTCTTCCGGGTGATCTCCCTCTTCCGACGAGCTAACCACGCCATCGATGTAGTCCTCAAAGAAGACGTTGCATGTCTCCAGGAGGATTGCCGTCGCTTGGAATGCGACATCGAGACGGCGGCAAATCGGGTAGACCATGCCGAGACACTTGGAGCGAGGGAAGAGAGCCTCTGGGTGCATTTCCACTTGGTCCTTGAGTCGGAGCATCCTTGGGCAACTCTCCAACGAGCGCATTAATGGATGGATGTATTTCGGGGAATCTACACTGACCCCGAACTCTCTGATGCCGACCATGTCGCCTACGAAGAACTGAAGACGGAGATAGCAGTCTACCTAGGCCATAGGAAATAAGTTGATCTTTTTTTATTTCTACTTTTTTAAGAAAATCTTTTGTAAGAAGCGACTAGCCACGCTGTTTGGCCATATGTAAATACAAAAAAATAATTAAAAAGTTCCAGTTTGGAGTTGAAGTTACTGCCTATGTTGAACATGTTTACTGAATAATGTGTTTATCTTACTGTCTTTTATGTCTGTGGTGAAAACAAGCCATATGTATTTACTCCTGATGCTAGCCGAAAAACAGAATATTTTTTAGCTATAGAAGGAACTATCACAGGGGGTTTAGTGGAACAAACCGTCTGTTATGTACTACAAAATAGGCTATACTAGACGCCACATCATAGACGGTTTCTGGAAACCGTCAGTGTTGTAATTATCATATATGATTTTTAACAAGAACCGTCTATGATTATTACAGACTTCACATATGGCTTATAAATATAACCGTCTGTAATATTTTAAAGACGGTTCTTGACAAGAACCGTCTGTGATAATTTTTTTTATCACAAACGGTTTGTGGTTGAAATCGTATATTACGATGCGTCTCTTCATCTTGCGCACCGATATTACGATGCGTCTCTTCGTCTCGCGCGTCGATGTTACGATGCGTCTCTTCGTCTCGCGTACCGACGTTACGATGTGTCTCTTCGTCTTGATTTGTGATATGTTTTAAAAGAATGATCATCCGCCACCGAAGATGAATCCCCACATAGCTCTACTCTCTTTTGTACCCTCCATCAACAACCGTTACTACGGTACTTAAAACTCACAGTCTGTCACACGCCATGATGATCACACAGAGCATGACGGCAATGACCAAGTCGAGGAGTTCATCGATCACTGTCGCTCTTCCTCACGATGTCGTCGTCCACATCGTCGGCCTTATGGCCGCGAGGTCTCCTCAGCCCATGGTTGACTTCTGCAGCCTACAAGCCATGTGCAAGGCCATATACAAGGCGTCCAAGGAGCGCGCTGTGGGGAGGCGCGTGGCGCCGGAGTAGGAGGAGGTGATGAAGTTGCTGGACAACGAGCGCTACCTCACCGTCTTCAACCACCTGGCCGGTGCTGGCAACCTGGAGGCTTGCTTCATCGTCGGCCTAACGCTCGTCTTCGCGCACTAAGACATGCAGCGCAACCTCGTGTATCTCGACCGGGCGACTGTTGCCGGCCACAAGACCGCGGCCTACGTGCTCGGCCTCCTTCTCTACACGACCAACGAGGCGCACGACATTGAAAAGCACTACATCAGCCAAGTTGAGGGTGAGCCGACCGGCGGCGGGTGCGAGACGACCAAGAGGACCAACCAGGAGTGCAGGCGGTGCCGGAGGCTCGTTGCAGACGCGGTCCAGGAGGCAACGTGGAAGAAGATGGCCGGGCCGTAGGGCTGGGTGTTGGTGTTGCCGGAGGACAGCCACCGGTGCACGAGCACTGGCTGCGGTGAGACGAAAGGGTGGGGCGACTACATCGTCTTCGGCAGCAACAACTGTAGGATTAGGCATGAGTACGCTAAGTTCTTTGCATAGGTGTCGTAAAATTAGCGGTTTAAGTGATACTTAACACATACTGTTTTAAGAAAATCTTTTGTAAGAAACAACCAGCAGCGCTGTTTGGAGTTGAAGTTACTGTCTATGTTGAACATGTTTACTAAACATTTTTAACTATAGATTGGACTATCATAGGCGGTTTAGTGGCACAAACTATCTGTGATATATATCATAGATGGTTCTACAATAAAACCGTCTGTGATATGTATCAGTGGCTGTTCTAGAATATATCCTTCTGTGATAATAGGATAATCAGAGACCATTTGTATTTAAAACCGTCTGTGATAATGACAGATTGTTCTAAAATTATGCTTGTAGACCGAATATCACAGAATTTTTTTTAATAAGAACTTTCTGTGATGCGACTGCTTTGAAGAAGACGGCGAGTACGCCTAAGAAAGCAACCAAGCACCCCACAAAGCAACATTTTCTTTTCAGAGGGTCGTCCACGCAGCATGAGGAGGATGAGACAACAACCACGACCTACTATACGTATATATGTAATTATTTTTGGAGTGCCACCAGCAACTACAAGGCAATGTATGTGCATTCTACGTTTGTCGTCATATGCAGGAAATTATGAGTGCTAAGACGAAGGATCCAGAGGTTTATCAATCTCGTAATAATTATTTCCTAATTATCAATATATATATATATATATATGCTTGCTACTTTACTCCTCCTAGCGATAGGGTATGACAATCGAATCAAGTACATTCAGTCTGGATGAACTCTCAGACGTTCAAGAACGGCTCACTACCTTCATCAAGGCAGAGATCATTAACTCGAATGGAGAGTTTCACTCCGGCAACACCGATTAATACATGTTCAATTCTAATTCACTTTGAGTTCTAATTCAATTGTAACTCTAGCGACAATACATAAACATTCTTTTGTAATTGATATTGAGTTTTAAATCATTTTGAGTTGTTCTATATCAAATCATTTATGATTTATTTGCTTTCGGTTTGCTTGTTTTCAAAGGGCGTGGCTAGTATTTCCTGAGACTAGCTGAAAACCAAAAAAAATTTAGGTATAGAACGAACTATCACAGACGGCTACCACTAACAATCATCTGTGATATGTAGGATATCACATATGGTTCTTTTTTACTAACCGTCTGTAATATGTATCCAATCACAGACGGTTGGTACATCTAACAGTCTGTGATGTTCAGCGTATCACAAACGGCATCCACCAAAAAGCTGTCTATGATACGACGGACATCATAGACGGTTATATGTACCAACCGTCTATGATTGGATGTATATCACAGATTTTTTTTTAAAAGAATCGTCTACGATATCATACATATCATAGACGGTTGTTAGTGGTAACCGTCTGTGATAGTTGTCCTTCACAGACGGCTTCGACAAAAAACCGTCGATGTTGTGACTTATCACAAACAACACAAAAACTGTTTGTGATAGCCGCCTATTATCAAAGACACATAAATTCAGATGGTTCATAAACCGTTTGTGATGACAGTTTAAAACCGTCTGTGATGGCCCTTTTTGTAGAACCGTCTGTGATAACTGCATGTTATCACAGACACATAAATTCAGACGGTTCAGAAACCGTCTGTGATGATTTGCTCCGGCATCATTTAAAACTTGCAATTGGATTTGGGCAGTCGAGGTTGGAGCTTAGCTGATATGTTAACTAGAAAGGCATTTCAAAACAAAAGAAAACCAAATATATATTTCGACTCGGGCGGCTGAAAAGCGTGGTGGATGCTAGAAAGAGTACGACAGAATGGGTATGGGGAAGTACCGCCTAAGTTAATAAATGATCGAGTTCTTGTGATGACCTCTCATGTAAAAACAGTGCAACCACAAGTCTATAATGGGTATTGGGTATGACCTGACTGACTAATTTGTTCGCCTCATCGTTGCTTCATCATCCCACTCATGTGGTATGTATTATAGTCTTAGTTGACAACCACTCCGGGGTGGCGCGGCTATAATGCATTAGGAAACCACTACGACGCAAAAGGGGGCTACGGAGGGCGGCATGCACTATGGTCTTAGCTGACAACCACCCGGAGGAGTGGAGTACAAAGGGTGGCGCAGTTGTATTGCATTAGTAAACCACCTTCAGTAGAGAAACCTAGTGGATGGGGTTGCATTGGGTAGGGCAATGTAAAGGCCTTGTGACGATTATCTTTGTCTCACGCCTACGGTTGCGTGTTGACAGTATAAGACGATTGTCTCTTGTAGGTAAAGTGTGCGAACTCTGCAGAGTGAGAAAACCATCTGGATAGCCATGCTCATGGCCATGGGTTGTGCGAGGAACTTGCTTGAAATAGCTTTTATTTTTATAAAATAATTTATGGGTGGGATGAAAAAGTGGGTTCAAGCCTAGAAAATTGCGATGGCCTGGTCGAGGACCAGTGAGAAGTACGGGATGTGACCCGAGAAAGAACATAAACGTTGGGTGGATGGAGCCACCCAATGGTATAGAAGGTTGGAACAAAACTTAACTTTATTAAAACCTGTGTTAGTCAAAATGCTAAGTCTTAGGAATTTTTTACTAACTATTCTAATCCAAACCTAGCTTGTGCAAATAAAAGAACCATGAACCTTGCCTTGGCTAGCCTTGCATATATAATAATTGCATTCTATGTGTTGGCTCGAGAGTACGATTGTGTATTCAGGCTTGCTCAATATTATCTTTCAGTAAGTATGAAAGAAGAAGGTTACATAGACACTTATGAGCAATTGTGAAGACTGGAGATCAAGAAGGCCAAGAACTAGGTCACGGGCCCTAGTCGATTGCATGTGGGTATATCGTGAGGGTTCCACGTGCTATATTGTTACTCTGCTTCCGCTGCTGATTCTTTAAAGATATTTGGCCTAGTCGGCCATTCTGAAAGATAAATTCCATAAGGTATATTTACACTTTGTGTTATTATTATGCAATAGCTTTACATATTCGTGATATGTGATTGATATTCAATGATGTAACTGTGGACACTAGCTACTAATCCAGAAACTAATGCTATGAACACAGAAGATTCCAAATTTCAAGTTTGGGGTCTGACAGGTAAGCTCGTTGATCACCAAGATCTTCAAATTGACCTCGGTTTGAAGCTTACCCATATCGACATATTTTTCTAAAAAAGAAAAGGAGTTAGAGAAAGAAAAGAAGGTTGTCAAAATGAACAATGTTAAGTGAAATACTTGCAGTTCGTTTCATTCTGCAGCTCGAAAGCTACAGAATTTGCCCCCTGAAGGTTCTTCAGTAGGTCTTTCTTTTTATCTTATAACCTTTGCGCCTCGGCTTTTGCATAATCGAGTGCATCGACCTAGGATCTTTCGTCGTTTTTAGACCTATAAAGGTTAAAGTAGACATGAGTACTGAAAGAGTGGTTGAAACAAAAAAGATTACTCGTAACGGTAATATACCATCTCACTGCTTGTTTGCAGAGTTCAGCCTTTTGCTTTCTCAGTAACTTCACTTGCCTATGGTATTCACCAACAGTAGCAACTTGCTCGAGAGATCTCTCAACAAAGAAATATAGTGAGAAAAAGAAAAACCCAGATATATAAATATTTGGTATCAAGTACTTACATTGATGACTAACCGAGCAAAATGGGCATGCACCATCTCAAAGTCCTGCAATTCATGGAGCCTATCGACTTTGTTCCACTATATTCTTTGAAAACGTTCGTCGTCAAAGCTATGTCCCCTATTTGGAATATCCTTAGGGTGTGGGACTCTGTCATGAGATCTAAACGAAGAGGACCTGACTGTCGGCAATCCAATGAATTTAGGTAATAGGTCGGAAGAGTCTTCTTCTTCTTCTTCGTTGTTGATAGAAGATGCGATTCCACCTTGAGGACCCAGAGGAACATCCTTCATGACCTCCTTCCCGGCACGGTTGTCGGAGCTCCCTGATCCAGCTTGACTGGCTGCTCCTGGTGATTGTAGGACCAAGTCCATTGTCTTATTATTGATATTCTCAACAATCGACTCGATTGCCAGAGCATCCAGTTCTTCCGCCGTCTGTGCCTCCTCCTCTACGACCACCTCGGTGGTCGTGGCTAGCTCAGCGGCAATAACATCCTCCATTGCCACATCAGGGATAGTGGTCGAATCTTCGACCACCTCCGTTGTTGTCTCTACAACCGCAGGAGTGTAACACCCCAGCCCACATGAGCCTGGAATGCTACTAAGGAAAACATAACAACAAAGTAAAAAAATATGACACTTTACTAAAATCCGGCATAATCTCCTTTGTTTAGCTAACTATTCTAGGAGTTTCAATAGGTACAAGTATCAAAATCAAGGATTTAAACTCGCAGAATAAACAATAGGCACTCATGGTATACTAAGTGACTAAAGCATAATCACAATTATCCAAAAGAATATGATACTCATCATTATTACAAATAATCCAATGCGTAAACATAACCATAATCAATCCCTTAAGCAATTTGCTCATTTATTAAGGTACGTTCTGAAATTTAATCAACTATCAAAGTTTCATGACAGTGTGCGTGCGATCATAAAGGTACTCCCTCCCATGCATGTCGTTCTTGAATTGGGTACCTAAAACAACAACAACAACAAGGGTGAGTCCACAGACTCAGCAAGTACATATAAAAGACATACAATTCAAAATTATATCATTAGCATCCACTTCCAGAAGCATATCATTAAATCACTCCACATGCATATGCAATGCTCAAGGATCCTTTCTCTTTATCTCCTTTTGCATTTTACCAGTAATACAAAGTATGCAACCGTCACTGCATACCCATGTCTGTGCTCGCAAGCGCAGGGACCAATTGCCCAATACTCCGCAAGTAAAGGGGGTCTCAAGCCCACACTCCACAAGTGTGGGGACATCAAGCCCATCATATACATGACGGGGACCTCAAAGATATGCATGCTTGGTCACCACATGACCAAGCCTCAACATGATCTCAATATGCACATGCACTGTTCTCTATTCATCATCAACATGCCAAAAGTAATAACATCATACATGAATTGAACTTAATCATACTTTGAGTATTCATCATTATTAGTACACAAATAATGCTAGCAACCATGCATCGCTATCATGTATCAAATACACGCAATCATGATCAAGCATTCACAACCAATGTAACAAACAATGTACTTGCCTCAACCGTGCGAGAACGAAGGACGCGAAGAGGGCGCTGCCCCCGGAACCAATCCCCCACCTAAGGTAACCAACAAGCACTCTAAGATAACAATACTAGACCAAAATAAAGCTGGAAACACTTACGAAAAAACTATACTCTCTTGAGCAACCCCAACTCTAAAATCCTAAGCAGCAGTCTGTCCCCTCGACAGACAGTCATAATCAAAAATTCATATCTTTTAGTAAAGAGCTCCAAATGGGGTGTTCTTGGACTCTCTAGAAAGCTTATCAAATCCCCCATCTAAACCTAGTTGGTGAGCCTTCCATATTCGGCCATCTACAACCCCTACCAAGCTGATGAACAGAACAACTAATTCACGTCGGGTTTCTGGACAGAGATATTAAAACTATCATAACTTTCAGAATAATGATCCAAATTTCATGTTCTTTAGCTTCCCTGAAATCTAAGACAATTATCTACATCTTTCGTTATAGTGAGACCTTCCAAATATTCCTTTAACTATCTGCTTATGTAGCAGCACGTGCTACAGTGCCATGCTAGGTTTCTCCTCCCCCTCCTTCTTATGTTGGTGGCCGGTCCACCTCCTAAGTATGGGCCAAAGGCCCATAACTATTTTCCTCCTAAATTAAAGTTATTAATCATTTTCTAATTCATTAAATATTTATTTAATGTAATGGGATATTACAAGGAGAAACCAATACTCCCACCGCTATAGACAAAACAACGGCGGGCCTCTCAACGGAAGCATCCCCGGGGGCTGGAGAAGCAAGACTAAAAGAACAAAAATAAGGTAGACATGTCAAATTGTGGAATTAAAAGGTAAATATAATTTTTAAACTTTTAATTTTACATACCTTGGCTTCCTAGATACAATCTTGAATACAGAAGAAACCTTATCCAAGGAAGGCTTCTTCTTCTCTTCTTTGACCGCCTCAATTTTTGTAACACCTTTAGCCCCTAGAAGGCTTCTAGTGTCATGAGCTTGAGAGTCCATGACTTCCTCGACCACGTCTGGTCGAATATCTTGATGAAGAGTTAGGACCTCTATGACCACGTCTGGTCATAGGTCTTGAGCGAGAGCTAGAGCTCCCTAAGCTACCTACCCCTCTTAATAGTCAAAACCGGCTTTGACCACCTGAGGGACAGTGCTCGCCTCAACCACAGGCTCTACTGTTGCAGAGGTAGCCTTCACAAAAGACATAAAGCTTTTCCAGTGCTTCTTTTCTATTTGCTTGACAAAACCATGAGAAGCAGAAATTAAAAATATTTGTTGTCATAGTAGAAAGGTACCTTGGTCTTGGGGCCTTTATGCTTAAGTTCTTCGACCGCACCCCTTTTCTCTGCAGCGACCACGTCTGCAAAGAACTGTCTGATGAGGGTGGTCAAAGGAAGGGTGGAACTTGAACTTCCATCCTCCTTCTTCTCGGTGGCCTTCACAAGGTGACGCCTTTTGGTCAAAAGAACTTTGTCTTCCTCTTACTCATCTTAGACAGCCTTCAACTCGACCTCTTGATCGTCTTGACGGTCTGCAATGCCAACTTTCTACAAAAGAGAGAAAACTGTGGATATCATGGGGATATGCTCATGATCTTAGGATGATGTGTCAATTGGCAATGATGTTGAAGGTTTGCGGAATCACGAGTTTTCGACAAAGTTCGTTCTGTCGGTCTCGGCGGTCGATCGCCCGGTGGCGGTCGACCGCCCATGCCTCGTGTTCTGGTTGGCGGTCCGACCGCCAGTCGGGCGGTCCGACCGATTTGGTAGCGATCGACCGGCGTCTCGTTGAGCGGTCGGACCGGCAAGTTGAGTGACTTTGGAGTTTGAGGTGAGCCAAAATAGAGGTGTAGGCAAGTGAGGAGAATCATCGCACTTGGTCCCATAATTTTGGAGCTTCGGTCAAAAGTTCTATTCGTTTTAAATTTCCAGAGGTTGCGGATTTCAGCGTTGAAATTTCGGCTAAGTCCTTTGTGGCGGTCCGACCGCCTTCGTTGGCCGATCGGGCCGGCGATGGCGATCGACCGCCAAGGTGGCGGTCTGACCGGTTTTCACTTAAGTCGTCGCCCGTGTGGTGGCGATGGTTGCTTGTTAGGTCAAGTTCGTGGATTTCATGGCATATGAGTTGCATGATGCATGTTTTGACTAACGTGGGTCAAGTTGTGAAGAACTTGTTCCCGAATTCGATTTTCTTGTCTATTGTTGTGCAGGTTGCTTGGTGGTCAACGACGGTCAACGGCGAGGATGATCGGGACTAGGCTTGGAGAGCTGAGGTTCAAAACGATCGACAATGCCGGGTGAAGTCATTGGACTCAAGTATGGTGCAAGATGGACAAAGGTGACCGAACGGCGATTCGGTGCGATCGTTGAATCAAGCGGCGCGGGGTCGGTGCAAGTGCCATAGTGGTTTCGGTGGGAGCGGATGGGAGAGACTTGCCGACATGATGAGAGCCGTTGGATCAACCTACACGTGGCGAGCAGCGAGTGCCGCACAATATGAACACTGCGCTTTAAAATGCGTGCGTGTGTCACCCGCTTGTTTTGGGCCTTAACGGAGCCCATTAGGAGACTCTATTAGAAACCCTAAGCCTCCACTATAAATAGAGGAGGGAGGTGGCTGCACCTTCCCCGACCTTCGACGTTTCATTGTTTAGAAACCCTAATTTGCTTAGGAGAGGAGGAGAGGAGGTTAGGGTTCTAGAGAGTTGGATTGGATTTCGTGCTCATGTATTGAGTCTTTGTCATCCATTGATGGAGTGGTCAGTAAACTGATCAAATCAATCCAAAGAAAGTTTCTTCAAAAGTGAGTTCATGTGCTTTCTTTCTCTCTTTGATGAATTGAGTCTTTGTTTGATCCGCGAGTTATTGCTTAGTTTCTTGACGTGATTTAGCTTGCTGTGACGTGTGATAATACATCTAGGATCATCAAGATCATCAATCACCCACGTGCAAGTCTCAAGATCATATTTTCGCTTTGACTCGGTTTTGACCTAACTTCGCCAAAACGTAGAAGGTCGAATCTTGGCAAGAATTATCACGATCGTTGCTTGGAATAGATTCCGACATACTTAGGTAGGTGTGTGTCAAATTTCACGAAGTTTGGACGCACGAATCAAAAGTTTGATCAATTTGCGTTTCGGTTTGTCCGCTGTTTTCTCTGTTCATCGAACCGCAGGTCCGACCTCCGTGAAATCGGTCCGACCGCCCGAGGTAGCGGTTCGACCGCTTGGATCGATCGACCGCCCCGTGAGAGGTCGACCGCCCGAGCCTCGTGTTTTGGTTTTGTGTTGATTTTACTTTGGGGTTTTGAGTTGGTTCAATACAAGTCTTCATTGTGCATGATTGATTGATCTTCATAGCTTTCATAGCTATTGGAGTGAGATTCGTATTGAATTGATTTTGGGAGAAAAAGAGATCGTGCTCCTATTCACCCCCCCTCTAGTCGCCTTTTCGGTCCAACAGAAACAAATATTGTTAAGTGGTCGAATTTTACGACTACTGAACTTTAAAGACAAAATCAACTTTTGATTACCTTTAGGCGTTCATTAATTTCTTTCTTCTTCAGTTATGACCACCAAGATTTGAGGAGCTCCTTCCGTTGTCGTAGGAGCCTTCTCACAAATGAACTTGACTTGAGCGTCAATTTTTTTTTATGAAAGATCTACGATTATGAAGATATAATCAACAATCATGCCCAAAATTTTTAAAAAAGAACTAAGTTGATTATTAATTTACCTCCTTCATAATCTCTGGTCGGGTCAGTAGTCCCCGAGTATTTCCACATGGGATGTACTCGATTCTTCAAGGGACTAATGTGGCGCGTGATGAAGTCTCTCACCACGTGCTATCTGGTCAGACCCTCTTTCCTCAAATCCTTGATAGCTTGAATGTAGGGGGTTATCCGGTCGAGGTTGCTTGGAATCGAGTCTCAAGATGAACTCTTCTCTGTGGGATTCCCTGTGAAGAAAAGGCTATCATCCCTAGACACGGTCCAATAGAACCACTTCTTTTTCCACCCTGACCACAATAACCGGGTGAACATCTGAATATACTCCCTCAACTTCCCGTCGTGGAGCTTCAGACCACAGCTGCTTACGATTCCGTTGTGCTTGCTCATCCCGTAGTAGTACCGGAAGAGATCTAAATCTGGAAGAATTCCCACATAGGCTTTGCATAGGTAAACAAATACACTCAGCATTGTGATGGAATTGGAAACCAAGTTCACCAATTCCACCCCAAATGGCTGAAGCACGACCATCAGAAAAGGGTGAATGTGCAGTCGAAAACCACATTCACAGTACACCTAGAATACTGGAATGGTGTCCTTCTCACCCGAGGGCCAATGCTAACCCTCAGCGTTGGTCCATTTCACCAAAGCATGTCTTGGAATCTTCTCTACTACGACCAAGATAGTCATCTTCTCCACATTCATGTCGGATTTCTCCCACTTGGAAACGGTCCCGGCCATTTCTTCTGAGTGAGTTTGATTTGGATTTGGAAGAATTTGGAGAAGGATTGCAAACTTGGTTGGCGGCGGAGAGAACGAGAGCTCGAGAGTAGTTGAAGCAAATGGGGAAAGTAAAAACCCTAAGTCACGCCCTTGGTAGATTTTTATAGCCGCGGGTCTGAGTTAAAGATCGTAGGTACTCAACAGTTACCACCCCTTCGGGAACCGCTCCCGATGGTAGATTTATGAGAGTTGGTTTGCATTATTTAATCTGTTCGTTCGGAGAAAGCAATTCTGTCTTTTTAACTCAAGCAAAATATTACATTCTTGACCAAGCCAATATATAGTCATGGTCATATACCAATCAGAAAGACTTTGCTTCCTACCACTATTCTACGACCTCCTTTCCAAGTAAGTTACTTTCACTTGAAGTTGGGAGGCTAGATGACGAGAATCTAATAATCATCAATTAATTAAATTATTTATCTATAATTGATATTATAGATAGCAATATCTTTATGTTATTCATAAGGATACTCTTTATCGTTAATAAGGGAGAAGTTTAGCCGAGTTGTTATAAACCATTTTACAACCACTTTACATGGTCGTAAGTACTTCTACGACTACTTAGTGGTCGTAATATTTTCTACGACCACCTCATGATTGTAAGCCTTACTACGATCACTTCATGGTCATAAGCTTTACTACGACCATCCTATAGTCAACAAAACCTGTAGACATGTGGGCTCAATCGACTAGGGACACTTATACGTTGTGTTTAATACACCTAGTAGTTAATATGTGTTGTTATTCTTCGGGATAACTGCACGTATTAAGCCCCTGTCTCTAACATAACTGCAAGGCGACGTGGGAAGATCAGTCTCTGACAATAATCGTCACAAGATGTGTGCATTTAATCAAACGATGAGACGCCTCTGGACACGAGACAACTACCATCATTTTACGCACTATATAAGGAGTAAAGCCAGTGGACAGAGGGCGGATCGAACAGAGACACGATCAACAGACATAAGTCATTAAGTCCTAGTCCTAGTGATTTCTTCCTTGTTGTAAAGCATAGTCAATATAGCAACACAGGAGTAGGGTTATTATTCTCTCATAAGAAGGTCCGAACCTGTATAAAATCCTTGTGTCTTTTTCTACGTAGTCTAACTCAAGAAAAGTCCCCAATATTCATTCGTATGATCAATACTAAACCATCGACATGCCTATTGATGCAACAAGTAGCTCCACGATAGCGCTAGGGCCCAACTATTGCAACAACTGCAATATGATCAAATCAGAGGTTATTAAGCTCAACAACAGATTGTATCAGGATAAGATCAATAGGCGATCATCCATCGCACCCGATTGCCATCCCTAGATGCAGCTAACAGCTCCGATAGCACTAGGGCTCAATTACATAAACAATTGTAACCCCATCAAAATGAGGTTATTGAATTCGCCAAAAAATTATATCAGGACGTAGACAACCATCAGATTTTCGTTACAATACAAAATAACCCCATTGGTTGAAAACATGTGGAGCACTTAGAATCGTATAAGACATGTCCACGCAGAGATTAGGTATGTCATGTTTGTCCAGCCGAGCCTCCGGCTGCCGTCCAACAACAAATCAAGGAGAACCTCAGCCAACCGTGCTGTCTGCTGCAAAAGCTCTCGTCGTTGTGCCCTCCAAATCACCAGCTCTACGTGACATGCACCACAAACCACATAGTCCCTATCCAAAATTCCAAGCAACTGAGACACCTCCCTAGCTAGTAGCTACTAAGTACTAGCTTTCTCTCCTTGTGATCAAAATGGTGGCATCACATTATCTATCACGATATACTAATACTGGCTAGCTAGGCACTACATGGCCTCCCTACTGGAACAGTTTCGGTCGTGTTTTATTGTGCACTGTCGAGTTCCTTTTTTTGCTTTTTTTTTTTTGTGAGTTAGGGATAAAGATGCATGCACGTACTCTGGGATGGGGTTAAGGTGTTGTATGTGCTTTAATTTGTATGCGTCATGATGCACCGACTTTCCTTTTCTCTTTGAAAGTATGTGGACTAATTATTCGGTCGGCCCACCTAGTAAATAGTTTTATATTGTACAAAGTGCTTCTAAATGATTTTTTTATCATATATACTTCATCTATTTTTTTGGATTATAAGATAGACCCATACACACCCCACGCATGCACACACATGCCAGTGCATCCCTCTGCACAGCTTATCTGCATTGAGAGAAGTGATGCAGAGGATCCCTATCCAGTACCTGTTATGTTTACTGTCTCTAGCATCCACTTACTTGGGAACAATTACTGCTCTTTCATTCCTTTCTAAATGTGGTTTCAGAATTTACAGTTAATGGAGTATCTCAGGATATGTGCAATAGTATATATAACTGTTATCTATACTACTTTCATTGTCATCTATAGACAACGCTCCAAAGACAACTCCTACAATATGTTATCTTTTTACATGTCTTTATAGACATTTCCTCTATATACAATATGTCTTATTTCTCATGTTAGAGTTAACTACTACATGAGAGACGTCTCAATTCTCTATGCTCCTCTTCTCTCATCCACATCATCTCGTGTCCTATATAGTAAGGTTTAGAGACAACTGACGTCGTACTATTGTACATGCTCGTAAGACTTTTGATTGTCCATGCATATAAAAGTATTTAGATTTGTTCCTTGCAAAAAAAAAAGTATTTAGATTTGTTGTATGAAACTATATATACTAGTAGATTTATCATCAAAAGTATTTACATATCATTATATTTTTAGTAAAAATACTATTAGAAAAAGTAACAGTTCTTTGGCAAAAAGAAAAAAAAAAGTACTCCCTCCGGTTCAAGAAAAGAAGTGGTTTTAGACATGATTTAGGATACCAAGGTGACATGATTTAGGAATTAGGATACCAAGATGAGGGAAATGTGGGGTGTTTGTTACTATTTAGCCCTATTAACTCACCTTTATTGGAACACAGCATGTTGAAATTTAATGCAAACCTAACAGGTAAATGCTGCAAGTCTAGCACCAATTTTTTTGCTGGGACCTTTGATTCCCGCCCCCACCCCACCCCACACACACACACAATTTTTTGTTAGCTCAGTATGCCTGTTGTGTCTTATACATACACCACTGCATCCTTTCAGAACCTACTATTGAAAAATTGGAATCATATACAACAAGGGAAAATCTAAACGAACCAATGGAGCCTTACCTTTTTCTTCACCTTAGCTTGCTGCAAGTTCTTGTTTGTCCATTGTTCTTCCGAGTCGAGTAGTGCTAGTACTAGTACTAGTCCATAGCAATATAAACTCACGGACTTAAGTAGTTCAACAGTTGTGCTTTGAGAATATATAGCAACGAGTGAATTAATGTAATTAAGATGAGCATGCATGCAGTTGGAGTAATTAGGGGCATAAGTGGGCAAATGACCCTGAAAATCCTCCAACGACTTGTTTTTTTGGACTGCAGCCAAAAAGCCCCCAAACACTTCTTTTCTTGAACCGGACGGAGTACTATCTACGTTTGCCACTTGATTTCATTTCTGGCCTTTGGACCACTTGTGATTTAGTCTTATTCTCAATTTATCCCTTCTATGGAGTTTTCTGCTAAATCTGCCGAAAAACACACCGTCCCTATTGCTCTACTAGACTAGCTAGTGTCGCCACATCTGCGTAATAGTTAATTGCTACTATAATTTGTTGAAAGAAAACTTAGTTGTTGCCTATTATGAGTGGAAGTGGACTAACAGCATTGGCTTTTGCACTCATCCTCATCACTTACTTAACAGGTGACATTTGTTGGTGCGGGAAGAGCAAATCTTTGGCTGAAACGATATGTTTTTTATTTGCAATAGAAAAACTAGCCTCCCCGCGCATTTGAAATGACAAAAATGGCACCCTACCGTGCTATTTTGTCACGTAAGCCACATGCCTTGCTCCCAAACCACGGCAGGCCGCGGACTGGGAGCGCGACAAATCACCTGTTGTGATTTGGGAGCGTGGCAGGTAGCCTGCCACGGTTTGAGAGTGGGACATGTGGCTTCCACGGCAAATTGGACGGTATGGATGTCATTTTTTTCATTTCGGATGTGAGAAGGAGGTTAATTTTGCTGTTTTGTTTTAAAAAGAGTCTAAATGGGCCGAAAAGGAACCTGGAATTGCTTCCGACTCACTTCATGAGATTTTCCGTTGATTTGTGAAAAAGCTGTACTTTTGCTCCCCTTTATCTTTTCACTCATCGAAAAGGAAAGAATAAAAATGCATAATCAACTCCATTACTTTCGTCGGTCTCATCCTTGCAATATCATTAGGGGAGCCCATGATAGCGATCATTGACCATTTTAATTTAAGCTTTAGTAGAGCATGCCCATCGAATTATTAGGATCCAGCTGTCAAGACTTAAGATGCAAAGATGATAACAATGAATGCATCCAAACAAGATCGAATACGAAAGAGAAAACCCCGGTTCTTTCTGATAGATCATACAGATATCAATATGAAAAAGGCACAGCTTTTATATAATCCAACCAGACATCCGAACTATATATATTTATGCCCACAGTTTATACGTCGGCAGTAGTTACTGTTAAACGAAAAACACTCTACATAGCTGGGTACCGGTAGCAATTTGGTTCGGGCCGGAGCACAACAACAAGGAGTCCACGTCAGGGTGAGCTCGTCATCTTTATGTTTATACCATTCCGTTTGGGTCAACATCCGATCATGGCCACCTTGTGATAGTTATCACCATGTTCTCAAATGTTGGGCACTGGTTTTGTTGAGGCCAAATTGCTTTGCTTACCGGTGTCTCATGCCACCAAACCAAATCTCTCCCTCTCCTCTCCTCTCTCTCACACACACAGCTAGGGAGGGGGCAATGGTTCCAATCCTTCACATGGCATTTGGATCACACCCCAATCAGCATGGCCAAACAATCTGTCATGGATCGACCCTGCCTCCATCTCAAGTTGTTCTCTTCTCTGCGTCCATCTCTTTTGTGTCATGTTGCCATCTCCTGTGGTCAACATGCTTATGATCTAATCCAAAGCCATCCATCCCCATGGACGGAGCAAAACCAAACCACCGGGCAACCATTTGTGCCGTCCAATGATGGGGCCACTTGCCCCGTCCAAGGTTTAATGTGGTGTCGAACCGAAAATTTTGCCAGATCTTTGGCAATCAATGCGGGTCCGCCCGAAATAATTGCAAATACAAATCGTGAGTTAGGGGTTAATCGATTAAATGTTCTGACATTGGGACAATTCAGTTGTCAGGCTCAATTAGTCAGCTGTGCTAATTCAACAATGTTTTTCTCCGAAAAGAATAAACAAGATGGCTTCATGGTCCAATTTCATATTTCAAGTCCCATAATTGTGATACTAGTTTATGAACTCAATGATTAGTCGACGATAAAACATAGCGCCGATATGTGCTTATTAATTACTTGGCTTCTGAAGCTGGTACTATGACTATAGAAAGATGTCTCTATTCAACAAGTTTCTTATAGAGCAACGAAAGCTGAATCCAAATTCTTGCCAAGTTGGTCACTGATCTAGCAGATCGAATCAATTGCCAAACTGATCAGCAACCTGCAATAGCTTGAGATGACGATGTAAGTGTGCTGCAGTGCTACTGCTAGGACTATCTCTTGGGGATCTTCGACTAGTAGCTCAAATTATTGCTGGTGCGGGCATGAATCGTGACCTCACCACTATATTCTCTTCTAGATCAAGTAGAAAATGGAATACTTTGTGTGTGTGCCTTCCATGATTCTTTCACCAATTGCACACCAATCGTGTATATGCAAGTTATTTCTATATCGTGCAAGATCTAGTGTAATAACTGCATAGGCATTTGCATGTATAATGTATTAATTGTTTTTGCTTTTGCTTTGCCCATTCTCATGATTGGATCAGCTGAACTAGCTTCTCAACTAATCTACCTTTGTTAATTAAGTTCATTATTGTTACCATCAGCCTAGATAGCTTGATTATCTAACCACTACGTACACAGTATGTTTAATATTGAATTCATACAGGTCATATATATCTTGTCTTGGTTGTGTTCCCTAACTTGTCGTTTTCTTGATTTAGCAGGCTGATCTATCATCCTTTCTTTAACTAATTCCCAAACATACTGACGCGTTTTCTCCATCCGTGTTTCTCTACGAAATTTTGATCATCTAACCAAGTTTCCAGTGTGGTTCTTATCTAGTTCTATCCTAACCGCAAGTTGTTGCCGACTATTCGGTTTCTCAAGTAAACAAAAGCCTGGCCTACGATAATTTCCAGGAAGAGAAATGCGTAATTGACACAAAGCTGAATTATCTATCTCGATCACTGTGGAAATCTACTCATGTGTAGGAACTAATTCACCAAATTCTTCCCAACTCAAGAAGGATTCCATGTGATAAGGCATCAGGATAGATTTTCCATGTGCTTAAAGTGTTTAGATTACTTGCAATGCTGCCTAAAATGCAGCCAAGGGCCCTGAGGAATCCTATGCCGATGAATAATTTTCAGACAGCATGATGAGCAGAAAGAAATTCTGATTTCTGATGTATCGGAGGAAAAGTAACAATTTAGTATCTGTCTGGCCTACAAATATCCTCTGAGAAAAGCCTGAAAATACGGTTGTGGACTTTTGCAAAAAAAGCAAAAATATTCACTTCATCTTGCAACAGTTGAAACTTCATTTCTGATTTTGCGGTATAAACATGCCCTAGATATTAATAAACCTACCAATTAGTTTTGTTGTTCAGAGATTCTTGGTGTCTTGCAGGAAGTAAACAGGCAAATGATTGATAATAGCAATGCGAGATCATGTCCATATCTTTTTGTTTGCTTTCTGTCTGGTTGAATTGGCCTGTTGGAGAGGCAAGATAAACCACTCTTCCATTAGTGCAATAACAAATGAATAGGCCAACCATTTGGTCGTGTAAAATACTGATAATATATAAATGTGACATATGGCCTTCATAAAGGGACTATAGATAACGCTCTTCTGTTTGTTTGGACTTAATTGTTAGGTCAGAAACGATGGCCAATAAACAATTGACGCAAAGCAACAATGCATAAGCCAGACACAAGATCTCACAATATATTTTAGGCATTGTGTGATGCATCACAAGTCAAATGTGAAGTGCATATCACAATTAGCAACCTTCCGTTGCCTTTTTAAAAAGGCTAGTGTTTGACTAGTTATTATGAGGTGGAGATCATTAGGTGAAGAGACAGAGTTCTCATTCACTGATTATTATGAACCCGGTTGATTGCGTAATGTGTGAACAGAGAAACCAAAAGGCTGTAAGGTAAAATAAGTGATCTAGACCAGAGATATTTATTCTCAAAGCATTGATATGCATATCTTTTCGTGTTTACTGAAACAAGTGATCAAGCGCGATGTGGTCACTGCAAGAACAAAGAACGATTAAGACATGGAGAACAAAAAAGAACTAGAGATGAGATCAAGATTTTACCTGCTTCCAGCCTTCCACAACATGCAATTGGGGATTCTGAATGTTTCATTCTCTGAAAAACCGAAGTCTACCAGATATCACATACTTGTCTATTCAAATACCAAGTTGGCCTGTTGCCTTTGTGCATGTCAACCAAGCTAGAATTTCCTAGCGTACTTGTCAGCTTTGAAAATCTGTACTTACAACTTACAAGGACAGATCAAAAATATCTTGGAACGATAATGATTACTAGACATGATTAATCAGGAACTACCAATCATCGGTTTCAATCATTTGGTTCGTATGTAATCCAACCCATTGCCGACTACTGAAAACTAAGCCTCTGAATGGTCATCCTGAAGAATTTTGTCGTACAGTTACCCCTCTTGCTGCATAACAATCAACCTTATCATTTGCTGCAGATTAGTTCCCATAGACTAAGCAACAGCTTACCTAATCTTCAAGTACAAGTTGAAAGCGCACAACCGCAAGAGCGTGCGTCACGCATAAAACCATATATGCCATCCCCGGACCACGCCATGATCAAGCAGACAAAAAGAAAAAGTCAAGAGAATTAAGGAGAAAAGAAGCTAGGAAGGAGAAGGTCAGAGGCATCACCTCCATCATTCCATGGTGGCAACACTGAAAGCAGAAAGGCTCCCGGCGCTATCATGATGGATTGGAAGGCATACAGATAACGATCTTTACACAATGAGCTAAATGACAGCACCTAACCGAAAAGAGACCAACTACGCACTTAGGGAGAAGATGTCAAAGGCGTAGATCCATGCGTCGTTGAACGGCCATTCGATCGGCGCACGATTGAAAATTCCGGCCTTGGGATGGGGATAAGGTTGCAAGTAGCATTGTAGCAAGAAGGGCTGATGGATGGTGATCAACCACTGTGTAGTAGTTTGGTTAATTATCTTGCCGTGCCGGCTGACGTACGGTGCTTTTGCTTAGTTAGTTACGGCCTACGGGTTCAGTGTAAGTCATGCGCTTTTGTTTAAGCTGTGTCGGCCGGGGAGAGGAGGAGTAGGAGACAGGGATATGAATAACAATTGAGATGCATGAGGAGTAACCAATTGAGACAGCTGAGAGAGAGAGAGAGAGAGACTTGTGCTGTGTCTGTGTGTAGTAGTTGTGTATCTAAACACTATTGTTAATGGTTGGGATGACTCACGTGATGCCCGGGTGATCAGGCACTGCAAATCTATTTATCCTCAGTTGAGGACTCAATTCGTGCATGATTGGATGCAGCGGTCTGATCGATTGTCTGCAGTTATGCTTTTGTCCGTGAGACTTAGGTCAGCTCCAGGTTTTCGCCGGTAGGCTTGAGAGGCCTTTGAAGCGACGAGTGCTAGGCTAGAGAGCCTAGATAAGAGGCTTTAGATTCGGAGCCAGCGCCGGTAGAAAAATCGGCCGTGCCGGGCCAGGCGCTGCCGCTGAGGAACACCAGGCGGACGCGTGCCGTGCCGTAAGAATTGTATGGTCGCGAGTGGCGTGTGGGCCGCACGGCGGCTGCACCCCGTTCGCTAGAGTTCGGTTGACATACCCCGCGCTCAAGCGCGCACGGGCACGGCCACCCTCGGCGGATTTGCCGACCATGGGTTTCGTGATGAGACGGCGACCAATTTTTCGCAAAATCGCCACCGTTTTGCACAAATTAGATGTGGACCGCATTTTCGGGCTAAAATCCTACATGACTTCCCCAAAGTGCGTTCTGAATATCGATCAAACCCACAGGAGGCACAATGGGCTCCCGAAACACACTTGCAAGAGGAACAAGTTGTGTCATTAACACGTCTTTCGTGTGTGCGCGCGCATCATCCATCCTTTACCGCGTGCCGTAAGGCGTCAGTAGAGAAATCGGCCGAGCCAGCCCGGGCGCGACCGACGGAAGTCGTTGGAAGGCGGTGGCAGTGGAAACTGGGACACTTCATCTCCCAGAGGAAAGGAACCAAAATCTGCTGCTTGATGCGTCGCATTGGGTGATAGTGATACACCACCAAAATTTGCTGAAGCGGCTGCACGAACTTCAGCTTCCAAGCAATCAGATCAATCTTTCCCATTTACAGGTGAAGCTGATGGAGTCGCAGTCCCCTTTAGAAACAATCAACGCATGAAGTTCAAAGCAAGCTCCAAATGACACGTTACAGAATCCTACTAAAAAAACGATCTGGCTGACTGTCTGGATGATGTCACATGCAATTGAGAATGTGACTTGGTCCATATCATCTGTTTGTTGATCAATCCTGACTTTTCTAGACCCGAACTCTCTGCAAAACTAACCCAGCACAAACCTCAATCAGCAGTCAATCAGCACTGCATTGCAATGTTCAGAAAGAACAGAAGAGTGAGAGCAGCAAGCAACTGAGCAAAGATTGTTCATGATAAAAGGTCACTAAATTATGGTTAAAATAAGCCTACACAAGGACACTCAGGAAACAACATCCAACGATTTATACAAGATGGGCACAGAGCATTCGACCATTTCCTCCCTTTTTTCAACTACGAATCCAGTGTGTGCCGCCATTTTTTAGCAGGCACGCACTGTGACTTCCTCAAGCCTTGGGCTTGAGCATATGTCCCCGAGATATGTACATCGGTGGAAAAGCATGGCTACCACCGTTACATGCCATTCTGTTGGCGTTCACCCTTCACAAACTTTGCACTTCAGCTCCCGCTTAAGCACTTTTTGCACTTGCTTTGCGCAAGAGTTAACAAGAAGTCCGTGAATATGTGCTCATAGCCTGGCATTTTCCCATACCCTGCACAATAATATTAGAGTAAAAACAATCAAGAAAAGCTATAGTAAATCAATTACCATGTTGTGGTATTAAATAACGAGAACACTGAAATTATCAAGACCATGAACTACTACACTGTTGCAGTAATTTTACATGCGAGTTGTGGTATTTCAGTAATAGAACAAAAAGAAAAGCATCTTCTGCAGTAGTATGTATGGCTATCTCCATAGGAAATGATCTTTGACAACATTACAGAACTACCCACCATCAAAATGTCCTTCATGATTTACATGTCATATTCCTAACAATCTGCGCCTAGGGACGAACAAAATACTATTAGCAAGACTACTTTTGCCCCAAGGCCCCCAACCAAGTCAAGCTTTTGCAATGGAGAAGATATCCTACTGGAACAGTGTTATATTGGCCTAGAAGCCAAGAGATGTGTCGCGATGGTACACTCTTTCCCCCCTCAGCTGGGATAAAACTTTTTGGCCTAGCTAGCTCTTCATGAACATATCGAGAGAAGAAATGCAAAAGATAAATTGCCATGGGTTAAGGACAGACAACATAACTACTCACCTGGGAAGTAGTTGATGTCAATTATATAGTACCGATCATTGGTTCCAAGCTCTCTAATCATATCTACATTGAACAATCTTAGACCCTGCAAGTTTTAACACGTCAGGTGAGGCAACAAATTGAACAGCTACACATGGTTAAGAACAAGTGTTGGTCATACTCATACCAGCCGACCGCGAAGCTCCCTGCCCAGTTTCTCAAGTAGTGGTCTTGGAGGAAGCTCTGTCACGTAACAGAAAACTCTGTTCAGTAATGTAATTGAAAGTTCATGTGGTCCAATAGACAACTCTTTAACAAGCAAAACACATTGCAAGGCAACAACTTTCGAATTTTGTCTTCAACTTTTATATCACCATAAAAGGATATATTCACTCTTCATCTTCTTCATAGCAATTCTAAAGATAAATTGCATTATGAATTAATGACTCACTTATGTTAATGAAGCAAGGATAAGAAATTTGAACCAGAGATAAATTGACTGTAATACTGCAGAAGGCCCACCTGAAATACAAGGGTCAAGGTCTGTATGATCTGCACTAGCTGCAGCACATGAAACTCTTGGAAGTCGATAGATGCCAACATTATTCAGTAAGTCATAGGTGTTAACATCAGGAAGAGAAAACCTGCGGACAACCTGTACTGTTTCACCAATGATGTACACCTTAAAGAGGATCCCGCCTGTAGAGGCAATAAATCAGATGCCACATTCTACTGTTCCAGGGGTGTCAGGATATGTAAAAAAAAAGTATAAATATAGACAGAAATAGGAAATCAGAACCTACCATGATTCACAAATTCCTGGAGAACCAGAGGAGGATCAAGCATTGACAAGGATGCCTCGTCGTATGCCAGAGATAGCTCATGAGATTTAGATGTTCCATCAACAACCAATGGCTTGGCAACTGCACAAAGAGAAGTACATTCCATCAAACAATTTCCACTTACTAGTTCCACACATAACAAACAAAAAGTCCCATGTAATGAATTAAAACAGAATCAAGTACAAAGCTCCAGCAGGAAAAAAAAAAGTTTAAAGCTACATCTGGAAAAGGGCCCAAATATTCATCAAGAAAACAATGTCATCATTGAGAATTGTCAACTGGAAGGAGATCAGTATATCAAATTTGAGCATCAGTCTGTCTATCTTCCCCACTTGCACTGCCAGTCAAGCCTACTTATGAGACATCCCTATTCGCCCTGGTGTAAACTGACAGGCAAGTTGCAGGACATGTTTCCACATAGCATGCACATAGAATCAGGTAACATGTTGTCGACCAAACTGAATAGTCATAGGTGATTTGTGCAACATATTATCAGAATTTCTCATTTCATGATCAACCCTGTTTGACATAAAGTACATCCCTGTCTCTATTGCAGTAGTACAGTACTGCTTGAAGCATATGTTTGACATAACAGAAAGAAAGGAGTCATCTAACTAAGTTAATCAAAGTTCTACGATGTCATGGCACAAGAGACAATACAGCTAGTGCAAATCATATGATGCTCATAGCCGATATTAGACTCTCATGCAGCAATTCTAGGAAGCAACGGTGTGTTTTGGGAGGAGCACAAAATTCAAATAAAGAATCTCACAACCTAGCTAAGCTAGTATATAAACAGCACCGATAGAACTTAGCAGGACAATAAGTCCACAACCTAACTAAGGTAGCCTGTAAATAATACTGAAAGAACTTAGCAGAACAATCCTCTTCTGTCCCTGTTCGTGTACCACCTACTGACAGTAGATAAATAAAGATCTGTTCCCAATACAGAGTAGAAATAGATTAGGACGGTCTACATTTCAGGAATAATAAAAAAGAATGACTCAACATTGTATACATAACAATACTAGCAGTTTTAACATGTTCACGGACTTTTGTTAGAACCCTGCACAGAGTACTAACCACAAGGAAAGCATTTAAAATCCTAACCTATGATGCACGGACACGCGTGTCGGACACAGGATTTGCCATTTTCTAAAAAATAGTGACACGGGGACACGTTATGTATATATATAAATAATAATAATATATGCATATGTAAATCTGCTATTTCACAGTCTAGGAATATGACTATTATTTTTATTCTAGTCCAAATTGATGCACAGTCTAGAAAAAATGCAAGATATCTAGATCGTACGTCCCCCAAAATTAGATTAGGGCCATTAGGGCAACACACTAACCTATTTGCTCAACCCCAAAGGATGCCAGAAAAAAGATCTAAAAATGGCAGAAAAAGAGAGGAAAATTTTAGATCTAGGAAGGAGCATGAAGAGTGGAGAGGAAGGACTAACGGAGTATGAGATGATTGACTCACTGCCGTCACCGCTGGAAGTGCGAGAGGAACCCTCGTCCTTGTCGAGCAGAAGGAAGGAAGGGGATGGCGTCGAGCAAAGTACAGGAGGGAAGGGATCGATTAGGTGGATGCAATTGCCGCCACTCGTCGGTCGCCGCCGGAAATGCGAGAGGAAGGGGGTGGCGTCGAGCAGAAGGAGGCAGCGTCGAGCAGCGCACATGAGGGAGGAGAGCGATTCGATGGTTGCTGATGCTAGGGTCAAGGCTTAAGGCATGGGCTGGGCCTTCTAAGTTTGGGCTAAATGGGCTGGGCCGAGTTGTCATACGTGTCGAATACGTGTCCAAATTTCAATTTCTTTTTTTTCGTGGGCCTAATTTCGGACACGCTGCAAATACGTATCCGAGTCGTGTCAGAGCCGTGTCCGTGTCCGTCACGGACTCAGATGTTTCCTGCTGTGTCCATGCATCAGAGCTCCTAACATAAGCAGCAAAAATGCACAATCAAATTGTTGGAATGAACCCGTCTATTCCAATGGGCCAAACGCCGAATATAAAAGTTACATGTCTAGGTAAATATGCGAAAAGCACCCTATACAAACTAGCGTATACCAAGAGACATACATCTAACACCCAACCCTCATCAAACTCATGGTGGATCAACAACACTAAGTTTGGAGAGGTAGAAGCTGTGCTGAGCTCAAGTCGGTGTCTTGGTGAAGAAATCAGCTAACTAAAGCTCCGAAGGCACATACTGAAGAGCAATAACTTGATCCTGCACCTGCGATCTCGTGTACGAAGCATTTACTCCAATGTGTTTGGTGAGCAGATGCTTCACTGGATCCGAGCAATGCTGATCGCGCTGGTACTGTCTGATAAGAGAGGAGTCTGTGCAGAAGCTGAAATACCGAAATCCTCAAGTAGCCACCGAAGCCAAGTGAGCTCAGCAGTCAACGCCGCCATGGCTTGCAACTCAGCCTCAGCACTCGAACGAGAAACGGCAGTTTACTTCTTGGTCTTCAAGGCAATCAGGGAGGAACAAAGGAAAACACAATAGGTAGAAAGAGACCGGCGATCAGAAGGATTGCTAGCCCAGGTCACATCAGAGTACGCCTGAAGTTGCAGAGAGTTGGAGCGAAGAAAGAAAAGGCGACGACTGATGTATCCGCGGAGATATCGCAGAACATGAAGAAGGTGACTGTAGTGGAGCTGAGTGGGAACAGAAACGAATTGACTCGGAATGTGAACTGAGTGAGAAATGTCAAGTCGAGTGATCCCAGGGTAGACGAGACTCCCGACAAGATGGCGGTAGCGAGTGGGATCCTCAAGAGGCTCCCCATCAGTGGGCCGACGGTGAACACTAAGCTCCATAGGAGTGTCCACCATACGCTGATTAGGGACAAGCAAGAGCAAGGATATCATGAATGTACTTCTCCTAGGAGAGGTAGTAGCCCTTAAACGTAGAAATGACCCACAGCAAGGAGACTGTGACCAATGGTCATGTGGACGACAGAAGCGAAGGTCTCATCGTAGTCATGACCATACTCGTGCTGAAAACCACACACCACAAGATGAGCCTTGTAGCGCTCAAGAGAACCATCCGAGCGGGTCTTGATCTTGTAAACCCACTTGCACGTGATAGGAGTGACACGGGAAGATAGGGCCACAAGATCCCAAGTGCTAGTACGCTCCAAAGCAGCAATCTCCTCAGACATCGCGAATTGCCACTCAGGGTGAGCAGCAGCCTCACGGTAGGTTGTAAGCTCAGAAAGAGTAACGGCTACGAAGCAGTAGCGCACAGGAGGCCTTTCAGTATGACGATCACGAAGATTGTATCTAGGAGGAGAAGGTGGAGTAGAACCCAACAAGGACGGAGAAGAAGAGCTGGGAATAGGGCCCAGAAAAGACAGAGGCTCAACTGGAGAACAAGTAGATCGAGGTCGGCGAGAGTAGTGCAAGGGAAAGGGTGGAATCTCGATAAAAGAGTTGGAAGGAACCTTAGGCGGAGAGGAAATAGGTAGAGCTGGAGGAGAGGGAAGTGAAGAAGGTGGAGGCAGAAGCGAAACATAAGTGGAAAGCTGAAGGTCAGGAAAAGTCAGAAAGAAGATCGACTCAACAAGAGAGTCTGCGCTGACAGTAGGGGTACGAGGGTAGTAAGGTCAAGACTAATCGAAAGTGACGTCCCGAGAGATCCTGACCCGATAAGCAACGATAACCCTTATGCTCAAGATTGTAGCTAAGACCAAAAAAAACACTCAACTGACTAAGCAGTCAGCTTGGTGCGCTCACGAGGTGGAAGAAAGATGAAGCATACACAACAGAAATAGCGAAGGTGATTGTACTCTGGACCCAGCCGTAGAGGCGCTCGATAGGAGTAGAGCCCTGAAGTGCAATGGAAGACTGCATGTTGATGAGGAAAGCAGCAATGGAGACAACCTCAGTCCAGAAGTAGGGTGAAACAGAAGAGGCAAGCATGAGAGCGCGAACTGTCTCAAGCAAGTGATGATGCTTACGCTCAGAGACACCATTCTGAGCATGAGCACCGGGGCAAGAGTGTTGGGAAAGAGTACCCTACTCAGCAAGAAAGCAACACAAAGCAGTAGACAAGTATTCCCCAGCAGAGTCAGCACGAAACACAAGAATGACCGAATCAAACTAAGTACGAACCATGGTGGTGAATATATGGTAAATGGAGAGAACCCAACTACGAGAAGACATGAAGTAGATCCAAGTACGACGAGAATGATTATCAATAACGATCACATAGTATCGATGACCCCTTTCGAAATGAAGGGAGCCAGACCCCAAACATCAAAGTGAACAAGATCAAAAGAACGAGCAGAAACAGAATCACTAGAGGGATAGGGGAGTTGAAGCTGCTTGTCAAGCTTGCAACCCATACAAGGTAAAGAGGTGTCACCAAAAACAAACCCAAGAAGACCATGGCCTACTAGAGACGATAGTCGTGATCCACAGAGATGACCCAAACGATGGTGTCACTGAGCAAAGGAAGTAGTAGAGGACGCAGCAAAAATAGAGGTAGGTATAGTGGCTGATTGGCTGGTGGAGACAACAGAAGGAAGGTGCAACCAGTCAAGCTCCCAAAGACGCTGTGAATAACGGCACCGAGGGCTAGCACCAAAAAGAGTCCCAGTATGGCGGTCCTGGACACAACAAGAGTCGTACTAAATAATAACACGACGGTCGTTGTTAGTAATCTGACCAGCCGACATAGGCTGCATAGTAAGCTTAGGAACAGGAGAGACTGTAAAAACATGAAAAGATGAAGTGGAAAGGATGCCTTGACCTACAACAGGAAGAGATGTACCATCTGCAGTCTGAACAATGGGAGAAAAGAGCTATAGGACTCACAGAAGTAAAGTGAATAGAATCTAGTGTTATGTGAAAGGAAGCATCAGAGTCCAAGATCCACGAAGAAAACATACTGGGCGAGAGGGTGACGGAGGCAAGGAAGACTGCTGAGATGCAAGAGCCAGTTGAGCAGAGCTTGAGTCTGAGTATAGGAGATCAGGGCAGGGGCGGCGACGACAGCCTGAGACCTGAGACAGAGCGACGGCGAAGGCCAGGGAGGGCAAAGGCTAGGGCTCGTCAGCGAGTGCCAACGGCACAGCCACCAGCTGCTGCTCCACACCCCGCCCGTCGGGTTCCAACTCGCTGCCGTGGAGGCCAGCGTCACCGAGGCACGTAGCCGCTAGGAGCTCGGCGGGCTCGGCGGCCTCGCGCTCAAGTCACTCGATGCGGGCCCTCAGCGCAGTGGCCTCCGCCTCCACCTCGATGAGCCATGCACGTAGGAAGGAGACATCGTTGCTGGCGGCCGTGACGCACGCAAGGAGTCGGCGCTTGACCTTCGTCCAGGAGGCACGATGGCCGACGAAGATCGCTTGGGGCCGCGAAGGGATGGGGACAGTGTGGAAGCGGCGCCGGCCCGGGGCAGAGGGCCGGAGGCGAGCTAGGGCGGAGCAACCGAGACAAGCTTGGGGAGTCGGATCCGGAGCGGCGGCGACCGGAGCAAACCCGAGGTGGCGGCGGTAGATGAGTCGAGGCGGCGGAGGGATCCAGGACCCGAGGCGAGCTCGGGAGGGCCAGATCCGGAGCAGGAGGGCGGATCCGGGGTGGCAGCGGTGTACGGAGCAGCCGCGATGAACACGTCGTGGCAGCACGCACGACCTCAATCCGTCCGTCGTCATCTCCCCATTAGGGTCCTGATGGTGTGGTTGCACTGGCGGGAGGCCATCCTGTCACTGGGCATCATTGGCGGCATGCTCTGCATTATAGGCAACGCCCAGTACTTCATCCACAAGGCCACGCACCGCAGCAGGGCATTGGGAGGCAGGGGTCGGCTGGAAGCAGGCGGCGTCGGAGGAGCCCTGGGCGGCGTGCTCGAGAGGCGACGCGAGCTCTAGGTCCGGGCGGCATGCACGGGAGGCGGAGATGGCGCACTTGGGAGCCCTGAGCGGCGTGCTCGGGAGGCGTCGTGGCGTCAGAGTAGAGGAGCAGGGGATCTCGGGCTCGAGCACGAGGAAACAGAGGATTCGCTCGAGGCAAATCTGGTGGCGGGGCGACACGGATCCGGCGACAAGGGGGCATGGATCATTATACCCTTAGAGGGTCTTCTTCCAACTTTTTTCGTTCTCCACGAGCTCTTCTTCCGGACAGACGGCCACAATCTTATCAGCCCTAGTTTAAGGTGAAAAGTAGTCGAGTTTTCTCTCAATGTTGCCCATAGCTCCATTACCAAAAAGGGTGCTCCATTGGACGGGATTCCTAATATATAACTCCACCTGCTGTTGAGGGTTCCGCCATCGGTTGGTCTGGGGATTAGGAGGTTTGGGTGGAGGGGCAGGGGCGAAGAGTGAGGAGTCAGAAGTTCAACTGGATCGATGTTGGGTGGTTTTGTTTTTGGAAAGAGCTCGAAGCATAAGAGTGAGAATTTCAAAGCGGTTGCTAGAAAAATGGGATAACCAGGGGGTCTTGGATCCGGCGGCGGGGAGCTTGGGCAGCGCGCGGCAGAGAAAGAACTCTGATGCGCGTGAGACAGAGGGGCTCGGTCGACGCGTGGAGTAGAGAGGCTCAGGCGCGACAACGTCAGCGACGGCCAGTCACATGGGAAACCCTAACCCTAGCTCTGATACCATGTTGGAGTGAACCCGTCTATTCCAATGGGCCAAAGGCCAAATATACAAGTTGCATGTCTAGGTAAATATGCGAAGAGCACCCTATACAAAGTTACAAACTAACATATACCGAGACATATACATCTAACACAAATAACCTGGGCAGCTAAAGTAAAATGAGTGAACCTGACAAATTCAAATGAATCATTCACATCATTTTCCCATGTTTTTTATCACAGGAAATTGATAGTTTCAAGATTTGAATCAATTACCCAACGGCAAGGTTAGTCCAGCCATGGCAACTGCGGTTGATATAGAGGATGGATCTTTCATAATGACCAGTTGGCGTGGGGTGCAAACTTCTCCTGCAATGGTTCAATGCAGAAACAATCATATACTAATATAAAGATATTATGTCCTCGTTAAATTAAGCTGAGGATGCACTTTCAGCAGTCTGCCTTTTACTAATGTCGATATCCTACATGTTGATGGTCAATTGGAAAAATAACATAGCCCAATTGAACAATACTTGTCCTTGAAATGTCCCAACAGTAAATAAGTCAACAAGGAATTCTACCAAGAGTGTCAGCATTTCAGTAGCTGAGAGTTAATACAGAACTCCCATAAGTTTGAAGATAACTTACATAGCAACCTTAATTGGAAACATTTTCTATGCATTGCTATTGAAAGCAAAAGTCTTTTCCTTCCTAGGACTGCAGTTACATGATAATTTGGTGAGAATATGGTATGCGAATGTGTTGAATTATCAAAGAGATGTTAACTCACACAATATAAACATAAAAGACCCATAAAATACTATCTATTCTTACAGCGTACAGATAGCCATATTAAACTTATGTATGATATTACCATAGAAACTGGACAAGTTCAAATCAGCTACTTCTTCAAGCATAGATTGTCGATTGTTCAGATGCTCGATGGCATTGGGTGGATCAAGAACAGTAACTTCTGGATGTACTTCATGATAATCCTTCAACAAAATGAAAGCTGTTAATATAAAATATCAATAGAGAAGGGTCAATCCAGATTTAGATCCAACAACAAAGTATTACAATTATGATAAGCTTTTTGTAGGTGGCTGCAATCAACTAATTGAGTATACTACCTGTCATCATTGCAAACAGAAAAAGAACACGAAAGCTTGACAACAGATTCCCCATGGTGTGGTATCAAACAATTTAAGGAAAATTATAAAGAAGAGTTAAAGACACAACGTGCTGTGCATACTGCATCATTATGGTACAATAATTCATTGTGCATCATCAGGTTTCTACATCAGTGCTCAAATATTACCTCCAGAACCTGCTGCCAGTCCTTGCTAGTAATCTGCCGAAGGAAGCAAGAAAACTATAAGGACATAATTTTTGAAAGATTAAGCAAAAGTCACCTCTTTGAACTTTCAAGGATCAAAATGTTCATAAACAGAGCGTAAAAATCATTAACAAAATGTATCACGATCTGGGACCTATGCGGCTGCATTTTTTCAACACAGCCTTAAATAAGTATGTGACTAACCTTGTGCAAGATAATATCAAATGGGCCTTGTTCTGAGAGAGGATAAGTCTCATCAATTGATATGAAACTAATTCCCTTCTTCCTGACAAAGCAAACAATAAGAACACATAGCACGGCGATAAAATAAAACATTGGCAAGAACCAGAGCATACTAGCCAGCATATAGGGCTAGTGATAGTAACATCCTTATAATACGAAAGTACACAAAATCATGTCGGCCAAGTGCCAACTTCAAGCCCTAACTTTCAGAAAGTTTTTAGTATACCATCATCTCTGCTTAAAATTAATTTGTTGTTTGGGATAAACCAATATTCAATCAACAATATAAATCAGAATGTTACTAAGGTACCTCGCAAAGGAAAAAAAAGGAATGTTACAAGGGAAAACCATGTTGTGTCACAACATTTGTTTTTTTAGTTACTAAACAGGAAGGCTACAGAAACAAAAAATTCAGTCAGTTTCAATATGTACAATTTTACCTAGAAAAAACTGTTCAGTTTTGAGTAAAAAATATTTCCCTTGTAAATTCGTTATCCTTTACTTTCTCACATGCCTTACTTATGTTTGTATCCCGTGGAGCAATTTACAAGGGTAAACTGCATTGTATTACATTCAGAACATTTACTTTTATGTTACTAAACAATAAATCTACACAAAGCAAGCATTTATCAGCCTCGAAATGTACAGATAGTTCAAGCAAAAACCGTTCAATTTTTTAGAAAATATATTTTCCTTGATAGTTTTGTTTTCACTTATATTTTCCACATGCCTTGCTTATGTGCGTAACCTGTGAAGCAACTAGCAAATAATTGATTTAGTTTGGCTCTTAATTCATAGAACTAACAAGATAGCAAGCTCAAAGATTGTTTGTCGGTGGTCCATGTTGCCATCAAATCTAGGGAGTCCGTTACTAAAGCGGAAATGATACCAGAAAAGACATTGCCATCAATAAGCTGTCGTAATCCATGTGATGTGCTTATCCATAGGAATATTCTTAACTAGAATCCCAGATACCACCCAACAAGGACTTACATGCTACGACCCATTTTGCCAAGTTGACAAAGTTGACGTGATAATATACAATTATAGACTATAGAGACCCCCTCATGGAGTGGAACTATCAACACGGGACGCACGTATAGGGCATCAACTGATGCTATTGGAATTCCTAATAAACACTTGCCAGCTGCATCTGAGTACTAAATCATTAACCCAGCATGCTTCACTCAGAAGCCACTATCACTAACCACTCCCGCTAACTTTATACTCCAGTAGAGGTCCGATTCGATCATAATTTGATAAGTGCTACAAGGAATAGAATAGCATTCCATTCCACCCACATATTGGGGAAATTATAATGGTTTCACCATCAAATTACTACCATTTTATCGCCTCTGCCTGTTCAGGGAAAATTCTTCTGATCTTAAAAAACTGGTCCAAGAACAGCATTTAATCAAGACTCAAAACGCAAAATTGCATCTCAAAAACCGTATATTCTCCTCAAATCATTCACTAATTTCCACCAAAAGCAACACTCTTCAACCTCTCTGGACCAGAAAAAATACTATGTTTTCGTGAAATTCCTCGCCGCTAGGCCAACAAGAACCAAATAAAATCTCTCCTTTCTCTTAAAATCATTTACAAGTCACTTGCATCCCCCAAGAATCAATAGATTCCATCCCACTGGGCGGTGATCCAGGTTTTTACCTCGCCAGCAACAGCATCTTGGGCTGGAGGAAGCTCTTCACCTTCTTCTTCGTGAGGGCGTAGCCCACCACGAGCCTCGGCGCAGCCACGGCAGCCGCCACCGCCACACCGTTGGGCGGCGACGACAGCGCCGCCGGAGCCATCACCGCCGCCTCCACCTCATCGTCGGGCACCTCCCCGTGCAGTCGCATCCCGGCGATCCCTATCCCTGACTCTTCTCAAATGGCTATCCCTGACTCTTCTCAAATGGCCAAGAAACTATAAACAATCGAGAAATTCAGATGCGGGGGGATCTGCAGGCAAGGCGGGATCGAGCAGAGGTGATGCCCTGCGCGCGCGCGCGTGCGAGTTAGCTGGGGTTGGAACTGTGTGGGAGGGGACTGGTCGGGAGGATTTGGGGAATTTTTTCTTTCTTTTTGGGGAGCTGCTCTTATTAATGGCGAGACGAGTGGAAGAGGGAGGAGGAGGAGAGCGGGCGGGTATTTGTAGACGACGTAGGGAGGAGAAGGGTAGTGGGTGATTGTGTGTGCCTATATCTACCGTTAGTTTCTTTGTTGTGTTTGTAGGCTCCCGGAATTGATAAAGGATAGGTCATAGTTTTTTGTCGTAGCATCAAAACTAAATAGTAGGTATATAGTACCTTATGTTTTAAGGATCGAAACAGAGTAGCCAAGTATGCTATGTATGTATTGAGAGTAGCAGTGGCGGATCTAGAATTAGATCACGCCTCGGACTAAATTCTAATAGATTAACATCTTAAAACTAACGTTAATTTCTACCTACAGCAAGACATAACAAAAAATAAGCCACAAATACTTCATTGACATAAAACTTTATCAAAAATGCTTCAATATAAAATATAATAAGAAAAACATAACAAAACATAAATAATATAGCATCTTAGATATACAAATTGAGTATATAAATAACGAAGATTTCATCTCTAACGTAGCCCACCATTTCTCCGTCAATAGTATACCAGAACCTACAAAGACAACATGAAAATAAGAAATAATTGGTTACATAGCATCAAGAGGTACACGTTTTAGGGAAATACCATCAAAATATTCTCGTTCAGTTTTTTACCACTGAAAGTTTGCTCCATTCAGTTTTTTACCATTCTGTCCATTCTGGTGTTATTAGCGCAGATGAAATAACGAAAATACCCTCACCCTCAGTGCATTGCATCCCCTCCAAGGGTGAGGGCATTTTCATCATTTCACCCGCACTACTAACACCAGAATGGATGGAATGGTAAAAAAAACCAAACGGAGCAAACTTTCAGTGATAAAAAACTGAACGAAAATCTTTTGATGGTATTTTTCTAAAACATGTACCTTTTGATGCTATGGAACCAACTTTCCCTAAAAATAAATAAATCAAAAAGATGTATGATTAAATACAAAGAACATGAAATTTAGATTTGTAAGAACAGAACTTACCACTAGCACGAGATAGTTGTTTCTTACATGACCTCATTCCTTGAAAACGCTCCAAAATCTTATCATCTTTAGTGCTTGCAAATATGTCTCGCTCAATATAGCATACCATGTTATGATTCATCCATTCATCATTCATCTTATTCCGCAAATTAGTTTTAATAATGCTCATAGTTGAGAATGCTCTTTCTACAGTTGTTGTTGCCACTAGTAAAATCAAAGTCAATTCAATGAAATGATATACCAATGAGAAAATTGTGTGTATGTTGGTTTGAACCATCTTAACAGCAAGATTTCCAAGATCAGTACAGTTTGCAAAATCTAGATCATCTCTCACATCAGCAATAAATGTGCATAGTTGGTCTCTAAAGACTACACAATTGGGAGAAGTCAACAGCATACATCCTAGCAAGTTCAATTAATCTGTCTTCATCAAAGTTGGCAAAAGAATTCTTTGGATCTAGACAAGCAATACACATTAATAACTGAGTAGATCTTTCAGTAAAGCAATTATTCAACTCAACAATAATTTGGTCATGCACCACAATAAATATTTCATGATGGAAATGGTCATAGTAAGTTACCATCTGGTTTCCACAACCCCTTGAACGACCTCTAACCGGTATTTTATCAGATATGTTTGGCACCAAGATATTATGCTGGAGACAAAAGGCATTTGACTCTTCGAAAAGTTCGTCCCAACCACAATTTCTTATTACCTCAATCGTCTTCAACATGGTCCCAATCAACCCTACAACACAAACAATGTTTTGATCTTTCTTTTGTAAACATTGTGAAAGATCATTAGTCTTGCCCAGAATTCTGATCATAAGATGCAAGATGAATACAAATTCAAAGCTTTCCATTTTTTACAACAATCCCGAAGCTTTGGTTTTCTGTTTTGCATTAGTGGCATCATCACTTAAGTTCTCTAATACCTCTAGGACCGAATCCCACATGAGAAGAAGATGACACAAAGTTTTATGATATGAGCCCCAACGAGTATCGTCTGGCCTTACAAGGTTAGTTTGCTGATTTTTCCCTCTTTCTGGGAAAATTTCACTGGTCTCTAATTTGTTCACAATTTTATCATGGTGATCTTCTAGCAGCATCCCTAATTTTAACATCCAACTCCTCAATTGGTTTTCGAAGCCTAGGATCGGCAACTATATCATTTGGACTAAGTTCAATATGAGGATTGTTTTGCTCGTTATGACTAGCTCCAGTTCCAACTGTTTCTGGAATAGATTGGTTGGATTGTTGTGTTTGTATTGAAAAATAATATGACAATGTCTTGCTTCTCTTCATTTTGTATCTCTAATTCCTAAATAAGCAATACACTTATTAACAATATGCAGGCAACAAGTTAATTTTGCATCAAGGAAGTAAGGAACCAAAGCAATATAAGTTGAGCAACTACTAAACTACAATTCTACAACCATATGGTCCATTACTCCATTATCCGCACACTGCACAATGCCCCTGAGTCCTGAACAAAAGAACTACAAGTCTACACTCTACAAGACTACAACCAATCAACCATAGTCCATATGATATTATGAGCTGACCATATCCAATATTGATTCGTTGAACATCTTGATATAGACAAATCACATTTATTTAGACATAACACCAGTCACCAGATCTCATTACCTATTTACCTCAATTCCTCAAAGGGGAAAGGCCAAATCTCAAATCCGCTGGAGGCTGGAGTCAGGAGGCGCGACGTTGACGCCGACACGCCGTCGAGGGAGCCCTGGAGCGGGCCTAGAGCCTGGAGGCGTTGGAGACACTGCGTCGAAAAAACCTGAAGGTGCTGCGCACCTGCACCGCTACGTCGAGGGAAGATCAGTAGAAGGTGCGGTCGTCAGTGGTCGAGAAGAGCCGCAGTCGCCCAAGGGCCAAGGCGCTGGTTGACGCTGCGTCGAGGATGGCACGGGCGCTACGCCGGGCGGGGACGGACCGACGAAGGGCGTGCGGGCACGATGCTGGCCATGAGGGAGGGCGCGGAGGGAGCCGGGAGGGGCGACCGACGGCGGCAGCGGGCGAGCGAGGTCGCGAGGGCTGAGGGTGCCGAGCCAGCTACAGAGCCGCTGATGGAGGCAGACAGGTAGTGGCGCGGAGGGGATCAGGGTATTAGGTCACTAGTGGCCTGGATGGAGTGGGGGACGGAGGCGTCAGGTGTGGGCTGGGCTGGTGTGGATGGCTGGGCCTCGGGCTAAATGGCTGCACTGACCATTTTTAGCCTATATGTAAAAAAAATTGCACTGCTATTTTTTTGGGCCTCGGGCTAGAGCCCACCCTGCCCGAGGCCCAGATCTACCCCTGGAGAGTAGTGAATGAGAGAGGAGAGGGAGCCGACGCCCATGAGTATATATATATGTATATGTATGTATACATATATATAGGAGAGGGGAGGACATTTCTCTTCTTTCCCCTTTCTTACAAAGATATGAAAAGGGCTATTTTGGTATATTCCCAATGGGTACACCACATGAACTTAGTATATGCACATACATGCCTTTCCCTAGGGCCTCTAGATATTCCCGATGTCCCTAGGGTATCTCTACAACAGTACTCCCTCGTCAGCAAGCTCCGAGGCCTTAAGAGGTGAGTGTACGCGGCTGGTCGTTGCCTTAGCCCTTCAGGAGTCAGGATATCCAAAGTCTTCGGGTGATGATGATGTGAAAGCTACCCCGCCGAGTGTACCTGAGGCGGGTAGCGCTCTCCGTGTCGAAATGAGGTTGTTGCCGAGCTGCCCTGTGAAGGTAATGCCCTCAAGGCGAGCAGCGTGTGTCGAAGTGAAGCTATCAGAGGCGTGACGCCCAGCTGAGTTGGTGCCCTCGAGGCGAGTAGCTCTTGCCGTGTCAAAGCGGGACCATCGCCGAGCCGCCCCCACAGAGGCGATGTCCTCAAGGTAGGCAACACATGCGGAAGTGAAGTCGTTAGAGGCCAGCCGCCCCGCTGAGGTGGTGTCCTCGAGGCGTACATGCTTTGCGTGTTGAAGCAAGGCCACCATAGAGCCACCCCGCCGAGGTGATGCCCTTGAGGCAAGCGGTGCGTGCCGAAGTGAAGCAGCGAGAGGCATGTCGCCTCGCCAAGGTGGTGTCCTCTAGGAGGGCAGCTCTCTTTATGTCGAAGCGAGGCCATCTCTAGCGGTGGATAACAAGTTGGTTCGGCTTGACTCGGCTTGACTCAGTCAAGCTCGTTAAGAAACATGACTCGGCTCGTTAAGCAAACGAGCAGAACAACCAGCTCGACCAAATGGCTCGAGCTGGCTCGTTAAGCTCGTTATTAACAATTGAACTAGTGTTAATATGTACTAGTGTATAATATGAAAAAGAACTCATAATTTGTATCCAAACTCAATTGCATCCAAGCAATAACAATAACTAGTAAATTATGATTGAATTTTGGTAGCAACATGCATATCTATTTCACCACTAGCCACAGTCCACAAGAGTTCAAATTCAATAGTCCACAAGATCACAAGTTCACAGCCACAAGTTCACAACCAGTCAACCAAAAGTCCATAATATCACTTAAAAAGGTTTATGTTTGACACTGGACAATCCCTTTTATGTACAAAACCCGCAACTACTTGAAAGTTGCTAACATCTAATCCACTAATTAGCATGATAGTTCATGACGAGCTAGTAAATACATGGAACAAAATGTCTTGTCTTCTTGAATGCAGCCATTGCCACCAAACAAAAGGTCTTCTTGTCAACTTGTCCTCCACCAAACATCATCCTCATCGTCTTCTTCCAGTATAGGAAAATGCCAACAGCTAAGCAAACATGATGATGATGACAACTTCTAGAAATATTAATTGATTGTTGTAAGACAAAGACTCGATGTGGTTGGATCACCGGAGAATACTATCTATCTATCTATCTATCTATCTATCTATCAATAGTATAGAAAATTGTTAGTTGTTACCAAAAGGATTTATTTCCATTAGTTATATCAACATGTCTAATTCTATAGAAACATATCTAGTTCTAAGCATGCTAGTGAACCTAAAATCCTTTCCATGTTTTCACACTTCATTAGCAACAACTACTATAGAATTATGCTAGCAAAGTACCGAAATATTTTATTGAGACACAAACCAACAGGTAAAGCAATCTGGATAGTTCTTACTTCTTTGTACCTTTCTCAAACTTACTACTTAACTAGTTGCTAGCCACCACACCCTTAGGAAATTATACAGATTCAACATCATCCTCATCGTCTTCTTCCTATAAAGGAAAAGGCTAATTGAGTTAGATATAATATTAACAAAAATGATATGAAAGTGGACAACTGTTAGTATGGGAAAATATAGCACAAACATTGGAGGTGTAATGTTATTTTGAGAACCTCGTATCTAGCTAGAACCACAAACTAATGCCTCAACCATAGCTGGGCGCAAAGCACTACGATAATCATCAAAAACTCTACCTCCAGTACTAAAGGTTGACTCCGAGGATATGGTGCTCGCAGGTACAATCAAGAATTTATTGGCCATCTTTGACACAACCAGGAACCTATGAGCATTCAATCTCCACCAATCATGCTATTTAAAACTCGTGTCAGATAAAGGATGATTTAGTTCATCTCGATAGATGAGTAACTCTGATTTAGATGTCTCTGTAGAAGTAGATCATAGAAAGGTCTGAACTCACTTGAAACTAAGGCTAATGAGAAACTTGTATCCATGGTTGAAGAGGACTCGGCCCTGTTGTTGGTAGCCTTCTTGTGGCTATATTGCATCTCATGTTGGGCATAGAGATCAAACAACTCGTCACAGATTTCACTTTTCTCACTAGCGGCTTTGGAGGAGTCATACATCTGTGTAAAACACCAACTAATGAATCTCATCTTTGACCTTGGATCAAGAATACTAGCAATAACCATAACATTGTTTTTTTCAGCCCAATACTTGTCGAACTTATCCAACGTTGCTTTACACATACTCTTCAAATGTTGATCACTAGAAGTACTTGCAGCCCTGTCGGGACCCAAAAATGCAATTCTGGACTCTCTGTGTATTCTGCACTAATTCAGGATCACGCTAGTGCACACAGTGTTAACATAGATGAATATTGATCCATACAAGTCGAATAATAGCATAAACGATTAATTTGAATAACAAATATGGTTTCAACCTTATGGTCAAGTTTACATTTATTAAGCCTCGCAGGGCCGACAATAATTAAATAAGCAACGGAACAAAATAAACTCCAGCGAAATCCCATCAATTCACCACAAGCAACCGACTGGGATCAAGACCTAACGATCATCACCTTCGTAGTACTCCTCGAATGCAGGTGATGACTCCTCCACTTCTGTTGAGTTGATTTAGCAAGTATGAGTACACAACCGTACTCGCAAGTTATACCACAGAATGCAATGTATAGATGCAGGCTTATTCCAAAGGAATAGCTTCTGTGGTTCTTTTGTAGAAATACAACATTTGCAATTGAATACAAATAATACATTAAAATGTAACTTAAAAGAAATAAACAATAATAACTTAACAATTATTTTCACAAAAGACACAAAACCTAAACAGTTTATTGCACACAGTCATATGACTTAAATCACATATATGTCCCTTTCCAAATGTTTTATGAAAATCTAACCCTCGTGTGAAATCCCTAAGCATGTCCATGACCGCAAACGCGGCTATTCGAATAGATTGATTAACACTCTGCAGAGGTTGTACACTTTACCCACACGATATAATCAGTGTAGCTAGCACTAATCATAACAAAACTTTTTAGAAACTTCATCTCAAACATTGACACTCCCAGTGTGTTTTACTATCAGTCTAACCCACACAAAAAGTTAGCCTGACGCACACCGTTGGACAGGGAAGCGACGAATCGACCCGCGATGTGACTACATGGTAGTTCACACCTCCATCCCATCACACAGCCTAACCCACTACTTGAGTAGTTAACGCCGAGAATCCATAACATACTAAGTTAGGCCCGTCCTATACCAGGCATGTGGTCGTACAATAATGGCTCAGTTTAATGACGTACAAAGTTAAGTCCTTAATTGACCAAGGCAAGACTTCTAATTTCTAACTATGCCACACAGATTATTATTCCCAATCACACAGTTCCACCATGTCACAAAGTATCCACCACTTGCATCGGTCTAAATCCTTTACCACCTAGTTGGTTAAGTGCAACACATGCCATCAACGAGTAATAGCGCATAGCACAAAGTTTTATCAATAGCGCATAGCACAAAGTTTTATCACAAAGTTCTATATTCACTTAGTCAAATTTATACTTACAGTTACATGAAATGATGACTCGTTGCATAGCTAAGAAAACTAATCGTATCTAACCAACCCACGTTGGTGCTATGATAATACCAACTAAATAATGAACCAATCTAGCGTGACAAAAGATTATGATATAACAATATACAAGGTGGATATAACAATTTGGATTGATAACTAAACACAAAAGCATTTAAATAAATATTTAAAGTATATACAATAATTTGAATCAATATAATTTTTAAAACTGGGTTCAATATGATCAAAGGTATAACTTACCTTGAAATAAATCTTGGTACTGGTCTTGGTCTTAGCGAACTCGTTCTTCTTTAAAATCTCCCAAAGTAGCAACGTCTACTCACAAACGAAACAAACAAACAAAAAATAAAACAGAGAAGAAAATCAACTCTAAAAATTAAATAAAAATCTCAGATAAATAGATCTTGAATTCAGATGAATTTATAAATTTGAATGAGCTCAAACGGAGTTTCGATGCAAAAGATATGGCTTTTGGAAGGTCAAATCTAAAAAAAAAACCTAAATTGGATTTACTGGAATTTCAGGATTTATCTTTCTACTGGAAAATCAGAATATGACACCAGCATGATGTCAGCCTAGGGATTTTTGGCTAAAAAAGAAATAAAAGGAAATCTGACATGTGGGACCCACATGGCAGTGACACGGTTCACATGGACTAGGTCCACCGAGGTTTGGATCTGGTTTTGGCTGGATGGCCACATTAGCGCACACGTGGGCGCTGATCTGGCGCCACGCAGGATGACTGAAGAATCTAGACCCGTTATTATGAGTTAATGGAGTATTTTGGTTATTAACGACAAATCTAAAAGTGAGACTTAACTCGTTTATTTTATGTACCTATTGTTTAGTCTCATTTGGATGAAAAGATAAAAATCATGAAGGTATGCATTCGACATCATATTACTATATCTTGTTGCATTTCTCAGATCCAAATAGGTTGAACTCCACCAAAAGTCTAACTTGAATATGTGCATATATTTTATTACACATTCGTGTATGCACACATTTAGGGGAAGTTCACTCTATGTTTTGTGGTTTCATTAGTATTGATCTATATTCCTTTTTTCACATAAATTAAGGATCTTTACTTTGAAACATATCAAATGAGTATATAAGACTTGTGTAGTTCATATATACTCATTTTTCGTATTCAATTATTTGTAATTGTGATGATTGTCATGAATTACCAAAAAAAAAAAGGATTGGAGTATCTTGTCCCACCATTATGTGTTAATGGTATGTTGTGGTAATAAATGATAATCATATTGTGGAACTAACATTTTCCATAAGTTGGATGAATAGGTTATGTTCCATAGAGATGGAAACTTTGGATGACATCATGAGCTGATCGTCATCAAGTCAAGAGCTTGGAGTAAGGAATGAATCATGTGTTGATGCGTATCAAGATCTCGAAGAAAAGGAAATCATCATGTGTTGATGATGTTCGAGAAGAGGAGATGATCATGAGTTGATCATCAAGTCAAGAGGAGGTCCATCATGTGTTGATGGAAGTCAAGTGAAGAATGCCTCATGTATTGATGCATATCAAGACTCATGATGAAGGGTGTCATCATGTGTTGATGAGCATCAAGTCAAGATCCCGAAGTAAAGAAAATCATCATGTGATGATATTCATATCAAGGACCCGGACTTGAAGTGAAGATGTGCGTCATCAAGCTTCCAGAGTAGTGCAAGGCAAAGTTATGACTAGCTAGGGCAAAGGATGTGTTCCTAGTCTTTTACCGGTCTTGGTGTTTGGTTGGAGACTAGATTGCTAGTATAGGTTGCTGTACTATTAAGACGGGTCTTATCTAGTAGCTTGAGTCTCATCATGTGTTGATAGCTCAATCATGTTTGCTCTAGCTCATCTAAGCATGAGACTATAATTTGCAAATGGTTGAAGTCCATGCACCTTCACCTTGTGGCATGATGCTATTGTTTTGCGAATGTGTTTTGTAAATAGTTGAGGCTTATGCATGTTCCTTGTAGCATGTGACTACAGTTTTGCAAATGATCTTAGCCCATGTACCTTATTTCTTGTGGTGTGATTCTAAAAGATGACAAATGTGTTTTGCAACTTGTTAAGAATCCCGCCTTTAACCTTTGTTTGCATCGCGCATCAATTGGCAAATATGTTTTGCAAATTGAGTTGAAGCGAAATGCAAAATCCTTGTTTTTCAGTCTCTGGCGGTATGACCGCAGGCTGTTGGTGGTATTACCGCAACTGGTCAAAGACAGTAGCCGTAGACACTAGTCGAAGACAGTGGTCGAAGACACTAGTTGAAAACAGTGGTCATAGACTCTGGTCATAGAACAGTGGTCGAAGATTCTGGTCGTAGAACAGTGGTCGTGGACACTGGTCGTAGAACATTGGTCGTAGACTCTGGTCGAGGACCTGATCGTGGTCGTAGACCTGGTCGTGGTCGTGGACCTGGTCGTGGTCGTAGACCTATGTGGTCGTAGACCTGTGTGGTCGTAAACCTAGTCTGTAGTATGACCGCAGTTGTTCAGCGGTATTACCATATGGCGATAGTACTAATTCTATCGAAGCGGTACGCTTTTTCCAAAGAAAGTGTCTTCTGGTTTGGCTTGCTCCTATGTGTCCAACGGCTAGTTTTATAGCAGTTGGAGCAGATCGGTAATACCGACCTTGATTGGCGGTACTACCGCACTTGCTGATTCTTTTCGGACCTTGGTTCCAATGGCTAGTTTTTGTGTGTGGGCTATAAATACCCACCTTGGCCGGTTGGAGCGGCGTTGCTGATACCCTATTCTGTTATCTTGAGCTAGTGCAAGCCTTCTCCTCTCAAATGTGCATGTGTTGCACCTTGTGAGTAAAGGGAGAAGCTCTAGTTGCATGTGTTGCAACTAGAATTGGATTGAGTATCCAACTGTGCATGTGTTGCACTGGGTGAGAGTCAAGCGAGAGGCTTCGACTTGTTACTTTTGGTGTTTGCTGACACCTAGACGGTGTGGAGGCGTCGTGCGCCGGTGATCTTCTCAAAGAAGGTTGTGAGAAGACCTGATGGTTTGTGAGAGGTTTGGTGCTCGCCATCTCCGGAGTGGAGGAAGAGCAACCCGAGTGGATCGATGTGTTGGTTCGTTTTAGAGCCAGTCCAAGTAGTTGGACTTACCTTGGAGGTGTTGGCTTAATTTATGGAGCCAATCCAATTAGTTTGGACTTACCTCAACGTGGATTAGGGGAGACCGGCAAGTCTCCGAACACCACGGTAAAATATCATTGTGTCATTGTGGTTTGATCTCTTGTGCTTTACTATATTGCAGTTTACATTCCTTATATCAAATTGTTTATATGTCTTTGTAAAATTATTATCATTTTCAATAGTCTCATATAGTTGTTGTACTTAGTAAAGACTAGTTGATTTAGGCTTTATTTGTGCAAAACTAAATTGATTTACAATTCCGCATTAGAACTCGGTTTTAGCCAAAGAAGTTTTTAAAACGACCTATTCATCCCCCTCTAGTCGGCCTCCTCGATCTTACAATGACACGCACGTGCGAAGGCTGAGCTAGACACTGATGTGGACGCAGACGTGGACGGACACGTCGCTTGTCGGCGAAGAGGCACTGGACCCAATGGTTGTCGGCGTTCGGCAGCTCCATGTCAACGGAGGATGGTACCAGCAGATAGCTAAGACTATTGCAAATGCAATGGTGTACTTACAGGTGGCTGAGGTCAACGGTGATGGCCGGCGGTGAGGTTTTAGCGGCGAAGAGCTTCAGTTATTGTCGAAAATCCACGTTGGTGACGCTCCGGTGATGCGAAGAGGTTCTAGAGGTAGCGGAGGGGTCAATGTTGATGAGGCGACGACGATGACGACGCAATTCAAGATCGAAGAACTTCGGGAAGAAACCCTAATTCTCAAATTACAACGACACTAGGGCTCTCGAGCTGAGGGGGCTTTGGGTTTCATGGTGCGGAGCAAAAGGCGATCCAAGGGGGCTATTTATAGGGGCTCGGGTGTGCCGAATTTGGAAACGCCCAAATCGAATCCGAGACGAACACGAGATAGAGTTCAGGATTCTAGGAGATAGAAAACGATTCAAAAGGAAATCATTGCAGATATGTGTGCGGGAGAATAGGAGACACGATTTGGTAACAAAATCCGAGAGGTTTTAGTTGGAGGATCTCCGTTGTCGTTACGAGCTCGAACTCAAGTCATGGCGGATGAACGCGAGGAAGACAACGCGGCGAGGACGAAACTGATGTGTGGGCCCCACACGTCAGCAAGAGTAAGCGAGCGCGAATGTTCGGACTGAGCGAAAGGTCACGCAGGCCCACCTGTCAGTGAAACGCGTGCATGTTCGGACTGGCCGAACGAGAAAGGGACACTGACATGTGGGGACCATATGTCAGCGGAGGCGGGTGCGAGCGTGGGCGCGCTGGCCCGCACAAAGATGGGCCGGGATCATAATAGGGTTGGGTTTCGGCCCTTTAGGATTTATGAGATTTTAAATAAGTTTTCCATTTTAGAAAATACTGGAAATTCAAATGGCAATTACAAAATAGCAAATGAACTCAGAAAAATTCTAGAAAATATATCCAAGCCCATAGAATCCAAATAAAATAGTTTTGATAATTGTTGATGTTGACATTAATCAATATTAAATTATTTTGATATTAAAAATCCATATTAAGCTTGTTAATTAAATTCAAATAAAACTCAAGGGTGAATTTTCCAACTACTAACTAATTAATAGATTTTTAAAGCTTAGAAAATTGGGATGTTACAAGCTCTCAATGTAATATTAACATTCACTATATAAGGATAGAAAATATTTGTTGTGAGGTATAGAGATCCTGAAAATGCAGTAGTTACTTCTACCAATGCCTTCAATATTGGTTGAATTTTGCTATATAAAGCCCATAGTTCACTCGGAGGAAGCCACTTGTAATTAGCATCTGAATCAACATAATACAATAACGCATCCTTATAAGCAATACAAACAGACAATATTTTATATGTTGAACTCCACCTTGTTGACACATCAAGACTCAACCCTTTTCCAACTTCCAAAGCAATAGATTGAATTTGTACATGCGAGATGGAGACTTCTTCGTGTACTTGACAAATTCACTAATTTTGCTTATCAAATATTCCAATAGTTCCATGCTATCATTCACTATCAAATTCACTATATGAGAACAACAACGAACATGAAAGTATTCAAGAATGAATTGTGTTGATCCCCTAGCAATGAACTTGGCCATCAAATTCCTAGTGGCAACATCATTTGAGGTAGCATAATCAACAGTGATTGTCATAATCTTATCTTGTATTTTCCATTCACTAATGCATTCAAACACTGCCTGAGCTATCACATTCCTTGGGTGTGGAGGATCCAACTCAACAAAGTTCAAGACACATCAATGCATAGCCCAATTAGCATCTATGCAATGTGCGACCAAACTCATGTAGCAAAGGTTTTGATTCGAAGTCCACAAATTACAAGTTAAACTTATATTGTCGACACCTCTGAGACTCTTCCTAAGGAGTAATTTTTTTGATTCATAAACCTTTATGCATTCACTTCTTATAGTCTTCCTACCAATAAATTGGTATGTTGCATTCATATACCTCATCAACACATTAAACCAAATGTGGTCTACCATCTTAAATGGGTACTCATGGATAATTATCATCTTAGAAATGATTCTACGGGTTTCCTTATGATCATATTCAGTAGGAGTAACTACAAGAGATGAACCTGCCTTGTCTGGATCATAGTTGAGTGTACCTTGAGATTTTTGCCTTCCCACTTTGTTCAAATAGGGTGTTGACTTTGGTATATGCATTAATAGACTTGAAGTTGGTCCCCCTGGCTTATAAACAAAGAGCCCATAGCAAAACGTGCACTTCGTCAGTCTTCCCTTTCTCCTTCTTGGATGGAATGTTGACCACATAAAAAAGCTTTCAACACTTTGAACACTTTCCTCGGCTCTTTTTGGAAGGAGACACTGGAATACCTTTCTGCCTTTTGGCTCTTCTCTTTGCCTTGGGAGACCCAAACACACCACCATCATTTGACACCTCATCTTCTTTCTCATGATGAGTTACAGAATCAATCGACACATGTGAAGGTTCGCCCTTAGATGAAAAACCAGGCATGTCGAAATCGCCATATTCTGAGTCCTACACTGACACAAATCATTTCTGTTTACGAGAATATCAACCTCATAAATAACGGTGCAATTTTTAGTCTACCATGGTAAATAGCATATCATTGAGGGTATACTAAAAATGATCTGATAGTGAAATATCGAGCTCCTTTGATATTTCTGTAGAAAATTGTTAAGAGATGATCTGCTACCATAAATACAAATTGAAGCTATTGTATGTGCATTCAACAATTGAACATAAGGTCTAGCCATTGAATTTATCCATGTATTGCTATCATAGATGATCTAATAATATGCATCATAAAAATGGAAGGCAACTAAGCAACAATTAGTTACTAGTAATAATAACTAACACAACCATAAATCAGTATCATCATGCCATTTTTCACCAATCACCACCAAACAGAGGAGAAAATGATTCATGAGTTCATGACACTCACTGAGGAGGAGACAATTGCAGTAGGGGTCGGTATCAGTTGGCCAGGGTGAGGTGGCTTTTCTAGCGGACGAGATGAGGCGGTGAGGGGTTGCACTTGCACGGTTTAGCGCCGGTGTTAAGGCAGAGGGTGAAGTGGAGGAGGAGGCAGATGACCTCCTCCCTTCGTGGTTCTTGGACTCTAGTTTTGGTTGTCGATCCATCACACATGGAGGTTGGAGCTGAGGTTGGAGCCGAAAGGGGTAGGCTGGGGTCCGGAGGCGGGATTACGAAGGCGGTGGGCCGAGGGTGGGAGGTCGAGGCCGGAACGGGAGGCCTAGGCCGGCCAGGCGAACAAGCAGGGTAGCAGTGTGATGTTGTGGTCTGGATAGGGTTGCGGTTGCGGGTGGGGATGCACATGGTGCCTAGTTGCGTTGCGCCTTGCTGCCTACCTCTGCGCGATGGGTTCTAGTTGGGTTGGGCTTGACCTGGAGCTGGCTTGAATCACTTGCTGGCTTGTTGGGTTGGGTTCTAATTTAACCGAGCTAAAGAATTTAAATGAGTTGCTCGTGAGCTGGCTCGAACTCGGCCCGTTAACTTAACCAGCATAAATGCCAGCTCGACTCATTTATAGCACGAGTTCGAGCCGAGTTGAGCCAAGTTCTTAACGAGCCAATGTTGGGCTGGGCTTGTCCTGGAGCTGGCTCGGGAGTTTTTAGTTTTTTTCCACTCCTAGTGGCCTCCGTCTCTGTGACGTGTCGTGTGTGATGTGCGGCAGGCATCGCACCGAAGCCTATGGGTGGCACGAGCCGGGCCCCGAGGTGAGGCCGTTTTCACGGTGTAGGGGGGTGTTTGCTTCTGGTCTTGAGCAACTTTTTCCTGGCCGGCACAGGGCCTGGAGTCTTCCGCGCGAGTGCTTGGATGCTGCCGGCCGAGCCGCCTGGCTCAGGCGCAGAAATCGACCGCTTGGGAGCCAGGCCTCCCAGGCAGCTCCATCTACTGTCCATTCATTTAATCCAATGGTCTATTTTTTATTCACCAATCCAGGCACAAGCTACAAACCAAACAACTTATCTTCAGGTTTGCCTGACCAGGCAAAAATCATCTACTTTCTAGGCTACCTTCAAGCACCACTTTTTTCCAGGCATGGAATCCAGGGCACGAACCAACAAGCCCTAGCCCCGTGCCGAAGCTGTGTTCTCCACATACAGTGTGCAACTTTGCAACGAAGCTGGGCCTATGCTAGGTCAGTCTCACCATGCGATGTGGGCCTGAACACGCAGCTGGTCCCGCTGCCATGCGTAGCGGGCTCCGTGACGAAGTGGGCAAGGTTGGCCTCACATGCGCGAAGGCTCATCGAGGCAAAGACCCATGGGCTCCACACAGAGTTGGCCTGCGCAAGTTGGACCTCCCACACAGAGGTGGCCTGTGGGCCTGTGGCATGTGAGGGTGGTTCCCCCAAGATTCGTCGGGCCGCGTAAGGTGGTGTGAGTCAGCCATCCGAAGCCCACCGCTGCAAGGTGAGCTAACTTCGGCCCCTCGCTAGGTGGCCGGCCCATTGAGCTAAGTCGTCCAATTCGCTCACAAGGTTGCCCATCAGCCAAGCCAGTTGGCCACGTCAAGGGTCTTCGGAGTGAGGTAGGCCGTCAGCGAAGTCGTTAGGCCAAGCCAGACCGAGTCTGCTTTGGATCAAAGGAGCTCGCTCTCCGTGGACGTCGCACAAGTGTTTTTTTGAGGCAGCGCTCCAGCCTCTTGCAAAGGATCATGTTTATTTGAGGTGGACCGCAATATGGCCCTCCGAGGCGAGCCACCACGAGAGGTGGTGGGCCCTCTAAGCATGAGCCACTTTTGAGTGAAACCCATTTGTGTGCAAGGCGGCCTTTGGAGCAAAGCCCATTTGTCCGAGCAGGGCCCTTTCGTGCGACCCAGCGGAGCGAGGTGGGTCGTCTTCGTGATGGTTGAGGCCCAGCCGTGCGAGTGGGATTTGTCGCAGCAAGGTGGGCCACACACCGACGCTTGGTTCTTGGAGGCCGTGAGGCAGGCGAGGCTTATCATTGTTGCCCGTGGCCTCAAGGCGAGGCTTGATTTGCTCGCGAAGTGGACCCTCTATGTGAGAGGCCTTCAATCGCATCCGAGGCCCTCGAAGTGGGAGGTGGACCTCACCCTTAGTATCTTTAATAGTGTCATTTTAGCTATCTCTAAAATTGCCATATATGTTTTCTAGTGACGTTGAGGAGAGTGAAAAAGGTGAGAAAATGAGGTCATCCTCTCACGAAGCAATAGACGTATCACGTGAAATAAGGCACTAGCGACGAAGCTTTTTGTTGTTGGAGTGTAGTCATCGTTTATTCACGCGAAACAAGGCACTTGATTCATGTAAAACTTAAATGTTTGTAAGGCTTTAAAGAGATAGTTCAAGAGATAATATATTAAAATAATTATCTCTAAAATTATCTTAAAATGATATAAAATTTATTAAAGACAACCTAAAAAATAAACTATTGAACATACCAAATCGGACCACGCATGAAATTTAGGCCTCGAGGAGCGGGGCAGGTCGCATGCAGGTCTGGGCACAATGCGAGGTGAAGCTTCAGTCCACGGATCAGGAAGTGGTTCTCTGCGAAGCCTCCCTTCCTCGATACGAGGCCCCTTGGTGCTTACTGCTTGGAGGCACGTGCGACCGCTCGGGCGAGGAGGGCCTCCGCACAAAGCCGGCATGATCACAAGGTGGGCTCCCACGCAAGGTAGGATTAGCTTGTTCCTGGAGTTCCGCAACCGAAGTCGCGCTGGTCTGCGCATTCCCAAGTTAATGGCTCGAGGTGGCCCGCGCGTTCCCAAGCAGGCCGTCCATTCCTAGGCTTTCTTGCACGAGGTGGATGTCCAAGCTATGGCGACAACACGAGCTGACCGCCCCGAGTAGTAGGCCTTCGGAGCCATGGGGTCTGGACCGAAGCCTAATTGTACGGCGGCCTTCGATGCCGCGTGTGGCGCACTCCCGTACGAAGCCTGCTGGGTCGGGCTACGGGTGGCGATCGGAATATGGACACCCTCTCTTCGGACAAAGGTTTTGTTTGGTTAGTCGGGAAATTTATCTATAGGAGAAATAATTCAAGAGGAGATTGGGTTGATCCCTCTTCCTCCACCTAATCCCCAACCAACCCTCTTTCACCCATCCAAGGGGGATTAGAGCAAAGTTTGCTTGTTTGGATCATAGTTGGATTGGAAGGGATAACACTATTTAAAATTTTGAATTTAAAAAGTGGTAAAAAAATTTACAAAAAAAACGAAAAATTCCGAAAATAGTCTAGAAATTTCCAAACTAAAAGCCCATAAAATTCGAAAACATCATAAAATATTCCAAAAATTCAAAATAAAAACAGTAAATTGCAAAAACAGTATAGAGAAATTCAAAAAAAAAGTCCAAAAAATTCTCAAATAACCAAAAAAATTCGAAAACAATCAAAAAAAATAATACCAACACTATGTTCCAGTTTAGAACAAATGTCAAATCAAAATGTCATCTACTGTGCAATCAGCAGATTGCTTGGATATAGGTAAACAAATACCAAAATCTTGATCATCATCTATCTCAAATTGCACTGTTTTCAGTTCCAAAATGCATTCTGTAGTCATATCCTGGACCATTCTAGGCATTCAGTCCACTAGCACTATGTTGCAGTTTAGAACAAATACCAACAGTTTGGCCGATATCATCACAAGATCAAAGTATTTCATATTACAATTATCTCGTACAAAAAAGATTGCTCATATAATATCTCAAACTATAATTTCAATTCAGGAACTCCCCTTCAATTAGCGAATCATCAAGCTTTGCATTCAATGTTTTCCTAAAGAAGAATTTTGATAGATAACAGAATGAGTTGCATACCAAATCCGCAGTAGCAGCATGCAAACTTTAATAGCTAACTCAAGATATGAAAGCAGTATGATATTTGTCGGTGTTTTAGAACCGATCTTACGTAAAGATTATTTGATTTGGGGGGTCTCCACAATTGATCACGCAGACAAAGGTGCCACGGGGATTTTTATACAGGTTCGGGCCTTCTCCAGCGAGAATAACAACCCTACTCCTGTGTGTATTGTATTGGGTATCCTGATTACAATCAGTGGAAAGACTTGCGCTAATACTGCTACTGATTGCCTCTCCAAAAACCCCCCATTACCTCTAAAAGATGTCTATTTATAGTATACTGCGGAGGTGGTTGTCATTCCAGGTCAAGAGGCGTTCATCATTACGCAATAATGAGAGTAATTATTGGAGTAGTAACCTCCCCACGTTGCCTGACGGTTATCAATCAGAGATAATGATGAGTTATCTGTAGTTATTCCAGGTATAACTACATATCTTGACTACTCAGATCTCACAGTTAATAGGGTCTACTGGCAAGTGGACCTAGTTATCTGTGGAGAAGTCGTGGCAGGACTGGTCGTGACAGGACTTAAGACCAGGGGGTAGTCGTAGAAAAGCTTACGACTGGATACTGGTCGTAGAAAGACTTACAACCGAAGGTAATCGTGGGAGAACTTACGATTACATGGTAGTCGTAGAAATGCTTACGACTATGGGGGTGGTCGTAGGAGAACTTACGACCACCTGGCTTACTTCTCCCTTACAACAGTAAGGGGTATATCGTGTGACGTCATTTTTACCCATATTACATGATTAAGGAATAATAAAATGAGGATTATCAGATCCTCGTCAATATTAAACCAACTTCTTTGTTGGAGGAGGGAAAGCAACTATACTGAGCAGTCAAATCTAGAAAGATAACAAAATCAGTAAAGATACGAAAGCAGTATGATATTAAACCAAATACTAAGGACCATTTAGTTCAAATCAAATCAATTCAATTGGAGCCTCTACGACATGGTTATATGACTACACGCATTGCAACCTGTCCTCACACATAACATCACCAAGTTTCAAACTTTTGACAGAGTCTTAGCCACTTCACACTCAAACTATCAATATCGCAATTAAGACAGACAAAAACCACTAATACAATAAGCTAGAAGCACATGGCCAAAGAGTCAAGTCCATAGCCAGAATACTCTTCACTTAGGGACATAATAAAGATCAATAACACATTACTGGCATTCTTTGAAACTTCGTCTCAATTGTTGTACGTGGGCAGCTTATTGTCATGAATAACATGACCACAGTGTCTTTCAGAGAGTTAATTCAACAAGACAAGAACGGATAGCATACTTCATCTTATTGCTCTTTTGTCTACGATAAACATTAGTGCCTGATTACTGGAAAAAACACCATCCCACGGAAAGAAGGAAGATGAAAGGACCTCCAGGGAAGAATTTGGGCATAAATGAATTGTGAATCTACAATACCAAAGCCAAGTTTGACTGGTTGTTTAGTACTTATATCATGCACATTATGAGAAAGATCGCTAGTAGTCAATAAGATCGCTAGGAATCTTCACTTGTTTTTTTTTTCACTTTGTGCACTAGCAGACAATAGATGTAAAGTGGGCAAAACAACAAACATCATGTCGTTTCTAGAGGCACAAGTGCCACCGGGCTCCGCTCAGGAAGAAACGGTAGATAGTCTGTGGAAACCGGATGCATGGTACACAAACACACTGGAGGGGATGGGAGGAAAAGGGGTTGCTGATGTTGAAGAGAGGCTTGAAAAGAGTATGGCGAAAGTAATGCCGGGCTCTGCGAAAGTGGAATGAGTGAAAGGAGTGTAACTTCTGCAGCCAGTGGTTTAAGAGGGATAACCGACTTAACCCTGTATCGACAGTCTACCGCTAGGAGGAGAACCAAGACAGGGCACCAGCATGGCAAGCAGAGCCACCGCCGCTTCCTCTCCCTCCTTGTCCTCCTAGCTATTCACTTGCACCATCTGTGGCTGCATGAACTCAAGTAAGATCACTGCTACAGTTACAAAATCACTTCCAGACCCTCAAAAATTGAAAACACACTTTTAGTAAAGCACTGGACAGGTTCTTGAGGCATCATTCGATTCAAACAACAAAACAAAAAAATTACTGCAAGGAAATTCAGGGACTAAATGCAAGAAAGCAATTGAACAAACTAATGAATTTCACAAATTATCTTATCATCTTATCAAATAACAACAACTTCACTTACTTAATAGCTAAATGAAAAATCACTGTTTGCTACAATTTCTTCAGTTATTAATTAGCTGCAGCGTCTGAACATGTTGCATTTGCAACCACAAAATTACTGAAACAACAAAAATCTGCTACCACCATAGTTTTTTAATGGAACAGTCTATGCAAACACTTGCTTCAGCAAGGGCAAGATGATAAAGGACAAATGTTGCATTTGCTACCGCAAATCATACCACACATTTGTAACATGACAAAAGGCCAATGGTATAACACTGAGATGAACTGCTATTTTGAACAGAACATGGAACAGTGAGGTTTCTATTCCACAAAATCAAGATTTACAACTACTTTTGTATTAGTAGTGCAAAATACCAGTGCTATAGCTAATAGCAATGGGATGAACATAGTATAATTCATCGAGGCATAGACTAGCTATTTTTTGCAAATTGGCACATTCGTCACACAATAATAACAATCACACTAGTGCAATCCAAAAAAACAAGAACAAAGGTAAATTGTTCATTGCAAAATTAGAGTGCCATAATCACACTAGTGCATCAACAAATCAATTTTTCAATGTAGTTCAGATTGAACATAGCATCTAGTAGCACAAACAAAGGGGCAATTCCACATATAGCAAAACCGAATATACGAAAATATCCAATATAGAGGCAAAACCAAAAATAGAGGAGCAATTCTAGTAGCACAAACTAAGAACCGAAAGGAGATGGAGCGAAGGACGAAGCTCCAACCCAAGCCCGAACACCCTACGCTGCCGCCTCCCACTAGGGCTTCCCGATTCTCCATGCCTGGAAGAGGCTCATCAAGCAACCCTGGCCGATGATAGTGCAATCTACCATCTACACTGCAATCGATATCTACTCATTCATACAACCTATCGATCAGCTTGGGTCAGGCCTGCATACATATTCTACCACAAATGTATTAAGGAACCGTCACTCGCGAGTCCAGTCTGATCGATCACCCCGTAGACGAAGTAGAATGGCATTCAACAATGCAAGAACAAATAGTAGATTGAACACAGAGATATGGGGGGCTTCTTTCTTCTTTTTATTTCTCTTATCAAAAGTACGTACAATGGTTGGGGGTCCCCTCCTATAATATTCTACAGGCGGATGAGGAGCCCACCATGGGTCAGGCCTGCATACATATTCTACCACAAATGGTATAGTCTCAACCATTTGGTAACTTGTACTAATTGGCTAGCCATCATTATTATCCTAATATCATGATTTGTGTGTGTCTCTGGTCTCTCTGTACCTTTCTAGATGTGATGTTCGTCAGAGCACTATCTATCTAGTGCTCAAGCTGCTGGACTTCTCTCAATGTTACAGTCTAGTTGCTCTCCCATAAGATTCATACGTCGTGGATTCAGCCCTCACGAATCAGGATACACTCGCCTAATGATTGAGATGTTTTGCTGCCCTATTCTTGATTTAGGTGGAGTAGTAGCACCAAGTAGTAGCAGCAGCATACTAAAGTCATCCGTGCTCTATCTATCAATCTCAATTTTTTTATTTAATCCTTTTTTTTAAAAGTTAACCCATCACAACCTTTATTTCCAATCCTGACCCCTTTGATCACACCACCACTTGTGGTATGACAAAACAACACTCTTACGTCAGCCCGTATCTGGGCAATCTCTTGTCACGCCACCACCCGTGGCGTGACAGTGTTGTTTGGTCACACCACCACCAGTGGCGTGACCAAAAGTGCTATTTTGCGGATTTATCCTATGGCGTGACAATGTTGTTTTGTCACGCCACGGGTGGTGATATGACCAAAGGGGTCATAATTGAAAATAAAGGTCGCAAGGGGTTAACTTTAAAATTAAAATAAAAAGGATTAATTAATAAAAAAGTTCATCAATCTCACCTGCCTCCTATGTTGTTCCCCATTTTGTATCATCTTTGGTGGTGCAGTACCCCTTGGAAATTCTTGCCATATAGAAAGGTGCATATTAATTATAATTGTAGTGTTACTTAATTTGTAATTTTATATTATCTATTGTGCAATTTTTAAATATTGTATACTATATGTACTGTAATTGTAAATGATAACCTATTAATAGAGTGTTTCACCTCACTATGCAGTTTGAGTGTTTCACAACTATTCATATTGAGTGTTTTGCCTCACTATTCACTTCTGACTTTAGTGCTATTCAGTTCTATGTTTTGTAAGGGTTCACCTAGACTAAGTTTTATCTTTGTCTAGTAAGGAATTTTTTTTATCTGTTCACCAAGACTAACTTTGTCTTTGTCTAGTATATTTTTTTTTTGTGTATCTTTCTTTCTATATGACACTGTATATGTCACTATTGGGGATCTCAAAGCCTGAAATTTTTCTCTTGGTTATAAAAAGGTTTTGTTACTATAATTGTAGGGGTTTACCAAGGCCAAATTTATTTGTCTTGTATAGGAATTTTTTTGTCTGTCTGTCTTTTCTCTCTTTAATTTTCTTCTCTCTATGAGCTAATGGCAACTCTTTGCTCTGCTAGTGCCCTCTCGTTCTAAATGTCTGTTACTATCCAAAGTGTGTATCCAGTTGTAATTGGTTTGGGATGGGTTCTGACCTCTCCTTTTATCCTCCTCTCCTTTGTTGTTTCAAAGGCTACAAGGCTTACCCTCTTCATGTCAATTTCTTTTTGGTTAAGGAGGTTTTGAGTTCTTTTCATTGGCTATTCATTAATGATGTTCGACGAAACAACACATTTACCGATTTGCTAAAAGTGTTTTGTATTAATTGCTAATATATAACCAATGTTAGAATTCTTATGATTTTATATTGATTTTTCATTTGATATTATTCCACTTTTCATTGTTCTACTCAAGTTAATGGCCTTTGGCTTACATTTTTATTCCTTTCTCTTCTTTCTGGTTCTATTAAGGTTATTTCATATTAAAGCAACCTCTCAAAGCTATGAAAGTACCTACTAGAGTTAAAATTCACATCATTTTAATTAAAATTGGACTGTCGGTTCGTATGCAATTTTAGTAAATCTTATGTGCAAGTTGATGCTATGATGAAATTTATTTAGGTTATGTTTTGTATTTTATGTTTATGTCATTTGTAAGGGTCCACCAAGTATGACTATTTTTGTTTTTCTTGGAAAAACTTTTATTTATTTGCAATTTACAATTCAAGTTTATTTAAGCTTATACTGAATTTATATAACTTCTCCACCATTTGAGTATCCGTCATTAGAATGAGTTACTTGCTATATTTTTCTTTAGTTAAAAAAACATAAAATTTTAGCATTATATGTTAGCATGAAGTTAATAATTGTCGATCTTATGAATAAATGCTGAGGGCTCTCCTGGAGCGAAACCACATAGAAAAGAACACGAGAATTTTATACAGGTTAAGGCATTCTCCTGAGAAAATAATAACCATACTCCTGTGTTTGCTGTATTGATTGTGTTTACTACAAGAAGGAGTCACTGAAGCTAGGGCTTAATCTTCTTGTCTCTCGCTTCTCGTGTGTCCCTCTCTCCTCTGTCCACCGACTTACTCCTTATAAAGCGCATGAAGGGGCGACAATTGTATACATCAAGAGGCACCTTGCATTTGATGCAATACACACGTTTAAGGGTAGTTATTGTCAAAGACTCATCCCCCACGTCGCTTTATAGTTATGTCAGAGACAGAGGTTTAGTACATGCGGTTATCTCAGGAATAACGACACATATTAACTACTGCATGTATTAAACACAACGCACAAATGTCCTTAGTCGATTGGGCCTACATATCTATAGGCTTTATCGACCATAGGGTAGACATAGATGACCTGTTTGTTGTAAGTCTTATGACCATGAGGGTGGTTGTAGTAGGACTTAAAACCAATAGGTGGTCGTAGAAGAACTTACGACCATATAGAGTAGTCATAAAATAGCTTACGACCACTGGGTGTGTATGATTTTTCTCATTGTTAATATTGAGGAGTACCTTTGAAGGTTATATAAAATACATTATTATCTATAAATGTTACAGATAAATAACTTGATTAATTGAGATTATTAGATCCTCGTCAATACTGATGTTAACCTAAAACACTTTTAGCATTGTTGTAGTTGTCTTCTGTGGGAAATGAATTTATTTTTCTCTTTCTTAGCCCTTAAACAAATAAGAATTGTTCTTTTCTGCAATGGACTTCATGTGATTAAACAAGCCCAATCAAGGATTGGAAAGACTGTAACCTTTTGTTCTTGGCGAACACTTTTTTTTAGGAAAATTTTGTTCCTGCCACTCAAAATACATGCAAATTCGGTTCTACCATTGGAAATTTGACCATTTTGTTTTTGCCATCCTTATGTCGCTTCACATTTCATTTTTTGCTACCCCGTTCAGTGTTTCGTCAAGTCAACGGGGTTTGACCATTAAGGAATATGCAAAAATATCAGGAAAAACGAGAAAATTTGAAAATAAATTTTTTGTTACAGATAAATAACTTAATTAATTGAGATTATTAGATCCTCGCCAATACTGATGTTAACCTAAAACACTTATAGCATTGTTGTAGTTGTCTTCTATGGGAAATGAATTTATTTTTGTCTTTCTTAGCCCTTCAACAAATAAGAATTGTTCTTTTCCGCAATGGACTTCATGTGATTAAACAAGCCCAATCAAGGACTGGAAAGACTGTAACCTTTTGTTCTTGGCGAACACTTTTTTTAGGAAAAATATGTTCCCGCCACTCAAAATACATGCAAATTCGGTTCTACCATTGGAAATTTGACCATTTTGTTTTTGTCATCCTTCCGTCGCTGCACATTTCATTTTTGCTACCCCGTTCAATGTTTCGTCAAGTCAACGGGGTTTGATCATTAAGGAATAGGCAAAAATATCAGGAAAAAAGAGAAAATTTGAAAATAAAAATTTTGTTACAGATAAATAATTTAATTAATTAAGATTATTAGATCCTCGCCAATACTGATGTTAACCTAAAACACTTTTAGCATTGCCGTAGTGGTCTTCTATGGGAAATGAAATTATTTTTGTCTTTCTTAGCCTTCAACAAATAAGAATTGTTCTTTTCTGCAATGGACTTCATGTGATTAAACAAACCCAATCAAGGACTGGAAAGATTGTAACCTTTTGTTCTTGGTGAACACTTTTTTTTAGGAAAACTTTGTTCCCGCCACTCAAAATACATGCAAATTCGATTATACCATTGGAAATTTGACCATTTTGTTTTTGCCACCCTTCCATCGCTGCACATTTCATTTTTGCTACCATGTTCAATGTTTTGTCAAGTTAATGGGGTTTGACCATTAAGAATTAGGCAAAAATATCAGGAAAAAAGAGAAAATTTGAAAATAAAAATTGAAAAAATACCAAAAAATATAGGAAAAAATTAAAAAAATTAAGAGACCACTTCTAAAAAAAGTGCACAAAAGTTTTACATTAGGAAAATTTTATCAATGCTCCATAAAAGTTGAGGAAGATTAAAACATTTTACTTAGTGTATTTTTTTGAGAAATTCCATTAGTATATTAAAAATTTATTCAAAAGTTATCCTTGAATTTTTGCTGTATTTTTTGTGTGTTTTTCTCGGTTTTCTATGTTTTCATGGTATTTTTCTGTTTCCCCCCATATTTCTTGATGATCAAACTTGTTGACTTACGAACAAGTGGACGAAGTGGCAAACATGAATTGTGTAGTGACGGAAGAATGAAAAAAAAATAAAATGGTCAAATTTTTTATTGTAAAACCGAATTTGCACATATTTTGAGCGCAGGAACAAAATTTTCCCCTTTTTCGGAGCAAGTGATTAATCTATATTTTTACTACTTACAAGACACACAAATATTTTTATTATAGTTTCTCTTGGTATTGGATGTACTGTAGTGTTAAGTTACCTTTCTTTGTTGCCGAAGAGGTTCCCTCATGTTTTTTGGAATTTTGGGCATTATTGGCCCCATAGACCACCACAATTCCAAATGTAGCCTTCTACCCTTGAAATTTATTTCGCCCCTTAGCTTTGCTGCTATGCCCCACACCGTAGCACCGAGTCTTTGGGCCCCCATACCGCAAAGAACACACTCATCAGAGCAATATAGCAAATTTTCTCGAAAATCCATTTAAATATATTTTTTGGGAGGAATTTCTAAATATGAAAAATGAGCTCAAAAAATTATGAATTTTTTTGTGGAGCTCCCCTACATAGTGTACTTACTTGCATAATTGTTTCAAAATTTTATCCATTCTGATTTTTTTTTTCTAAAATTTATTTAATTACACTATTTGTAGGAATTTTCAAATATAGAAAATAAGGTCCAAACATTATGAATTTTTCAGACTCCTTACATAGTGGACTTGATTGTGTAATTTTTACAGAATTTTATATGCTCTGAAATTATCTCAAAAATTAAGGGTTTAGGTCTTGAAAATTAGGATGAAAGGTTTTGAAAATTAGGGTTTCATGATTTCATGTGACTTGGAATGCGGAAAGTTTAGTACCACATAAATACTCTAGGTAAGAAATACTCCCTCTTCCGCACATCTGTCGCCTCGTCACGCTGTCCCCTCTTGCCCGCAGTGCTCGCTTTTATGGCGTGTCGAATCTCTGGACCCGACTCCCGATTGATTCGCTCGCGTGCCTCCACCGGCAAGGGTGTTGTGTGATGCTTCGTGGTGCCACACCGGTGTTAAACCGATCATATTAGAAACCCTTCCTGTAAACATGTCTGGTCCATTTAAATACAAATAAATACATACTTCAAGTGCATATAAATACATACTTACTGCATATGCAAATGATACAAATTACTTACAACCCCTTCGCACAAATTATAAGTTATTAACCAAGCAGATAATTGGACCAGACGTATTAGAACCCCTTTTTTTACGGTCAGGCACAAGTTTTAGCAGGTGTCACTGCACTATAGCTAAACCCTAAACCGCCAAGCCAAACCTATAAAAAGCTTATTATAGTAAGTAGAAGTTGATTGTTAGCCCCGAGTGCGAACTTCTTATTGTTTGTAGTACATAGCCAGAAGGAGATCATCATATGCTTCCTAAAATCCTCTGCTGTCATGCAGCACAGGGTAACAAATCTTCCAGTACCTGACCTCACCATAGTAGAATTTTCATAGTGGATTCTAAACTCACGTATTGAGTAGTAATTCATATTAATCATGTAAAAAGAAAACATCTCTTCGCAACTACTCTGTACAACTTAACAAATAAGGTAACAACATGCGGAGGTATAAAGGAACTAGATAGCATTTGTGATTTTCATAGATTCTCAAGGGTACGAAATTTGTTAGACTCGTAATAACATTTTGTGATCGTCGTATGCTGTTGTAGTGTAGTAAATTTCTAAAGAATTTTGTGAGGACGATTGAGGTAGCAATGATTCGTAAGTAGGAAGGTAAATGATATTGCGATGCGCTAGGGAATTCATACACGGTGGAGAATTTTGGAGAAATGGCGCAACAAAAATAACAGGATAGTTGATCCAACAAGGGGGTTACATGGCACGCAGGCTAACAAACCAAAAACGGTACACGCATGCCTTTAGAGAATTAGAAATACATGGGACATATGGACGAAGAGGGTCGAACTACTAAGTAGAACGTGGCCATTTGCCCTTGCGGCCGAGCTCAGCGTTGTACTCCTCGTCTTGCACCTTAGCTTTCACCGCAATGGCCCTCTTCCTCGCCCTCTCGTCCTCGCGTCGCCTAGTATGCTCACGCTCCTGCTCCTTGTGCGGCCTCTCCTACCTCTTATTCTCCTCCATCTTAGCCTGCAGCTTTTTGAGGTGCCTTTCACGGCCCTCGCAGTCCTCCCTAGCCCACCTCTTCCTTGACAGCAGCATCAACATGTCATAGGGGTGGATCTTATCATTGATCCACTGGCTGAAGTCGCATAGGCGCGACAGAGACTACGATGGAAAGAGAGACGTGGTTATGGCGTAATGGGAAGCAAAATAGTGGTGTGCACTAAAATACGATTTCATTATCGGTTGCCTGTGGCTCAGCGTGTCAAACCTACATTCGGGGTAGCCCACGCAGAAGTTTGGGCAGCACCAATAGCGTTGCCCAATGGTCCACTCGTTGGTTGATTTGATGCACTTGCAGGCATCCCGACACCCTTCCGGAGGGCATTCAGTGGTCATAGGTGGGCGTGGCTTGATCCGAAATCATTGGGCGTACTGCGAGGTGGTCGTTGAGGAGGTGGGTAGTGTGTGTAAGGTTGATGACTAAACGCCCTGTGGCTAGCGACGGTCTGTTGGGGAGCCACCTAGTCCTTCAAAAGCTCGCGGATGTGCTTCCATTCCTTCTCCTTGTCCATGTTACCTAGGTAGTGTTGTTGGTGTAGAGTTCCTAACCGAGTAGCGCTGTATTTATAGTGTGAGCGGACGCAGCTATAGCGGCTCCATTGTGATGAGGCACGAATGTGTTTCGCGTCCGTGCGCCATGCCCTTCGAGGAGAAATCTTGTGGTAGTCGAGTGGTCTCTTCGTGCTTTGCAGAGCAGGGTCATGTCCTGCTTTGCAGAGAGTGGTCACGTCCTACTTTGCAGAGTGAGGCCACGTCCTAGTTTGCAGAGCGAGGTCACATCCTGCTTTACCTTCGGTTGCCGTTCCATAGTAGTCCCCCGTTATACCCGCCATGTTATTCCTATCTCCTGAAGGCATGTATACTTACATAGTCCAGATGCTTGTGTCGCAGTGTACTGTAGTAGTAGCAAGTGTGACTAAAGCAATTAGCCGAACCATCATGCCATGTGACCACGTGTAACATGCTTCTGTCTGCGAACTCTAATGTAGTTCTGATTCCGTGCCTCGCACTTTACCTTCGAGCGATTAGTAGTCAACTGGCCTTTGGGTTTCTTGAGACCCAGTACATGTCACCGTCAAAATCACTATTGGCCATCTCATCGGCCAAAGATCGTTTTCCAGGAGGAGGGAAAAGTATAGCATATTTGGAATATCCCACAACCTCCTCTAGACCGCTAATATACCTTGCTGTTAAGACATGTATATCACCAAAATGTAACCCAAGATGTTTATATACAAGCACATCTCCAGAAAGTTGTCCATTGTCGCTGTTTAATAGAAGATATAGTAAGTAATAAACAATAAAGCCCCCTTTCAAATATCAACAAATCTCAAAGAACTAATGACTGCATATTGCATATTGGTGCATGTTTTATAGGAGGCTAAGACATGCTAAAGAATGAAGGTTCTAAATAATTTTCTGTGAAATTAAAAGCAGTCATCAATTGGTAGCTTTCCTTGCTTTTTTTGTTTTCTTTCCTGTTGAGCCATGAAAGAAAGCCTATATTGCAAATATGCCTCTTCTAGTGGAATCTCAGAAAGAATTATTCGCACTGACATCAAATCCTCCATGTTAGCATAGCCAAATGCAACTGTAATGACCAGATGAAAAAGAGAGGTGGATCAAACACAAGCAGGTGAATGAAAAAAAACTAAATTAAAATGACAGAGTATGAAACTACAACATTTCAATTTAACGTTTTAGGGCATCTTCATAATCACAACGAGCATTCTCAGCCCCTTTAATTTCATTCTGTAGAAGCTCCATAAAGTACTCTACTTTAATTCGACCATAGTGAAGTAATGTGCTCAAGAACCTTGATGTTAATGTCCGTTTGGGTTGACTGCTGAGGAAAACAATGCAATAATTTATTTCTTGTGAACCAAAAGAAAATTAATATGAATTTTGTTAATCAAAATGCTTAAGCTGTTGAGAAAAGGTGGGCAGCGCTGCACATACATCAATATATTCCTCTCACTTCTACACTTAACCATGTTTTTCTCTAAAATGCGGACGTCTGAAGCTCCAGACCTCTAGATTCATCAATTAACTCATCGAAAAGCTTGAACTATTGACTTTCAACTCATCCAAAAGATGAGTTATTCTACTTATAATAAAGAATAAAACAAGGTGCTTCAACATCACAGAATAATCCCATGCAAAAAAATTTCTGACTTTCAAGTTATACTGTCTCATAAAATTGGTAACATTTACACTTATAGCACTGGTAGAAAGGCTAACCTAGGAGGGCCTTTCTTCAACCAGACTTACAACTCATGAGAGATACATGAAACAAATTCCATAATTTAAATTTAAAATTGTTAACCATTCCTTGATTCAAGCCCAAATTAAATTAAACAATGAGCTCAATTCATAATTTAGAAATCCAATTTCAATTACCCAGGCAAAAGCAAAAATCCATGCTTTGCAATAATTTGAAATTAAAAACAAATAAAAACTCCATAAAAATTACACAATCAAGTCCACTGTATAAGGAGCTTGAAAAAAATTCATATTGTTTGGACCTCATTTTCTATATTAGAAAATTCCTACAAACAATATACTTTAACGAATTTTTGAGAAAAAAAAAATCAAAATGCATAAAATTTTGAAAAAAAATATGTAAGCAAGTACACTGTGTCAGGAGGCTCCACAAAAAAATCATAATTTTTTGAGCTTATTTTCTATATTTAGAAATTCCTCCACAAATATATTTAAATGGATTTTTGAGAAAATTCTCTGAGAGCTATTTCTTTGCGGTGTGGGTGCTGTGACTTGGTGCTACTGGGGTGCGGAAAGCAAAGAGGGGGTGAGGGGCAAAAATAGAATTTCGGGGGTAAGAGGGCTACATTTGGAATTGTGGTGGTCTAGGGGGCCAATAGTGCCCAAATTCCTATTATCTGATGTGTTCTTATCAGGTTTTGCTTGATTAAAATTTGCTATGCAGCCATGAAGTTTGTCTTGTGTGTATATCAGTAGTAGATTTTTTAGTGTGTAGCCCTTGGATTAATTAATACTTTGTAATATAGCAGGCAGAAGTAAAGTTATACAACAAAGTGTGTTTAGAGGTAGAAGCAAGTAATATATACTTGGATAACAAGCAAGTCATTTGGATCCCTTTTCGAGTTTGCTTTCTATTCTTGATGCTCGTTTTTGTTCCTACGTGTGTCAAAGGTAGATGTATTTTTTTTGAAAACCGGTAGATGTGTTGGGTTTTGTTCATGAGCATGGGGAATAAAGTCCTCATAAGTAGGGCCGGTTTTTAATTATGTTTGCATAGTTAAACTATGCACTTCCTATTTTTGTTAGCCCAAGGATACAACTCCATCGGTAGAGTCCAAATGCATCAGGTCGCAGAGACAGTAGAGTCCAAATGCATCAGGTCACGGAGATAGAGCGTAGTGCAACTCAGCCTAGGTAAACAAAGTGACTACCCAACTCAGCCTAGTGCATTTCGTTACTAGGTCTCATTCTTGGAAATGCGGACCCGTTAACAATCCAAAATGAATGTGATGAGGACAGACCTAGCATATGTGCATCTCCATCTCAAGTTGCTATATTCTAATTGTGTGCATTCTCTGGTGCATGTAGCCTCAACCGCCACATGAAAAATAAGATGAACAATTCCACATTAATATAACACCGACGGATGTCATCGCTTATGTGATGCAAATACTTAGCCAAGAAGTAATGAGTTGTAAAGTTGAACTTTACAACTTGAATTGAATTATAAACTTTAGTTCCAACAAACTTACCATGAGAACATCCTAGAACACACACATTGTCCCAAATACTACTCCAACACCAACTGGGCCAATCACCAAAGCTAGAATAAACTAAATTATTCAAGAGGTGAATCTTTTCCTCAAAGAGCTACGTGTTGATTTTTATAAGAATAGATTGCTATCTAATACCTCTACTTTACTTGTTATAATGTTTCATGAAGAAGCTTTGGAGGCAAAGAAAAATTGGCTACCACAACATCAAGAACAAAGGAACCAACACTCAACAATGTATGTTGACTATTGGTGCAATGAGATGAGCAGTGGGACCTATCTATAGGAGAACAACCAGTGGGTCCTACTAGAAAATGTCAACATCAAGATAATGTCACAATGTATGTCACTAGCAAATGTCAACATCAAGATGATGTCATTGCATATGTCATCATAGCCATAGAGGATCGTGTAACCACAGAAGATCATTATGAATGCGACGTAAGCGCATATGGCATCAAGGTACTGTAGCAAACTGTCGTACTGCAGCGAGGTTACTATAGCACCACCCTAAACATGTATAAATAGGAGGGTACCCCTCTATGTAAGAGTAGAGTTGAAATTTCAGAAAATCATTGTTAGTCGAATAGAACACTGTTGTTGTGTTGCATAAAACTTCACTCAAATTTGAAATTGTGCAACTTGGTAATCTGAGCTTCACTTATATTCTTTTGAGAACCCAATCTATTCTTTGTGAAAACTTTGGTCCTAATTAAAGAATAGCTTTTGAGTATTGCTAGGGCTTTGCACACTTGATATCATTCATTAATCTTTGAAACGAATTATTGGATATCTTGTGAGCTCTTGATATATGTGCTGACCTTGGTACAAAAGAAAAGCAAAGGGAAAATAGTACAAAAAAAGAAAGAAAGAAAAAAGAGAAAGAACAAAAAGAAATATGTGCCTTGGTCAATACTTTTATTAAGCATAAATTCATTTCCAAAGTTCGGTATAGTTTGTTATTCTTGTATGCAAATCCATAGCCCATTTACATCAATTGCAATCAAGCTAGTGTCTTTCTATAACTTGTGCAACACGAGCTATTTTGTTCTTCACTTATACCAAGTGTTATAGCTCATTCTTTGGTTGCATTAAGTTCCATTATCATTGCGCGTGAGTTGCTATAATCTTCACTTATATCGAAAGATCAGCAACTAGGCATTGGATTCTAGTTTGGATTATTACATATCATTACAATATCTAGAATTTCAATTACATAGGTTTATACTAACCCTCCAGGCTCAACATATAGTCATTGTCAAATTACAACACTTGGGCCTCGAATAACTCAACTCACGTAATCCGTCTACCGCTACCGGAGTACATGCACTTCACCAATCCATCAAGCATTCATAAGAACTTCGGTAAACAAGGAGTGAGGGAGTGAGCACATATATTCTTGTTGTATTTTTATAATCATGGCAGGTTATGAGTATGCAGAATTTTTATTCTATGGAAGTAATGATCCAGACAAGTACCTCAAATGGGAGAAACAAATAGAATTGGAATTCAAGCGCCACGAATTTGTTGGTTTTAGGAAGGTGTTACGAGCCACCGTGGAGTTCGAAGATTACACAAATTATTGGTGGACGTAATATCCAAGAAGGCGCTTTGTGAAGACTTGGGAAGAATTGAAGATGATCATGATAAACAAATTTGTACCATATGATTGGTGCAAAGAAAATTCAAAAGCGAAGTTTACTCTTAAGCCCCCAATCCAAGAGAGCAAAGTAAAGTCAAAGGCCTTGTTTAATCTTAAGCCTCCAACTCAAGACATTAAAGAGAAGTCTAAAGCCAGGTTTATTCATAAGATGTCAATTCATGAGAAGACAGTCGAGCATGAGACTTACCCTTCGGCCAAAGTGTTGAGTAGTACTATCCCAATACTACATACATCGCTTCAGATGCATCAAAACCCATGTGAGGATGAGCCACATAGCCAAATTGAGTGAGAGTGGTAAAAAGAGTGAGATGTGTGATTCCACCAAATATGAGGTTAATAGCATCCAAATTGAGAATGTGAGAGATAGACCAAAAGAAAAGAGAGACGTAGATGATAGACAGAGTGAGGTTGATTCTGAAACTAACACATTGATGTCTACTTCTAGTGTTGTTTCTCACATTATGCAGGTTGATATTGAATACAAGGAGTTGAACATTCAACAACCGGCACCGTTGGAAGTAAAAGATGAGGGGATAACCACGGTTGGGGATGGTGTGCTTGCTACTCCATGGTTACATCATGATGATTTGATACCTACACCTACATCATCTGAGGAGGACATTAAAGGTAACAACATTGGTGCTGATTTGTTAGTTCATCAAGAAAATGTTAGTAATTGTGAGAACTCTTTTCCTCAATTTAAAATTCCATGTTCTGAGTTTGATATGCTTAATTTACATAATGTGGAATTGATTACTCATAAGGAAGTTCTACTAGAGTATCTCCTAGTAATTCTTTGTATTATATCATGTTTGATGATCTAGAGAGCTATCTAGTGCGATTGAGAATGTTACTGAAATTTCATGTTTAAAATCACTAGTTAGTACTTATGCCTACACATATAAGTTCAATTTGATTGGAGATTATGGTGTAGATGATAAGTTTTATGTTTATCGAATATGCATTACTTATGAAAATCTTGCTAAATTAACACTAGAAATAATGGGAAACAATCTTCTATGATCTAAGAAATAATACTTATTATATAGAACAATTTATATTGCCTACTTGTTCGTTCTTTGCATCGCACACACATATAAGAAATCAAAATAGCACAGTTAATGCATGGAAGACACTAAATTTTTTCTCATCTACATTAAGTAATTTTGATGTTCAAATGGCGAAATATGATCATATGAGTTAATTGTGCAATTTAGAAGAAGTTATGGTACTACCTATTAGTAACGTATTTACATGCTTTCAAAAGTCAAAGACAACTTTTTCTCATAAGAGAGAATGATAAAAATGGCAGTGGTAATTACACATACACATTATATATGTCATACGACTCTTGTACTTTTGGATATTGTTCTGCCAATCATGATATGTGAAACAAATGGAACACTAAAGCAGATGATAATACATCTACCATGCCTATTTGTTATTCCCTTTGTTTAGTACACTTTTAGGCCATCAAAAGCCGATGACGACTTTTCTTGAAGAAGGGGAGGATGATGAGGATAGACCTAGCATATGTGCATCTTCTCCATCTCAAGTTGCCATATTAAAATTGTGTGCACTCTCTGGTGCATGTAGCCTCAACCGCCACATGAAAATAAAATGAACAATTCCACATTGATATGACACCGGCGGATGTCATCGTTTATGTGATACAAATACTTAGCCAGGAAGTAATGAGTTGTAAAGTTGAACTTTACAACTTGAATTGAATTATAAACTCTAGTTCCAAACAACTTACCATGAGAACATCCTAGAACACACACATTGTCCCAAATACTACTCCAATACTAATTGGGCCAATCACCAACGCTAGAACAAACCAAATTAATCAAGAGGTGAATCTTTTCCTCAGAGAGCTACGTGTTGATTTTTATAAGAATAGATTGCTATCTAATACCTATACTTTACTTGTTATAAGGTTTCATAAAGAACCTTTGGAGGCCAAGGAAAATTGGCTACTACAACATCAAGAACAAAGGAACTAACACTCAACAATGCATGTTGCCTATTGGTGCAAGGAGATGAGCAGTGGGACCCATCTGTAGGAGAACAACCAGTGGAGCTTATTAGCAAATGTCAATATCAAGATGATACCACCATGTATGTCACTAGCAAATGTCAACATCAAGTTGATGCCATCGCATATATCATCATAGCTACAGAGGATCGTGCAACAACAGAAGATCATCACGAATGCGACGTAAACGCATATGTCATCAAGGTTATTGTAGCAAACGGCTATACTGTAGCAAGGTTACTGTAGCACCACCATAAACATGTATAAATAGGAGGGTACCCCTCCATGTAAGAGTAGAGTTTGAAATTCGGAAATAGAACACTTGTTCCTCTTTGTGTGTGAACCATTTCCACCGCCTATTGGGATTGGGTGTTATCTCTGAGTTGCCACTCCGTTGTGCTTGTGATTCTTTGGGATTGCTTGAACGTGTTTGCTTCACGATAGCGAGTAGACAAAGGCCGTAGTGTGTGGTTGAGTAATTTTGAGTGCTGCAGGTTGCCGTATAGAGACGATGGTTGGCTGCATGAATTGCTAGGCTGCACAGGCTAGTTATCCATAATCCTACGTCGTGAAGATCAGAACAACCCCCTCCCCGCATCAGACTGGGCTATGAAACTGAAGCACAGAACGCAGAAACATAGAACACACATAAACAAATCATTCGCACGATGGGATCCAATTGATGCATAAATCGACTGAAACATAGCAAATTTTCAATCTCCTGTGCAATAGACGCTCCCAAAAATATATTAAGTATCGACCTATTGATATTCAATACTTTGATATGAATAAAATAGTCTTTGTTAGAATTTACAGAATATTGGTGCAATGTGTGGTTCAATCTAAATGAAACAAATTAATTAAATGTTAAGATTTAATCGAGGATGATATGTCAAGTAAAAATGCATTTTTAGGAAAGAAAATTCAACTGCATACCGGTAATGCAAAAAAGAACTCTTCTTTTTACAAAGCGCGACACAATAACATCGATAATAAATATAACATGAAAAATACAACATTTGCCGAATAATCTCTTTGAAAGCATGATGGTTTATCAATGATGCTCATGCAGTTTCATCGTGTCATCAGGATCGCAATCTGTTAGGATCATATCCTATTTGTCATTTCATATCCTAATCTTAGATAGAATCATAATTAAGCAGTGAAAACAATTTCCGGGTAGGATACAATCCAATCCGATAAATAAAAAGCAATCCTAAGACCTCGTTTCTAACAACCATATATTCCCTCTGAAAAACTAGAATTATTATAGCTGAGTACTAACTTGACAATCAAAACTTAACATTGGTGCAAACTTGACAATTAACATCCATAGTAAACTAGTGCTGGATATTTCAATTTTCCAACGCTACTCCCATGCAGAAGAAACATAGGAAATAGCACACACAAGGAGGGGTGAAAATAGGACAGATAATTTCCGTCCAATCTGATGCCGTATTTGGAAAAAATCCACCCAAGATACCATTATTTAGTACCGATCTGTATCCGACATTATCCATATCCAGAAAATCTTATGGGGTATGGGAAGAGCAATATCCGATCCGTATCTAACTATCTATATTTTATAGGATATCCGATAAACATTGGTATCCTTTAATATCTTCTATGGTTTTCTAGTTATTGACTAATATATAGTATGAATTTATATTTGATTATGCTTATGTTGTTAAGTAGGATAAATAATTCACTAATAGGAAGTATAATTTGACACTTTCATTGGTGAGGTTATACCTTTTATTTATCCATACACTATATGTCAAGTTATCCTTGAATCCGATTCGCATCCGTCATGTGCCCGTATTCTAAAAAAATCTATATTCGTATCTAACTCCAAATCCAAGATAAAAATATAGGTTATGGTACGAAAAAAAAGCAAGTTCCAATAGGTGCCTAGCCCGCCCCAAAGGCCGGTCGAATCCCCTTCTCACTGCTCCACAGTCCACAGTTCCACACCTACCCCATGGTTTCTGATTGATCCGCCTCCTATTCCTCCTCGTGAGTCGTGCCTGCCGGCCACGTCTCCACGTCGTGCGTTTACAATTTGCAAGGCCATGGGCCCAATGCACAGGATACGTGTGAGGAATCACGCACGTCTCAGGGCATCTCCAATAGTACGTCAATAAAATCCTACGTGAAAGAGAGAGGGGGAGAAGAGAGAGAACAGATCGTCTCTTCCTGAAAAGATGGTCGTGTATACGAAACAAGACATGATACATTAATCTACTTTAGTTGACATATAGCCTGTTTTAAAAGAAAATTATAAAATATAAATGTTTGAGAGTGTCTATTGGAGATATTATCCCTAAAGATGATGTAACGTATATTGAAAATAAGATTGTCTCTAACTATTAGAGATGCCCTCATAAGCATAACACAGGGTGGGCCCTAAATCATTTGGTCCCACTGGTCATTGCTGAATCTCACTACGCAAGGAGAAGTGCACGCACATAGAAAACAACCGTGTTTGCTCCTCGCGATCTGTGAGAACACGCGGATCATAACAACAGTTCAGCTGGGGATGTGCTGGATAACTATCGATGATCACAACCTGCCAGAATTTTTTCTACTAAAAACCAAAGTACTACTAACTCTATATAGGTCCCAACTATTGGCTGGTTCGATGATGTTTTCACGCAGAAGTTGATAAAAAAAAAACTTTCGGTCTGTACAAATTACAAGTCGCAAAACACTAAAGAAAGTATCCCATAAATCATGAATATGCATCTACCCTTGTGTTGGTTGATGGAAAGAAGATTACTGCAACCCTATGGCCTTGACATGAAGAGTGATTCCCGGCAAAACTACAGCAACAGAAGAAAACCCTCCTGTCTGTGGTTGGCACACAACACATGCACACTGTTCGATTCTATGGAGTTAGCGGAATCAGCAAACCACCGGTACACAGGACGATGACAACAAAACCATGCAGGAAGGAACGCGCAACCTTGCACCGTCCATTTTAGTATCCTCGGAGCTTCTTGGCCACGGTGGTCAACACTCTGTCGCCGATGAACGCGCGCAAGAACCGGATGAATTGGTCCTTCTTCATCTGCCCTTTCTGCAGCACAAAAAAGAATCGAGTATTGTCATTCAAAATGCAGAGTAATGCTGTGCTCGTAATAGCAGTAGGCAGTTACTCAAATGAAATGTGAGAGAAGTAAGAATCAGACACAGTTTCGTTAATCAAATACAGCATCTGTGCTGATCGGCATTGAAGGACGGACTGGGCAAGAAGCGCCAATTTACCTTGAAGCTATTGTAAGTCCTCTGCAACGTCTGCAGCTTGGAGGATGGAACGAACCGCTGGATCTCCGCTAGAAGCGTAGGGAACATGTCACGAGCCACCGGTGAGGGCTTCTTCAGCTCCGAGGTCGCTCCCGATGATCCTGAAACCCACAATTTCACTGAGTAATGACAAGCCACTCTTTAAGTACAATTGGAAACAATTACAAATTAAGACAGGACACTAGCTAACCTTGCATCTGCTGCGGGTTGGGGCACTTGAAGCTGACCACGTACTCTGGGAGGATCCTTGTGTTCATGTCCGTGCTCCACACAATGTACCACCGTGGATTCATCACGTTGTCGACGGCGCTGTCGTAGTTGTCGCTGCTGGGGTGGAACTGGGAGGACCCGGCTGGGACGGCCTCCGGCCGGCCCATCAGCACGCGGCACAGCACGATGTGGGCCTCGCCGTTCTCATCCGCCTTGGCCAGCGTCGCACTGATCAAGAGAAGTTCATGAAGTCGTTAGCTTTCTGATGAACTTCTTAACCGGCCACTGACAACATATCTTTCATCACTAGTTTGCTACTGTTTAATGCTTTTTTCTGTTCCCCTTCTTTGTTTGCAGAAACAATTGCCTAATCAAAGCATTGCATTGATAAAAAAAAAAGATATATGCTAACACTGATGGCAGCTTGTTTTCCCCAATTCTTTCAACTACACTTCATACTTCCCTATACGAATCATCAGCTTAGCTATAATAATTGAGCAACTGTTTCATGGTTTTAAAAAATAAAGGCTAAAAGAACAAGAATTTTGCTAAAGATTTGGTGTGGTAATGTCTATGGATATAAATCATCAGCTTAGCTACAAGAACAGATCAACAGTTCATGATTTAGCAACCAAAAGGCTATATAGAACAAGAATTTTGCTCAAGATTCATACGGTAATATCGATTCAAGTTGAAACTATTCCCCAATTGCTACATGTGTTTCATTAATTTTTCTACAAACTAAATATATGCATGCTTGTCATCAATCAATTCAAAATAAAGAGTTTAAACCAATTCGGAACTCACCTAGCATAGGGGCGCTGCGGCGGCGAGAGGTGTACGCCGTCTCCGTGCGCGCGCGCCCCGAGCAGCCGGGCGTTCGTCCTCCCGAGTCCGTGCTCCACCGCCGCGTCCACGTCCTCCGCCGGCGCACCGTACCACGCGAACTTGTCATTGCCCGCGCCGGCGCCGCGCGCGGCGGCGAGAAGTTGCCCCTGCAGCTGGAACACCCTGGCCCGGGGCCCCTGCGCGACCTTGTGCACCGCCGTGATCGCCACGCTGCGGCCCGCCGCCGCGGGGACCATACCGCTGATGAACAGCTTCCTGACCACCTGGTAGAACCTGTCCGTCTCCTCCAGCTTCACCACCTTCCCCCAGGCCCCGCGCGCCTTCTTGATCCCGCCGGACTCCACCGTCTCGCGGCTCTCGCCAGACCTCTCCTCCACCCCTGTCGACGCCCCCTCCTCCTGCTGGTCCTGATCGGGATCGTCCCTCTTCCGCTTCCTCCCGCAGTCCGGAGCCGGAAAGAAGCACGCCCCGCGCTCGTCGATCCACCCCATCGCGACCTCCTCGGCTGTGGCCGCGTCGATGCGCACCATCCGCAGGAAGTCGAACAGGAAGGCCCTGTCCCCACACGCAGCCTCGGAAACCACCCTCCCGTCCAGGAACGCCCTTCGAAGCGTCGCGACCGCCACGCCGTCGACGTCAGTCCACGCGCCACCCTCGAAGCAGAGGAACCTCGCCGGCGCGCCGCTCCGCCGGAACTCCCGCCACCCCCGCAGGAGCGGGGACGGGCCACCGCTCCCGACGCCGGTGAAGGAAACAGCGGGCCGCTGGATCGCCGGCTTGACGTCGCCGGAGAAGCCCATCGCTTTGCTCCCTAGTTTCTCTCTCTGCGTGTCGAGAAGTAGTCGGGTTCGGAGGCGTGGCGGGAAAATATAGGGAGGAGAGGACGGCGGTCGGACTCGTGACGTGAGGGGCACGTCAGTTTGACAGTTTGCCTCCTGGCCGTAGCGGTTTTGGCCCTGGGAGGGTGACTTGGTGGAGAAGTCTAGAAATGTCTAGTTTAGCCTCGTAGCCGTTTTCCTACTTGGATTTGTTTTCTTCAACCACTAGTCCACTACTACTTGAATTGGAAGATACTACGACTTAGAATTGGGCCTTTATTTGTAAATGTTTATTTATTTCTAAAATTTTAAAATATATATGGTTTAGTTTTTTTTTTTGATCGTGCATTTTTCTCATTTAATCAAGTGGTCCATAAGACCAGTGAGAGTTTTTCTTAGACCACTCTTGGACCTCTTCGGAGATCCTCTTGGACCTCCTGTGGAGATTTTTGAGGATCACTCCAAGAGAGTGTGGTCAGAACATTGTAGTCCCATTGGGTCTCTTCGGAGATCCTATTGGACCTCTTTTGGAGATTTCTGAAGATCACTCCAAGAGAGTGTGGTTGGAACATTGTGGTTCTATTGGATCTCTTCAGAAATCCTATTGGACCTCCCTTGGAGATTTATTTTGGACCTGTTCGGATATCCTCTTAGACCTCCCTTGGAGAATTATGAGAACCACTCCAAGAGAGTGTGGTCAGAACACTGTGATCAAAATAAAATGGTCAAACCAGAATGGTCCAAATAATGTGGTCAAAGTTGTAGACCAGTGGTCAAAGCTCAAGACCAACGTATAAACAGGATATGATAAAATACTGCTTAATTACCATTAATTAGTTTTGAATTAGCAGTTACCAGTGTTCTAATGTGTGCCTTATTGAGCAGTTATTAGAGAGTAATTGACTCGATCTTTAAAATGATCTGGAGACGTCCAAACCAAGGCTAATTTTTTCCATTCCAATTTTCTTCTACTTCCTCTCCATTCTCTTGTGCTTGAGGGTTGTGTTGTTTGAACCAAGTCGTCTCTTCTCCTCGGTATGCACCGGGAAGTAGGGTGAGTGGGTATCTCTGAACCATTGTCGCATAGTTCACCTACACGGGCGACAATAAGATTTCTGGGCAGCGCATCTGCACGACCGCTCGCTGCGCTACATCGTCTACGATCTGCACTGCATCGAGTCTGCACTTCTTCCTGTTCTTCATCGACCTATACTGTAAGTTGGTTGTATGACCAATATATTCTGTTATAAATATGTTATTGAGTATGTTTAGAAGTGTATTGAGTTGGCTGCTTTTAGTATCGCTTTATGCATATTTAGTTATTTATGATCTTTGCCTGAATTTAAAATGTTATCCACATTTTCAACACTACTAGTGTGGGCAAGGATTGAGTACGAGTAAATATATAAAATGGAAAAGATTTACATTTATGTCCACAATTATGAAATTAGGATACAATACGAAATCAACACGGATCGGGTGAAAATCAAACAGGTATTAAATATGTGATCAAAACATCGGAAGAATCGGATACACTATAAAGTTCTCCATGTATTATGGATCGATATTGTTCTTGAAAGAGAGGAATCTCTTCTTTTGATATCGTGCATGCTCGGCGAGATGTAAATGTAGCAGCTTATTAACTCGCTAAACAAGCTTCCCCGGATAATACTACATGTACTTGGTTGAACCAATTTTCAGACTTTCTTGAAACGTGCATTCAACACGATCACATTCCTACTAAAAAAAATAAAAATAAAAGAGGCCACATTTCAGATTTTTAACTTGTAGAGTCAGCATGTTTTCCTTTTCCAGGTGTGGTGAATACTCGTGTAGAAAGCATTTAATTTGAGCTATTTTATGGTACACTCAATTCAATATAGGTCGTCTATTATTTTTCATCCAGTGATTCAGATTAGTTAGGATTTAGTTAGCACGTCCACGTGTACGAGATAGACACGGCGGCGCTCCTTCCACTACTACAAAAAAGACTAATACTGGACGCCTCATCACAGACAGTTGACAAAAAACATCTATATTACATGATATCACAGACGGTTTTAGTTTAGAGACCGTCTGTGTTACTAGTTGCGCTAAAAACCGTCTGTGAACAGGTAATATCACAGACAGTTCATAATAAAAACCGTCTATGAAATATCACAGACGGTTCTTAATAATAACCGTCTGTGATATTACTATATATCACAGACGTTTTTTTGTTGGAAATCGTCTGTGATATTTCACAGACGGTTCTTAATAATAACCGTCTGTGATATTACTGCATATCACAGATGATTTTTGGTGAAAACCGTCTGTGATAATTATCCCATCACAGACGGTGCGCCGTTTTGCTCGCTTAGTTATATCATCTGTTGCAGCGTACTCCTCAACAGTCTTCTTCTCCATCTCTGAGGCTACGGTGAGTCCATCGGCGCCACTCCGTGCCCGGTTTTAGTATCGCCTCACCTCACTGAGCCCACTCGATCGTGTGGTCCATTTCAGCTATTGTCGCCCACGCTGAGCTGTCACCGTCGCCGCCATCGACGCCAACTCTTTTCCGGTGAGTGCTCGACCCCACCAAGGTCGATTCCCCACCTATATGTCCCCCTAAAGTTGTGCATGTGCTTCATTTCAGTTTATTTCCACCGAGAAGACCTGTCACCGAGGAGCTTGCCGCCGTCACCTCTGTTCACCGACGACCATCCGCCTTGGACCTTCCCCGGCCGACTTCATTGACACCTTCCTTGTGATCGAGGTGAGCTACTGGAGCATAAGCATCCTTTAATTTGAGTAGCTTCGGGTGTTTACGCCGAAATCGCTAGTGAAGACTATGGTCACCCTTTTATTTATTTCCAAGGTTTTCAACACGAACCGTGTGATGGATTGAAGCTGGATGTACGCTAAGAACCGTGTGAGTGAAGAGTACATTAATGGCCTGCGTGCTTTTACAAGAGCTGCCGAGAGGGATATGTTGAATAAGGGGGCGAAATATATGTACTATTCATGCATTGACTGCGAGAATCTGAAGATGTTTGACAACCAAGCGCAGATCGAATCACATTTGATTCGAAAGAGTTTTAAAAAGGGGTATACATGTTGGACCAGTCACGGTGAAGAGCAGATTATACAAGAAGGTAGTAATAATGACATCGCTGACGAAGTCAACGATATGCTGCCGGATGATGTCGATTATGGTTCCGATTCGGATAGGCTACACGATGACAATCCAGATCAGATGCTTCGCGATGCAGAAGTGAACTATAGTGAGAGAGAGTTTGGTAAATTCGAGGGCTTGATGAAGGACTCAGAGAAGCTTTTGTTCCCGGGATGCAAGCCGGAATACACAAGGTTGTCATCCGTGCTTGAACTGCTGAAATTAAAGGCAAGCAATGGTAGGTCCGACAAGAGTTTCACGGCGCTGTTAGGTCTCTTAACGGACATGCTTTCGGATAGAAACGAGTTGCCCAAAACTACCTACAGAGCCAAGAATGTTCTTTTTCCGTTGGGAATGGAAGTAGAAAAAATGCATGCATGTCCGAACGACTGTATCCTCTACCGTAAAGAGTACACAGACATGCAACGCATCCTGATACAAGCGTAAGAATCAATCAGATGACTGTAAGGGAATCGAGGTGAAGAAAGGACCTCCTACTAAGGTGGCGTTGTATCTTCCTGTAATTCCTCGTTTGAAGCGGTTTTTTGCGAACCCAAAGGAGGCAAAACTGTTGCGTTGGCACTCGGAGGAGCGTAAGTAGGATGGAAAGCTAAGACACCCTGCTGATTCCACCCAGTGGAGAAACATCGATAGGAGGTTTGCAGACTTCGGTGCGAAACCGAGGAATATAAGGTTTGGATTGAGTACAGATGAAATGAATCCTTTTGGTAACATGAGCAGCTGACATAGCATTTGGGTCGTGACTCTATGTACGTACAACCTTTCTCCTTGGTTGTGTATGAAGCGGAAGTATATTTTGCTGTCGATACTTATCCAAGGGCCGAAGCAACCTGAGAATGATATTGATGTGTACCTAGCACCATTGATTGAAGATCTAAAAATACTGTGGATCGAAGGGGTACAAGTATGGAATGCGTACAAACGAGAGTACTTCACTGTACGCTCCTTGTTGTTCTACACCATAAATGATTATCCCACCCTTGCTAACCTGTCGGACCAGAGTACAAAAGGGACCAAAGCATGTACTCACTATTTAGATGATACCGAGAGTGTGTGGCTGAAGCACTCGCGCAAAATCGTGTACATGCGTCACCGTAGGTTCCTCCGGAGGGCTCACCCATACCGTAGGATGAAAAAACAATTCGACGGAGAGAATGAAGACAGTTCAGCTCCAAGGCATTTAGGCGGAAAGGAGGTCTATGATATGGTTAAGGATTTAGATGTTGTGCTCGAAAAGGGACGTAAATCGAGAACCCGTGAGAAGAATATCTGGAAGAAGAGATCAATATTTTGGGCCTTACATTATTGGAAGCATCTAGAAGTTCGCCACTTCATTGACGTTATGCACGTAGAGAAGAATGTATGTGACAGTTTGATTGGTCTCTTACTGAACATTCGTGACAAAACAAAGAATGGTGTCAATGCACGGCTTGACTTGGTTAATATGGACATCAGACCTGAGTTAGCACCGACAAAAACCGATAAAGGACGAAAGTACCTTCCCTCTTCTTGTTACACTCTGTCTAAGCCGAGAGAACTGAACTGTGCCAGTGCTTGCATGGTGTGAAAGTTCCGTCCGGTTACTCTTCCAACATGAAGAAACTTGTTTCGATGGAAGATTTAAAGTTAATTGGCATGAAGTCTCATGATTGTCATGTGTTGATGACACAGATGCTTTTTGTTGCAATTAGAAGTATTTTGCCAATCAATGTCCAAGAAACAATCATGAGGTTGTGTTATTTCTTTAACACAATTGCTCAGAAGGTCATCGATCCCGAAGGACTAAATGCTCTACAGGACGAGGTGGTGATGACTCTATGTCATCTTGAGATGTATTTCCCTCCGTCGTTTTTTGATATCATGGTCCATCTCATTGTTCACATTGTGAGGGAGATAAAGATGTGCGGGCCCATGTTCCTACGTAGCATGTACCCGTTCGAGAGCTTCATGGGAATTCTCAAATCCTATGTATGGAATCGATCTCGCCATGAGGGGAGGCTCGAGGGTATCGGGACCATCGGAAGGAAAGCAATCACTCTAGAGATGAGAACGTATACTCAAGCCCATTTCACGGTCTTGCAACACATGACTGAAGTGTCCTCGTATATCGACCAGCACAAGGACGTGCTTCGGCAACAGAATCTAGAGCGGCCGGATGTTTGGATCACGAGACTGCACAACATTCGGGTCAACCAATGGTTGAAGGAGCGACTCGCTAGGAGCTCGTCAAGTGATATGCTGACATAGTTGGCAAAAGGGCCAACATTTACAGTTGTGACATGGCAAGGATACGACATAAATGGGTACACATTCTATATGCAGGCTCAGGATATAAAGAGCACTAACCAGAACAGCGGTGTCCGCATAGATGCATTTAGTGCCGATGGGTTGAGGAGCTCCTACTATGGGTTCACAGAGGAGATTTGGGAGCTCGACTACGTGCTTTTCAAGATCCCGCTGTTTGGGTGCCGTTGGGTCCATCTCCCACAGGTGAAGGTCGACAGGTACGGCGTCACTACCATGGACCTCGAACGTGTCTGATACAAAGACGAACCATTCGTTCTCGCTAACCAAGTTGTTCGAGTCTTCTATGTAACCGACTAGGCAAATAAGAAGCGCCACGTAGTTCTTCATAGAAAAAAGAGGATTGTCAGAGTTGAGACTGTAGTGAACGAGGAAGAATACAATCAATTTGATGAGTTGCCTCCTTTCGGAAACGGCATAAGGGTCGAGGAAGAACGATGTGACGAAACTAGCTACATACGCGCCGATCATCATGAAGGGCTAATTTTTAAAGGAGATAAGCAAGTGGAATGATGAATGAAATATTTATGTGTCATATGTTCTAAATTTGCATTTATGTATATGAGAATGTGTCATATGTTCTAAATTTGCATTTATGTATATGAGAATGTGTCATATGTGAATTTGCATTTATGTATTTGAGAGTGTGTCATATGTGAATTTGCATTTATGTATATGAGAATATGTCATATGTGAATTTGTGAAATGGATGTGCTTGTTTCTGAAATGAATGTGAATTGGATGTATACATGTACTTGTTGTGTTTCTACTTGTTTCAAAGGGCATGGCTAGCATTTCCTGAGGCTAGCCAATAAATAGAAATGGATTTAGCAATACAAAAGAACATCACAACGGTTCCTTAGGACAAACCGTCTGTGATTATATATCGCAGACGGTTCTATCTAAAAACTATCTGTGATACATCAGATATCACAGACGGTTCCATATAAAAATCATCTGTGATACATAGATATCACAGGCGATTCCATATAAACACCGTCTGTGATATATAGATATCACAGACAGTTATTTATTGGAACTGTTTGGGATGTCCAACCCTATTTATATTCAGACTCTAGGGTTTGCCGCGCTCCCCACTCAAACGATTAAGCTTCTCCAACATCCCTCCTCCCCTGAGCCCATCGCCGCCGACCTCGACGCCACCTCCTCCCCGAGCACGAGCCGCCGCCTCCTCCCCGAGCACAAGCCGCCGCCTCCTCGAGCACAAGCCGCCCCCTCCTCGAGCATGAGCCGCTGCCTCCTCCCTGAGCCCGTCACTGCAGTCCTCGACAACGCCTCCTCCTTGAGCCCAGCGTGCCTCCTCCCCTAAGCCCGCCGCCTCCTCCTCGAGCATGAGCCACTGCTTCCCCGAAACCGGCGCCCCTCCTCCCCTTCAACGTCGCCCTACTGCTCCAGTGCTCCCTGCTCGTCGTTCCCTCGACGCCCAAAGGTAACAGATGCCGAGTTACCAATCCCAACGCCCCTTCCCCTCACACATTGCTCAGATTGCTTGGCTTTGATTGCCATCTGCTTCGTGAGTATCACAACATTTAAATTTTATTACCCCTTTGCATTTGGTTAATTGGTTGAACCTCCAGGTTCTGTGATCCAATTCATAATACATGTTATTCTATCAGTAGATCAAGTATTGTTGGCTGACTTAGAGGATTTAAATGTTTATATGTAAATTATGTCATTTAATTGGTGTGTATGATGAATTGATCTCATACACATAGAGAATCTTATGATAATATGTTAATGCATGACAGAACCTCTATTTCTCGTGAAGATGTCGTCCACTCATTCTCTGTCATCGCCATCCTCTAGAAAATCCAAGCGCAAAGAAAGAGGAATATCAAAAATGCCCAAGGGCCGATTTACCATCACGAGAGTCGATGTGTCTGGGCCCCCTCTAAGTCGTCGCTAAGCAGCTTCCGCATTCCAGACAACGGTCGGAATAGTTGCACGCGAACGGGTCAAGATCACCTTTGATTCATGGAAGGAGTTGACCAAAGATGATGTCAGGACCCCGGGTATACAACTCCAGGACCCTTTGTGCATTTCAAACTAGTCCTATGATCAGTAGCTAGCTCGCACAGTTACAACAAAGATGTAATTATAACCATACCACCAATTAACGATGAAGCGGACAAATTAATATTAATAGTAGCAAAAGACCTTATGGTCAAGTCTTACAGAGTTGCCACGCAGGGCTCAACACCAAAAGGTAACTTGCAGCGGAAACAAAATATCTCGTGGAGGCCATTCGGCATGCCCACATGCAATCGAGTGGAGGACGCGACCTAGTTCGCAAAGTCTTTAAGATACTCCTCTTCATAATACTCTAAGTTCCCTGGTTCTTCTGTGGGAATTAATCACACAGGGTGCAAGCCGTGAGTACTTTGAATGTACTCAGCAAGTCATAGGGAAATGTATGCAATTATTATTCATGCGAGGCTAGACAAGGTTAGCTTTATGGCTATTTTGCACAAAGCAATATTGATAGTAAATATAATAAGTAGATTAAAAGCACAATTTAAAAGATTAATACATAAGTAATTCAGTTCTTTGAAACAACTAGAGATCGACCTAACCTTTCCATCCAAACCATCAATTCCACTATTTTTAAGAAAACATCTACCCCTTGCGTGAAATCTCTGGGTATATCCATAACCGGGGACACGGCTATTCGAATAGTTTTTACACTCTGCAGAGGTTATACAGCTTTACCCACAAGAGATAATTGACTTACAATGTCCGTCTAACACACTATCGAAGGTGTGCGACTAAGTCATTATCACGAGGCTTTTACAAAGCTCTGTTTTGACTCGGTTCTGCTCGCTAAGGATTCACTTCTAACGGGTTTTACTCCCGCCAGATTCATGCCCCCTCTTGCACCGCTTATCAACCCAAACAAAATCAAATCAAAACATTGCTAATTAGTCGGCCAGGTCTATCCTAGTCTAGACATGTGGTTGCACGGTATGACCCAGATCAAAGATTCAAGGTTAAGTCCTTAGTTAGCTGCTTAGGCGATACTAATCCACGTCCCAATGTGCGTTACGGCACCCACACTCACCACCGTCACCACACTCGCCCGAGCATAAAACATTTTCGGTTCAACCTGGCCAAAGACCACCCTTGCCTTGGCACAACATCTTTTAATAAAAGTGGCCGCGCCACAATTCCATAATTCATTTAATCATGTTTATCCATACGAGCATTTGATCATGAGTCCCGACGTACAACTATAGCATGGCTAAGTATATTACGATACCCGTGTTGGTAATTTATCAATGTCCAACTAAAATAAACTCTCCTAAGGTGTCCAAGGGTTCATGTCATTCAAGGATACATGCCGATAGCAATTTATCAAGGAGGCAATTATCTACTCCCGAAACTATTTAATATAAAACTAGCAATGCATGTTTATATCAAACAATACAGTTTTGTAAAATGGATTCAATATGATCAAAGGTTTATGACTTGCCTTGCTCAATATTCTGATAACACTAGTCTTGTTCTTGCTCAAGATTCCGATAATTATCCTGATAAACCCCAATATTCTGATAATCCTCGCCATGTTCCTATCCTGTCTCGGACCACTGTCGCAATGTAGCTTCAGGTTCTAATTACGCAAAATACGATCGAACCCAAGAACATCTAAAACAATTCAAATGAAATCCAATAAATACAAATACAAAGAATAAAAGGAAAAACTTCAAGCAAAACGAGGTAGATCCATCAGGGAGAGAGAGAATGTTCACAGGAACATTCCTCGAGGGTTACCTAGATAGGAGAGATTACCAGGTTAGGTAATTCACTAAGATCTGCTTTCGGATCAAGAAGGGTTCTGCTACTGAGAACGGATAGCGATGGGTGATAGCTAGGGTTTAAACGATGTTGATCGATGGTTCATAAGGGACTGAGTTTGGCCTACAGAGAACCGTTGATGGTGATGTTGTTTTCCTTAATAGGTCACCTAGCACTCACAAGAACTCTCTTCAGGCATTCTTTGTAAAAATCCACGATGATCATACAGTCAAAATCAATCCTCTTGAGTTAAATGATATTAGCACTCTAATTACCCCAATTGACCACTGATTAATACAAACTATATTGTAAACTATTTAAGTAAACTCCCTTGCTAATCAGCCTACTAACTAACCTTCAATAGTTGACATACTTCAATTATTTACTGATGGTCATAAGTCTTCCAACTGGACAAAAGATCTCCTAATCCGACTAGCCTTCACATTATACTAACAAACACTTGTCTACAACATACGGACAACAGAACTTCTGATCATATACTGATAGTTAGCCCACCTCCTCGAATACTTATGTTAAGGATGCATTATCTATGAATCCTCCAAGCAATTGATTTAGTCCTCACAATTACTCCTTAATTTATCTACTGAATGTTACTACAAGCAATCACAATATGTCATCTGATCATCTAACCTAGCCACCACAAATTAGCCACTGAAGGTCATTATGAAAATATAACCTTATGAATGCTAACTAGAATCTTCAGCACGTAATTACCTTTTCGACTGATTAACAAAACCACTACTGCTATTCATCTGAAAATACAGCCTGACAAAAGATTATCTAAAGACTATATATATCCTGCAATCTTGCTAACTTTGCTACTAACATAAACCAATTGAGCTACTAGCAATCATACTCTAATGAAGCTCTAATTTAAGCTTATTGCTTACTGTCAGCTAACTACTTATGAACACACACGCCCAGAGGATTACAGAGGAACAGGGGTGCAGAGGGGGGGTGCGAGCGGTAGGGAGGGCAGTGGCGGTGCCGGCGGGTGGTGACGGGGGGGGGGCGGTGAGGGTTAGAATGGGTTTCCGTGGGGACGGGGACCCTGTGGGCAGAGGTGGCGGCGCCGAAGAGGGGCGGGCACGGAGGCGGCAAGGCCCATGGCGGCGCCGGGAGCACGGGCGTGGAGGCGCGGTCGATGAGGCAGCGCAGCAGCGGAGTTAGCGCGCGCATGGGATACACGTGGCTGCGGGGAGGACGTCGAGTCGGTTGGGGAGGTCGGAGGCGTCCTGAGGTGGCGTGGCGGCTGTGGCCGGCAATGGCGAAGAAGGGGTGGCGACGGTAGACGCCCACAACGGCGGGGAGGAAGGAGGGAGGTAGGGGATGGCATCCTCAACTTTGGTAGCACCTCATGACAGGGGTGGTGGTGCAGTGGCGGCACCAGAGCGGCGAGGCGACCGGGAGGCAGCACGGCCAATGGCGGGAGCGGCGGTTTGGCTTTGTGCTCGCTCGGTGAAGAATAAATGTGGGGAGGGGAGAAAGGAGGTCCTGGGCTACTTGTAGCCATGCAGGGGGACACAGGAGGCGCTCTTATAGGCCATGGGAGCAAGGAGGCCAGCAGGTGGGAGTGCCGTTGGGGGCTCGGGCTCGTGCGCGAGGTGCAGAGAGCAGGCGGCGCGGGTGGCAGAGGAGGCGTGTGCGGCGCGCGCGTCGCGGTGCGAGAGGCGGCTCGAGGGCGGCGACGCAGAGCACGAGGAGAGAGGCTCCTCGAGCAGGCTCGCGGTGGCGTGGCGGCGGCGTGCGATCTGTGGAGCGCGGCGCGGGTGCGAAGGCGGCGGCAGGTAGCAGGTGTGGGAGACGGAGTGGTGGAGCCGGCGGGATTCGCGCGCAGGCGCTGTCGGGCGGTGCTCGGCCTGGGGCCCCTGCACTGGCGCGGAGAGGAAGACGAGGGGGGGAGGAAGAAGAGGCGCTGACGGGCGGGGCCGCCTCGTCAGTGGGCGAGCGGAGGAGAGGGCATGCGGGCGCTAGGCCGGAGGCGAGGGAGGTTAACGGGCCGGAGAGGGAATGTGGCCCAAAGCCAAAGAAGATTTTTAAAATATATTTTGGTTTAAATAAATACCAGAAAACCAAAAGACTTTTTAGAAAATAGTTATTGAAGTCCAAAAATTCTAGAGAAATGCACAAAAATCCCTTGAATAATTTAGAACTTAATAAAAATACTTTTAACTATACTTTAGCTTTTAATTTTGCAAACAAAATAGATTTTAACTCCGAGACAAAAAGGACAAACCAAATTAAAATCCAGAAAAACAATAAAACTCAAATAAACCAACTTTTGATTTAATTGAAGTTGGATTTTACTCACATTAAATTGTTTTTAATTTGCAAAATTTTAATTTAAGCTTTAACAACTCAATAAAATCAACTGGTTATTTTTATTTTGAAAATTTTCAAAAAGGCCTGAGAATTGGGATGTTACATATGAGAATCTGAAAACTGTGCTGATGAAGGAAAATTTTAAATCGTTCAAAATACCGGAACAACACAAGGCCTCCATGCAACGATATGCATTGCTAGCGGCGTGCAAAGCGTGGAGGAACTTCAAGAGCACGCTTATCAAGGGTTACATGGAGAATGATTTGACGCCCTTCCAGAAGTATCCATTCATGGAGGAGTACTGGGAAGACTTTGTGGCGAAGAAGACGACAAATGATTTTAGGATTGAAAGTGAGGCACACAGGGCCCTCTAGGCAAAAAACACGCACCGCCATAGACTCGCCACTGCTAGGTATGCGGGTAAAATCTTGCAATGGAGGGCTCAAAACGAGCATGCACGCTAGTTGGACGCCTCCCCGCCATTTGCCGGGATCACTAATGAGCATTCCAAACAGTGGCTAATGGCGAGGTTATCTACCGCATCTTCGGGGGTCATCTTCTTTCCAAACCCAGCAGACGAGGAAGTGTTCCGGCGCATGGTAAGATATCGAACTACCTAGTTTGTAATTACTCGATAACTTCATAGGAAGTGAAATAACATATTGGGCTCTTGCAGGAAGAGCTGAGTACTGTACAATCTTCCCAAGGCTCATTCCAGGTAGACAGGGAGAGAGATATACTCTTCGCGGCCCTGGGAAACAAGGAGCATCCGGGTCGCACGAGAGGCATTGGTCTTTATGTTGATTGGAACAAAGGATTCTCAAAGGACTCCGAGACGTATCGGAGTAGGAAGAGAGCCAAAGCCGAGCGCGAAGCACAGCTATGAGAGGAGATTCGTGCATCTCTCAGAGAAGAGATGCGGGATGTCGTACGAGAGGAGATTAATGTATCCCTCACAAATTAGTTCGAAGCCCCCGCCGCTACTTTGCTAGCTAGCTCCCCCAAACGTTTGAGTAGCTGCGCGTCCAACCATAACTTCGAAATCGATAACATATTTTCTGTTGATGATATCCTGGTAATAATTATTATCCCTGGAATGCTCGATCCATTGATAGGCATGTTGGAGTAGCTAATTTTGTATTTACGTAGGGAGCTACGAAGTGCAAGCTCCAAGTGAGATATGGCTCCATTGCCCTGGATGCTGCTTGGGGCCAGGCGTATTCATCTAGTGTCGGGGCCTTACTGCACGGTGTAAATATAGCGCCAGGTTTCACAAAAGTGAATGTGGACAGTGTTTATGCCAATTTCGAGATCGTCCAACTGGAGAAGCCTGCAAACGATGAGATCGTGACTTTAGGGCAAGCCATTAGAGCATTCATCCAGTGGCCCAAGAGAGACATCTGCCTGGAGCTACCTGCACCGGTGTCAACTTCACAGGAAGTATTTGTACTGAAGCTACCTGCACCGGAGCTACCTGCACCGAAGCGGCAAGGGCCCGGTGCATCAAATGCATCTACACCTCGTGCTCAGTCGACTCTTGTGAAGTCGACCTCTACAAAGCGAGGTAGCAAGGGCAAATCGAAGACGGTCGACTCCTGTTGTCGTTGGCCCAGAAATTCATGCTAGGCGAGCCGTTGGTCGAGAGGTTAGACAACCCTACCCTAGGATTGGCTTGCACGAGATTGCACACATGGTACATGGAATAGGCCAACAAGACGGATGAACAACGACGCTCGGGTGTCACCATCAAGTTCAAGAAGGATCATTTTAACCACGAGACTCAAGACTGTGTCTTCACGGTGACCTTCGATGACATGTTCTCTCTCTTCAACCTCGACTCTCTCGACGTCTCACTCATGCGATACTGGACACTGTAAGTATGTACAATCACGGTCAATGTTCATGTAATACCAATAAATATTATATATATAACTCCTTGCTTTAGTATATATATATATATACATGATTTCTGAAGCCGAAGTAAGGAATTCATCGGTAGGTTTCCTCGACCCACACATAGTCTCCGAGCAAACCATCAAGGTGAATGCAAAATTCATCGAGGATTACATGGTGGGCTCATTGCTGGCTCACCGCAACAAGCAATTCATACTTTTGCCCTACAAATAGGAGTAAGTGCTGCACTAGTGGCTATACTTGTTGATTTGTACTTTATAAGCAACACGAACTTAGGTTTAATGACTATGACGACATACCTGTGTAGGTTCCACTGAATTCTAATTATAATTATACCAAAATGGAACTCGGTAATATACCTAGATTTTCTACAGAGAGCCAAACACAACTTCATAGTTATCCGACAATTAATCAACGGGTAAATATATTTCCTCCATAGATAACTCTATTGTACAATCTTTCCTTCCTTTGCAATGGTTAAGGCTAAGTTTTTGGAATCACGTAGGTCGTTCAAGACGTACTTTGCAAAAGGAGAGATATGCAAGGGAGGGATCCTGCGACACGATCTAAAATTCCCGGTATTCCTAGTACACATTAATCCTATATAATAGTTCATAGTAATGCCTCTCGAACTAACTAATTCTATTTTTGCAGTGCCACCAGCAGCCGCCGTCCTGCAACCTCTGTGGATTCTATGTTTGCCACAACATCGAACTACTCTTTGTTTTCACGATAACCAATGATCCTCAGGTTTGTCAATCTTGCAATAATTATTTCATACTTATCAATTTATATATGCACGAATTTAATCTTCGTAGTGACAGGTTGCGACCATCGCGGAAACTGCGTTGGAACAGAGCTAGCTCATAAAAATTCGAGGGCAGCTTGCGTCATTCTTGAACTGTGAGGTCATAAATCCAGATGAGAAGTTCCACAATGTAGATTGAACTTGATTGGGATAAGATGTTGAGCTTAACGGTACATGTGTGTAAATGTACATGAATGGTTAATTGATTTGTTAATTAGATGTGCTTGTTTCTGAAATGAATGCGAATTGGGAGTACTTGTTTCTGAAATGAATGTGAATTGGATGTATACAACTTGTTGTGTTTCAACTTGTTTCAGAGGGCATGATTAGCATTTTCTGAGGCTAGCTAATAAACGAAAATAGATTTATCAATACAAAAGAATATCGCAGACGGTTCTTTACGACATACCGTCTGTGATGCATCAACTCTCACAGACGGTTTAATCTAAAAACCATATGTGATGCATCATCTATCACAGACGGTTTAATCTACAAACCGTCTATGATAGTCGACTATCACAGACGGTTTCATACACAAACCGTCTGTGATAGTCGACTATCACATACGATTTTAAAAACTGTCTCTGATGACTCATGTCATCACTGACCCATAGACTCAGACGGCTCACAAAACCGTCTGTGATGGCGTTTTTGAACCGTCTGTGAAGATATTTTCTGTAGTAGTGTTCAGTGGCACGATGGTACAGCGTCGTCGCGGCAGCACGCATAGGTGACGGAGGTGGCGACGTTACGGAGGTGCAGCGGCGAGTTGCGCCGCTCGTAGGAGAGAGAGGCCGTGGCACTCGTACGATAGAGCCAGGGAATTGGCTGGGAGATTACTGAAAAGTTCATTACACCTTCACGAAAAAATACAATTGCACAAAAAGTCTACGATGCCCTTTAATAATTCAATAGTCAGATTTAATTTCTACTAATACCCTATACTAACAGTTGAATGTACCGTAAATTTCTCTTTAATTTTACATCAGTATATCACAGTTTTCTCATGTGAAGAACGCTGACATTACAAGTTGTGCCGAATTTGCCCTTGCTTCAGCTTGATTCGTTCTGTTTCCATGCGTACCAGGCTAGCACGAAACGGCGCGGCGCTTTCACTCCGGCCGGCAGCAATAACTACTCTCGTACAGCAGAATAGTACTAGTTTTTTTTTTCTTTTCTTGGCGCTTAAGTTTATCTCCACTACCATGTTCTTGAGAACCAAGTAGCACTCCGTATTAGGCTTCCCGGTGGGCCCCACCCGCCAGCCACCCGCGGGAGGCAAGTAAACCAACTCTGACCTCCCGCTGTGCCGTCTACCAGCTGCTCGATCGCCGTGAGACTTTTTCTGAGAGTATTCTTGCGTGTCCCGTGTATTCGTGTATATTGATTAACATCGATGTTGGACTTCGAATTGGCAAGGTATACTACACAACAGTTAATTACTCGTGATTAATAACCCCGTCGTGGTCAAGTTATATTTCACCAGGCAATCGTAACCTGGTCCTTATGTTTTACTTGCAGCAACGCTTACACGCAACAATCAATTTTGTCGGCAAGCACTGCCGGCATAATTATTTTCTTTCTTTGTTTTTTTTTTTTTTACTTTTGCAGCTTTGGGCCTTCAAGCTTATCCATTGCCAAATATCACCCTTTTGATACCGATGCTGTAGGGGCGGCCCACGGTCCCCAACATCCAGTGGTGAAAAGAGTCAAGGAAATCGGTCCCTTCAACGTACACGAAGAGTTGCAAGAGAAGAAACTTAGGGCCTAAGCTAGCCAACGTGCGCGCAGTCGGCTCGGCTCGTGCTGCTGCATACGAATATGGAAAAACGCCGTCAGTTTATTCTTGCGGACGATGCATTTGGATAGAGACATGTGCAGAGGCGACCGATGCAGAGGGGGCTTTACGATTGCTAGCTTAGCTAGCTGGAGGAGTACCTGCTGCTATTCGTTAGAATATGCGGGTTCCATGGGGGCCGGGCTGGCTGGGCTTCGATTTGTTTAATGGCTTACGTTGCAAGAGCCATTGCACACGCATGGTTTGGTTTGGTTTGGTTTAGATTCGGGTTCGGGTTCGTGATATTTTTTGCTTCGCTTCTATCACTTTGCTTCGGCGCAAAGCAATGAACAATGGCCTGCAACGGAAAAGAGATGAGCTATCCACTTTGTTATGAGGACCCCAACTTTTTCCGGAATTTGCTCCAGGCTCCTCTCAGGCATCACAAGCGAACAACGGAACAAGTGACTTCGGCGCAAATCTTCCAAAATAGTCTTACTATGTATTGTCGCTTATGGAACGCAAAGCAGTACCAAACAGTCTCTTCATCATTTAGCTATCTGTATATGTGATATTCAAGCTACATCATTCGCATTGAGGTAAAATCCCAGAATAATCCTTAAATCATAAAAAATTAAAATCCTTCGAGATTCTCCTATTAATCGATTGAGAAAAATCTACACCACTAATTTTAGCGGAGCCAAATTATAATGATACAGATTAATCATATCGCAAGTGCTACAGATGTATAACAAATATAACTATATTTTTCAAATGAGTTCTAGATATATAACAAATACAATATATTGTAATATTTAGCCGTGCAATTGTGCAGGAAACTCCGCCTAGTTTAAGGGATGATATGGCTAAGACTCTGTTTGGGAGAGCTTGAAACTTAATTAAAGCCACCAGAAGCTTAACTAACATATCTAAACGTACGACGCATTACTTCTTGCGCTTCTTAAAAAGTTTAAGCCGGCCTTTACTGGATGCTTCTTGAAAAAGCTTCAGCTCCCAATTAGGGCGTAAGGGAAGCTAAGCTCCCAAACATGACCTAAAATTAATCATGTACACTAGTATGCTGATATAAGATCGAGGCGGATATACTACCCTTAGGATTTCCACAACCTGTGAGGTTGTTTCTGTAATGAGCATAGAAAAGGCAGATTCAAAGGAGCAGTACTAAAGGCGGGAGAAAAATGCTTCCCTTCTTTTGGTATTCTGTGATGGAAGGGCTCCTCGCAAGGTCAGAATTCCACCTAGTTGACCCTTTTGACGCATTCCTTTCCGATTCTTTACAATTACATAGCTTTCTCCTGATTGTCTATTTCTGCACCGGAGATCAGCTTAGCTATGTCACTAAGCAAACTGCACTTCACTACGACGTAGTTAAGGTTTGCATGTGCATGCATGGCAGCTTGGGAATGATGATCTATCTGCCTAACCAAGGCCTAATTAATTTGTCCTCTTTTTTAATAGTTAGTTTGTTAATTGATAGATACTACAGAGGGGCACTCATTTGCATGCTATAGTGATTTGAGTTAACATTTGTCTAGTGGTTGAGTTACATTTGTCTAGTTGAAATGAAAAATGAATTGATCAGTGTCAAATGAAATTTGTACGATTTCATATCATGGAAAATATTTCAAGAATACATATGGATTGTATTTACAAAAGGGTAAAGAAAGGTTCAAAGTTTACGAGATGTAAAAAGTGATATATTGATCATAGAGTTGGTTCATTGGGCACTTTGTTCTGCATTTTTCTTTGGAGATAATTCTTTATTTGCCACTGAAAGTTGACCGGATCCCTAATATGCCATCGCGAAACTGCTCATCCCTTCATTGCCATCGAATCTCAGCTTTCATCTTTTTTGCCACTCCCGTCACTTTGCTGTGAGTTATCTGTGCGAAAAGACGGTTCTACCCATCTTCTTCCTCCTCCACACACTTCCTCTTCCTCTTCTTGCTCTGGCCAACGAGGTGTCAAGTCTGACCCGTTGATCGTAGCCATTGGAGTTGGTCGGAACAAAGAAAGAATGACGGCTCCTCCCTAGCCACACCTGCCGACGACAGCCGCCGCCGCCTCTGGACCTCACCATCGCCTCATGCACACCGGATCAAGCTTTGGCCTAGACTTGGCGGTGGTGTCAAGGACAGTTGAGGAGGCATTGGCAGAGACGTGACACTCATGGAGGTGGAGGTGGGGCGGTGCCAACGTCGGAGGTCGGGGCGGAGGTTGGGTCGGAGGCGGTGCAGATGGTGGTGGTGGAGGTGGAGTGGCGCCGCGTGGGAGGTGGAGGCTAAGGTCGGAGAGAGATAAGGGAGGAGGAGACGATAGAGGGAAGAAGATGAGGATATCACTGACATGTGGGCAGCTTAAGGGTAGGGTGGATATTTTCTGAAAAAAACTGACAAGTTCATTGTGTTTAATGGTGGCTAGGCCTAATGGGGCTGATGGGAGTGGCAAAAAAAGGATAAAAGTTGAGATCCTAGGGCAATGAAGGGAGAAACAATTTTGCGATGGCATATTAGGGATTCGACCAACTTCGAGTAGCAAATAAGGAATTTATCTCTTTTCTTTGTGTTCCTTTTTCTGTAAAAAAAAAGTGTAGAGCCATAGATGTATTACATGAAACTTTCAAAGCCTATCCTATTCAGAATATAATGGAACAAAATGGTCATGATTTATTCTTTTATAGGAATAGGGGAAAATAAAATGGACATTGTGTCGATGATTGAAACACGGAGCTCCCTATAGAGCTTATTCGGGAAATAATATGAGAACGCTATAAAAAAGAAGATATTTTATTGTTGTGGACACAATGAGTGTTTGTATAAGAATACATAGGATGTTACAGGATGATCGTAATAATCATGACTGATAAATGATTGAACTTATATTTACAGAGTATGTGGGCTACCCTCTTTATAGCTATTGAAAGGGTGGAAGTTAATGCCGCTAAAGACGCCTCTAATCTTCAGGCGCGTTCGTTAGGAGGGTCTTGAACCGTCGCGTCCTTTAGCCAACTGTCGTAAGTTGCCATATGCGTCAATAGCCGCCTTCCCGCTAGTCGTGTGGGTAACTGTTGTGTCTACCGACTAGTTTGCTGGTCGGGGATTGTTCAAACTAGTATAACTGGCTGGATGGTATCTATAGCTGGTCGTCCATAACTCAAACTGGTCGTCGACCAGTTTGGTCGTAATGAAAGGGAATAAAACTTCCTTTATACACTAGTTGCAGGCTCATAACTATTATAATGTGGGCCTCTATTAAGTGGGTATCCTTTGACAGGAGCTCTGACTTTGGCCGAAAAAGGTTGACCTGATCAAGAATCCTCGTCGGCTAGCCCCAAGGCTTAAGAAAATAATATTTATTTAAGGCTTTCTTGCCTCTAAATGTGCATCGATAGGATCATGGGGTTTCTCAGAGCTTCAACTCTTTCTAAGAGCAGGATTAAAGATATTGAAGATCAAGGATACATTCCTGTGCGATTTTTGGTTGAATGGAACCTTTGCGGTGATGAGGATGCTCCAATTCCGCAAGAAGGTCGCATCATTCTTTTTTTTTTGTGAAGCTAGGGTTTTGTTTGCCTAAAAGTGAATTTTTAGCAAACGCCCTAGATTACTTCAAGATAGAACTTTTGCACTTAGGACCTATTTCTATCATAATCCTTAGTGTTTGCGAAGCTTTCCTTGGCATTCCCCATTTTGTTCGTCTTTTTATATACTTCTACCAGTTTATCCGAAATAACAAAGGTCAAGGGAACTGTGGGAGTATCTATTTCAAGCTTTAGGACCAAATGTCTAAGAAATATCCTCCACTTCATGTTAAGGATACAAGGAAAGATTATCATAAGGAGTTGTTTTACTCCAAAATTCCTGGGGGTAGCCGCTGGAAGTATACGGGAGGTTCTCCGCCATCCTGGTCTGCTCAAGATTTGAGGAAGGAGAAGACTTCCTTGAGGCTGAGAGTCGAGGAGGAAAAAGTGGTCGACTCAATCGTCTCCTTAGTGGTTGTCGGATTAACTAGTCAGAGGATCATTCATGATTTCTTCTGTCACAAGATCAGTTCATTGAAGAAAAGGGCCCACTTTGCTTGGATGTTGGAGGGGGAGGAAGATCCGACCAAGGATAGCCCTCGAGGTATGTTTCCTTCCAGGTACATTTTTGTTTGAGACTTTATACTTTGAGTATTACTGAGTCTATAAATTTTTATTTAGTCTTGCCAAAGGAGGTGGTCGAGGAGAGGACCTCGATGATGTTGAAGAATGTAAGAGATGGATCAGAGCCTATCTTCTTCAACGACCAGCCTTCCAGCCTAATTGGGGCATCTACAGAGTTCAAAAAGGAATGCATGCAAGTATGTATAAGTTTAATTTTAGTCTTGAATGTTTTCTTAAGACTATATTTTGATATATTTTCTTTGTTTTTTAGATGTCTGGTAGGAAGAGGAGTGATGACCAGTCAGGGTCTAGCAACCAAGCTCCAAAGCTAAGAAGACCAAAATTGTTGCTGCGGTGCCTACTGAGGTCGTGGTCGAGAGATCGACGACCAGAGCGAAGGTTGCTACAGTAGCCTCTTCTGGTGCTCTGGTCATTGCCAAGAAAACCAGTGCTACGACAATCAGTACAATGCCAAAAGATGTTGTACAATCAAGTAGCAAGGTCATGGAAGAGATGACCAATACCTTTCCTGCAATCCGTCGAAAAGGATTCATGACCGGTCCTAGGCGCAAGAAAAGCTGGCAAAGATTACCAATGCCACTACCCAGGTGCACAAGAAGAAGAAATGAAGAGTTATGATTTCTTAAAAATCATATAATCATCTTTCATTATTTCCATGTGTTCAGGGTGAGGAAGATGATATCGGGGAGGAAACAGAAACTCCACTTATCTTGGTGAGAAAACCTAAGACTATCAGTTCTAGTGTAAATATTACAGAGGTCGGCATTAGCAAATTGGTTGCTGCTGGCGCCCAGTTTTCATTCGAGACCGATATTGGTCTTCGCTTCAAGTAAGTATTTCAACTTAAACTTGCTTTCTTTTGATTTTTGCAATGTTTACTTAGATAAATATTTTTATCTGTATTTAGTCCCCCGACCACCTCTCTTGCTCTAATAATTGAAGTTGAAGAAATCATAGAGGAGCCACTGTCTACTCCTTGTGTGACTGGGTTAACATGGACCAATTTAGAGGAGGTGGCAGTGCCTAAGGTGGTCGCTGAGGAAGTGGTCAGAGATGTTCCGACCTCCTCAGGAGATATTCCCACAGAAGTAGTCGAAAAGGCCTCGACTCCTGTGGAAGTGGTGGTCGAGAAGATCTCACTAGTCCAAGAGGAAATCAGGCAAACTGAAGTGGAAGTCAAAGAGGCTCCGTCCACTGAAGTTTCGCCTGTCATTGAAGAAAGGACTGAGGTTGTTTCCGACCAGGGCGCTCGTCAGGATTTCATTCTTCCATCTACTGAACAAGTAAATGGTCTTACTTCTTCGAATATATTATAACTGAGTATTTACCTTCTTCTTGTTTAAGATTTTTTTTATCTTAGTCTTTGAATAGGAAACTATGCATTCCTTGCTACCATGGTGGCGTGGAAACCATTCTCTAAACCAAGAGGTGCTCCGACCAGTTCAAGGGTAGATCAACCTACTATATCAAAGGATTTTGAATATAGTGAATTGGAGATACAAATCAAAAACTTAAATGACCGGGTAATAATATCTTTACATAAGTCTTTTGATTTCTTGATTAAATAGCAGAGGAATGACTTCTTACTATTGTACTTGTAGAAAACAATCGAAATGCTTGGTCTTTTCAAGACCTTCATGGGAGATATGACCAGCAAGAGTTCATTTAAGGATACAGAAATACCCAAGCTTAAAGAGTAAGTAAAACAAACTCTTTTTTTTAAGTATTTGATTTTTTTAAAAAAAATTATGACTTTGCTATTTCAGTCTTCTTAAGCAAGCGAAGCATTCTATTGGTCGACTCATTCATGATTATGAGAACAAGTTGGTCTCTACCAATAATAAGGCTAAGGAATTTAAATTACAGGTATTCTCAAAGAAAGGAGCCTTAAAGAAAAAGAAGAAATCAACAAGGAAGCTCCATTGAGCAAAAATGTCTTGCTGATCTCAATTTGAAGCTCTAAGATGACTTGAAGGAGCGTCAACTAGTCTGTGATAGGCTCAAGCAAGACTATGAAGCACTTCTTTAGAAATATGAAGAAGAGAAAACATGTAAAGATTTTAATTTCTAAATTGATTTTGTTTTCATAACTTTCTCAAACTTATCAAAAAATTTCTGCTTCTCTTAACAATTAGATTAGCAGCAAAAATTGAAAGACCAAAGCACAATAACATGAAAAAAAAACAAAGTAGAGATGAGGTCAGTAGACAAAATGAGGCATGATCTAGTTGTGGAGAAAAGAGAGCTTCTTGCAGAAAATGAAGCTCTTATCCAAGAGATCGAAAGCAGTAAAGAGCTTAGTTCTATAGTCTCGTCTTTTATTTTGACTCAACTACAAGCTATTGCTACGAAGATAAAATGTACAAAAATTGAACTCACAAAAGAGAAGCCATCGGTAGAAGAACTGGTCGATGGCGTCAAAGATCAAGTGAAGTTCATCGTCGACTACCTTCCCGCGTGGTTCAAACTGTGAAAAAATGCCTCCATTTTGTCATTGCAGTTAATGTAGGAACACTTTTCGTCAAGGATGCAATGGAGTTGGAGAAACTAATCCTTGAACTGGGTTTGAGTTCTACACAAGAAATCCAAAAGAAGAGAGAAGTAGTAGCTTCTCTTTCAGTTTAAAGACAATTTAATGACTTTAACTTTAAATGATTTTCAATGAATGAAAACATTTTTGACTTGTAATTCAATGAGTTTGCTTTTGTTTATTTTTGGTATATTACCAGCCCTCGACTGTGATGTGTTCGACCAGTGATATGGTGAATGTATCACAGGGACTTAGTATTTGTGAAGAGAGGCTGACGACTAGTGTAGCTTTGACATTATACGTAGTACTAACTAGTAGCAAGCCACAGATAAAGTTAGTTTAGTGAGTTTTCGAGCAATGAGAACTGGCTTATAGGAAAAGTCTCTACTAAAAGTTATCTGAAGACCAGACCAGTGACCTTGTACATGTTAGGATACTGGTAGGTAGTCAAGGAGACCAGTCATATTCACATAACATAAAGCAATATAGAATCACAATATATAATTTGGAAAAGAGTCATTAAAGAATGGATGCAAAACATAAACTTTATTAATAGTTAAGAATATGTTACACATAATATTTGCGAAGATGTTCTATGTTCAAAGCGTTGAATAGAATTCTGCCGTCTTCCATAGCAAGTCGAACAGAACCAAGTTGGGTGACAGAAACTACAGTAAAATGACATTCCCATTTGGGAAAAACAATTGTTCAAATTAGACTGATTCTGATTTTTTCATAGAACCAAGTCACTAACGTTAAGTGTACGTGGTTGAACTTTTCTATTGTAGTATTGACGAAAGCCTTGTAGATAGGTCATCACCTGATAAGTGCTTGATCGTGTTTTTCTTCGAGAAGGTTGACATCATCTTCATGTTGCTCGCCCTGATTCACAGTGTCATGGAGATTAATATGCGTAGAACCCAAATGAATTTCATTGGGTAATATCGCTTCTGCTCCGTAGACCAAATGAAATAGTGTTTCACTTGTAGCTCTCCTTGTCATAGTATGTAGGGCCCAAAGCACTGAATAGAGGTCGTCTACCCAAGCCCTCGTGCATATTTTGAGTTTGTTAAAGACTCTTTTCTTCATGCCTTACATTGCCCAACTGCTTCATTGCTTTGTGGATGAGCAACAAAAGCAAAACAAATCTTTGTGCCTATTTCATCACAGTAATCTTGAAATAAACCACTAATACATCATGATCTATTATCAGTAATTAAATGAGTGGGTACACCAAAACGGGTCAGTATATTTTTTATAAAGAATTTCTTTGTTGCAGATGCAATAATCGTAGTGACTAGTTCAGCTTCAATCCACTTATTGAATGTATTGATGGCTACAAATAAGAATTTGTACCCATTAGTTGCCCTAGGTAAAAGTCCAACTATGTCGACACCCCATGTTGAAAATGCCCATGACAATGGAATTGTCTACAATTGATTTGCAGGTTGATGTACTTGTCGAGCATGAAATTGGCATTGCTCACGAGTCATTACAAGATGCATTGCGTCTTTTAGCGTAGTGGCCAATAAAAATCGTGTCGGAAAGCTTTGTCGGCCAGCATTGTATCTGAAGTGTGTGCTCCACATAAGCCCTCATGTATTTCATGAAGTAATTGTTTGCCATTCTCCTGAGAAATACATCGCATTAGAATACCATACACTACTTTTTTTGTATAGGTTGTTGTCGACCAATTTGTACAATCTTGCCTTTCGAATTAATCTGTCTTTATCACGTGCATCATCGGGCATTGTCCCATGCTCTAGATAGGTTTTCAATGGTAAGAACCAATCTGCGCCATGCTCAAGAACGACGACCTCTATGGTGGTCAGTGGTACTTCTGTAGATATACTTATAGAGGATTTAGGCAAACATTCAAGAAAAACACTTGTTGGAACCAATGCTCATGAGGATCCTTGTTTTGATAACTGGTCTACTAAAGTATTACCTTCTCGTGGTATATATTAGACTTTAAAATTGCTAAAGTGTTTTTTTAATTTTCTCACTTCATCCATGTAGTGAGCCATTGCCTCATCGGAACATTGAAATTCCTTACTAACCTGGTTTACAACTAATAACGAATCGCCCACCGCTTTTAGTCGATGGACACCAAGGGATTTAGCTGCTCGGAGCCCAGCTACAACACTTTTATACTCTGCCATATTATTTGTAACAGGGAAATGCAATTGACTTATGTAAAGTAACTGGTCACCTTGTGGCATGGCCAGTACTATACCAACCCCCGGGCCTCTAAGTTCTCAAGAACCAGCGAAGTATAACATCTAGTGGTCATCTTGGCTAGACTGAATCTATTCCTGTTGGTCAAAATTAGTCTATTCAGTGATGAAATCTATCAAAGCGTGAGACTTAATTGCAGTTTGGGCAATGAAATTTGTTAGACCGAACAGGCGACTAGAAGGGGGGTTGAATAGGCGCCACGCAAAAACAACCTCTTTTTCAAAAACTTTTGCCTCAAAATGATCAAGGTTCTTTCACTGCAATAGCTATGTGGAGCTATGAAGATTAGAGACAATCATTCAAATAAGAACCAGGCAACAAAAGGATCAAAACTCGCTGAAATCTTTACTGAGCGGTCAGACCGGTGAATAGTGGTGGTCAGACCGGTGAACAGTGAGGTCAGACCGGTGAACAGTGCGGTCAGACCGGGAACAGAGAAATCAGCACAGAAACTGAATTTCAGCATGATTTCGAAATCGCAAATTGATCTAACTTTTGATTCACAACTCCAAACTTCATGAAACTTGAAACATACCTTCTCTAGGATATCAGGAACCTATTCCAATCAAAGATCATTAAGATCATTGCCAAAGTTCTGACCTTTTTTCGTTTGAGTGAAGGTTGCTTCAAAACCGGGCAAAATACGAAAACGGTGACTGAGAGGATTTCGTGGGAGGAATCAATCACACACAAATGGGTTAACACATGCACACATTTTAAAGCATCGTCTTCATCTTCGATTGACCTAAACCGCTTCTCCATGCGCCGACCCGCGCCACGGTTTAGCCAAAGGTCACCAAGGCGATATTTGGTGAAATTACCAAAATACCCCTTTCTCGATCTTTCTCAAAAGACCAAGTCCAATCATCGTGAAGCAATCGCTTGCTTCGCCACGTGTAGGTTGATCAAAGGCTGTCATGTCGGCAAGTCTCTCCCGTCCGGATCCCACCGGCACCACCAAAGCACTTGCACCGACTCTTGCGCTGCTTGATCCAACCAGTCGCACCGAACCGCCCGTTCGATCATCCTTGTCCATTCTACGCCCCGCTTGAGTCACCTTACCTCACGGCATCCTTGGTCGTTCTGGACCTCAGCTCTCCAAGCTTAGTCCCAACCCTCCTCGCCATTGACCGACATTGACTTGCAAGCCACCTGCACAGCAATAGACCAAGAAATCATTTCCGGGAACAAGTTCTTCACAACCTGACCCACGTTAGCCAAAACATGCAATATGCAACACATATACAATAATGAACATGAACTTGACCTAACAAACACACATCGCCACCAAGATGGCCGGCGAAACAACCCAAAGCCGGTCAACCGCCACCCTTGGCGGTCGGACCGCCCACTGACCGGTCTGACCACCAACCAAAGGCCGGTCTGACCGCCCCTAGGGACTTAGCCAAAATTTCCTCCCTGAAAATCCGAAACTCTTTGGAAAATTCAAACGAATAGAACTTTTGCCTGGAGGCTTCAAAAATTATGGGACCAAGAGCAGTAGAACCTCCTCTCTTGCCTACACCCTCTATTTTTGGCCCAGCTCAAAAATCCAAAGCCACTTTAATGGCATGTCTAGCCGCTCAGCTGTAGTCGGTCAGACCGCCTCACTGGCTGGTCGGACCGCCGCCCTGGCCGGTTGGACCGCCAGCCTCTCACATGCAAACCAACCCAAGACAAGACCGGTCTGACCGCCACCAAGGCCGGTCAGACCGCCTGAGACCTGACAGCATTTGAACTTTGCCGAAAACCCGCTTTTCGATAAACCCTCAACACCATTGCCAATTGTTACATCATCCTAAGATCATGCACATATCCCCATGATATCCACAATCTCCCCCTTGATGAACACATTGGCAATTTCTCAGAAAATGTAAGTATGAGGTTTAAAAACGAAAATACTCGCACTTTTCGCACAAAGGCACAACTTGGTCTATGAGCAAGAGAAAGCAATGTAAATGACCAAGCTGACTTCAGAATAGCATAGGCAAGTGAGATAAGGCAAAAGAAAGCACAAAAGCTTCAATTTCCAGAGAAGTGACAAAAATCTCATTTAAGGTCCATATGAAAGAACAATTGTTCTATTTGACTTTTGATCATTGTGAGTCTCCAAGAATTGCAATTGAAATTCAGAAATGACAATAAGATCAAAAGAATTGCAAATTAAATGGTCCCTCTCACTATGATCATCATTTTTCTCCTTTTTCTCTAAAAAGCATTTCTTCTCTCCCTACAACCAAAAAGCTCTTTTTTAAACAATTTTTGTTATATCTTCTCCCCCTTTGACAATGGATTCATCAAGGAATCACGCCTTACTCTCATCCAAAGATGACAAACTCAGAAATGAGGAAGAAGCATAAAAAAGAGCATGCAGGAAATGCAATGTAGTGGCTTCATTTTTTTATTTTTTCAAGTTTTAGTAAAAGAAGCTTTGGAGATTACCCAAAAGAACAGACTAGCATTTCTATTATCACTCAAGACATATCAAGCCTGACACAGCTAGCAAAATCATGTTAAGACATATATAGCTACTTGTTGTTGGATTAAATTAAGCAATGCTTCAAAATTAGCAAGTTCAACAACATGTATCCTAAAGTGATAATGACCATGTCAGAATGTCATTGTGAGATCCAGAAGCTAGCAAAGACCATCTTAGAGACAAAAGTCCTGGATTGAAACATTTTGCTCAAGTTTTCTCAAAAGCCCAAATTTCTCAACAGATTTCATTTTCAATGAATATTTAAGTTGAGTAAAGGTCTATCTTGGTAAAGAAGATCCTGGACTAGGAGCCATCCACAAACTCTTTCCAAGCTTCAACCAATTTTCACAATTTGATTTGTGCTAGATCTCAAGTCTTGCCGCAACCATCTCAAGCAATAAGCTTAAAAGAGTGGCCTAGGTCATCCAAAACTCCCCATGAGTTCATGCCTACTGCAATGTCAAGCCATCTCATAAGAAAGAATTGGTGAGATCAGTTTTTTCGCACAGTTTAAGCACATGAGAATTTTGAAATCTGATTTTTCATTTTGCATAGGAGCAATTACAGATTCTTTAAAGGAACAAAAAGCTCAAAAGATGTTCAATTCTAGATTCCAGAGCTAATAAAATAATTTTGACAGGGCCAATGTCACAAAAGGATCACTATTTGTGCAACTAGCTAAAAGATCAACAAATTACAATTTTTAGTTCAAGTTGACTTAAAATTTTAGCTCATTTATCAAAGACTTTGCTACACATGTGAATGCATGATAATTCTAGTAAGTCAAAAAACTAGACACGATCTTGAGAAGAATTGAAATACTAAAGCTCCTAGAGGGTAATAAGCAAAGCTTCATCAATTTAAAAGACAAGCTGTAAAGCTTATATTACAATGCATCTTTTTGGATTTTCATATTAATGCAATATGATACAATGAGATGCAAGAAAGATGTAAAAGCCTAAAAGATCAAAAGATCAAAAGGTTCCGAAGAAAATACTACTTGAAAAAGGTATCAGAAAAGATCCACAAAAATTCACATAACAAGGAAATTTCAGATGAACAAGAAAAGTTCAGAAACGAACCAACTCCCCCTCAAACCAACCTGTAGGGGTAAATTACCCATAACTCATTTCTCAAGGTGGCAAACCTTGTTGGGTCAAAAAGATTTGGTGAGGAGACCTGCCAAAAATGCCTTGGACTCCCAAAAACTAGCACACAGACTTCAAACTCCACAAGATCTCTAGGGAAAACGATTCGAAAAGCTAGGGAGCGAAACACCAACACTAAAAAGACCTACAGACAACTCAAAAACCTGCTAAGGACTAGTGACTGGGAGACAAGCTCGACCTAAGCTGCGAGAAGAGTGCATCCTAGCAAAACATAGGATAAGAAGAGTGTCTAGAAAGGACACGTGCTAGAACAGAGCCTTCTATCTACCCTAAACTCAACAAGCCCAGCCCCTAACAAGAACCAGATGATACGCAAATTAGAAAAGGGGTACCATACACAAATGTAAGGTATAAGGGCTCGAACCTGAGTCGCACCGCTTGGCAGTGAGATGTAGTCATGATGGATAAAAATTCATTCCTTGTATTGCTTGGTTTGAAACTCCAAAAAGTAGTTGCGCTCACCCATCATCCTCATCTCAAATTCCTTCGTCTCCAAGAAGTGATAGCCAGCATTGAATGCACATATGAAGAAGAACCAACAGTTGGAGTCATGAACCACATGTTCTTCTTCTCAATTGAAAAGACTACACCAAAGAGACAGAAGAAGTCTATGCCTTGGCACTGGGTTAGTGAGACAATATCTAGGAAAACGGTACCAAGACACACGACTAGCAAGGATAGCAACAAATGATCCAAAGCTCATAAAAACATATAATCAACAATTCAGGACATGAGCATGAAGATAGACAAATCAATCGCAGCATATGCTATCCAAGATATGACAAAGCTCGAAATATCCTTAAACCAAAATAAGGCATAGGAGCAAGCAAGCAAGCACATAGTATATCACACAACATATATCCAGTCAAGGGTAAAGCATGTTAGTGAAGCTATGGCAAAGCTCATGTATTCACCATCAACAATAAGGCACAATACCATGTAAGCATAGAATATGTTATAGAACAAATCATGAATAATGTATGCTAACATGGATATCAAGTATGCATGTGGATACATAAAGCAAAAAATCAATAAGAGCAATAATAAAAGTATCAAACAGTACAAGCTCTTAATGACACAAACCAAGCTCATATAACTATGGAAGTAATAAACAACAATCTAATACATGGATACATAAGCAAGAATCAACAAGAGCAAGATAATAGAGGTACAAGACAGCACAAGCTCATGTTAACAAAACCAAGCTTATACACCCATGGAAATAATGAATAACAATATAGCCCATGGATACATAAGCAAGATATTAGCAAATGCATGATGAAAGATATCAAAAGAGTAACACATGCCAATATGATACAAGTGAGCACAAAACAAGCACAACATGGAAAAAATGAATAATCATGAAAGTAAATGCATGAATGTATAAGATAGCTCACAAAACAGGTGTAGACGCCGATCATGAAAGCACATGCCTCTTGGAGGCCATCATGGGGGTGGAGAACCATCAAGTGTCTCGATCACGTGATGAAGCAAAAGACTAGAACCTTTTAAGTCCATGTTCTCCAACCTGCGTCCCCGGTACCTACACATGAGAAAGGCAAGATGTCCAAGTCTTGGATCCCAAAGGGTTAGAGAGCAAATACTTGAAAACCCAAACCTTGGACACACAGCCACTAGAAGCAATTGAAACATTATGTGAGTTAGCATGATGCAAATGATGGTCAATGCAAGAAGATCCAACACCATCCTTAGAGGCACGCCGCGTGTGGACAACTCGATGAGAAAAACGAGGTCCATCTCTAGAAAAGCGGCAATGACCTTGCTTGAAAGCACCATGATGAGATCCAACAAAAGCACCAAAAGAACTCACACATCTTCGCCGTAGATGTGTACCTCAATGAGTAAAACGAGGTCCGCCTTTTGGGAAATGGCGAAAATCCTGCCTCAAGGCAGCTTGCGGGACAAAACCAAAACCATGGAAGCCAAGTCCACGATGTTGTCCAACACCACTAGAAAAGGTGTCAAAGAAGCCATCATCAAAGCGAATCTTTGTGTTAGTCTCTTTAGTGTGCATGTCATGAGAAAGACTATGCCCACTAGGAGACTTAGAAGCATGAGCTCAACACAAATGTTTTGCACGCCGAAAGCAGAAATCCACAAGATGTCCATTCTTCCCACAAAAATGAGCAATAGTGTAAAGGTCTACTAGTAGACATGGTCTGAGAGGACAAAGCACTATTGTCGCTCAAAGAAGAAGTCTTGGAAGAACCAACATTATGAATCGTCCTCGTATCGGCACTAGACTCACACATGCCATGAGAACGACTATGTGTGTTCCTAGAGGTACGAAGACGCACTCGATGCTCATATTTCAGACGGCGAAAGCAAAACTCAAAAGTGTGTCCATTCTTCTTACAAAAGGTGTAGTGATACTTCTCTTTTGAAGATGTAGTATCATTTGAAGAAGAAGCACCCTTGTCTTTTGAAATTCGTTGGACAACACAAGAAGAGTTCGAAAGAGTCAAACCTCCCAAAGAAGAGTTATCTAAAGCGATGGCACAAAAACCAACATCAAGTGACTCACATTTAGAACGAAAAGACTTCAACTCCCGATGCAAAGAGGCAAGAGAGATCTTGAGAACATCAATCTCAGAGTGAAGGCAAATACAAGAGTCACATGACTTGGCGCTCATATCATCGCGCAATTTCTTCAATGACTCAATCTCGCTCTTCAAATCAATGCAAGATGTGCAAGAAATCAATGATGCTTTTGTATTAAGCATACAATTCAAGTCATCAATTTCAATTTCTAAGCGAGCATAATTCTTGCAAAAGACTAAACCATCCTTAAGCAATTTTTTATATTCTAAGCACATGCTATAAAGCCTAGCTTTGATATCACTAATTTCTGCCATAGCATTCTCTAATTGCTCAAGGTGAAAGGAATTAGTCAATTTAAGCTTCTCAAAATCAGTAAGCATGCCTACACAAGAATCACAATCATTTCTAGCCATAGATCTAAGATTGCATATTTCTAACTTAGCATTATCAAGCCTATGATGTACGGCAACACAAGAATCACATGGCATAGAAGTATTTGATTTCAATAATTTATTTTCAGCTTTTAGGCATGCAAGAGAATTATTCAAGTTCTCCATGTCTACAACCAATGAATCAAAAGTATTCATGGAGGTTTTCAATTCGAAGAGCTTATGAGACAAATCGCCCTTCTTTTTTTTTCTAGCAATTTCACTTTCTTCTTAAGAGCAATCAGTTTAAGATCATATGAGTACAAGATATTTATAAGTCTTTCTTTGCTCCATCATGTTCATCCTCAATTGCTACTGCGCATATGCCACCAGGCTCTTTCTCCTCGGGCTCCAAACGTATCTCATCTCTGAAATTAGGACAATCAAAACAAAAAAGATCGTCACAAATATCGCAGGAGAATTCCTCCTCAACCGCCATCATAAATATTGCACGTTCAAACATCTTGTTATGATGGATATCAATGGAAAAAGAACCATGACAAGATGCAAAGAAGGGCTCACAAGTGCACATACTAGTCGTCATGCTCAAAGATTAGTTAAGATCACAAAAGAGCAAACTTGGCTCTGATACCACTTGTTGGGCTGAAGAGGCGACTAGAAGGGGGGTTGAATAGGCGCCACGCAAAAATGACCCCTTTTTCAAAAACTTTTGCCTCAAGACGATCAAGGTTCTTTCACTCCAATAGTTATGTGGAGCTATGAAGATCAAAGATAATCATTCAAATAAGAACCAGGCAACAAAAGGATCAAAACTCGCTGAAATCTTTACCAAGCGGTCAGACCGGTGAATAGTGGTGGTCAAACCGGTGAACAGTACGTTCAGACCGGTGAACAGTAGCGGTCAGACCAGGAACAATGAAATCAACACAAAAACTGAATTTTAGCACGATTTTGAAATCGCAAAATGATTCAACTTTTGATCCACAACTCCAAACTTCATGAAACTTGAAACATACCTTCTCTAGGATATCAGAAACCTATTCCAATCAAATATCGTGAAGATCATTGTCAAAGTTCCGACTTTTTCCGTTTGAGTGAAGGTTGCTTCAAAACCGGGCAAAATACGAAAATGGTGATTGAGAGGATTTCGTGGGAGGAATCAATCCAAGATGGCTAAGGATGGTCTCCCATACATCCTAGCACTCTCAATCACAGGAAGAATCAAGCCAAAGCTCTCAAGAGCAAAACCCCCGAAAATCACCCTTTCATTCACCAAAACCGGACAAAATCAAAACTTAGATCCAAAAGCTTGCTCTGGATGGATGATGATCAAGATGACCTTAGATGGGTTCCCACATATCCCAGCAAGCAAGATCAGGAGGAAAAACCAAGTAAAAACTCCCGGATCAAAGAAATTCCCAAAATCATCAAATAGAGAGGATGAACACAAAGAGACTCATCTCAAGAGATTTGGTTGGATTGATTTGAGATGGATGATTGTTGGTTTACAGCCACTCCATCTAGGAGGACAAAGCTCAACACATGAGCACACACTCAATCCAAACCCTACAAACCCTATCCTCTTCTCTCTTTTCCTCAAAACCCTAACCACAAAATAGGGCACTAAAAATGGCAGGATTAGAGGCTGCTACCTGCTGGACAGCACCTCCTCCTTTATATAGTGGAGGCTAGCATCTAGGGAATATTCCATTAGGACACCCATTAAACCCTAACACACAAATGGGTTAACACACGCACGCATTTTAAAGCGTCGTCTTCATCTTCGATTGACCTAAAGTGCTTCTCCATGCACCGACCCGCGCCGTGGTTCAGCCAAAGGTCACCAAGGCGGTATTTGGTGAAATTGCCAAAATACCATTTTCTCGATCTTTCTCAAAAGACCAAGTCCAATCATCGTGAAGCAATCGCCTGCTTTGTCACGTGTAGGTTGATCAACGGCTCTCATGTCGATAAGTCTCTCCCATCCGGATCCCACTGGCACCACCAAGGCACTTGCACCGACTCCTGCACCACTTGATCCAACCAGTCACACCGAACCGCCCGTTCGGTCATCCTTGTCCATTCTGCGCCCCGCTTGAGTCACCTGACCTCACCCGGCATCCTCGATCATTCTGGACCTCAGCTCTCCAAGTTTAGTCCCGATACTCCTCGCCGTTGACCGTCATTGACCTGCAAGCCACTTGCACAGCAATAGACCAAGAAATCATTTTGGGAACAAGTTCTTCACAACTTGACCCACGTTAGCCAAAACATGCAATATGCAACACATATGCACTGATGAACACATCGCTACCAAGATGGTCGGCGAAACAACCCAAAGCCAGTCAAACAGCCACCCTTGGCGGTCGGACCGCCCACTGGTTGGTATGACCGCCAACAAAAGGCCGGTCTGACCGCCCCTAGGGACTTAGCCAAAATTTCCTCCCTAGAAATCCGAAACTCTCTGGAAATTTCAAACGAATAGAACTTTTGACTGGAGGCTCCAAAAATTATGAAACCAAGAGCAGTATAACCTCCTCTCTTGCCTACACCCTCTATTTTTGGCCCAGCTAAAAAATCCAAATCCACTTTAATAGCCGGTCTGACCGCTCAGCGGTAGCCAGTCAGACCGCCTCACTCGTTGATCGGACCGCCGCCCTGGCCGGTCGAACCGCCAACCTCTCACATGCAAAACAACCCGAGACAGGACCGGTCAGACCGCACCAAGGCCGGTCAGACCGCCTGAGACCTGGCAGCATTTGAACTTTGTCAAAAACTCGTGTTTCGACAAACCCTCAACGCCATTGCCAATTGTTACATCATCCTAAGATCATGTACATATCCCCATGATATACACAAAATTGATATTAAAATATCCAAGTTCTATTGCCCACATAGCAATGCGACCAGTTAACTCTTGATTGTGAAGGACATCTCTCAAGGAAAAAAGATGGTATTGTAATTTTATGCGATTGAAAATAATGTCTTAGCTTATGGAAAGCCATTAATAGGGCATAAAGTATTTTTTTTGGACTTGACGGTATCACTCCTTTGATCCATGTAATACTTCACTTACATATTAAATAGGTCGTTGGACTGTATCTCGTTCTGTGATCAGTATAGCGTTGACCACATTAGGTGTAACAGTCAAGTATACCAACAGAGGCTCTCCTAGGTATGGTGATACCAATATGGGTGGGTCTCTAAGTAACTCTTAACATCCTCAAACGCTTTATTAGCCTCATTTGACCATTGAAATTTGTCATGTTTTCGAATTACCATAAAGAAAGGCAATCCTCGTTCACCTGATCGAGAAATAAAGAAACTAAGATCTATCATTCGACCAATTAGACCTTGAACGTCCTTCACAGTTGAAGGTGGTCGGAGAAACTCAATGATACATATTTTTTAGGATTGAACAAGGAAACCAAGTAATTTACCAAAAAAATAAAAGTCAACTTAATTCCTTTATTATTCAAATTGACAAATGTTTATGCCAAATCAGACAAATGATTAGAGTTTTTTGTGTTCTTTACAATGAGATCATCTACATATGCTTTCAGATTACACCCTATCTGGTCGACAAAAGTCTTTTGCATAAGTCGCTAGTACGTGGTGCCAGCATTTTTCAGCCCAAATAACATCTTGACGTAGGAGTAGATGCCAAAAGGAGTAATGAAGGAAGTTTTGTCTTCATCTTCTCTTGCCAAGTTTATTTGATGGTAGCCTGAGTAAGTATTAAGAAAACTCATCAATTCACATTCCGCAGTGGAGTCGACTAGTTGGTCAATGCGAGGTAAAGGGAAGTCATCCTTAGGACAATCAGTATTCAAATTAGTAAAATCAACGCACATGCGCCACTTACTATTTGATTTCTTGACCATGACCGAGTTCGTAGGCCAATCTGGGTGGTTGACTTCGCGAATGAAGTCATCATCTAAGAGTCTTGCCGATCAGGAGCGAAATGCCAGAGCTTCTGCTTCACCTGTCATTTGTCAGGCTGTATGGCTAGCATGTGCTCGATCATCTCCGTTGGGACTCTACCTGTCATTTGTCAGGCTGTATGGCTAGCATGTGCTCAATCATCTCCGTTGGGACTCTAGTCATGTCGGATGTTCGCCATGCAAACATATCTACGTTAGCTCAGAGGAAGGTTATGAGCTCGAGTTCTTATTTCTCGTTCATTTCTGACCCAATCCGCACCGTCTTGGACTGGTCGTCAGAAGTAAGTGGTACTTGCTTCACCTTTTCATTTGGCTAAGAAATTGCCTTCAGTCGTTCTACTTTTGCAGCCTTGTTTGGATTCACTACATCATTAGAATATCTTAATGGTAATTGATCAACAATTTTCAAGGAATTTCGATCACATTTAAGTATGGTAGAATGGTTACCTTGCACCGAAATGACATCCTTTGGACCAGGAATTTAATACTCTAGTAGGCGTGGTGAGTAGCCTCCATAAACTTTGGTAGTTAAGGTCTACCTAAAATGGCATTGTAAGCAGACTCAAAACCTACAATTTCAAATGTAATTAGTTTTGTTCAAAAATTGTGAGAATCTCCGAACGTTATTGGTAGCACAATTTGACCAATTGGAGTTATTGAGAGACCAGGTACTATCCCGAAGAATGGGTTTGTAACTGGTTTTATTCTAGGACGAGGTATTTGCATCTCATCTAGAGTATTTATAAAAAGTAAGTCCGAAGAACTACCTCCATCTATCAGTACTCTTCCTACTTTACAATTACTAATAATAAGAGAAACGACCTGTGGAAGTTTGTGATGAGTAGACATACCTTTTGGACAATCAATTTTGTTGAAGGGTAGAACAACATCTGATCACTTTGGGTAGATTGGTTTCCCTGGTTAAGTGTTGACGCTATTGACCTCTCTATATGCGGATTTGAACTGCCTTTTAGATGGATAAGCACCCGATCATCCAAAATGACCTTGATAGGATTGTCAGGGTTTTGGTATGCCATCTGTTCATCTCCATATGCATCTTTGGTGTTATTAGGAACACCACCTTCAGTTATTATGGGCATTGGCCCTTTTCTTGAGTAGAAGTCATCCATGCATTTATGCCAAGTGTGACAGTCACGTAGGTTATGACCAGGCACACTATGAATGGGTACCAACAACCATTTCCACTAGTTGTATTAGAGCCTTTAGAAAAAGACTGGTCAGCTGAACGACCAATAGATTTTTTCCATGGACCCTTGCCTTTATTATAAGTCAGACGCTGCTCTATAGCAACAACCTCCCTTTGTGCAGGCTTTGATTTGTTCTTATTTTTGGCCTTACCTTTGCTGTCGTCAGGTCTGGTCGGTTTCTTGGACTCTTTTTGTTGGAACCTTCCATACCTATTTACGGTAGTGTATGACCCTTATCGACCATACGATTCCATTCCACCTCTTCGTTAGCATCCGTATAGCGATCGGTCATGTCAAACAAATTTGACACAGTCATTGCGGGTTGATGTTGAGATCCTCAGTAACCTTTGTATCGCATCGCCTGCTTAAATGCTCGAATAACAAAGTCATCAGTAATGTTAGAAATAGTATTACACACTTATATAAACCTTTTAATAAACTGACATATGTTTTCTCCTAAAATTTGACAGAGAGAATGTAAATCATCTTGCTTTCAGGGTTTGTATAGCAATTTTTGAAATTGCCTATAATGGCATGACATAAATTTTTCCAATTGAAAATAGAATTTTCTGGCTAGTTAAATAACCAAGTCTAAGCATATCCTTTTAACATGGTGGGTAAATAGTTTTCCAATACCTTTTCATCGCCGCACGCAGCCTGGACAACGGTAGTGTAGATTTGGAGGAACTCCGAGAGATCAGGCCAATTGACATCTCTTAGCCCGGGTGAGAAAGCCTTGAATCCTGTGTAAGGTTTCAATTGTGGTCGTACATTATGACCTTCATCATAATTATTAGTGGAATGAGGTTGTCTACGACTACGGTTGGGGCACTCACCTGGGCCCAATCTGTCAAATACATTCCGTCGGGGCGGAGCATCTTCTTGATGAATATTGCCATCATGATGATGACATCTAGAATCAGTCTGTCTGTTCTAAACTACTTTGAGCTCTTGATGATAGCAAAAAGCTTTGCACTTCGGCAGTGGCCTCTTGCAGATCGGCAGCCAGTGAACGGATGACCAAAAGGTCCCGCTCACCGTCATCTCCTGTTGGGTAGTTAACAATTGAGCTTGAGAGTATTCGTACTCTGTCAACAGGAGTCTTTGTCTGTGAGGGTGATAGTAAAACATTTAAATCTCTTACCATCGTCCTCGGGGTAACCCGGGGTGTGATTGATGGACATTGTTCACCACTCGTGTTGAACGCATGTCTTCTAGATGTCCCCGGCGCGCTGTCGTGGTACTGGCTGCATGAATTTGATTGCATCGTTCATGCGCCAAACGTTCGGTCTGTTTCTAGGCCTCACGTTGTTCATGTGCTGCCCATTGCTCGTCAGTCTCGTTGGCATTGATGACAGCACATTCACAAAATTCAGAGCAAATACAGAGTGAGAACGTCCCATCCTCATAAGAGGAGGGGTAATAGTCGAGACCTCAGAGTTTATGGGGTAGATGCTTTGGAGAAGATTCTTCCATCACCTCAGTATAGTCTTCATCATCAAGATCATCATTAATTGCCACGACACTGTATCGTGGTTAATTATATCTCTAATTGAGACAAAAGTTGGAACATAGCCACTCTCGTTGTTGCTTGATAGTGGATTATATATTCCCACTGTCTCACTCCCAATGGATTGGTTTGAGGGTGGTGAAGGCTTCTTCTCTGGAATGTACTCATCAAACAAGTTGCATTTGCATGCCTCCTCAGGGGTGTAGTCATCCATTGTGAGGTGGGCGTAGTCAGCAAGATCGAAAGAATTATCCTCGTAGTCCATTGGTGAGGACATGAGAACATCACCACGATGATGTTCCAATTGATGGTGCCCTCCTTCTAGCGCCAACCGTCAATGATCGGAACACGTGGTTCCCTATCGAGCTTATTCAGGAAATAATATGAGAACACTATAAAAAAAGAAGGCCTTTTATTATTGTGTACACACTAAGTGTTTGTATAAGAATACAAAGGATGTTGCAGGATGATCATAATAATCATGATTGATGTATGATTGAACTTATATTTACAGAGTGGGCTACCTCCTTTATAGCTATTGAAAAGGCGGCAGTTAATGCCGCTGAAGGCGCCTCTAATCTTCACACATGTTTGCCGGGAGAGTCTTGAACCGTCGCGTCTTTTAGCCAATTGTCGTAAGTTGCCAGATGCACCAATAGCCGCCTTCCCGCTAGTCACGTGGGTTACTGTTGTGTCTACCGACCAGTTTGCGGGTCAGAGATTGTTCAAACCCGTATAACTGGTCGAACGGTGTCCATAGCTAGTCGTCCATGACTCAAACTGGTCGTCGACCAGTTTGGCCGTAATGAAAGGGAATAAATCTTCCTTTATACACTGGTTGCAGGCTTATAACCATTATAACATGGGCCTCCTTTGATAGAAACTCTGACTTTGACCGAAAAAGGTTGACCTAGTCAAGAATCCTCGTCACATTGTTTATGTGTTAAGTAAGCCATTTGGTAGAGTAGTCTACTACTATTTGCAAAAAAGTTGCCTTAAAAGCATGAGCTTATGGGCCTGTTTGGTTCAGCTTCAGCTTTCGGCTTTCAGCCGAAAAAGCCAGAAGCCGAACCAAACGGCAGGCTTTTCAAAGCGGCTTTCTCGGAAGCTGCTTTTCACAATACACGTAGAAAGCCGAAAGCCAAAAAGCGCGCGCCCAGCCTTCCGCGCTCCCACCACCCCTTCCGTATTTGCCCCTCAACTTGCATGGTATTTACCCGCTTTTGCCATCCGATAAAACCGGCCTCTACCCCCCAGCCCCGCCCGCACAGTTTCCACACTCGCCCGCCTCCTTCTCCTCCCCCGCACGCCTCCTTCTCCTTCCCACCCGCCCGCATGCCTCCGCCTCCCCCAGGTGCCCTCCTCCTCCTGGCGCCCTCCTCCTCCCCCCGGCGGCCACCACCTCCTCCCCCTGGTGCCCTCCTCCTCCCCTGGCGCCCTCCTCCCCGTCGGCCTCAACCGGATCCAGATCCAGATCTGGATCTGGACCTCCCCCACGTCGCCTCCTCCTCGGGATCCCTACCCCGGCGCCGGCTCCACCTCCCTCCTCCGCGTCGTGTCTTCCTCGGGCTCTCTCCCCCGGCGCCGGCTCCACCTCCCTCCTCCGCGCCGCGTCTTCCTCGGGCTCTCTCCCGCTGCACCTCCTCGGGCTCCCTCCTCCGCGCCGCCGCCTCCTCGGGCTCTCTCGAGCCGGCGTTCTCCCGAGCCACCGGCCTCCTCCATCCTCCCCGGCTCTCTCCCCCCGAGCCGCTGCCGCTCTCTCCCTCCTCCCGACGCGGTCGCCGCCCAACTCCTCCTCCCCCGAGGCACCGCCGCCTTCTCCTCTCCCGACGGCCCAACTCCTCCGCCTCGGCGCCTCTCCCTCCGCCGCCGCTGAGCTCCTCACCCCCACCCCCTCCGCCGCCGCCGCCGGCCTCCTCCGCCACCGCCGCCGGAGCCTAACCTAGCTTTCTTTTTTTTGTTTTCTTTTCTTTTTTCTGTAATGATTATTGTTAAATGTAATTGTAATAATTGTTAATTACAATAATAGTTTACTGTAATGGTTATTTATTGTATTTATTTATGTAATAATTATTTATTTTAATAATTATGTGTTGTAATAATTGCTAATTGTAATAATTATCGTTAATTGTTGTTAATCGCGGTAATTGTGCTAAATTGCGGTATATCGCGGTAATTGTGCTAAATTGCGGTATATTGCAATAGTCGTCGTCAAATGTGACCAATTGCCCTGATTGCGACAGTCGGTGTTAATTATTGTTAATTGCGGTAGTTATCGTCAATTGTGTTAGTTCTTCATTGTCTTTAAATACCGTTAATTATCGTCAACTGTCATTAGTTCTCGTTAAATGTTGTCAATAGTGTTAAACGACATCAAACAAGCCGTTACTGTTCTCAGGGGTAATTCAAACATTTCTCATCACGGAAGCTGCAGCCAGACTATCTAAAAGCCAGACAGCCAAACACCAAGTCAGAAAAGCACAGTCGTTCAGCTCGCAGCCAGAAAGCCATACAGCACAGCCGAAAGCCGCTTTTCAGAAAAGTCCAGCCGTTCCAAACAGGGCCATATATGTAGCAGAAGGATCCAATTCCCTCTCCACTTCGGGGCTAAGTGCTCAACCATCATGCATTCATGCATGATTTGTTACTAGTTAGGAATTTCCCTTTGAGAAAGATTTGTCACTTGATTAGTGCATCAGTTGAGCTCTCACTTGGCCCTTCTTTTTCTTTTGGTCTTTATATTTCTTGAGGTTGTAGAAAGTTGGACGAAAGAAAAATGGAATCTATCTCCATGGAGCATTAGCCCCAAAGGAAGGAATCAAGGAACCATTTCAGAGGGGGCCGCGGATCGTATAAAGGGAAGAACAATGTCACTGTGAATATTCTCACCTGAACAAAATACTTGGGCAACTTCTGAAGTTGCATGGTTGCTATGCTAATTCCAGAGCTTATCTTTTTCTTTGCTTGAGTTTGTGATGCAAAATCATTGCGGGATAAATGATCTTCTTATGAGAGAAGCCTAAAATTCACCCCATTTGCTAGAATGCACCAAGCAGAGCTTGTTCTATGGGGGAAATGTTACTTATTACCCACTTAAAATAGAGCTAAAGAAGGCATGCCACCACATTGTGGTTGCAGTTTCTACAACTGATTAGAACTGAACTAAACTAAACAAACCCTATTACCTTCAGCTAAAAAAACCATTATCACCTCACTTCATACCATTTATGGCATGTATGGTCGGTAAATGTACATTCACTACCGATAAATCCAAATCATGGATTTGCCAATGATGTGAAAATTGGTCAACTGGTCGAGATCAGTCTTGAACGTTTGAAGTGAGACTGCATAACATATATAATTTCGATAAAAAATGGAGTAAGTTGCTTTCGTAGCTCAGTTGGTTAGAGCACCCGTTTAGTAAGCGGGAGGTCTTGAGTTCGACTCTCAACGAAAGCATTATTGCTTTTTCAATTTTTTTAACCCTCTGATGCTACAGGAGTGGTTCTGCTTTGTGTCAGCGACTCAGCTATTCTTGTCTCATCACAGCCGCACAGATCGTCATGAATTGACAGATTAAAATGCTTCTTTACAGAGCATATGTTTATCAAGTAAAGATCCTTCATCACTTCTGGTGCCCTGTAAGTCTGCAACCAAAGGGGAAACAATTGCCACAATGGAATTGAAAAACAAGATCCAAATGATTTCAGCAAATCGCAAAGCAGGGAAGCAGGCAGTTCATTTCTAATGTGCACATCCAGCCATTTGAGCTCTGCAATGATGGAACACCGGAAAGGCGCCCGTCTAATTGGACGGCCGGGTGCTCACATTGGCATTACCGCAGGCATCATCACCCAGGCATAGAAAGTGGGCGTCACTAAGCGCTAAGCAATGAGTCGATCTCGATCTCTCAACACAATTTGCAGCCATATTGGATCCAGCACTAACCAAAAGAAGAGCGGCAGATTGAAGGATCAGGAAAGGCTGGGGGGGGGGGGGGATGCGAGCCTCTGACCCGAAAAATAACGATGCCTGGACACAATGATTGCGGGAGCGAAGGAGGTACGCGCATCCACAATCACTGAAAATTGACGACAGCCGTGTGTGTCGATAGAAAGGTGGTGCGGAGACAAGGCGTTTGCGGTGATGAGAAAACTGAGAGTGGGATGTGTATGTAGAAAAGGGTGAATGCTGTGACCAAATGTAACTGTAAAGATCTGCAGAGATCAATGATAATGTCCTCATGATTTTAACTGTCCCTGCGAAAACGCAAAGGATAGTGTCTACCGCAGAAAGAATTTTGCATTAGGTGCCTGAAGTCATAGTCATGCCGAGAAAACACCCTGTTCCCTCCATTCATGGTGAGTGAGAACAGATGAACACCATAACTGAAAATTGCAAAATATGATAAAACAATTAATGCTATGTACTATCTTTTACAGCATGTTGATACCAATGGATCAATGGTAGCTAACATAAGGCATAACATTGGCCACATTTTCGCCATTAAATATGGTTCATGCAACTTTTGGCATATTACCATGGCAAAACATATCTGTTCATTAGATGTATCTCATTTCATTAGCAACACTTCTGCTTAAGTGACTGAAGAAAGAACCACTCTTACAATTTGCTGCATCCAATTCTGCCCATGGTCCAGAAGCTGAAACCATCCAATCCAACCAATGCATTATCAGCTTCCAACCTACCAGTATATTAATCAGGATCCAACCAACCCTCTGAAGAAATGAGAAGCATTCTGAAGAATCTCCCTATAGGCACGCCTCATATAATTGCAGGTCTGCAGCTAATCCTCTTTGCCTATTTCTTGGACCGTAAGTTTAACTGATAGGAACCGGTGATGATGTCCTCAACTTGTCTGAACTTCAGAGTGCAGAATGCGTAGACATACACTAGAACCTTCAGTTCAAGGAAGCACCCAAGATTCTCAACCCAGTTATGAAAAATACATAATTTAAACTTCAGAAATGAGTATGATAATGATACAAACCATTGTCCACCACTCACAGTAAAACTCCAAGGAACATGGATGGAAAGGACCAGTTCACGAAAAAGGGTCAGCTTGAGGATTCAAAGAAGCATAACCACATCTGATTCACTTTTAGCCAATCATGTAAGAGAAAAATTAATGAATTGTGCTAAGATTGCAATCTAGGAGTGTTACTATTATGATTTGTGAAAACAAGAATTCGAACAACTAAACAATCCAATCATGCTTGTCATTGCCCTTACCAAAACACAAGTGTAGAAATATTGAGATGCACATGTGCAAAAGCTATAAAGCTACCAGGCCAATTTAGGCATGAATCTAATCAAACTAAGCATTGCAATTGCAGATAAAATAATATACATGGACGCATTTCGTAAGAATCCTCAACTTGTCTGCATGCCCCACTGAAACAAATCCTAAGCCAATTTGGGCAAAGGCATGTGTTTCATTAACTGAACTAATGTAGCCATAAAACCTCCGGAAACGAGCGGAGCCATCCGAGTCTCTTGACAATAACTGAATAAGTCCAACTTCTGAAAGAACCATACTACATGAACGAACAGAAACAAAGTACTGAAGAAACTATACTGAACATACAGTCAGTAACAACATTGCATCCTGAACACAATGAAAAATCCGTAAATCCAACCGTGCGGTCTACGCTGAACTGTTGATCGTTTAAACCTCAAATGAACGAAGTACCCAAGATATATATATATATATATATATGAAAGTCTAGTTTGCAGTCCTGGAGTTACACTAGTACACTACACCAAACCTAAACAAGCATTTAGTAGTCTTAAATAAACCAAACCAGAATAATCACTCGTGCATCCAACTCCAAGAAAGGCAAGCATGGCATAAACTAGGCCAAAAGTTAACTCCAGACCGTAATCCAGATTCCAGACCACATTAGTCACACCACAGCACCGTTAAGCTCCGAGCAATGATTAGAGAAATGAGGAAAGAACTTCGCATGCGTGAACTCGCACCAAACCAGATTTAAGCAGGAACCGCGACGAACAAGGCGAGAACCAAACCATATTATCTTATTCGAACCTTAAGAGACAGCATCACATGAAGGAATGAGAAAATAGTTCAGCTTAAACTCTTGTACTTAATTCAAGCGGGACATGGAGAAGAATAACATTCCAAGAATTTAGCCACATTAACCAATCGAGCTCTCCAAACAAATTTGGAATTGCAAAATTGGTAGTAAAATTTAGACTTTAGAATTGATGAGGGCCCAACTTTAACAGGGTTTAGAATCCAACCACATTGCAGCCATTAAAGAACTCCCCGAATTAGCTTTAAAATCCCCCACCTTTCTGTCCTCTACTGCTCTCTAAACACCAAAACTAGAAGAAAAAAAATAGTAAAAGGATTCCAACTTTGGAGGACTGCGCAAAGATACCCTCCAGTTCCACCCATCAACTTACACTAAAGAAAGAAAAAAAAGAACCTTGAAAAATTCACCAAGGACACGGCGAGCGGCGCTAAGAATGCCGTAGACCCGTACAATACGCCGCCGCCTCCAACCGTGTGTATAAGCTGTATATACGGACGCACGTACGTACGCCTGCTCCCAAGCCCCCCTTAACCTTCTTCCTTGCCCACCTCTCGCCGTTAGTAGTAGGAATAATGCCTGGCTCCATCATGTCTGCCTTTGGTGGTGGCGGCGGCGCCCTCCTGCGCCTACATTCGACGGGACGCCCTCATGGGGAGGGCTATGGGAGGGCGAGGGGGAGGGGCAGTTTGGTCATTTGAGGGGGTCGTCGCCGGGCTCGCCATGGGAGGAGGCGAGGGACGGAGAGGAGAGGGAGACGGAGACAGAGACAGAGAAACGTTTTGCTTTATTCAAGGGCGAGGGGTCTGTGACTGTGTGCATGTGTATGTGTAGTTCGTGAGACTCATCATTCATGGTCCGCAGACTTGGTCTATAGACCGATGTGAGCAAGGCCATTTTGCTATCAGGAGATGCTGTGCGTAGGAACAAATCGCTTTTATTTTTTAAAACTCGCAGGCAGGGTGCGTACAGCTTTAATTAAGATGATAAAGTTTTAAAACAAAGCAGTTTATACGTACAACAGGCGTAGCAAGCCCGAAACAAAGCTTTAGATGTATAAGTCTATTCTCCTGATATGGCACACGCTAAATCTTGAGTCGCTCCCGTTACGTCGCTCCCGTCAAGCACCAAGCTCTTGCTTCACCTTTTATCTTGAACAGAAGTGTTGAGTCGATGTGCTTTTACTTTTGAAGACCCTCTCATTACTATTTCCTTAATTCCCACACAACTAAGATGAGCAGAGTTGGGATGGTCTTTTTTATATTCTAGTTGTGCCTTGCATACTGCTTCCCACCATCGATGGGTTGTGGTAAAGGACTGACACTGGCAGCATGTGGGTCCACAAGACCTAGCCAAGCGAAAATCGAAGTCCACACTCGTACCGAGTACCGACAAGTGATGAAAATATGTATCACCGTTTCCAGGTGTTGCCAGCATAGTGCGCATTGGCCATGGTTCGGCCAACCTCGCCATTCTAGCCGGTCCGACGTCCATAGTATATTTTGAATTGCGAGCCATGTGAAGTGCTTGCATTTTGGTGGCACCCAAATTTTCCATATTAAAGCTTGGTAATTAGTGGAAATTGAGCCGAAGAATTGTGCCTTGTATGCCGAGGTAGCCATGTAATTGGCATAAGTCGTAAACTTCCAGGCAATTTGGTCCTCTGTTTCAAGGTCTAGAGTCACATTATTCGCCTGTTCCCATAGGGATATGAACTCTTGTAGGTGGTTTACTGTTACTTGTGCCTGTAGGTCTATGTGTTGTATCCAAGCGTTATTTTGTAGCACATTTTGGACTGTTTTATTTTTTGCGTCTTGATATGTCATAAATTGATTGTGCAATATCACGTGGGCTCTGTCATAAATTGATTGTGCAATATCACGTGGGCTCTTTTGATTTAACCACAACGCATTCCGAAAGCTTATGTTGCGGCCATTTCCCACCGATGCGGGTGCAATCGTAGAAGAGTGTGAAATCTGTATCGTCACATTGGCTATCCATACCTACCCACGGTTTATCCGGAGTTTTCCAACCCAAAGCCATCTGAGTCGAAGTACCCGAGCAAACCTTTGTAGGTGGAGGATACCAAGACCTCCTAGGCACTTTGGTCGACAAACATGTTCCCAATTCACTTTGCAATTTCCTCCCGAAGCCGAGTCAGTGCCCCACCAAAGGAATGTCTGTCTTTTTTTGTTGAGTCTTTTCAGGAAACTTTTAGGGGACATTGGTTGAACTCAGAGAATATATCGCCTAGGAAGTAAGAACGAACTTCACTAAAGTTGCTCTTCGAGCTAGGGTGAACAGTTTTCCTTTCTAGGCCGCGAGCTTGTATGTCGCCTTATCCTCGATATGTTGGAGGTCAGGGCGGTGCAGTTTGCGTAGGGATAGCGGAAGTCCAAGGTACCTCATAGGGAAGTTTGTTTGTACGGCGGGGAATTTTTGCAAAACGTGTTCGAGGTCTAGGTTGTCACATCTAATTCCCAAGATCGAGCTTTTTTGTATATTTGTGACTAGGCCGGTCACCTCCCCGAAGTTATGAAGGATGATGGATAGTGCGTCAAGATCCTCTTTTACTGGCGCCACAAAGATGGCCGCATCGTCGGCATGAAGAGATGTTCAAAATTCCGTGGCTCAGCATCTTAGTGTTTGAAGGGTGCCCCGTTCGGTTGCCAATTGCAGGAGGCGTTGCAGAAGTCAATTGCCAAGATGAAGAGGAGCGGGGATCCCCTTGTCGAAGGCCTCTCCGATGCTTAATGGGGTTACCCAGGATACCATTTAGTAGGACTCGCGATGATGAAGTTGAAAGTATGGGCGTAATTCAGTTCCTCCAAGTACTTGGGAAACCTCTTTTTTTGCATTAGATCTAGGAGGTAATTCTATCTTACCGAGTCAAAAGCTTTTGCAATGTCCAATTTTAACAACAACGCTGGTGTCCTCAAATGGTGTAGTCGCCTAGCCGGATTCCGCACATACATAAAGTTGTCGTGGATACTCCTGCTTTTGATATTGTGTGAGACCAAAGAGTGCAAACGTGGCGCCAGTCTAAGCACTAGACAAATTGCCTTCAGAATTTCTTGAAATAGAGGCCACGGTGGCCATGATCTCGTGAAAGATTTTTAAGGTTTTTTTTTGTTGTTGTTATTATTATACTAGGATAATATGTCCCCTTTTTCTTCGGCTATAATCAAACTGCTAGGCTAAAAACATCCTCTAGTTTGTAGTCTTTAAGAAAAGACATACTAACATATTTTGTTTTTCAGAATCATTTGATGGGAATAATTTGATATTTGAGTTAATGAGCTGATGATTCCTAACAATTTTAGAAACATTGTCGAAGTTTCTCCATCAACAATTTATCATGCCGTAAGATGTATTCCTAGTATATTGTTTCATATCAACCTACTAGTTTATTATTAGAAAAACTATGCTTATTTATGGGAAATTATAGCTGAAGTGAGGCGAAACACATATGTGATATCAAGGCAGAAAATATTTAGTTTTCCAAACAAGAGTATGTGATGTACTCCCTCCAGCCTCAAAAAAACTTTTATAGTAGTATAATTTTATTAGGTTTTTATAAATATATTACAAGGGAAATTATTGGTCAAAATTATTTTTTGGAGATCGTGTCTGTGTCGATGTCTAAAACGACATTATTTTGTGACTAGAGTATACATTATATCGTACGTAATAAGGTCATATCCTTAACATTTTGTTTATTCACTATAGTCACGGTTATTGCAATTTGCAAGTCAACAAAATGACATAATCTTGTATGAAAAAAAGTGGCGGCTTATATGAATTGTGTGTAGAGATGACAAGCATAATGGGGGAAGGTTCTGCCGGTGTAGGACCCACAGGAGATAGAGCGCGTGGGCCCTCCTAGTTGAATGGGAGATGCCGGAGATGGGCTGTGGAGGCCGGAGGGCCCCTCTCAGTTTTCTGTTGGTGGGGCTGCACAAAGGACATTCCGCCCCTCCATGTCTCAGTTTCCGTGCGGTTTTTCCTCCCTCGCTTCGCTTTAACCCCAGACCTCCCAAATGTACATCCCATCCCACGACACGCCTTGACCTCTCGCCGTCTCCTTCCCTCAACAGCGGCATATGACGATCAAAGAGGAAATAACAGTGTTGCATGAACAGATATTACTGCTTAACAGCTTTTTATATGATATTACTCCTTATCATATAAAAAGGTGCCTATTGGATGGTGTTTTTATATTTTTTTAAATATCCGAGATAAATCCTTCGGCTCACATTAAAGAAGAAAGCAACCCTTCTCTACGAGGCACTGAGCCCCACTCAACCCTCCTCGTGAGGCGCCCAGGGATCGAACCCCAGACGTGGTGTTGCACTCACCTGGCGAGCAACCATCCGAGCAAGCACTCGTCCTCGTTTTTCACATTTTAGATTCTGCAATGTAATGTATGTGACAATTTGGATTCGTGTTTAGCATTTATTTCCTGAATGACATTGATATGTAATTTGGGTAGGGATAGGTGTGTGTGGCAAATTGTAGCACCTCCTTTCCTATCTCAATGTACCATCCAATCTGATTGTAAGCTAATCTCTGACCAATGCATTAGTGTGCCTTTGCAGCACTCCCCTTTGAACTAAACCCTTCTAATGCAGTTTTTTTTTTGGTGAATTTTGCACTAATTTGATTACTTTTTTTTTACGAGAGTACTAATTTGATTACAGTCCACTTCTAAGATTTTAAAAACCCAAGAGACCAACATGTACGGCTGGATCTCTACATCGCAAATTGACCTAATAAAATCGTTGCTTTCTGGGCCAAACCGCGTTCCCAAATAAGAGTGTACAATCATACTTTTAAAATTTTAACCACTAATATACACAAAAGTAGTAGGGGTTGTTTGATTGATGGCCAAAATGAGTAAGGCAAAAATTTGGCATTGCCAAAACAAGTGGCGAAGCCAAGATTAAAATAGAGGGTGGGCTCAAAGCACTAAGCTAAATTGTCACAAATATAATCTTTTATTCTTATATAATTCAAACTCATACATACTAAAGACTAAAGGGGGAAAGAATGAAGAAAAATACCAGAGTGTATGGCTGCTACAAGTATTGAAGTGTCAAGTACTAAATCACCAGAGTATATGGTTGCAATGTGCTCAAGAATATATACCAGTATACGGTATACCACCTCACCACGCCAATAGGCAGTCAGGCACTAGCCACTGAGCCGCACCAATCAAATCCACTAGTTCAGCACTCTAGCCGCAGGCCCGCAACACGCGCGCCTCCCCCTCCTCGGATCCTCGTCGTTGACAACGTCGCGCTGCCACCCACCCCGGCTCGTCGCGCCGCTGCCAGACAGCCATGGCAACACCTCCTCGCACCGCTACCCCAGCCCTCGGATTCTCCGCTCAGCCGCGCACCTGTGCCGCCGCCTACCTAGGGTTTCTTCTTCCTCAGCCCTCGGGTGTGCATGACTGCTCTCCTCTCTCTTAGTTGCTTCGATTCGATCGATTTGACTTGGCCGGGTGGGGAAGGGGAACGTGGGGTGGGGTGGGTGGTGGGGCTATGGGGTGTTAATGTGGGCCTTGTGACCTACTGGACTTCGACAAAGTCGAAAAAAATCATTACTCATCCCTCAACTCGTTCTTCCTTTTGTTCTTATTTAGCTAGAGCACCCATGGAGGAGCAGAGCCATCGAGGCCATGGCCATCATGGGGAGGGGAGGGGGGCAATGCCAGCGTGGAGGGTAGAGTCGAGCCTAATGACCCCCCCCTAGTGGATTCATCCCTGGTCAAAACTCAGGCAAAACCAAATACCAAATATTGGCAAAAGGAACATTGTTTGGATCGTGGTCAAGCCAAATTTTGGTGTTACTAAATTTTTGGTGAAGGTTTTCTCGCCCTCGGATTACTCGTGTATGATATTGGATTTCATTGACATTACCAAATTTTAATAACAAACCAAACAACGGTCAATTCTTGTTGGCGTTACTAATATTTGGTTTGGTTTGTAAGGTAGCAAACCCAATGGCCCTTGATTTGTCATGTGGAAACAATATTAGTAGAACTGTCATCATTGGTACTTCTATAATGTGTTTTTAATAATTTTTACTGAACATATAACTACAAAACGTAGTGGCCTGAGCGTCTAGTAAAAGAGAGCCAGGGTAGCATGACACATTGCTGTCCGGCTGCCAAAATCAATTCACTCACTTCACTCTCCCAAGGCATGACAGTCTCTGCCACGACTGAGATGATCAATTAACCAGCCAACCGATAACGCGAACTCCAAAGACACAGGTTTTAATCATCACTGTCATGAGACCCCAAGGCCCAAGCTAACCTGAAGCACCATAAATAGCTCGACGAACGATGAGCACGGCAGCAGGAAACGGCCGGACCAGTGGTCACACAACACGAGCAGAGGCGCAGAGGCCGGCCGGGGAATCCGCACCCGAACATCTGGTCATTTTGCTCTCCTCCTCCTCCCAGGCTCGCAGCACCCCAGGCACGGCACGAACCGGATTCAATTCACCGCAGATACTTGAATAAACGTGCACGCGCTCCGCCTCCCGAGCTCCGTTCTCACGTGAAACCAAATGCAGGCAGCTGCAGCGGCAGCAGATTGGCAGCATCCTTGGGCAGAGCACACGGCCTTGAATCCCGAACGATGGGTTCCGCTTGCTTGACCACAAGTCCACAACGACGCTAAGATGGACGAGACGGTTTCAGGTTCAGGCTCAGCACTCAGCAGCAGCAGCACCAAAGTGTGTTTGGTTGGATGAACTGTAAATAAGGTGAGATGATACAAGATGAATTGAATGATCTTGGATGAGATGTTATAAACGTAGTGTTTGCATGGACGGCTGCAGTAAACACCGGCTGCCGGTTCGGGATTGGCCGCGGCCGATTGAGGAGTGAATCGCCAATTCGCCATGCTGTGCGTGATGTGACCCGTCCATGACATGATAACATATAATGCCTGGACTTTTGTCTCGGCGCATGGGGGGACACCACTGTGTCGCTGAGCCATTTTTTGTTTTGTGAGGCAATGTGCCGCGCTACCAGGCACCCGCTGGTTCTGGGCCTCACAACCTGGACCTGGCTACGCCTGCACGGGGCTCGTGTATTGCTTGCCGCGGCCCCTGGCTCTTTGGCAGGATCATTGAATGCCGGAAATGCGTTCGCGCACTGCAAGTCAGCAGGTGTATTGTATGATTTGTATCACACTTCCGTGGGCAATGCATGCATTCACCTCCTCAGCTGCCGATGATACAAACGCTAGTGCTACTGCCTGCCTAGACGTACGAATTTCGCAGAAATTTCACTGTAAAACACCTCAATTTACACAGACACCCGAAAAAAGAAATCACGCGTTTCTAACGGGGCATAGAAGTTGCAAAAGCACGAGCTGGATCTTGCTGTTGCCTCTAATGTACCTGTGACAAGTTTCCTTTCCTGTATTTTTCCTCCTCCGATACAAACACATTTTCCTAGTTTTTTTAAAAAAAAATATTTTAATTAATAATTACAAATTAAATAGTATTTTTTTGTTACAAAAATAGCACCATATCGCCATTTCATCTGACGACAGGCAGTCGCCAGCGTCGGCGGCAGCATGGCGCATTGAGCGCAGTCTCTTGCAGAGGCGGCGCGCACGGTGGCAGCGGCACGGTGCATCGAGCACGGCGCATCGCGACAGCCCTAGAAAATATATATACTTTTAAAAAAAACCAAAATAGATTTTTATATACTTGTAAAAGAAACTATATAAAATTTAAAACAAAAAAAAACATCTAAATATTAAAAAAAATAAACATAAAATCATATAAATATTAAGAAATAGAAATAAACCACATATATATATATATGTATGTATATATTAAAAACTGAATGGGCCTAATGGGTTATGCTGGGCTTGATACTATTCGTGTCATGTGGGGCCCGGCCGAGGGGCCATAGTGGCGACCCAAGCACGACACGGCTCATCGAGCCACGCCAGCCCAACCCAGCTATATTGTGGGCCGTGTCGTGTCTGGACTAGGCCAACAGTTCCGTGCTTCGGGCTGGTCCGGGAAGCACGGCCCATTTGGCCATCTCTAGTCTCGCATGGCGGGGCAGCGACGTTGTGACTCCAACCGAGTGAGACCCCTTGTGTCATGGACGTCTATTAGGGTCTCACATCGTCATCGCAAAGAACGCAATGACGATGACGAGTGGGAACCGTCTCGTCCACCACCATGGCCGTCGGGTCAACCAGAGGCTCGTGTGCCCTAAATATATTAGATCAAATGAATCTATTTTATTAAATCTACAAGGTGAACACCAACTTCAATCTATAACCCTAATTAGCAATTAACAGATCTAATCTAGGGAACTACTAGTAATTAATCTACCAGATTAATCTAATAGAAACATGGGGATTGAGAAAGAAGGAATCCCAACAACATATCGATTCGATCGATGAAGAGCAAAGATATTGATAACGTGTTAAACAATAGAATTCGTAGGTAGAAATCTCCAACCAACCACACAATAGAGAGACATAATATAGAGGAGAATCTAATATCTTTATTGATGTGTATCATTGTACATAGAGTCTTCATATTTATAGCCAAAAAAATTAACCCCTCTAAAAGACAATTTAGTCTTTTGCCTAGGAAGGTTTCTTAACAACATTCTCTCTCTCCTCTCTCTGGCTCTAACATGATAGACACGGGCTCACGACGTGGACATAAAGGAGGAAATACATTTGTCAGAAAACAGGGGGAACTGTGCGGAATACACAAGTATACATGCCTCGTGTATCCGTACGCACGAATCTCACAGCTCTCCGAACGGCTGATAGAGTGGGAGCATGTGCTAGTGAGAGCACAGTGGCGTCTCCGAGGGTAAGGCGTGCTCAAGCTTGGCAACTTGCCTTTTTCCATCCAAGTCCAGGTTGCCTTTTCATGCAAGTACTACTTGTTATGTAAGTGTAAAAATGTTTGCTCGACGCACTTCATCGGTTTCAATCTTACACTAGGCTAGATAATTGTCGATGTACCATATGAATAAATATCGGGGCTCTCTTAGAGCGAAATCATATAGAAATGGACACGAGAATTTTATACAGGTTCAGGTCTTTTTCTGAAAGAATAATAACTCTACTCATGTGTTGTTGTATTGATTGTGTTTACAACAGAGAGGAAGTCACTAAAACTAAAGCTTGACGACTTCTGTCTCTCGTTGTACTTGTCGAATTTCCTCTCCCCCTGTCCATCGGTTTTACTCCTTATACAGTGTATGAAGGGTTGACAGTTGTTCATGTCAAGAGGCATCTTAACGTTTGATACAATGTGCACGTTCAATTGCGGTTATTGTAAAAACATATCCCCCACATAGCCTTGTAGTTATGTCAGAGACAGAGATTTAATATGTATAGTTATCTCAGGAAATAAAGGCATATATTAACTAGTACGTGTATTAACACATAGCGTATAAATATCCCTAATCAATTGAGGCCACATGTCTGCGGTTCTTATTGACTATATGGTGGTCATAAATGACCTGGTCGCAGTAAAGCTTACGACCATGAGATGATCGTAGTAGGACTTTACGATCAATATGTGGTCGTAAAAGAACTTACGACCATGAAGTGATCGTAGTAGGACTTACGACTATATAGGGTGGTCGTAAAATAGCTTACGACCACTAGGTGTTTATAATCTCTATCGTTGTTCATATTGAGGGGTAGCCTTGAAGGTTTTATAAGAGACATTATCATATATAATAAATATTACAGATAAATAATTTAATTAATTAAGGATTGTTAAATCCTCATCATTTAGCCCCCAACTTCAAGTGAAAATGACTTACTAGGAAAAGAGGTCGTAGAATCATGGTTGAAGATGAAGTGTCTTCGACTGGTTTTTCTTTTGACCAGGAATTGATTTGGTTAAGAAAGGTATTTTTACTTGAGTTGTACAAATAAAACTCCATTTCCCACACAGAGGAAAAAGAATGCCAATCGTCTCTTACAAATTATGTCCGTTTGGAGCGGTTACCGAAGAGATTTGCAACTGTTGGCATCCCACGATCTTTTACTTAGTCCGACGGCTATAAATATTCACCGAAGAGTAACTTAGGCTTTCTATTTTCCCTATTTGCTTCAACTGCTCCTGAGTTCTTATTCTCTCCGCTGCCAACCAAGCTTGCAATCTTTCATCAAATCTCCAAATCCAAAATAAATCTCCTCGAATCCAACTCAAACATGTGAAGAGATGGCCGAAGTTGCATCGAAGTGAGAGTGATCGGAGATGGATGTCGCGAAGATTACGGCTCTAGTTGCCGCGGAGAAGATTCTGATGCGAGCTCTAGTGAAGTGGACTGAAGCTGATGGTCAATATTGACCATCGAAGGAGGAGGGAAGGATCCTCGTCTTCCAAGTATACTGTGAGTGTGGCCTTCGACTGCCTGGTCACCTATTCCTAATGACCGTGCTCGAACATTTCGATGTGGAGTTGGTGAACTTGGTTCCCAACTCCATCACGATATTGAGCGTATTCATGTACCTGTGCGAGGTCTGTCTGAGAATTGCTCTAGATTTGGATATCTTTAGGTACTATTATGGAATGGGTAAGCACTAGTTGATTACCGGCAGCTGCAGTTTTCATCTCCACGACAGGATGTCGAGGGAGTACATCCTCATGTTCACTAGGTCGTCGTGGCTGGGATGGAGGAAGAAGTGGTTCTACTGGACTGTGACCAAGGACGACAGCCTGTACTTCAAGGGCAAGCCTCTTGATGTACAAACATATGTTTTGTTTTAGTCCTACCTCTCCAACCCCTAGGGATGTCCTTGTGGAAAAAGATGTCATTGTCATGGCTGCGACCATAAGAATGCTGGTTTCTCCTCCAGTCGTAGAGACAAAAGCGGAGGTGGTCGAGCCTTCGAACACCATCCTTGGGGAAGCAGGAGAAGGGATGCTCACCATTGAGCCAGCCATGCACACTGAGGTAGTCGAACCACCCATGGTCGTGGAGGCAGAGATGAAGGCGCACGAACACGAAGCAATGATGATGATTGAGCCAACTGTTGAGGACATCAACACTCGGACAGGAGATTTATCATTGCAATCGCCAAGAGTGGCTAGTCCGAAGGTCATGGAGAGCTCTAACCACCGTGCTGGAAAAGCGGTTGTGGAGGATGTTCCTCTATGTTCCCAAGGTGGAGTTGTTTCTTCTGTCAACAACGAAGAAGAAGAAAAAGAAGAAGAAGAGGACTCTTTCGACCTCTTCTCTAAGTTCTTTGAACTATCGACTCTTGGGTCCTCTTTGTTTAGGCCCTATGACCGAGTCCCACACCCTAAAGGTATTCCTAATAGAGGACATATCTTTGATGATGAACGTCTTCAAAGAATATGGTGGGAAAAAGTCGATGGATTCCGTAAACTAGAGGATTCCGAGACCATGTATTCCCACTTTGCTCGATCAGCCATTGATGTAAGTGCTCGATACTAAACATTTAAATATTTGGGTTTTTACATTTCTGCTTTTCCTCATTATGTATTTCTTTTTTCAGAGAACTCACGAACAAGTTGCTACTGTTGGTGAATACCATAGCAGCTGATGTTGCTGAGGAAGCAAAAAGCTGAACTCTGCGAATAAGCATAGAGATGGTAAGACACTGTTAACGAGTAGTTTTTGACCACTTGTTTAGTGCTCATATCACTTTTTTCTTGTAGGTTTAAAAGTGATGAAAGGATCTTAGCCGATGCACTTGACTATGTAAAAGCCGAGGTGCAAAGAATGAAAAATAATATCTGCTGAAGAATCTTCAGGAGGCAAATTTTGTAACTTGCGAGCTACGGGATGAAATAAACAATAAGTATTTCACTTGACATTGTCTATTCCGACAACTTTATTTTCTTTCTCCGACTCTTTTTCCCGCTTAGAAAAAGAGGTCGATAGAGGTAAGCTTCGCACTGAGGTCAATTTGAAGATTTTGGTGATCCATGAGTTTACTCATATCTCCAAAGAAAAAGATAAGAGCATAAAAGAATAGGAAGAGTAGTGCGCAAAGGATGCTGCCTCTCATGATGATGAAATCAAGAAGTTTGACTCTCTTTTGGCAGGTAAAGTATACTTACCTACGACCAGTTTTATTTACTGATCTTTGAGAAGTGTTTTTCTAACTGGTCGTGCTCTATTTTCATAGCAAGTCGACCCGCAGTCAGGAGGAAATGAAGGCTACAAAGATCAATCTTCAAGATAATATTTTCCTCCTAAATAATATGCTCGATGGTCTTGATGCTAAGGAGGTCACTCCGCTTGAAGACACCATGGTCGGACATACGAGCACCATTGGATAGCAGGTCAGAACACTACAAGAGTTGATAACTACCCTGAGGACCAATCACGCCAATTCGATAAGATAGGCGATTGAAGGTGAAGTAAGTTTTGCTCTTGCAAAACTTAAGGCTCATGATTGGAGTCTTAGTCTTCAACTAGTCGAAACTGACTTCGACTACTCTGAAGCAAAGACAGCATAACTGATTGAAGAAGTGTAGCCAGTTGACAAGAAGGTTGCAGAGGAGTGCTGATTGGATCTACTCCATAAGAGTAGTTTGTAATAGGATTTCCTTTGTAAAAACAATTTCTTGTTTATATATGCAAAGCTTCATTTCCTACAATTTGTCTTTTTGAGTAGTTAGTAACTCATAAGACAAGATAAAAAATAAGAATTGAAATTTTAAGACTAAAAATTAAAGTCATAATTATAACTTTATCCTAGCCCCCGACTATTTGCTTAGTTTGATTAGATAAACTAAGTAAATAGTGCAAAAAAAGTTTGCTTTTAAAATTCATTCGACCTTTGTTGTTGATCTCGATTTTCTTGTTATGGTAGCAAGAGTTGAGAACAGATCAAAGCTAGGAAGTTCCTTCTAGTGGGCAAGACTACATGCAGAGATGAAAGACTTCGACTAGGTGATGTTACTTCATCTGACCAGGTTAATCAAATCGAGTGTATCAAAAGTAGTCGAACAAACTATAAAAGCCCAACTTACTTAGAAATCTCTTCGTAAAATGAAGTAAAGTAACTAAGTAAATTGTTAAAAAGAGCTTGCTTAAAATAATTTCAACCACTATAAAAGCCCAACTTACTTAGAAATCTCTTCGTAAAATGAAGTAAAGAAACTAAGTAAATTGTTAAAAAGAGCTTGCTTAAAATAATTTCAACCACATTTTGTTGAACTTATTTTCCTTGTATTGGCAACTAAAGTTAGGAATAGATCGACGCTAGAAAGTTCCTTCTAGTGGGCTAGACCACGTTTGCAGAGAGAAAAGATTTCGACTAGGTGATTTTACCTTCCTTTGACTAGTGTAAGGAAAACCAAGTATTTTAAAAGGTGATCAAAAAAATTATCGAAGCATTGCTCAATGGATATTTTTAAGATAATAAAAATTGAAGAAAACATAAACTTTATTGAATATAAGAGGTTACACATAGACCCTGTTTGTTTAGGCTTTTTCTTTGGCTTAAAAGTAAAAAAGCCTAAGCCTAAACAAAGGGGTGGCTTTTTTATCAAGCTTATTAAAAGTTTAAGCCATTTTAAGCCTAAAAGCCATAAGCCAAGGGAGATGTGTTTTTTGGCTTTTGCGGAATAAAATAACCGTTTGCCACTGAAGTTCACTGAAATTACCCGCAAAATGCCATCGTATATAAGTAAAAATCCTTTCGTTTTTTTTTTTGCTATTCCATCCTCCTCTCCCCCAATTCTCCCCCAATTCCATTTCCAATCCCCTCCCCCACGCCAAGCCTCCTCCCCGCCCCACGCCGCTCCTCCCCAACTCCGCCTCCCTCCCCTCCCGAACACCGCCGCTTCCTCCTCCCCACGCTGCCGCTCCCTCCCCAATGCCGCCGCCTCCTTCCTCCCGAACGCCGCCACCTCCCCTCCCCTTCCCCCACACCGCCGCTCCCCTCCCCTAATGCCGCCGCCTCCCTTCCCCGCCCCTCGAACGACTACACGACCTCCCCTGGCCCGCCTTCTCCTCCCGACTACCCCGACGCCGATCCTTCCTCGTCCGACGCTGCCTCCCCCAGTAAGCCTCTGTCTCAGTTAGTTCAATCAGCAATGTATTGTTTAGATGTCACCTCTTTTGATTGAGGAACAAGGACTCCTGTCATGAGATTAAGGGCCAGTTTATCATTGTTGTTTGTGCATCGATCTGAACTGAGTGGTGTAGTGTTATCATCATTAATGGTTTCCTGAGTGGTGTCAGTTTGTTCAAAAGCATCATTGAATATTCATCAAGCTTGAGCACAATCAATGAGATATGTAGTGTTATCCTTTCTGCCGATCCCCAATTCTTGAAGCCATCAATTTTGCATGCTTATCTTTCTTTGTACCATTTGTTGTCCAAATTTGGCATTCATAGGTAGGCCGCTATTGGCATTCTTCAATATGGGATTGGATTCAGCAACTCTGCGTTTGCATCCGGTTGTTGTAATATGCACCTTTCTGTTCAGGAGCCAATGTCAAATGCCCTATAGTGCTTGCTTGTACTGACTTCGGAATTCTGATAAATATGTGGTTGTTGCGCTTACTGAAATCTAGTGCTTGCACATACTGAATTCTGCCATGGCTTGTATCTCATATAAGACATTGCCTTTTTTAGAGGATCAGCCTCTAGAAGAGATAAGCACAATCCTTGAAAGCATATATACCCTCATTGTAGATTAATTATGTGATTTATCAACCTCCAGAACTTTCCCTTCCCTTTTATATCCCAAATTACTTATGCATGGATCAACACTTGATCAACATCTGTTGGATATTCTCTGTTCTAAAGGCATATGTAGGGCTATGTTACTGGACGATACAATCATCAACCAAATGTTACTGGAATTACTACTTCAATTTTCTGTTTGTATATTTTTGAATTTGGTAAAAGGGTATGTGCAGTAATACAAAAGGGTATATCAACAAGGAACCAACTTTATTTACTGAATGTGATCGCAGTTGTAGTTTAACCTACAAAAAAGAGCATTTTGTACTATGTACAACATTTAGTAATCTAAATAGGAATGTAATTAGATTGAATGCTAATACATGGATATTGTTCCTGTTGTCCATACACTTAAATCAACAAGCAAGCATATTTTTTTATACTCTGGTAGTATCATAGAGTATACTGATTCTTGTTGTCAATATACTGATTTTAATTTTATCGAGGAACCAACCTTTAATGCTTTCACACACTTCTCTGCATTGCATTGCAATAACTACTTATTCTCGTCCATTGCAGATCAAGCTGAGGTCAAAATGCTTTTCGACTTTAAAAATCTTCTCTTGGTTGATCACGTGGATACGCGATGAGGACATGACCCCTATAGATACAATCAAATTTGCTATGCTTGCTGTTCCAAATACAAGAGATTGTACAATTCACTTAAATTATAAGGTGAGCTCGTTTTTAGGAGTGTCTTTATATTATATGAACTATATGATGCTACCTAATGATGAAATATATATATGTGCAGCACCATGTCACTTTTGGTCCAAGACAAGCAAGCAGTTCGAGCTGGACATGTTTTGGAATCCAGTTCGGCCTCCAGAATCAGCCTGAAAGCATCAACTTAAACCAAGCATAACTTTCGCATATGAACTCCGTTTGAGGTCCATGAGTACTTGATTGTAATCTTATCTCGTCCTCTTTCAAATGGATCTGGCCTCATGTAACATCCCAATTTTCTGAGTTTAAAAATCCTTTAAATAGTTAGTAGGGAAAAATTCACCCTTTGGATTTATTTGAATTTCAAATTCAAAAGCTTAATATTGAACTTTACAAACAAAAATCTTTAATGTGAATAATCCCAACATGAACAATAGCCAAAACTATTTTATTTGGGTTCCTTGTGCTCAAATATATTTTCTAGATTTTTCTAGAATTTTTCTGAGTTCATTTGCTATTTTCTATTGCTTATTTGAATTTATGGTATTTTCTAAAATAGAAAAGCTATTAAAATCTCAGAAAAAAACTTCGGGCCGAATTCCCTAACCCGGCCCATCTCCCTCCGCCGTCGGCCCAACTCCCGCAGCCCACCTCCGCCTCTCTCTCCGCGCGAGCCAGGCCCCACCGTCGCCTCACGCGCGTCGCCGCGCTGCCGCTGAGCCGCACTCGCCGACATGTGGGCCCCCTCCCGCCACGTCCTCATCGTCTTCATCACGGACTCTAGAGTCCGTGTCCGAGCCGCGCCGGGCCGCCGTGCCGCTCGCGGACTCCTCGCTCCCGGGCACTATTTAAAGCCGTGACCGCGTCACGAGGTTCGCCTCAACCCTAGCCGCCTTTTCGCTGAAGCCGCCAACCCTAGAGCGCCGCCTTTTCACCGGAATCAGAGATTTTGCCCTAGCGCCGCCACTTCGGTTCTTCGGCAAATTGGTCGCCGACGTTGAGCTCCAGCCCTCTTCAAGTACCTCTCCGAGTTCGCGGCATCAAGCTCCGTCTGGTGCGCACCTTCTCATCATCAGGGGGGCTCCGTAGCGTCGCCGCACCGTAGGAGCTCTAGCTGCCGCGCCGCCAGCTTGTCGCCGCCGTGTTCCGGTCGCCGCCGATGACCATTGGGTCCCGCGTTTAGTCCTTAAGCATCGCCTGGTCCTTGCGATCCTGTTGGGCGCACTCCAAACCCCACCGGTGGACCCCATCGCCGTTTAGCCGTCGACCCGAATCGTCGTCGTCGCCCTCATCGACGTTGAAGCCCTTGCCGCCACCCTTCACCGCATCGGAGCCGTCAGATGTGATCGCCCGGGCACCAGCATGCGACCGGTGACCTTGTTGCGCCGCCGGTCACCGCCGATCGCCTCGCCGGTGTTGAGCCGTCTCAGCCGTAGATCCCTGCCACCGTGACACGGCAGCTCAGCTGGCACCTAATCCCCGCGCCTCCGTGTCTGCTCACGTGGCCTGACAAGTCAGCGCCTACGTGGCAGTCCGACCTAGCCCAGACCCAGAACCTCCGTGCACCCGGTCCACAGTGCACCGAGCCACTGACATGTGGGCCCCACATGTCAGAATCTTTTTCTGATTTCTTTTAATTCCAAAATTCTTCGCTGACGTCAGCATTATGCAATAATCCGATTTTTCTGTTAAGAAATAATTCGGAAATTCCAGAAAATCCAAATTAGTGTTTCTTTTTAGATTCAATCTTCCAGAGCTCATAACTTTTCCATCCTAACTCCGATTGAGCCCATTCAAATTTCTAAATTTATCTAAATTCAAGCTCTATTTATCTGAGATTTTTATTTAATTTTTGGAGCTTGTTTTGCCTCTGTTATTTATTTGTTTTATTTATTTATTTCGTTTGCGAGTAGACGTCGATTCGTCAGGAATTTCGTTGAAGAAGGAGCACCCCAAGATCAAGACTAGTACATAGACCTTTTCCAAGGTAAGTCATACCTTTGATCATCTTGAACCCAGTTTTCAAATTACCTTGTGTTAAAGTATTGCATTTTATGTTAACTATGTATTTAACTGCTTTGGGCATAGTTATTATCCAATTTGTTATCACCCCTTGATTTTGTATGCCATAATTCCTTGTCACCCTAGATTGGTTTATTAGTTGGTATTATTGTAGCACCAACGTGGGTTGGTTAGATGCGAGTACAATTGTTTAGCCATGCTACGAGTCTCACCTCTCATGTAAGTTGCAATTATTAAATGTTACTAAGTGACTATGGAACTTTGTGTAAAACTATGTGCTATGTGTTATTACTTCGTGATGGCATGTGTTGCACTAAAACCAACTGGGTGGTAAAGGATTTAGACTGAGGCAAGTGGTGGAAGCTGTGTGCTTGGGTTTGATAATCTGTGTGATTTAGTTAGAAATTGGAAGTCTTGCCTTGGTCAATTAAGGACTTAACTTGGTGCGCCATTGAACCGAGCCTTCTCATGCGACCACATGCCTGGTATGGGACGGGCCTAACTTAGTAAGTTATGGATTCTCGGCATTGACGTTCAGGTGGATAGGTTAGGCTGTGTGACAGGGTGGAGGTGTGACTACTTGGTGGTTGCATCGCGGGATGGTTCGCCGCTTCCCTATCCAGCGGTGTGTGTTATACCAATTCTATGTGAGCCGGTATAGCAGGAAAGCACATCGGGAATGTCAATGTTTGAGATGAAGTTTCCGAACTGTTTTGTTATGATTAGTGCTTACTACACTAGTTGTATCTTATGGGTAAAGTGTACAACCTCTGCAGAGTGTTAAATCAATCTATTCGAATAGCAACGTCCGCGGTCATGGATATGCTCGGGGATTTCACATGAGGGGTAGATTTTCATAAAACCTTTGGGAAGGGACAGCTGTGTGACCTCAATCATATGACTATGTGAAATAATCTGTTTAGCTGTGTGTCTTTGTGAAAATAATTGTTAAATTAATATTGTCTATTTGTTTCGAATTATGCTTTCAATCTATTATTCGTATTCAATTGCAAATGTTGTTTTTATGCAAAAGAACCACATAAGCCTTTTTCTTTGGAATAAGCCTGCATCTATAAATTGCATTCTGTGGTATGATTTGCGAGTACGGTTGTGTATTCACGCTTGTTGTAAAACTTGCGCCCATACCTACAGAAGAGGAGGAGTCTACGCCTGCTTTCGAGGAGGAGTTCGCCGAAGGTTGTTGATCGTTAAGGTCTGGATCCCAGTCGGTTGCCTGTGGTGAATTGGTGGGATCTACGCTGGAGTTATTTCCGTTCCGCTGCTATTTATTCTCTGTTAGCCCTGCGTAGCTTAATAAGTGTAAACTCGACCATAAGGTCAAAACCCTTATTTGTTATTCAAACTAATCGTTTACTTTATTTATCGCTTGTGTGGATCGATATTTACCTATGTTAACACTGTGTGCACTAGCGTGATCCTGGACTAGTGCAGTATACACGGAGGGTTCCATAATCGTAATTTTGGGTCCCGACACCTCATCTTCAAATTCCTTCTGGACTGATCGCAATCATCAAAAGAAGACGTCATATCACTTGTTTGGGCCAATCTGGGCCTTGTAATCATACTGAACTTGGTCCATCTGCCGGTGGACCACCTGGGGGTGCTGTTACTGTTCACTTGAACAGTAACCCGTGAGATTAGTCCCAACCCCTTAGTTCTATTAGATGTGTGGCTCCTCATCCCCTATTTTAGGAGGTCGCACCCCTCTAGTTTTCTTGGATTTTATTTAGTTAAAAGTTAGCTTCTATGCAACTTCGTGTATTGGCTTGTGTCGACTAGACCAACCATAATACCGCTTCGGAATCCCAATTTATCAAATATTTATTCATATTCGTAATTTCAGATTGCTTATTTATCTTGTTCTTGCGTGCTTCTTCGGTGTATGCAAGAATCGACCTTTGTGGTCAGGTCATCCGGGTATTCGTGCACGGTTGATAACGACTTGTCAATTAGTTCAGCGATTGCGTGGTTTCGAGCCTTGCGTGTTCGTAGCCAGGATCGTGAGAGTTGAGCGACGCCTACCGAATTTATCGTTCTCATCGAAAGATCGGGCCAACAATTCGGACCTTCGGGTTCATCAAGTGGTATCAGAGCTTCAGTTGATCGGTGAGAATTTCTAGTTTTCTAGTAGTAGATTCGTTTATCATACCTAGAGTCCAGATTGCCCCAAAAAAATATTGCATCTATCATCCCTGTCCGAACCCCTTTGAGCCATTGCAATTTTTCTTTTCGGTATTTTGCTTGTTGAATCATTGGTTGCATCGGCTAGTCTAGTTGCTAATCTTTAGTTCTAGTTATTGTCTAGTTGGTCATTGTATAGATTGCTTCTCGTGTTTTCCTTCGCGTTGCTTGATCGTTCGTTTAGGGTTCTTAGTTTTTGCATCTAAAACAGAAAATTCGTAGGTTAGAACTCCTCTAATCCGCACCAAAAAAATAGAAAATCTGTACTGTTGTTCATCTAAAAGAAAGAGGGTTGCTGTGATATTTTTGGAGAATTCATGTTATTTGCGACTTACGAAAAACCTTAGGGCCGACCAAATATTAGAAGAAGAAAGAGGCAGCCGCATAGAACAAAAGCAACGATAGAAAAAAGAAAGAAAAAAAAAAGAGAAAAGAAAAGTGCATGAAAATTGGTAGAGACCTTCTACATATAACCAAAAGCTTCCATAAAAAATTTCAGCAAGTTTGGCTCACGGGTTTGAAAGATATAGCAGTTTCAAATTTAAACTCGAGACGGTCTCGAGTATGAGTATGATTCCGTATCCGATACACCTTCAGTAAAACGGGCATAACTTTTGCATACGGTGTCCGTTTTTTACGTTCTTGTGCTCGTTTCAAAGATAATGACGAGGCGCAGCCTTTTCATATAAGCCACTAGTCGCCCTCCAAGTGCCCCAAAATCGGCCATCTTCGGCCTCGAATTCACGTCGCAAGTTTTTGGTTTCTGTTTTTAACAATTCTTTCAGTCTTCCCTTCGGAATTTGGGCTTCATCTCAACTGAAAAGTTGTATATCTCGTCGAAACCTTTCAAACAAGCATATATAAGCCATATAAAACTTTATTTTTTTCATCGTTTGAGACTAGCTATTGTTTCTGCTCAATCTAGAGGGCTGTTTGCGTGCATCGATATTGTTGTTTTTATGCTCTACATCACGCGAACAATCTTGTGCCCTTATAAAGAAGTTTGAGTAGTTGGCTAGCGTCTCTCTTAGCACTTGTTGTGAGGCTTTCCCTTGCTTGCATCAAGTCACATTGATCGTTGCGTGTGCGTACATACACTTCTCTTCATAGGGCTTTGATTAGCTAGCTTTGATTAGACTAGGATCAGCAACATTGGCTAGTACTTTGAACAATCTTTCAACTTGCATTAACTGATTTGATTATTGTTAATCCTTACTACCATATTGAAGCCTTCCAAGCTCCACTTCCTACTAACTCAGCAGGTGTCATTCCTCGCAATCATTGGACTATTCACAGGTGAGAGTATCACGAACCAGCCACCGGTTGTACCACTTCCTCCGTTCAATAAGAAGTTTTGTTTCATATGTATACTTGCATGTATCGTCATATTTTCAATTCTCATACAAAAATAAGTTTAAATACATGCATAAACAAGTCATCTAAACCTTTAAGGGCAATTCTGACTTCTCATCCTTCACATAGAACTCAAAAAACCAACAGCCCATAAAAAGCAGATTACCAAACACTTTAGCTTGGCTTAAAAGCAAAAGGGCTTATAAGCTAATTAAGCCAAAAAACTGGCTTTAAGCTATAAGCCAAAAAGCCTCAGCCTAAACAAACAGGGCCATAGAATTTTCGTCAACTGGTCGATGTTCCATGAATTAGAAAAAACTCTACCATCTTCCATTACAAGTCGTACCAATCCTTGTTGCATTACTTCGACCACTATGTAAGGACCTTCCTATTTAGGGAAAATTTTGTTACGATTATACTGAGATTGAATCTTCTTCAATACCAACTCACCTACAACATTGTTGCGAGGTTGGATCTTACGATCGTAGTATTTGCGTAGGGCTTGTTGGTATATTGCCGAACGGATTAAGGCTTGGTTACTCTTTTCTTCGAGTAGATTGATGTTATTAGCTCAAAGTTGTTCTTGGCTAGAGTCGTTATAAGTTTCGACCCTTATCGATCGAATCTTTAGTTCAGGTGGAAGCATAGCTTTAGCATCAAAAACTAAGAAAAATGGTGTTTCGCTTGTAGCCCGACTAGCGGTCGTGTGAATTACCTATAATACTGAGGGTAATTCTTTTACCCAAGCCCAAGAGCGCTTTATAAGCTGGTCAAAAACTCGAGTTTTGATTTCCTACATAATTTGGTCATTTTCCCTTTCGACTACCCCATTAATTTGTGGATGGATGACAGAGGCATAACATAGCTTAGTACCCAATTCTTCACAAAAATTTTGGAATTTTGCACTCGAAAATTGTATACCATTATCTATTATGATCTGACTTGGTACACCAAATCGAGTGATCACATTGTTTATCATAAATTTTTAAGTCACAGGTTCGGCTTCAATCCATTTTGTGAACGTATCAATAGACACAAGAAGGAGCTCAAAACCCTAGTGCTTTTGGGAACGGTCCTAATATATCGTGATTCATGTCGCAAAAGGCCAAGAAAGAGGTATGGTTTGTAATGCTTGAGCTGGTTGATGTATTTGTCTGCTATGAAATTAGCATTGTACACACTTCTTAACGAGCTCTTGAGCATCATGGAGGGCTGTTGGCCAGTAGAAACCTTGTCGAAAGACTTTTTCGACCAGTGTTCTGTAGGAAGCATGAGTCCCACAGACGTCTTTGTGTATTTCTTGAAGGAGATCCAATCCTTCTTTTTGCGATATACATCGCATGAGAACCCCCTGAGTACCTCATTTGTAGAGGACTCTTTTGACTAAAGTATACATTTTGGCCTTATGAAATTAACGATCAACCTCAAGATTGTCATTAGGTACAATACCTTTCTGAAGATACTCGTAGATGGGGTTCATCCAAGTATCCTCGTATTCTAGGGAGGTTGTCTCAATAGGAGATGTCTCTGGTGTTTTGACCAGGGATGGCTTTTGGAGCTATTCCAAGAAGACTCCTTGTGGTACTTATGATCGGGAAGAAGCTATTTGAGCTAACTAGTCGGCGAGGAAATTATCCTTTCGAGGGATATATTGTACCTCAAAACTAAAAAAATGCTTTTCAAGCTTCCTAACTTCTGATAAGTACTACGACATGGTTGAATTAGAGCATTGGTGCTCTTTTCCGACTTAATTCACAACCAATTAAGATTCTCCTATCACAAGTAGTTGTCGAATCCCGAGCGCATTCGCTGCTCATATGCTAGCTAATAATCATTCATATTTTGCCACATTGTTAGTAACAGGAAGGTTTAATTGAATAGCATATTTAAAGGTTTCTCTTGTCGGAATACTAAAACCACCCCAGCCCCCGAGCCACTTAGCGTAAGTGACCCATCGAAGTACATTGTCCACTGATCGTGGGATTCATATTGGGGTCCCTGAACAGGTTCAGGATTTGTCCAATCGGCGACAAAGTCTGTCAAGATCTAGGATTTAATGGCGTTCGGGACACAAAATAGAGGTCAAACTCCCCAAGTTCAACCGACCACCTTGCCATGCGCCCCGCCCGCTACTTCCCTATTCTGGAGGACCTCTCTTAAGGGAAACTCAAATGACACGATTAACTTGTGCGTTTGGAAATAATGCCTCAGTTTCCTCAAAGACATGAGGAGAGCATATAGAAGTTTTTGGACCTGAGGGTAATGCTCCTTAGGCCCATGTAAAACTTCGCTAATGTAGTACATTGGTCGTTGAATGTTTTCACGTTCGACGATCAATATTGCGCTTAGTGCTTGTGGTGTAGTAGCTTGATACATTAAGAGTGTTTCTTCTGATTTAGGAGGAACCAGAACAATGGTACTCATAGGATATATCTTGACATCCTCGAAGGCTTTGTTTACCTCCTTTGACCATTTGAAACCCTCATGTTTCCTCAGAAGTTTAAAGAAAGGGAGGCCTTTTTCTCCCAGTCGTGCGATGAAATGACTTAAAGCTGTCATGCATCCTGTGAGTTTCTGGACTTATTTCTTTATGGTCGGAGGGCATATTTGTTCAATGGCCATTATCTTTTCGAGGTTTGCTTCAATTCCTCGCGCAAAGACAAGGAATCCAAGCAATTTTTCTGAAGAGACTCTGAACACACACTTCTCAGGATTAAGTTTCAACTGGAGTTTTCTGAGGTTGTTGAACATTTCTTGCAAGTCGGATATATGATTAAGACATAGGTTTCCAAGTTTCAGCCTAGTTGAGGAAGGAATGTCTTTTGCATCAAGCGTTGGAAGGAAGCACAAGTATTTTTTAAACCAAATGGCATTTTGACATATCAAAATATTCCAAATGGTATAATAAATGTGGTTTTTTTTCTTCATCATCTAAACACATATTTATCTGATGATAACCAGAGTATGCATGTAGGAAACTTAATATTTCACAACCAGCTAAAGAATCAACAGACTGATCGATACGAGGAAGGAGAAAATCATCCTTTAAACAAGCTTTATTTAGATTATTAAAGTCTACACACATACGCCATTTACCATTAGACTTCCTAACCATTACAGGGTTAGCCAACCACTCTGGGTGGTCGACTTCTTTTATGAAACCATTATCCAAAGGAATTAGAGCGATATCCTCCCCGATCCTTCAATTGCGGACTCCCTTTTTAAACGCCCTAATAACAAAAGAATCGAAAAGTTTAGGAATTGAATTGTGAACTTGACTGAAACGCCTAATAAATTAGCGTAGGGTCTTGTGAGAATCCTATCACATTCTGTGTAAGTCGTCCTCTTTTTCAGGGTGGTTGTAAGTGCTCTGGAAGTTAGCTAGCAGTAGGTCGCAGAGGTGCTGTCACGAATAGATCGACTCTTGTGGTTGATTTAACATCCATAATCGAGCAGATCCTTCGAGCACCATAGAAAGGTAGTTGGCCTTGACATGTTCTCCTTCTCTTGCTACTCAAACTGCGATGGTATAAATTTGAAGAAACTCGATGGGATTTTATGACCCTTCAAACTTCTCCATATTCGCTAGTCGAAATCGGGGCAGCCAGCGAATTGCCCAAGGTCAGGCGAAAACGCCGACACTCGGTAATGACATCATAACGCCTTCTTTGTGGGAAAGAAGGGTTAACATCACCAGGTGATCGTACTCGATGATACCCAGTGGTAAATGGACCTGATTTATCATAAATCTCAGTCCTACGAGGGTAATACTCCTCGTGCTCCATCTGCTGGTACAAATTTCTTGGAAAATGTGGTGAACGACCACCTCTTCTAGGAGCTTGTCGATCACCAGTTGTTCATGGAACTCATCTCCGACCAGTGTCATGGTCGAAAGATCGACCAGATCTGTGGTCTTGTCATTCTCCACAAGGAGAGTTGTTTGAACAATTGGCGTTCGATGGAGTTGTCCTGGTATGACTTCTAAGGCAGTGTTGTTGATTTTGCTCGAGCCTGATCATTGGGTCCCAAAGTCTTCGTGCGATCTCTTGAGCGAAGAGGTTGTAGCCTGACACTTGTTCAAGCTCCTGAGTCGGGTTTTCAATTAGGTCATTGATTTGTTGAAGTTCTTGAGCTTCCTCTGACTGGTATTGGCTACGCTAAAGTAAAGATCTCTGGCTAGTAGTTCTTCTTCTCCTGGCAGTTTCAGGATCATCAACATCTGAGTTAGCCAGAGCGTGTCTCGGTGGAGAGCAATCACTTTTAGGATTTCGGCCATGCTCATGAACGTGGAGATCCTGCTCGTCGTCGGAGGTGTTCTCGCCATCACCACGAGGGCCCAAAGCGGGTGCACGATAGGAAGCAACCCCAGTTCTGTCTCTTGGAGAGAGATTAGGATCTGAGGGGAGAACAAAGACTTCATAGGAGCTGTTTCCCCCACTTACGGCTGAGTCCTCCTGACTTGAGGAGTAGTCGAAGGACAACGCCTCACAACTTGGAGCAATCCCCTCTAGGAAGGGACATTCTGGGTTATAACCGCCTTCGGTTGAAGGTGAAACCTGTGAGAGTACGGTCGAATCTGCGAGTGAAGTAGGTTCGACCACACACCTTGTGGGTTAACCGAAGGGTGACGGTTATCAGATGTTGATTGGGTCCCAGAATCATAGATTCCATAACTTGCTATGTCAAGTCAGACGGCCTCAGACAGGCTTCAATGTTTGGAGGAGGAACCCTTGATATGTTCAGCACTCACCGTGGGGCGATTCTGATCCTGGTCGGTTGGACCCTTGCCTTTTGAGGATTATGGTCCTCATCTGGGCGTAATGTTGTGGGGGAGAGAGCTCCCTCATCAACCTTGTCCATAGCACGGTTCCCTGGGTCTGGTGAAAGATTCCTCGAACCGGCGTTGCCGTTGGATGAAATGATGCTCTGCTAAGACTCGTAGTAGGCATACATGTCAAGTCCTGCGTAGTCTGCCAAATCGAACCAATTCTCCTCATTTCATTCTCCTGCCATAAAAGCATCAGAGTTGAAATAAAGACAATTTATCGAAAAGGAAAGAAGAAATTTTTGCTCCTCACGGACGACGCCAACTGTCAATGATTTAGTATCGATCTTATGAATGAATGTTGGGGCTCTCTTAGAGCGAAACCACATAGAAAAGGATACGAGAATTTTATACAGGTTCAGGCATTCTCTCAAGATAATAATAACCCTACTTATGTGTTGCTATATTGATTGTGTTTACAACAGGGATGAAGTCACTAAAACTAGGGCTTGATGACTTTTATCTCTCATTGTACTTGCCGAATCTCTTCTCCATCTGTCCACCGGTTTTACTTCTTATATAGCTTATGAAGGGGTGGCAGTTGTCCACGTCAAGAGGCTCCTTAACGTTTGATGCAATGTGCACTTTCAATGATAGTTATTGTCAGAGATACATCCCCCTACATAGCCTTGCAGTTATGTCAAAGAGAGATGTTTAATACGTATAGTTATATTAGGAAATAATGACACATATTAACTATTGCGTATATTAAACACACGTACACATGTCCTTAGTCGATTGGGCCCATATGCTTGTGATTCTTATCGACTATAGGGTGGTCGTAAATAACCTGATCGTGTAAAGCTTACGACCATGAAGTGATCGTAGTATGACTTTACGATCAATAGGTGGTTGTAGAAGAACTAATGACCATGAAGTGATTGTAGTAGGACTTAGGACAATATAGGGTGATTGTTGAATAGCTTGCGACCACTAGGTGCTTATAATCTCTCTCATTGTTGATATTGAGGGGGTACACTTTAGGTTGTATAAGAGACATTATCATCTATAATAAAAATTACAGATAAATAATTTAATTAATTAAGGACTATTAGATCCTTGTCATAGTTATAATTTAGTATTTATCTATTCAAAGGTATGAATGAGTGGTGTTAAAGGGAATTCTTCTACATTTGCACTCCTGGTTGCATCATTCTTTTTTTTATGAATGGATGCTGAATATTGTGGAAATTGCCATTCTCACCCGGAATAACATGAGTATCTTCTAACATAGATGTTGGTGATTTCAGAGGCAAGATTACCATTGATGGATGGTTGGTCCGGCCCACACTGTAGCTGGGTCAGGCCAGAACGACAAGACAAGGCGTGCCGTGCTTGGGTAGGCACCCCGGCCCAGCAGGGCAGCCCGATACGGTGCAAGACATGGCACGGCTTGGCCCGGCAGCACGGCCGATGAGGCAACGGGGCGCGGTCGACGCCGAGGAGGAGGAGGATGTCGGGTGCCCGGGCGTGACACGGCCTGGATCAGCACGGCGGGGCATGTTTAGTGCCATTAGGCACGACACGACACGACATAGGCCGACCAGCCTGATTTGGCACAATTAGCCCATTAGGCTCGGTTAACTGTTGGAATTTTGAATAATTTGACTGTTTTTTAGCTGTTGGAAGGTTTAAAAATACCAGGAAAATTCAAAAAATCCCATTTTTTTCTATAAATGTCCACCATACCCCCGCCTCATTCATCACCCATCCATTCCTCAATATCTTATACGAATTCTATTGTGCAAATTTAGATTCCTTGTGTGATAATTTGGCAAAATTCGAAAAATTTATGCCAAATTTTTGGAAATTTGAAATCCGACAGCAAGTCATTAAAAGAGGTTCAATATTTTTTTGCATATTTTTATTGTTATTATTTGTTATACTAAGATGAAATTATTAATAGTGTAAGTTTCGATTTGCAATTTTCGTGATGTAAAATTACGATAGTTTTACTATTGGTGATCATGGGATTTGACCGGAGGACCTTGCATCCTTCGAGAATCTCAATGGCTCAAGCCAACCGTAAGACCAAGCAGGAGGAAGCCAACCGCAAGAGCAAGTTGGAGGAATGCCATCATCAGGCTCTACGGCAACATCTACATTCGTAACCACTGACGCAAAGAGATCCAGGTCGATTACATCGGGAGTCTGGGAAGATTTTGATAGGACAACCAAGGAAGGCGCACAAAGGAGCTATGGTAAGATATAATGTTTGTAAAATTTGTAAACATGAATTGTCTGTAGGGTCTTTAGGTGGAACGAGGCACTTGATTAGATATGTTGCAAGATATAAAGCAAGGCAAGGATTGGTGAGGAGGCAGATACAGCTTCAGTACAGCCCCGATGGTACGGTACATAGCTGGGACTACAACCCTGAGGTAGCTTGTCAATCTCTTTGTCGTTTAATTGGTTCAGAGGATTTACCTTTAAACCTTGGGGATTTAAATTCTTTTAAAAATTATATAAGGAATGTGTATTATCCTAGATTTTTCTATCGATTCTAGACAGACCACAACTAGAGATCTAATTAAATACTATAATGAACGTCGTAATAAATTAAAAGAACTATTTAGTACATGTACGTTTTCAGTGGCTTTGACCTCGAACATATTGAGTGGTCGGACTAGAGAGGATTACCTGAGTGTAGTTGCTCATTATGTGAATGAGAATTGAGAAATGGAAAAAAAATTATAGGGTTCAAACTTATTGACGTAGCACACACGGGTGAGAATATTGCAGACTATATTACCAAAGTCGTGGAGAACTTTGGTCTTATAAACAAAATATCTTTAATAACTTTAGGCAATGCTGTCACAAACTCTAGGGCAATGGATATTCTCACAACACTGTTGAGTACATATGTCGAATCCTTCTTGCTACATTAGTGATGCGATCTTATATTAAAACACGGTTTGAAGAGGTTGGAGCCGTATATTAAAGCTTTTCGCGATACGATATCTTTCTTAAATCATTCTAACCAACAAATAGTAGCATATAAGAACTTCTGCTGGGCAATGGGTGTATGTCTAAGAAAAATTGGTTTGGACATACCGGTAAGATGGAACTCTACTTACTTGATGCTTAAGAACCTTTACCATATTAGAGCATTTTTCTGTTTTTATTCAAACACACTTTCGTAGCACTGACGATAGTGTACTATTGACTGAACAAACATTTGTTGTTGAGAAGATACTTTAGCTTTTTGAACTTTTTTATGACTCCACTGTTTCTTTGTCCGATGTGTATTATCCAACACCTCCTATAATTATGTATAGTATTCTACAGATTGCTACTTAGTTGAAGATATATGAAAAATAAAATAGCCTTATGAGAGGCTATCGTTGCTATGGAGGCAAAATACTTAAAATATTAGAGAGAAATCCCATTCATATATGCATTTGCATTTATTTTAGATCCTAAATCTAAAATTCAAGGATTTGCTAAAGTTCTTGAACTTCTTAGTGATGTTACAGGTCTAGACTATTCTAACTATTTTGCAGATGTTCATGCTAAATTTTTCGAGAGTTTTAGGGAGTTCACTTGCAATGACCTCCAGTAGCACCAACCACAGTCAACAAGACAAATGTGTGGGACAAGATCTGGGGTGTAGGTTCTTCCTCCTAGTCCAGGGGTGTTCAGATTTCACACTGACACCTCAAGCAAGACCAATCTCCCACCCAAGGAGTGGGAAACTATCCGCTTATTTGGACATCGATATGGTGAATTTCAACGCAGATGGCTTCGAAATTTTGCAATGGAAGCATAGCCATAAGAAATTTTGCAATTAGCACGTGATGTGTTAATAGTTCCAGTCTTCGCGATTTCCTCCAAGTCTGCTTTCAGTCTTTTTGGGGAATACTGAAGAGAAGAACATGTCTCACGAGTGAGATGGTGGAGATACTTCTAACTGTCAAGGATTAGGAATAAGTTGATGCACGAACACAACACTCTGTAGATAATACATAGTTGGCGGATGTGTTCAAAAATATGTACATAGATAATGACGCTTAGAATATGGATGTATGCGGAGGTATATGTTGTACTTTTTTTTTCATTTGGCAAGGTTTTCTCGTGTTGAGTTTTTATTTGGCAAACATTTTAACGAGGTACCCATGTAAACACTAATAAAGTTTTTATTACGTTTTGAATATATATGTGTTCTTTTATAGGAATAGAATTTATTTTTTTACAATTTTAATCTTTATTTTTGAATTCTATAAGTATTTTAAAAAAATTTGGGTTGAAATAGGCTAAACGTGTCCGGCTGGCCCAGCACGGTTCAAGAGACCGACGTGCCGAGTCAGCACCCGATCCACGGGCTGGGCCTTGCCGTACGGCCCATCTGGCCTCCACCATGCACGATTCATCAAGCACCAAACACACCCCTGCTGTTGATAAACGCACGCGAGGAAAAAAAAAACTCTCCTTTTGCCCTGATCTCTGTCCTGGTATCTCGGAGAGTTGAGAAGAGGGGAGAAGAATGGCCGCCTCTTCGGCTCTCAGAGTAAGCACGCACAAATTCTCTCCCCTTTTTCCGTTACACATCTCGTTTCTTCAAACTGTGATTGTGTTCGCGCCTTGGTGGTGATTAACGATGCAGCTAATCCTCGGCTCCTCGTCGGCGTCGCGCCGCCAGATTCTGTCCGAGATGGGATACCAGTTCACACTGCTTGTAGGTGATTTTTTTCCCTCCTTTCCGGGGGTTGTTTTATTCCAGGAGTTTTTATTGTGATTTATCTCCTTTCTTTTCTTGTTTTCCTTCTCTGTGGTTTTAGAGCGCGGACATTGACGAGAAGCAGATCAGAAAGGAGAAGCCGGAGGAACTGGTGGTCGCCTTGGCTCATGCAAAAGTAATTTATTTCCTGATTATTTTGTTCAAGAACTGGATTCTACTGTTTGGTTTAGGGTTACGGAGGGTGAAGTGTTTTTTTCTTAATAGAGAGAAAAAAATGAATTTCTCGGGTAGGAGTGAAGTTATCTCCGCAGCTTTGGGTAAAATTGGTTTACTATTTAAATTTAGAAAGAGGAAAAAATTTTTTGGTCAAGAACAAGGTTCTTTAGTATGTGTTACTTGTTTCGAGTGTGTACCGGTTTAGTGTTATTCTCTTGGTAATTAATTTTTATTTTAAGTGTGCGATGGTTGAGTTGTGCCGGTTGAAGTTCTGATTAGGCATTAGTTATTTAGCGTGCTACTATGCTATATCAATGTTGCAGGCAGATGCAATAATGGAGAAGATGCAGAACAATGGAATGATGAAAGAGATTGTTGACTCTCAAGAGACTACCCTGTTGATCACTGCTGACCAAGTATGTAGCTTGCATCTTCTTTTGCAAGCACTGTTTAATGGAGTAATCTTTATGGAGTTATAATTATGATTGTAGTTACAAAATTAATGCCGATATAGCAAACTAGCAGTCACTTCACACACTGCGCTTTTCTAGAGTCTGGACTGAATTCTCCTGGAAACTGTCATCATGAATGCACTGTAGATGTGTATTTCAAGAGCCAGTGCCTTAACGGTTTTAGTTGAAGTGCTTCTGGAAAGATGGTTCAGTCTGTGTTGGAGTAGATGTTTTCTTGACCACTGTTTGGTTTAGGACTTATATGGTGCTGAAAGGACACTAGCACCAATCATCCAACATGTCTTTATCTCTCAACATTCACAAGGATGACTGTTAGGCCGAAGAAATCTGCATAATATCAGGGATGCAAGCCAAGAGGCATAAATTGGTGTTTGCCTGAACCATATCCATATCTCACTAAGTTAATTTTGGTATGTGGTTTAATTATGTTTGGGTCTTTAGTTATCACATTATAGATAATCATAATAACTAGCATGTTTGTGGTTTCCCTACAATTTGTTGTGGCTAACATTTATTGGTTTATGGAAACCGAGTTTTCCTTGCCATTGCTAGTTACTTTTGTTCAAATTGTATGAGACAAACTAGTGTTCTTAGGGCACATTATGACATTAGCGATTAAAATAGATTCTCAGCAGCACTCAAGTTGAGGAATATTTCTATAACTTGTACTTGTAATATGTGAGTGCATACATTTTAGTGCTTGTTTGATTTCCCTCCTTGTTCTTATATTTGTTCTTATGTAGGTTGTGGTTCATGATGGAGTGATTCGAGAAAAACCTAGCACTCCAGAAGAGGCACGTAAATTTATCAAAGGTTTGAATTATTGTGTATGAGCTCAAATTCATTTAGATGGTTTGTTATCCTTTCCTTGTGTTGTTTAACCACATTCTGCTTACAGGATACTCCGACAGCCATGCCACGACAATTGGATCTGTGCTCGTTACAAATGTGAAGAGTGGAACTAGAAGGGAAGGATGGGATAAAGCTGAAGTAATAGCCAGATTCCTCCGATGTTTCATTTAGGAATGAGTACCAAAGTCATCCTTAAACAAAGATATCATATTTCATTTTAAACCCTCAACTTTTTTTGAAGGGGCAACCTAACTCATGAATTATGGTTGTAGACTAACATTGGTTATGTTAAATATGATTGGGTGTAATGTCAGCCTCCTGTTCAAATCTGGTTCAGCTTTCAGTCCAAGTAAATTTGTAAAATAACAGTGGCCTAACTTGCACACGGCTTCAATGTCTAGGATTCTTTTGCACTTCTGAAAATTTGATGGGCTAACTTGAATTCAACCTTAAAGTTGAGAGGCTCTTGTGCTCTTTCATAAAGTTAAGGTGCTGAATTGGGACTGATCTTAAAGTTTCAAGACTAATTTGGTATTTAACATTTCAATTTATTGCATCTTGTTTAGTTCAGAAATATTAACTTTCTATATCCTCACAAGAAATTAGGTGCAGGCATCAGATAACTCTTGTTAATTGGAAGTATAGCGTATCGTTGGCACAAAACTTCAAATGAACATGCATAATCCAGTTAGGATCCTATGTTTCCATCACTTTGAGTTCTGTGGTGCATAGTCTTAACAATTTCCACTGTAATTGTACCTGAGCAGGTTTATTTCCACAAGATACCTGATGAAGTTGTTGAGAGCTTAGTAAGTCAGAAAAAATTGAACATCAGTGTTAATTTTGGCATATTTTTTGCACCATTTTCTCCCAACATCTGACTTAAACTTAATCGAGCTTTTCACTTGTGAATGTTTCAGATTGAGGAGGGCAATGTCTTCTATGTTGCTGGAGGCCTCCTAGTAGAGCATCCACTTACTTCACCTCTCGTGGAAGCTATTGTGAGTTGCATTCTTACATGTCTTGGTTCTAGGTTGAACAAAGAATTCCCATGTTTGCAACAGATGATACTGCACCTCAACATTGAAACCCTATGCAGGTTAGTACAATTGATAGTGTAATGGGGCTTCCTAAAGCACTCACGGAGAAGCTCATCAAGGAGTCCCTTCAAGAGCCATAGCTAAAAATTTCCCGACTGAACTGATTGGCGATACGGAAATCTTATGTTGGAATTCCACTCTTCTGCTGCTGAACGGACTAAACATCCATCCTGTTTGGAAAACAGAGAACGCTAATCATTGTTGCCAACTTCACTGTACCAGCTATGTTCGGCTGAAATTTAGTAGCAATTGATCAACTCATCATGATTGGACTTCATTCTTAGCTGCCATGTTCTTGAAGTCTGATGAATCAAACAATCTGTCTTTTTTATGCGTTCTGCCGCAAGCTATCAGGAGACCGCCGGGTTGCATATTGCTTTGGCCCATGAATAGTGTGCATGGTTAGGCTCTGTACACCGCAAATCTGTGTGCTTTGTCTAGCCTTGTTTTGTTATCTTAAAATGCTACCGCGCGTGCACCCGGTAGACTGGTTATTTTTGTGCTTTGGAGGAATAACTGATGTAACACATCACACATGGAGTACCGAAGCTGAGTTCTCAACGAGAGGAGCTGGTTAGCGTGAGCAGAGCTGTAGCAAGTACTGTAGTACACTGTACATCACTGTAGTGAAAATGTGTTGTGCCAATTTACTGTACTATTTTGGTGCCACAGCACTCGATCTAAACCGTGATTTACTGTATCATTTGGTACTGTAGCCTCAATCTAGACCGTTCATTTTTTATTGGACAGTAGTTGTAATAGAATCACAGTGCTCCTCTACATTATTATATGCTAATGTAGAGGATCCACTTCCGCTTCCGGGGTGGCACACATGCCCCAAAAAAAGGGTAGTTTTAGTATTGGCTAACGTCTGGTCGCACAACATACACACACAATTAGGGGCGTACATAATTGTAAGATAAAAGACCAAACCCAAGTAGATGATGCTTTCTGCGCTGCTCGTTCGTCGACATACTGCTGGTAAAAGAGCAAGTGTATGACAGAAAACCCCGTATTGTCATGAGCAACACCACCATCTTCTCTCCAGTGATCTTTTCACTCAACAGAAACTTTGGTGAACACATATACCGGTGTAGCACCAAACACCAGTGTCCTCGCCAACAGCCGCATCTCTCCTCCACGATGCCGCCATTCCCAGCGGAGTACCCAAAAAGGAAGCTCTCCCCTTCTCAAAGGCCACAAATTCTGTCGACATCATCTTCCACTCTCCCGATACGAACAAAGGATTATCGATGATCTGTCACTAAATTGATCTGCAATCGATAATTTACCACTAAGTTGATCTGCAATCGATAATTTGCCATTCCATATCTCACAAACATGTGTCCCTAGCAAATTATCAATTACACATCAACTACTGTTACAAGTTATCAAATCCCCTATGAACCCCACTACCACCAGTAAGGAGACCAGGCCAGAGTTGCATCTTCAGCTCCTAGCAGGCACTCCTTGTTGGAATTACCAACACGAGCAGTTTATAATTCACGTGTAGACTTGTATGCATGCGATCGAAATCTACTGACATTGTGAAAAACTAGCTCGGTGAAGGAGAACAAGGTACTTGTAGTACACACAGCTGTCGCGAGCGAAAAGCCGAGAAGCGGCTTATCACTCCTCGCGCATTGGTGGATCAGTTTCAGTCGTCGGATGAACTGATTCCAATGAGGGCAATCGCGAAGGTCAAAATCACCACGGAATTGACAGTGCAAGCGTTGAATCACTCCTTGTTGATTAATCTTGAGGTGATGGCATTGAAGGCTAATTGTGGGACGGTGAGAAGGGCGTATGTCAACAGTTGTGTGAAGTAGAGGCCGTAGGCAGTGACGACCCACCAGGGGTACGTGGGGTTGTTGGAGCACCGGCTCCACCCGTCGCATCTCCAAGGACTGCCCTAGCACTTGTATTTGCATTTGAAGTCATACGAGCAGCAAGCACCGACTGGTCGCGCCATGGAAGACACAGGCAGCAACGTCCAAAGGTTGAAGACGATTGACTCCATTTTGGGCTGTGTTACACTGGCATTCAGATTGAAGCCTATTAACCTATCTTGCAACGTAGCATGTATCATTTCAGTAAAAAAAATGTAGCATATATCATCTATATACTATGGGGGTCGTACTGCAACTGACTGCCAACTTACATAGGACTCAAACCGGAGTTTAGCTCGCCCTCGCCTCCAACATCTAGCTCAACTGTAATCAATCCAGCATCACTCCTTGGCTCAATCCGCTCCAGTTCTTCAATTGAACTAGCTCAATTCTTGCATAGGTCTAGAAAAATTGTGGGGGATATATTGTATTTAGTGCCTAAAATTTGAGCCTAAATTAATACCTTAGTTGTGAATTAAGTAAATTCGAGTGGTACTTTTGAATTTTGTTTGTGTTTTTTTGAAGAATCAAGCATGTTTTGGAATCTTAAAAGAAGCAGAAAGAAAAGGGAATGAAGGAAGTTGTTAGACCATGTAGTATTTTAGTGATGGATAATTGACAATGTTGGGTACTAAAGTGATTTGTGCTGTGTGTGCGTGTGTGAACTTATGTCAGTCAAGTTGGGAAGAACTTGTGCCGGAAAAATATGTTGTTTTGGTCTTTGTATGTGCAGGGTAACTTGGAGGCGATCGTGGTCTACGGCGGTGACCAGGAGGTGGCTTGGTGCGAAGTCATGGTCTAGAGGGTCGAGGATGCTGGAGGAGATGGTTAGGCTCGAGTTGGGGCGCATAGAGATCAAAGATGGATGATGCGTGTTAGAGCTACGGAGGTGCGGTCTGGAGGCTATAACATGTGACAATTTTGGGTGTCCAAAATTGGACTGGATTGAATTTTGTAATCAGATGTTAAGTTCACATATTGGGTCTTAGTACTAGTGAGTCATACATGGGTTATTAGGGTTGATGACTATAGAGGTATTTAAGTCCTCTGTGTAGACAGGGTTGGAGACTACGGCTGTTAGGGATATACTCGCGAGGGTTTTGGCAAGGTGTGTTAGGCGGCCGCTTCTCTGTTCGGGTGAAGGAACAGAGAAACTATCTGAGAGTCTTGCGGTTGGTGTCTTGTGCCTGGTTGATGGCGGCTTGACTTGTGCCACGGACGAGTAGGTGCTGGTTGCTGGCTGTGGACGTGCACGGCTGGAAAAAAATCATTGGTTGCAGCTGTTGACATGAGGCCGACGTGAGATTGTTTGCATGAGGTGATGTTTTGGCTGCTGTAATGTGTAAGTTGCGGTAGAGTACATGCTGATTTTTCTAGCAGTGAGTCATTACGTGAGGGCTGATGGCAGCTTGACTTTTTTTGTGATTAATGGTGGCTATTGTTTCTCTTGTGAGACTTGATTCCTATACGTGGAGGTGACTTGCTAGTAGTGTGTCAACTTTTTGGGATTAGTTTAATGCTAGTTATGGCTGTACGTGAGGTCTTTGCATCTAGATGTTGGTGTTAATCAAGAGGGGAGACTCTTGCTGTGCGCTTTAGAATACACACGGGTTGTAGGAAACGAAGACACACGTAGCAGGAGGCGAAGCAGGACACGCACACAACTGCAGGAGGTGCACGCTATGGATTTATCTCCACGGTGCGAAAAATCTTATAAAATCATTCACCCCCTCTGATTGTTATTAACAATCCTACAGAAGCAGAGGCCATTTGGGTTCTTGTTGGAGAATAATATGCTTCTGCTCACCTACGTAGGAGTGTGGTTTGTGTGAGTATTTATTCTCGATCAAAAAAAATGTAGAAGTGAACATTGTATGAGTATTTTTCAAGTAATTTGCTTCTAGCATGACCGTCAAATGTTAGGCGAGCACCGACTCAACTGTTGTTATGCGTACGCCATTGGCCGTAGGAGTACAAAAGTCGGCTTAAGACAGTGCGGAAGCCTAGCCCTGTGTAGATGGCCGCCATTTTCATGCTTAAAGGCTGGCCAAGTGCGAGATAGGTTGAAAGCATGAGAAGCAATGGAGAGGTTGCTGTGACTATCAGAGTGGACAACCAAACGTTGCCATCGGCGTCATAATACACAACGGTTCAGGAGTGGCGATAATCTTTCTCCAGACCATTGCCAAAATGTCGAGAAAAACACTCAGCACCACAAACCACAACTCTATTTGTAGATGGAGGAGACAGAGGGTGGAAGAACCTCTCATGCGTTCAACAGTTTTGACGTCAGATTGAACAGAGGGAGGACGAGGGAGAATGGAGTTGTCATTGGGGCGAGGAGCTGGGTGGGATGGGGTGGTGTTGGGCAGGGAAAATGTGGTGGAGAGGGCGCGCGGGGCTATGGCGGACGAGGGGCTGAGGTGGAGGGCATGAGGAGAGGGGAGGCAGTGCGTGTAGGCAATTGCACCGGCCACCGGGGATTTAAACAGTTGGGCTGGGCGTTGGTTTCTTCTATTTTGGAAAGCAGTGGCTGATGTCACTAGCCAATGTGTTTAGGTGTGTTTACGTGAAGCTTATGTTGGCCTAGGGAGAGTGGAGACTGGAGAGGAAGTGGCACCAGAATTTCTAGCCGGGGAGTGATTCTATGGTTGGCATTGTCAATCCCTCGACGGGATTTGCTTTGATCATGGTTGTCATTGTCATGTGGTGACGTTCTCGATGTTTCTTTTTTTTTTTCCTGGCATGGATTTTGATTCGAAACAAAAAATTTAATGCTTAACAACCTAGCCATTCGTGGTCGTGGATGGCCTAATGAACAAGTATGCAAACTCTTGTCAGCACTCAGCAACAAGATGAGACGCCGGGGTGCATCTGTGCAAAGATTGCCCATTCGCCAAGGACGTTTGGCATCGACATCGAGTAATCACGTGGATGGACTTTTAACAAATGTGCCCAGCCAGGGCGATTTCAATACCATCCACATCCGGGATCCATTGGGGGCAAGCTGCCACCCTAAGGGCCTGTTTCGGTTGGACTTTTTTGAAAAGCGGCTTCCGGCTGTGCTGCAGGGCTTTCTGGCTGTAGACTGAACGGCTGAGCTTTTTGATTTGGTGTTTGGCTGTCTAGCTTTTTGGTAAACTGGTTGCAGCTTCTAAGATGTGAAATGTCTGAAATGCTCCTGAAGACAGTAATAGCTTGTTTGATACCGTTTAACGCAATTAACAACATTTAACGATATTTAACAACATTTAATGATATCTAACGACATTTAACAATATTTAACGACAATTGACGACGACTAACGTAATTATTACAATAAACATTTATTATAACAAATAATTATTACAAACAATTGTTAAATAAATAATTATTACAATAGGTGATTATTACATACAATTATTACAGTGAATAATGAATACAAAAATTATTTATTTACAAATATAATGAAAACACACAATTTTTTATCAACTATTATTTCATGGAAAAAAAGGAAAATAATTCATGCCCCCTCCACTTTTTTCCGGGCTTGGGACCGGCATCGGCAGTGTTAGGCATGTTCAAATTAAAATTTAGGATCATTTTCAAAATAGAGTCTACTAGAAATACTTGATATTATGACAAATAAAGTCAGCCGACTAAAATGGACTACTGCACCAAACAGATCTTAGTGAATAATAGTACATGTTTTTTCGTTCTTTACATTCTAATTGAAGCATTGCCCTGAATACTAGCATTTACATTATGTGTGGAAATTATTCCACTGGTAGTTTTTGATCAGAATTCTGAGGCTTTGATCCAAGTGGCATCTAAAATTACAAACCATTTCTTGCATGTAAACTGATTATGTAATGCTTGTCTCACAACATTGACAGATAAAGATGCCATGATTGCAGAGTAAGCAAAGCATAAAAAAGGAATGAGCTGTTTCAAGTGCATGGCCTGAACAAAGTACTTATCAATTGAATAATCAACAACCTCAGCTAACATGAAATACACAATACTTGTCACTTATCAGGAAGCAGGGACATAACTGCTTTTCTAATGCAAAAACTAGAGAGAAAACATATGGATGAAATATATAACCTATAGAACCATGGACAATAAACTCCTCTTTGATAAGCCAGGTTTTCAGATATCAACTCTGACAGAGTATAAGCCAATATCATGCCAACTTACAAGATGTAAAAACTATGCTTATGAGCAATGGATAATTACAATAAGAGTAGCTACTTATAGGATGAGTAGTTCAATTTTTTTTTAACTCAGGAGCTATTAACAATAAGAGTGGCTTATCTTTATGTTAGCTAATGTCAAATAACACAAGGACAAGTTGAAATTATCAAAATAAAATACTGCTAATATATTAGCCATTTAGGTAAAACTATTGACCTATCAATCCATCATTCAATCTTCATCACTTCATGATAATAACAAGCCATCAGATAACAATAAACAGAATGTCATCAGATTACCACAAAGTTGCACAATCCATCAAGCATCTCCTACTCATCATCCATCTAATATCATCAAACCAAATATAGCACTAGGTGCTGCTAGCTAAACAAGCTTAAGGAATTTTGATAGCACATAATGCAAAATTTCAGTATGGCATTTGACAGAAGTACAATTTGAACCATTCACAAGCAAACAATCGATTCCTAACCCATAAAAACCAGAATTTTATTGATCATATGTCACTACTTTGACCTCAAAGCAATCATGAATTGGATGCTCAATGCCCAATTGTTCTAGTGTGCAATCATATGCCTGAATTGTAGATTGAGGGCGTTGTGGAATTGGATGCTCAATGCCCAATTGTTCCAGTGGTGCGGGAGGAGCGGCGCAGTGGTGGGGGAGGAGGGGGAGAGGAGGGCGCCGCGCGCGGGGAGGAGGGAGCCGGGGAGAGGAGGGTGCCACGCGCGGGGAGGAGGACGGCAGCGGCGTGAGCCGGCGAAGGAGGAGGAGGCCGGAGGTGAGGATGGAGCCGGGGGAGGACGACGAGGAGGCGAGCGTCGGGAGTAGAGGAGGGCGTCGGGGGTGGAGGAGGCGCGCGGGAAGATGGGCCGGGAGGGCGAGGCGGCGGGCGGGAGGATGGGGCGGAGAGGGCGAAGAGGAGGTGGGCGGGGTGAGATCTAGATCCGAGGAGGCGCGCGGAGGTGGAGGAGGGCACCGGGAGGATGGGCCGGGAGGGCGAGGAGGAGGCGGGCGGGAGGATGGATCCAGGGAGGCGAAGGAGGCGGGCTTGAGATCCGGTCCGGATCTCACGAGGAGGAGGTGCGCCGGGGAGGAGGGCGCAGGGGAGGAGGCTGCGTGGGGAGGAGAAGGGGCTCGGCCGCGTGGGGAGGAGGAGGGGCTCGCCGGCGGGGAGGAGGAAGAGGAGGGGCTCGGGGCGCGGGGGAGGAGGGCGTCGGGGAGGAGGTGCGTGCCGGGGAGGAGGAGGAGGGACGGTGCCGCGTGGGGAGGAGAAGGGAGGGGCGGCGCCGGTGGGGAGGAGGAAGAGGAGGGGCTCGGGGGAGGAGGACGAGGCGGGCGGGAGGAAGGAGGCGAGGCATGGGGTTGGGGAGGTTAGGGTTTGGCGCGAGGAGGTGGGAGGGGTTTTGTGCGATGGCAATCGGCTGGTAAATTACCAAGAACTTCGGGGGTAATTTGGTAACAGCGGCTGCGGGAAGCGGCGGAAGCGCCTCGCGGGCGGCTTTCGGCTTCCGGCTTCCTCACGTTCAATAAGAAAGCGACTTCGGAAAAAGCCACTTCGAAAAGCCAACCGTTTGGTTCAACTTCTGGCTTTCTCGGCCGAAAGTCGGAAGCCGAAGCCGAACCAAACAGGGCCTAAGTCCTCTGCGAGGAAAAAGCGGCGAGATTTCTGTGGTATGGGTCAAATACCGTATGGCGAACTGGTGATTAGAGAAGACATATTCCTAAGGAGGGGGCAAAATGCAAAGAAAGAGAAAAGAAACTCAAAAACTAGTAGAACCCTTAGCCTACCGGTGAGAGCGCCGAGAGGCCGGCTGGTCGGAGAGCGTGAGGTGGCTGCTGCTCAGCTCGGCCGCCGCCAAAGATGTTCTCGCCGGCGATCAGGAAGCCCCAACTCCTCCACCGCAGAGACAAGGAGGACGCGTCCCCTTCGCCTCCTCCTCCTGCTGTCCCCTACCACTCCCCGTCGCCTCATGGATTCGCCGTCCCCGACCGCCCGGCCACCGGCACCCCGGCCCCATGGACCTCCTCCTCCCTCCTTTCCAGGTGCCCCTTGCTCCTCACCTGTCTTTGATTTCACCAAAATCACCGCATTTCACCGTATGGTCAGTATCTAATTGAGGCACCAGAAGCGAGCGATGCGCAGGAATCCTTTTGCCTCCTTCATTGCAGTAGTCTAGTGCGTTTACTTCAGATCACGGAGCTCTGATATTTCTACATTTTTGTTTCTTTGTCTCAGATCACGGAGAGACGAACTTCTTGGATCCCTCTATGACCTTGCAAAACAAATTTTGGAGGAAAAAAAAACTGTATCAGGTTTGGTTTAACTCAACATCACTATTTGCTTAATTTATCTTTTGCAAGTTCATGTTGTCGGTTGATTTGCCTGGTCGATTATCGTATTTGTTCTATTTGATAGTTGGTCTTCATTCTCTCAGAAAATAATGTGGTTACCTAGTAAAGGCATAGGCTTATTTGTTGTAAAATTAGCGTTTTTAGTAAATATTCAGAACTAATTCCACCAGTAATTATCATAATTAAACCATATTTTCAGTATGTAAATGACAAAAATGACATATAAACATTTAATTTCTTCATATCAATTAAACAAGACAATATGCTCAGAAGATAGATTTTAACAACAAAAGAAATCAGCATAATGCTAAGATTCAGTTTGTTTGTTTATTGCTCTCAAATATTGGGTTGCTTAAGATTTAATCTTGGTCTCCTCGCCACTTGAGTCAAAATTCTATCACAAATTAAATATGACAGTTACTCTGAAATAAATTAGGCCTTGAGCTTTATATAAAATCTTCCTTTGTCTAATAGTCACTTTAAAACAAATCATCAGTTGCGAGTTCACTATCAATATTTCAATTGAAACAGCTACATAATATTTCAATTGACAGGAATGTAAACAATGACTGAACAATAATAACAATGAACCACAGTGAGCCGAAGCTACTAACAGAATGGAGCAAAGTGACCAGACAGCATCAACGGAATGAAATAGAGTGATCAGATGAGCATGAATAATATGACAAAATAGAAAAACAGCAAGTTAACTTTTAGGTCAACACCAATTTATATCAAATTGTCGTATATTCAATTATCACAATGACCCCAACTCCTCATCGAGCTTTAATCCGAGTCCACAACATTACTAAGCAATATCTCTCAGTGCTAGAGTCAATCAAATCAACACAATTTGAAACTTCTACTAGCACAACACATATGCAAAGTAATGCAAAAAATGGAAAACAACAATACTCACGATGCGGATGGCACTCAAAACCATCGAGCAGTAAACTGGGCAAGGCACGCCGAAGGCGTTGACTCAGAAAACCAATCGCCCCGCTGTGCTGTGGTTGAACAGACGAGGTTGCCAAATATACAATGCCAATTCGCAATCCGAGACACACGAAAATTGCGAAGTCGATGTACAGAGAAATGCCGCACAAGAGTCAATCACAGTGCATTGGCTGAATGCACCCACAGAGCACCAAGAACAAAAAAACCGAACCCTTCTTCCTCACCATGATCAAGCAAGAGTCGGCTGGAGTCAAGCACAAGCGCAAGTCCACCACTACACACCCAATAGAGGGGTTGCAAGAGGGAACTAGCCGAATGCGCAAGGAGGAAGTTCCGGACCGCACCACCGACGGAGTCGAGTCACCACGACAGAGCAGTAGCTCCAAAGGCCAAAACCTGAAGCTCAACCGGAGGAGAAAAAGAACTACACAAAAATGGGAAAACTCATTGATTTCGGGGATTAAGAAAAGAGAGGAGAGGAGGTGCCTTAAGAAGAAGAGGAGGAGGCCACGACGCTGCCAACAGTCGACGCGAGATCTACACGAACCGCCCTAGTCGTGCCTTCGCCCTTGCCTACGCCGCCGCCAGAGAAGGGGAAAACCCCATCCCATGCACGCTGTGGTTGGAGAACCAAAGTCTCCAACCCATATCTCCTCAAGCCTCCCAATGAAAGGTGGGCCTTGCCATTTTCTTTTCTTTTATTTTACATTTTCTTCTTTTTCTCTAATTGAGAAATTACCAAAATGGCCCTCAATTTACAACATTATTTAAGTGACGACTTAGTGTTCTAACCAAAATGGTGGATTTATGAGGTTTTGGCCCTGTTTATTTAGGCTTAGGATTTTTGGCTTATAGCTTAAAGCCAGCTTTTTGGCTTAATATGCTTATAAGTCCATTAGCTTTTAAGCCAAACTATGGTGTTTGGTAATCTGACTTTTTATAGGATGTCGGCTTATTGAGTTGTGTGTGAAGGATAAAAAGTCTGAATTGTCCTGTAGGGTTTAAAGGGCATTTTTAAACATGTATTTAAACTTATTTTTGCATGGGATTTGTAAATACGACGATACGTGCAAGTGTACATATCAAACAGAATAGATTTAGCTCGTACGAGCATGCGTGTGTGTACCATGGCCTATCCAAATAAATTGCAAATCTCAACATCTATCGAAGATATATATCTAAGAAGACCGAAGTATAATAGACAACCTATTCATAGGAAGATATCACTCGCCCGTGCATGCATGTATTAATTTTGGATATTGCTTGGTGTATGCTTTTCGCTGATGATATAGTGTTAATTGATGAGAGTAGGATAGATGTCGTTAGGAATCTGGAGATGTGGAGGAAGACCTTAGAATCAAAGGGCTTTAGACTTAGCAGGACTAAAACTGAGTATATGAAGTGTGACAAAAAAGTCCCTCAAAAGTTAAAGGGTAAGTTCTATAGGATAGCGATCAGACCTGCGATGCTATATGGAGCAGAATGCAGGGCGATTAAAAGACAACATATACAGAAGATGAGTGTAGCGGAGATGAAGATGCTGCGGTGGATATGTGGCCACACAAGGCGAGATCGAATTCGCATTGAGGATATACGTGATAGGGTGGGGGGTAGCACCAATTGAAGAGAAGCTTGTCTAACATCGTTTGAGATGGTTTGGATATCTCCAACCGGAGGTCTTCTGAGGCACAGGTACGTAGTGGAATTTTAAGATGTACTGAAAATGTAAGAAGAGGCAGAGGTTGACCAAGACTAACGTGGAAGGAAACAGTTAAAAGAGATTTGAGGGATTGGAATGTAGCTGAAGAATTAGCTTTGGATAGGAGCACATGGAAGTTAGCGATCCACGTACCGGAACCATAAGAAGGTTTCGGGGCGGTGTTTTAGGCTCTCGGCTCAGATGGCAGGATGTATGGTTTAGGGTTTTAGCCTTGTAGGTTTTTTTATCATTATTATTTTATTTTATTTTATTTGCAAGGCTTTCGTCTCTTTGACCTTGAGGTGGTTTCATTCCTAGCCTACCCCAAATTGTTTGGGAGCAAAGGCTTTGTTGTTGTTGTTGTTGCTGCGTAATGAAAGAAATTAATATAGAAAGTCAAATATTAGACAACCAAACAAAATAACACAGTAACAATATTATTCGATCATATATGATGCAATTATCTTATCACCGCAAGATGTACATATCATATTAATGTAATATATTTATCCTTTTGCAGCCATTAAAGAAGTAGCAATACTATCACGAAAGACACTAATATCTCTATCATTGATTGCTGATCCATTGACACTGTGCCCTCCAAATGATCCAGTTTGTGTATCGTTTGGATCATAATCTTCGTCAAGATCATATCTCCCAACAAGATTCTCCATTTCATCTTCAACACGCCAAAAGAACATACAGGGTAGGAAAAGAAGTGCATTGACCTCCAGTGTAGGAAGGCAAATGGTCTACTTGGCTGATCATATCCTTGAAAACAGTTTCAAATGGCTCTACAACCATTACTCCAGAATTCATTCTTTCAGAATGCTTCAAGTTTCCACAGAATTTCCCACACTTGAAAAGATCCTCAATACTTTTCAGAACTACAGTATCTGCATCAAGATAAACAACAGCAGAAACACCAACCTTTTAGAACAATAACAAAAATGAAATGAAAGCCATCGAAGGAAATGCTTTTGAATGACTAAAAATAGTCAAAATGGTGTAGAATATACCTTTTTTGTAGCTTGTCATGTTGAATATCTTTAGCTTGGTGTACACACCCCCAAAACCTCTTTGGCCTTACTTGATTAGGGTTAGCCAGTAAAGTTATACGCTTCACAATCGATCCATCTGCCTGAACTTTATCTAAGGTTAGATCTAGGCTGGATTAGACTGAAACAAGATCTGCAACACTTGAATGTCAACAAAACATATAAGGAGCGCTGAAACTACTTTGCAGATTGTGTTGATCATAATGAGGATTAAAAATCAATGTCGTGTGGTGTCTTCTAAAGTAATATGGGTTGACGATTTTTCCATCCAATTCCACACAATTCTACACGAACCTATCCTAAATTGTGAACAATTTTGCAGTGGATCGCAGTGAGGACCCCTAAACTAAAGTACGCAGCTAAAGTGCGCAACAAAAGCCTCCTCACATCTCTATTCCAATTTTACACAGCTTTCCACTAAAAGTGCTTCACAAAGCTACTGATTCACCAAAAGTGTTCAGATATCCCAACTAAATTCCTCGAGTGGAGCACACACAAACCTCAAGGAGCTTCTGCGAGTAGTCAGAGATGCTGTCGGAGACGAGCACGAGCATGTCGCGGCGCGTGCCGGTGTCGCAGATGGACTTGCCCAGGACGCGCACACTGAGGACGAACTCGTCGCCATACAGCAGCATGACATAGGCCTCATCGAGGCCGGATCCGGCGCCCCCGATGGGATCTCACCGTGGCTTCCGCTTCGCGAGGAGGGCTAGCGGCGGAGAGCCCGCGCGACGTAGTGGAAAGACGTGGCTTGAATCGGAGGAGAGCAGAGGGGAGGCGGCGGTGTTGGGGAGAGGGGAGGGGAGGGGAGGGGAGGAGGTGTCGGTGGGGGGAGGAGATGGGAGGCGGCGTCGGGTGTGGGAGGCGAAGGGGAGGGGAATAGAACGGGCGGAGAGGAAAAAAATAAAAGGGTTTGCACTTATATACGAATGACATTTTGAGGGTAATTTCAACGAAATTCAGTGGCAAAGGGATATTTCATTCCGCAAAAGCCAAAAAAGCATCTCTCTCATGGCTTATAGGTTTAAAATAGCTTAAGCTTTTTATAAACTGGATGAAAAAGTCATCCCTTTGTTTAGATTTAGGTTTTTTTGCTTTTAAGCCAAAGAAAAAGCCTAAATAAACATGCCCTTTGGCTTGATGTCATATGTATGCAATAGTAGTTCTGGGACCACTTTGATATTTAGGTTGCCACCTTTTCAGGATTGAATCCATGATTTCCAATTGCATCAATGTTCGGATGTAATTTTGATAGTTAGCTGCTTGGTTGGTTCTTCGATTGATTTCCCCTTAGTTCATTGTATTGAGTATGAACTATAGATCATGGTAATCTATGATCATAGAACAAGTATTCTGTGGTCAGCTGCCATGAATGTAAGTTTGTATGTATTAACATAATAGGTAATAGGTTGACATTAATTAACAAAAGGCAGTTTGTCATGGGCCGGTGTACTGTTTATGTGTTACTGTTAACCGCCCACACTTATTAGGAACGATTTATTATTTAGGAATCTATCTATTAGGTGTTTGTATTATCTATTAGTTAGACAAATTATTATTAGATTGGATTGTTAGAGATAAGTTTCTTTATAGATTATTTTTTAGGGGTCAAGTCGGGTCGTCCCTATAAAAGGGATTAGCATGTATCCATTATCAATTAAGCAAGAGTGATGAATTAATCTAGTCTCCCTTCTAAGATTCTATCATCCCAGTCTATAGTCTACTCTCTCATCCCACTAAGCCGACGCTGCCCAGTGTGGGACCCGGAAATTGAATCCGTTTCAAGTCAAGAGATTATGCCATAGGCATAGCTCTTATCAGGAAACGAGCACAATTTCAAATTTCGGATATGTGTCTCGCATTAGCTCCCAAGATTAATGGCTAATACGCACATATCCTGAACAATATTGTACACACTCATACACAAGTCATATATTATTAAAAGGTAACTTACATGGCTAGGACTCATACATAATTTACACAAATGGCCAAACGAACACAAGAACGTGAAGATACGCTGCAGTGTAGAGGAAGAAAAATCGAGTGCATCTACTCGGGCAAGAGGATGAGTTCGGGGTTTTAATGGTCTTCCACGACTGCAAATGACACAACGTCGATTCGTGGTATCAATGGATGGGATGACAAGCTCGATGACGAGATTACGTGGCCTTGCATGCACGGGAACGATCGGTGCAATGCCACCTCCTGCTTGGCCGCGCGGGAGCTGGCACGGTGAAACAGCGCGGAGAAGAAGTGGGCGCGAGCGAGCGGCTCGTCGATGGCGGCAAGAAGCGGCGCGATCGGTCGGCGTGGCGAGTTGGTTGGTTCGATCCAAACGATGGCTCGAGTCACAACAGTGCATTTGGGCTTGGGTTAGGTTAGACTGTTGACTGATTTTAAATCTAAGCCTCTACTTTGACCGAAGGTTAAAAATTAGCAAATAAATTTATAAAATTATGAAATTTCTTAGGGAGACTACTGGGATGATATAGAATCCATATAAATTTTCAAATACCACTGTTCGTGATTTAATTGCGTATTTGAATTCAATAACCGAATAGATTTATAAGTTTGGCATAGATTTTTCTCAAGGTCAAATTCAACTCTAAAAATTTGAAAAAAATCATATTAATTCATGATAATTAATCTAGTATTTGAATAAATTATTTTCCAGAGGTCTTTACAAACATTAAATTCAGTTTTCTTTTGGAGTTTCAATTTAAGTTACAAATGGTTCTTTGATTTGAATATTTCCAATGCAACAATTTATGTATATGCTCCAAAATGACATGTATGCTTATGAGATGCATTCAACTTCCATTTATTGAAATTGGGGCTGTGACACCCGGCCTTCTTTCTGGCGGTGTTTACCCTGTTATGAACTAAAGTTCATGACATTTGGTATCAGAGCAGTCGATCCCTTTCCACGACTTTTGCTACCATGGTTATGGCGAAAGATCAGACCATCAGATCTGCCGCCGAGTCAGTGGCTATGATAAAAGCTAATGCCAACAAGATGACCATGAGTACCAACGACAACGGCAAGAAGATGGCGGCTATCTTCCTCGACATGCATACTACTTTAGAGAAGATGATTGCGGATCAGAAGGAGAAGAAGGCGCAACAAGAGGCGGAGGCAGCGTTGTTTCCAGCAGCCACAGCGACGCTGTCGGGACTTGTCGTGATGTTGTCGCATCTTGCTGTGGCAGTAACAACCTTGTCGAGACCTGCCGTGGTGTCACCGAAGCCTGCCACGGCCGAACCAAAACCTTTAGCGGTGCTGCCTAAGTCTGTTGTGGCAGCTACCGTACTTCCATGTCTTACCGTGACGCTGCTGAAGCCCGCCGCGGCCCTGCCAAAGTCTGTCATGGCCACCGCGACGCTGCTAAGGTTGTTGCCATGCCTGCCACAGCGACCAGTGAGTTTGCCGCAACCACGCGTGGAGGTAACGATCTCCAAGGAATCATGTAGCCATCGCAACCTTTCGTCAACATGTGGTTTCCTAGGGCTTCAGCCATGGCCGCCACCACAGCTCGAGGATGAGTTGTTGCGAGGGGGGGAGTAGCTGTCATGGGCCGGCGTACTGTTTATGTGCTACTGTTCACACGTGAATAGTACCCGCCCGCACTTATTAGGAACGATTTATTATTTAAGAATCTATCTATTAAGTGTTTGGTATTATCTATTAGGTAGGTAAGTTATTATTAGATTGGATTGTTAGAGATAAGTTTTCTTATAGATTATTTTTTAGGGGTCAAATCAGGTCGTCCCTATAAAAGGGATAGTATGTATCAATTATCAATCAAGCAAGAAAGATGAATTAATCTAGTCTCCCTTCCATGGTTCTATCTGTTAGAGATATGTTAGAGATAGAATAGGGAGTCTTTTATATTTCCTTATCTGTACCCTTGTACACCCTATATATATTGCCCATTGGGTCTCTTCAATATACACACAATATTCATAAGTGTTTGCTCTGATACAATGTTATGAATATTGTGTGTATATTGAAGAGGCCCAATGGGCAATATATATAGGGTGTACAAGAGTACAGATAAGGAAATATAAAAGACTCCCTATTCTATCTCTAACATATCTCTAACACCCCCCCCCGCAAATGCAAGGCATATGCAATAGCATTGCATTTGGAAAGGGTTGACACTAAAATATGAAAAATCCAAAGTCCGAGTTTTGATAATGTCGTCGTAGCATGCAGCTCTTGAAAAATATGTCGATAAAAGACCTCCTCCCATCCGTGGTCGTGCGACAGCCCATAAAGCACAAGGTGCGGAAGCAAAGTCGACCGCGGCAACATGAAGATGATAAAACCGACAAAAAGAGAAAATTGTCAAGTTGAATAGTAATAGATAGAAGCATGACAGTGCAGATCGAAGCCCAAGACGGCGGCGACGCAGTGCACAAGAAGCGCAATAGAGATACAGTGCACATGAAGCGCAACAGAGACGCAGTGCACAGGAAGCGCAACAGAAACGAAGTGCACAGAAGCGCAACAGATGTACAGTGCAAAAGAAGCGCGACGCAATGCACAAGAAGCGCGACGGAGACGCAGTGCAGAAGAAGCGCGGCGCAAGGCACAAGAAGTACACCAAAGACGCAGTGAGAAAGAAGCGCGACGGCCTTAAAAGCTTGGAGCGACGGATATGCAGCGGCTCGAGGAAAAGAACAGCGGCTGCTACCATGCAAAGAAATTCCTATACTTCTATAACTGACAATAACTTTATGGACTCGCATGGCTCAGACGAACTCATAGATAAAGAGTTACAGACTTGGATGGACGCAGCGGAATAAAAACGACACAAAGGATAGCTAGCAGTAGAAGTAGGAATAGCTAGCAGCAAAAACAAGGAATAGCTAGCACAGCAAGAATAGCTAGCAGTCGGCAGCGACAGCATGCAAGCAATCGAACGACCAATCGGGAGCCAGCACAACCCAACCATCTCCATTCTCCAGGGCCTTCCGATTATTCTACCAAGCAAAAACCTGTACCAAAGAAGTGATGACCAGCAGCCCACCCGGTCAAACAAGGACCGGCAAGGCTTCGAGAGAAGCCTCCACTCCAAATAGCAATCAACAGCAAGCACCAGCAATCAAGCAAGAGCCAGCTTCAAGAGAAGCAAAGCTTCAAGCGAAGGAGCAACGACGGCTTGGCTGAAGTCGAGGCAGGAGGCAACGGGCTGAGCCCATTCACCATCTAGGCGATGCCGCATCCTCTAGGTGACAGCCTTGCAGAGGAGCAGAAACGAGGAGGCCGCCTGGCGATCGGATCTCCAACGAAGGCTTCGATCTGCGTCGTGGGCAGATCTGGACCGTGGCAATCCAAGAAGACCTCGGGCGCGTGCGGAGTTCGGGTCGACGTGACGACGAGCATGAGTCCTCCTCGAAGCAGCGATGAAGACGAGGCACAAACCAGAAGTCGAGGCGCATGGTGGAGAAAAGCCTAGACGATGGTTGGAGGCGAGCTTCGAGCGCGCACGGAGCAGACGCGATGCACACGGCGCCGCATTTGGGTGGAGCGAAGCCCCCACAAGCAGAGGTCGCAGCGAGCGCAGGCGGAGCAGCCAGGCTCCGATGGCGCGGGGAGTAGCTGGGCTTGGGTGCCGGGTGAAGATGCTGACGCCAGGTGAAGACGAAGCAGTGACTCCAGATCGAGGCGACGCCGGACAATAGAAGGCCGGCAAATCGATCGGGGCGACGCCACAAGAACCAGCGGTTCCGAGCGGCGACGGCTCGGGAGTCCCGCAGGACAGCACGGGCGGCGACGAGAGGCCGCCCCCAGGAGCAGAGATAGCTCCTCCCGGGGGCAGCGCGCAGCGGATGACGAGCGGCGGCTAGGAGGAGGCGTCGACGGCTGTAAACCCTAAACCTAACCTTTGCTCTGATACCATGTTATGAATATTGTGTGTATATTGAAGAGGCCCAATGGGCAATATATATAGGGTGTACAAGGGTACAGATAAGGAAATATAGAAGACTCCCTATTCTATCTCTAACATATCTCTAACACTATCATCCCAGTCTATAGTCTACTCTCTCATTACACCAAGCTGATGCTGTCCGGTTTTCTTCCTGGCGATGTTTACCCTGTTATGAACTAAGGTTCATGACACAGTTTCTGCTAGAATGGTAGTTCAAATCACAAAGAAGCATGTCAAAGGTCCATTTGGACGATTCACAATTTAATTTAAGGCAGCAGTTTTCTGGATTATCCATTGGTCTACTGCTGTTATCAGTTTTTTAACATCATACTTATACTTGGCTGTGTATGACTGCTGTCAAGTTTGGCACTTTGATATTTGCAGTACTGCTTGATCTTAATACGGAATACCTAATATTTGTGTGTATCTGTCAGGAGTCAAGAGAAGGCACTGGCAATCTGGATCTGAAAGAATGTATATTTAGAGAGGTTACTTCTCCTATTTTGGCAACAGCCAATCGGCATGAAGGGTACCAAACATTGCGGCATATTTGCTAGGATTAAGTACATTGTTCGTCCCTCAACTCTTACCCTAGTTTAATTTCCGTCCCTAAACTGTAATACCGGATAAAACGTGTCCTCGAATTATCAATACCATGCAAAAACCGTCATATAATCCTTTTAAAGCCGGTTTCGTGCCACGTGGAAAAAAGAAAGCTTTCCCTGTGCCACCAGGGTGTCCACGCTGGCGACGCTTCTTAGTCAACAACATTCTCTGGAAACCTTGTCCCCTCCCGATCAACGAGAGTAGCGACGGTCAAAGCTTCTCGCGACAAGCCCCACCCAGTGCGTGTCTTCTTCCTCCCTTCCCTCGGTGATCTCCGGCAAGAGCGGCGCCAGCACCACCGGAGTCCATTGACGCGACCGAGCTGAATCGCCAAGGATCCTGAGGCGGAGGAGGAGTGGAAGGCCCCATGAGCCTCACGGGCTCCACCCTGGAGGCGGCACTTCTGGCGGTGGGCGCGGCCTCGATGCCGCGGGGGACCATCGCCTGCTCTACTGCAAGGGCGCCGGGAGGCTCGTTGCGCTCGACGAAGCTCGCGCGGGACATGACATCGGCGGCGGCGTCCTTTGCGGGTGCCCCCCCTGCGTCTGTCAAGTTTGTTTCGAGACCAGTACAATAAAAACATGTTATTGTATGTATCTTGTGTTAAGGGCTAATTGGCGATGCTATACTATATGTTTACTGAAGCATGGATAATTTGCCGACGTTTAGCTTGCAAGAAACAGTGCTGCTGGGTTCCCTCAACTCTGTCTTCAGCTTTACTAGTTCTTGGAAGAATGACGCAGAGGCGACGAAGTTGACAGGAATCTACTGAACTTCAGAGAAGGTCAAGAGTTCTGAACCGTTACGAGCTACAATGAATCTTCAGAGAAGTTCAGAAGAAAAACAGAGACTCGAGAGATTGTGCCGCGCAATACGAACTGCAACTTTTCAGTTCCTACTGGTATCCTTGTTGATAGCTCTGGCTACACCATAAATGTTTTTCAGTTGTGTATTCTGTTTTGCATGTTTCACCATTGAAGTAGGAAGTAAAGTCTGCATGTTAGTTTTGGTAGCTATTAGCAGTTATGGTAGTCGTGGGAGGCATGGTTATTCCGGATCGTGGAATCATCCTGAGTAATAACCGGGCCATTATTTGCATGTCACTAATTACTTGTAATCAGCAATGAATAAAAGGAGGAAAACAGAAAAGCTGCATCAGGGGCTGCGCAGCACAATCGCTGTCTCTCTGCTTTCTACGAAATGCTCTGAAATTCAGTTACTGTAGCTCACCCGAAAACATCAAAACTCTGAACTTCTCTGAAGTTCAGTAGATATTTGACAATTGTATCGGAGGAGGAACACACACACTCTGCAATCAATAGGGAGGATCCAGAGTTGGGGCAATTTTCTTCTGTGTTAACTCTGAATACGACAATACAAAGACATGCTCCTTGCGACTCGGTCATGCCCAACTAATGCACGACCTGATCAAAAAACACAAACGAACTAGTCAAGTTCTGCGCCATGCACGCAGGGCATGCGCATACACAAAGATATAACTCCAGGTTTGGATTAAACACTAATAGGGTTGTCAAGTGCTTCTTCCTCGTCATTGGAGGCGGTGAGGCCGACGCCTTCCTCCCACGCCCACCTCACGTACTGTGTCTTTCCGCCGTACGCCTCCAAGTTGCTGTCCAAGCTCAGCAGCAGCCGCAGTGCCGCGTCGCCTCCACAACCACCCGGTCCAGCGCCTTGAAGACGCACTCGTCGAAGCGGCCGGGGGCGAGCTGGAGGGCATTGTAGCCGCCATCGTTGAAGGCCCAGGTGCGGCACACGGTGAGGCCCATCGCGGTGCCGGTGCGGGACACGCTGTAAGGGAAGTGGGGTGAAGGGAGCGGGAGGGCGAGGCGTTCGGCGCCTTTGAGGGCGTCGATGAGCAGGAGGAAGCCGCGGGGCGCACGAGGAGGATAAGGTGGCCGCGGGAGGAGGAGAGGAGTCCGGTGTCGTGGGCGGCTCGCGATGCCGGGCGCGCGGCCGTGTTCGGAGGGCACCACCGTCGGGGCAAGTGCGAGCGGCGGAGAGAAGGTGGACAAGAAGCGTTCGCCAGCGTGGACGCCTCCTCCGCCTCTTCCTGGACGCCTCCTCTGGCCCACGGTCGGCCACCACCCGAAGAAATCGCTGGAACCACCATCCCCTCCGCCTCCGGACGATTCAAGCTCCACCGCCGCCATCTTCTCCTCGGCGCCCCTCGGATCAATTCCTCCCGTCTGGAGCACCACACCGACAACCCGACGCCTCCCCAACCGCCGGCCGAAGCTCCCCACCGTCCTAGGCGGCCGCAGCCGTGAACCACCCCACGCCGTCCTGGCCTCTCGTCGCTGGCCTCCTCCAGTGCTCCCTTGCCTCCTCGGACATCACGGTGAGCTTCCATGTACCTCCCTCGTGCTCATGCTCGCCTCCCCTTCCCCTCCCCTCGCTCCGGCCGCCGGCTTCTCCTCGGCACCATCCCGGTCGCGATGTCGCCTCCCTCGGCCTCCTCCCCACCCCAGTCACCCGTTTTGCCGACCCTCGCCGCCTCTCCGGCTGCTGCTCGACGCCGTCCAGCCCACCGCCTAGCGCCTCCCCCTGGCTTCCTCTGTTGGCTAAGCCTCCCTCCTCTCTGCTTCCTCTTAATCCCCCTCTCACTCTTGTGTGCCAGCGTGGACGCCCAATGGCAAAAGAAAATATTTTCTTTTTTTCACGTGGCACGAAATCACCTTTAAAAGGAGAACATGACGGGTTTTGCACGGTTTAGAAACTTCGAGGACGCGTTATACCCGGTATTGAACTTCAGGGACGGAAATTAAACTAAGGCAAGAGTTGAGGGACGAAGAATGTACTTAATCCTATTTGCTATGATATCAGTGATATGGTTCTCCTACGCAATCTTATGGTATAATCACATGACCATAGCCCAAATTTGTCTCAGATCATCTTTCTACTGCTTGAAGCCTTGAACGTTGAGTGCATCATGCAGGAGATAACATATCATATTTTTTTCAACGACCTAGCATATGAGATTAGATTATTCACTTTCTGCCAAAATCAGTTATAGGACATGGTTTTTATGTCGATCTTGTGTTGCAGCATGACAGTGTTGGACCTCATGGGGGATTCAGTTTCTACATTTTTAAACAGCTAATCAACAGCCATCAGTATGCTAAGCTGTTAAGGCTGGGCAAAGAATTCCAGGAAGAGCTAGCTAGTTTTCTGAAAGACCGGAATGATCTTCTGTGCTTTCATGAGATATGCTTAAACCAGTTCTTTTGTGCTTCAGAGACTCTTCATACCTGTGCTCTGCTTGCGAGTCCTGAGGAAGATGTTGACCTCACAAGCAACAGAAAGCCGCTGTCCTTTGTTGAAAGAAGACATCTTCTCTATCCCTCTAAAATTGCTGCAACAGCAGGTTAGTTGTTTCTTCTGTTCCACTTTCCTGCTATACGAAGTCTGTGCACTGAAAACAATAATTCGGGAAGTTGCACTCTTAGATGTTGTGGTTCATAAAAAGGGTGATATTCTCCGCATATCATATTCTCCGCATATCATACGGGTTTTATGCAAAATAGGCTTCCGATATCTTTTTGATGATGGATAACAGTAGTTTATGAAGTGCTAAGTTTATGCGAGGAATTCCACATGATTCTATCCATCATTTAAGTAGTTTTACATGCTTGGGACTTATATGCCTCTGTGCAAGCTCTTGCACAGTCTCATGTGGCATGCCGCTCAGCATTTTATCATGATAAAAAATTTCTTTCCTAATTCTACTGAACTTTCCAGCCTACCCCAACTTGTTTGGGACTAATGGCTTTGTTGTTGTTGTTGTTTGTTTTTTGTAATTCTACTGAACTTTCCACAGCATAGGAAATGCCGGAATACTGATTGCCTGAGGATTATTTTAGCGAATGGAACATAATTTTGCCTCATTCTTCTGTATTAATTCCTGTTTAGCAGATGACAGGAGTTTTAAAATTTTGTTTTCTATTTCATGGATAAATGGGCTCCTGATAAATTGCAAATTTTAACAAGTAGGTACGCAATAAGGATATTGATTATGAAGTGAAGGTTACACGGATAGATGCTGATATCTGGATTCTAAAACTACATGTGAATTGTTTTAAACAGAAAAGTTCATGTTGTATTTCTGTTTTCTACTCATGATATGTGCTTCTGAACTTCAATGTAAAAATGCTATGTTTTTGCATACTCGCCTAGTCGCCTTTACACGCACACCCAATGTTGGTAGGGCTAGGAGCCCAGACCCAGGGATGGATCTACATCTGTGTCCTCTCATGACTTTATATGTTCCATAGTTAGATGCATGACGGTATTTCCAACTCCTAGAAAGTTATATAGTTTTGTCTTATTTATCTTTAATTAAAGTATATCTAAGCTGTACAAAAGAGGGGAAACCCTGCAGGATGGCATTTAGATGGATACGTTGTCTTTTCGAATGAAGTAGGAATGAACAGCTGACCAAATTAATTTTACCCTTTTCTTTTCTTTACAGGACGATATTGTTCAGCATGATCTAGAATATGCACAGGTCTGCAAATATACAAGCAAGCTACTTCGTCCATCAGAACTGATTTAGATGTGCCTGAAGAGAGGCCAAGAGCTTTCTCTTAACGCTTTTGAAGGGTCTGCTTTGCCTTTTTTTAACTTGAGCTTTGCCCTTGATAAGCTTAAGCTAAGGCGCAATGGAATGTTTTCTGTTAGGGGTTAGCCAGCTTACATGGATAACCTGCAGATATATATCCAGAGTCTGCTTTTCTAGAGTATTAAAATTTCTTCATAATTTTATAGAGGTTTTGTAAATTTGTCTTTACAAACATTATTTCTGGCTTATTTTTTAAGTTAGTTTGTTGGTCATTTAGGCCTAAAGCTATGTAGACTATAGAGTGTATTATAAAAGAAGCCTAAGCGGGGTAGAAGTTCTAAGCATGCCATTAATCTAGTTGACACAGTGTTGTTACTTGGAGCAACTGAACTCTTGTATCTATCATGGGCTGTGTGGTTATGGCTGAGCTAACCACCAAGATTATTGCTATAGTTTTTAGCTGAGCTAAGCTGTATGTGTTTCAATGGAGCATCAGACTTTGATATGGAACTTGGGTCGTATCAGTTTCTTCTGGTTGGAAGTACTCTGAAGCTAATTTGGAATGGTGGAAATTTTTACTTATTGTTTGTGCTTGCCTTTTCACCTATCCATTGACACCAGAAATGCATGGTTCACCCTTTTGATGCTTTGCTTGGAATTTTCTCAACAGAAGTCTCTAAGTTGTTCCAAATCATATCGGCCCTGGTTTCCACTTTCCAGTACACAAATAATGTGTACTTGGTTGCAGCTTTCTAGCTTGTATTAGACTCAATTGTTGCGCAAATTGGTCATAGTGATATTTAACATGCCTCGTCCTCTCTTCTGTTGAAACAGTGGCGGCACCAAATCTACTAATGTATATTTCGATGGTTCCTTTTAGTAACTAACTTGTTACTGATTGGGCCATCCTGTTGCTTTCTTATCTAATTAGAAAGGAGAGAGCTTGAACTACTTTTATATTCAAATTCAACGCACCTATTCCTTGCCTGATGGATAAATTTTATATTTTAACATAAATCTTTAGAACTTAGCTGCAACAAAATTTTCTCCTACTGCAATTGATGTGTCTCAGCGATGCAGTTTTTTTTGGAATATGCACACCAGAGAATCTATTCAAGTTTGTTGTATTATAATTAATTAACTGCTTATCACATTGTTACTGTGGCCGATGACAAAGCCGTACTAGACCAGGTGTTTTGCCTCTGGGTGATGTACTGTGATCAATTATATGAATGTGGCAATTTTGCCAGCCTTTTTCTGCAGCAGCAGATTCACAGCTTTTTCAGTGTGCTTGGTGTCAATTATCAGGGCCACTAAAACTCCTATGGTGCTAGGACGGGTCAACAGTACTGAAAGATCATATTGATGTTGCTGCTACTGCTTGTCATTTGCATGCTGCTGTTCAAAGCAGCTATTTGGTGGATATTTTTTTTTTGTAATGTTTAGTCAGTTGGTGTAACACTGCTGTTTTTCTCCGTGGTCCATCCTTGCTGCATGTCCATAGCTATGTGCCTAGTTAGCTACAGATTTTTGCTGTGTCCTTTGTAATACTTTGCAAAAAGATTTCCCTGTTATTGTTTTCATGCTTGTCATGGAAAAGGAAACTGATATTTGACATACAGTTCTTGCTGAGTTGTTTGTGGGTCTTCTATGTAAATGTTTGCTGAAACCTTGTAATTGATTATTTCTTTCCAACTTCCTATAGTTTCAACCTTTGGATGCATGTGCTTCAGCCCATCATTGATGTCTCCAATGTTGCCATGGATTACATCAGAAGGAAATATCCTGGGAAGTAGGAAGAGGGGATGTTTCTAGAAGGTACCTTTCTCATAAGTTTGTGCTTTAACCTACACACTCCAGCACAAACTTGTTTATATCTGGATTTTTTGATAATGAGCACTCGGTCTCCATTGTGTGGCATAAAAAAAAAAAATACCATTTCAACTGTGTTCTCCAGGATTCGGTTTGTTGTGATGCTAATTCTTGGTGATTGTGCCTGCTGTTGATATTTGGATCAATTACCGAAGTGGCTGACAGCCAAGATGAGGATATGGTGATATGCTGATCGTCATCGCCGATGGAGACAGGTGCTTCTTCTGTTTCTGTGGACTTTAAATTTTGACCTTTACCTTTTAAATGTTCGTCCATCATTATCCAGAATAAATTCCTGCATTACAGCATTAGGAGCCAGCATAAGGTTCTGAAAACACCTGATTGCTTTCAATGCCATACCACAGCGAATTAAATGTTCTGGAAATGTTAGCAAGCCAAGATCCTTATGCCATTGCTATTTACTATTATCAACGTCAGGGCATGTCACATTGGATACGTAATTACTACTGCTGCTATACCGACTAACAGAATCAAAATAATTTGCTGAATACACTACTTCTAAAGCAAAAAGTAGTTTGTTTTAACCATAGCACAAACATTTTCCCCCCTGTTGATTGCTTACGCTGAGAATTTTTTAGACATTTTAGAGAAAGGAAAGAGGAATTGCGCAGCAACTTAAAGTGATCGTTGCTCACCCAGCAGTTACTCGTTCACTGTTTCTTTACATATCATTGATCAAAATTATGTAGCCTTGACTGATAGAAGGGAAAGGAGGTGTGCCCCCTGTGTGCCCATTGGCACAAAATGCCAGCTATACGATCAAATGATAGGGGCAATGGTGGTCACACATAGCCAGGTTTTAGGAGCACCAAGTCCAGCTGGCAGTGGGGGCAATGGCGAGAGGAGTATTACACACATATACCCACACCAGGCAGAATTGCCATATAAGTCCCAGCAGATGCATTCACCATCGGAACATATTCTGTTCATGCCTTGTCTTTTTTAAAGAGTTATTGATTCTGCGAGATATTTGCAACTTGATTTGATTCTGGTGCGCCACACCAACCCGTTTCTGATATTCAGGTCTTGTAGAGTTTTTCACACTGTATATTTCCTCGTTTTTTCCAGCCGTGAAGCAGTATTATTCATGTACTGTTTTGTTGGTGATTACATGTGATATTTTTTTCTTATTACATGTGATCTAATTGGACACTGTTGTATCAGGTACAGCCAGATGGACAAAGGATCACGTTTAAGATCACTTATTGCAAGGGTAAGTGAGTGCCAGTGGGTTCTGCATGGAGGTCTAGCAAGAGGGAGGAAATCTTCTCTGGAAGTGGGGTTAAAGCGGGCTTATCGTAACGTGCATCTGATCCTCTCTCGGGCTTGCAATAACGAGATTCAAAGGATTACGCTTCTTCGATAATATTCCCGTTTTGTCACATTATCCACGGAAAAGCAATGCCTGCTATCTACTCATGAACCAAGCTTGGCAAGAGAAATTTCCAACATGGAGGGGCTCCTGTGGGGGCTGGTAAATAATCTGGTATGGTTTCGGTCTGTTTGTGGCTAGACATACCGATGTCATAATCGATATGTCACATGAAGACTGCTGCTGTTTGATCTAATTCCGAGTTTAGTTTGTGGCCCTGGCAAAGCTGGCTGTTTTTACCTGACTTTGCGCATAAATTCTGTCGGTAAAATATCCTCGTCGTTACTTGTTATTTTCGCTATATCTCGTGCGAAAAAAGAAAATGATTGTACAGCTGATACTGGACCCAGATTTATTTGTCACTAAGATGGAAACCATGTTTTTGTTTGCAGAGATGGACCAATGTAGGCTTTGAGGGTGGACCATGTGCGTGTGTGGAGATGGTCCTGAGATTTGGTTTTGGTTTTAAGCCGTTTAATTGGCCCAGTTGCATGCCAAGGATCAATTAATTGCAACCTAACAAATTAAGATGTGGAATTGGGCACGGAAGAGGCCTAGGATGAGGTTCTTTTTTTATAACAGTCGCACAGGGATTTGACAGTAAAGCTAGCTAGCCTGCTGGTCATGCCGATCGATCAGGGTGCCCACTAGATTAACAGTCTATCTTTGAGATTGTCCTCTCGAAATCGCGTTCTCCATCTCGTTCGCTCGCTAGGAGACAACCAAGAAATTGTATTCGATCTCCCTTTTGCTTGATCATGTTGTCTGTTGTTCGCAAGATGTGCGAGCTAGCACGTACATACTGCAGTACGCCAGCACCTACGGATGGTTACCAATATTCAACTTGATTTCTGCTTTACAGATTGGAGCACGCGCGTACCGCTGCATTGTGTGCATATCTCTTCTTCGAGGGGGAAGTAGAGATGCATTTTTCACCAGATCACCGTAGCGCGCCTGTCGCGTCTCACTAGCTAGCGTGTCGTGTAATGAATGATGAAAAAGAATTTTTTTGTGTCGGTATGGAGCCAACAAGCTAGGCTACCTGTCCCACCTCCCTCACTCTCTCACTTCGTGTCGGAGCAGGAGATCGATGCTAATATGCATGGGCAGAGCCATCTAAGCTACGAGCGGGGTTAACTGTTTTTAAGTCAAACTCGTATTTTGGTGTTCTTAGTTTGAGCTCGTATTTTGGTAATTTTTCATGAACTTTTGACCTCTAGCCCTCATATTATTGCTCAAGTGGCCCGAGGCACCACATCTAATAACAGATAGGCTAATATGTTGCATGCCGCTCTATACTGCATCTCTCTTTGTGCATCACCTCTCTCTCATCCTAGCTGGAATTCCAAGGGTAACATGCATGTGACGTGCGCCCCTCTGACACCTCCCTCGTGCGCGTGAGCTGATTTCACTCGCTGTTCACCAGCTGATCGATCGATATATAGCTAGCACGCAGGAAAGTTCGCCGATCACAATACGATACGATACGAGACGTCGACGTGCGTGCATGCATGCGTGTTTAATGCTGCTCTGCGCCCACACCACCAGCCGTTCCGGCGATCGATCGACGGTGACGTGACACGAGGCGGGCACAGTTGTGCTGCGCTGCCCGCCGCGCAAGAGGCAGGGGCGATAATGCCATGGTACTACTGGGTAGCAAGCGACATGATCCCCCGATACCTGCCTGTCCATATAGGTACCAGCTACCACATGCACGCAATCATCGACTCCTTTCTTCCATGGAGCCAGCCAGCCACTGTGCATGCATGCGTCCATGCTAGCTAGCCACTAGTATACACTACTGCTGCTAGGTTCCTTCCATGCACCCCGTGCATGCAGAGGGCCCACCCGGCAGAGGCAGCTAGCTGGCTCGTGTGTATATGTGCAAGTTGCAAAATATATATAATGCACGCATGTAGGCATGTAGCTAAGCTAGCTATATATATATATATATATATATATATATATATATATATATATATATATATATATATATATATATATATATACATACGTGTAGGCATACATAGCTAGCTCGGTCTCGATCTCGTCCACAGTACTCGACTCGACTCCGACTCGAGTCTCGTGCCGTCAATTATGCATGGATCCATCGATATCTTACTGGATCGGAATTAAGCCGCACATGCATGAGCGTACACGTGTGTTTGCTGCAAAGGAAAAGCCAATTAAGGCGAGTACGACGACGTTTCCGATGCATGCATGGACCGTACCGTACTGCGTATAGTACTACATGTATGTTGCATGCCGGACGAGCCTGTCTCCGGATTAATCGTCCTGCCCGATCGGTCCGATCGACACGCTTGTTTGTTAGCATACGCCGTGCGCGCGTAACCACCAGATGGTACGTGCGTGCGTCCATGCGACCGTACGTGCCAACTCGTGATCACAAGTTCACACTACTGCATGCTTTGAGTTTTCATGACCGTTTAATTTGCTGCTCGAGCAAGGGGTTTGGCTGCCAATGGCCGGTACGCGCATGCTCGTGTAATAGCAGAGCGCTAGCTTCGCGGTGTGCGCGCGCGCGCATGCACCGTGCAATTTGCTGCCGCTGCTGCTGCCGAGTGTGAGTGGTGCGGGAGGGTGTTCCCCTACAGCCAACTGCTCCCTCCCTACTAACCATTTACCACCCTATTTGCAACCGGCCACTCGTATCGCTCTCATCCATCTCTCTCTCTCCCTCTCTCTGTCTGCATTGCCTTTTGTTTGCATCTCTTTATCTCTCTCTGGGGCTGGTACTCGTAGTAGTCCATGACCATGATGTGGTACCGCGAAGGGCAGGCAGTTAAATGGGGGAAGAAGTACCCGGTCCCGCGCTCGAGTCATTGCACATGCACTTTGTGTCCACTTGATTGAATTCTTCTTGTCTCTTTTCCCACCCTCGTGTCCTTGAGATGCGTGCCAAGAACATATAGAACACACAGTAACATCTAGCTAGCTAGTCTACTCTGACTCGCCTAGCTACATTATAGTACTATATATCACTGTGTATGTATATATACATGTAGGCCAGTTTGTCTACCATGCTAGTATTTGTTTAGCTAGTTGATTTCTTAATGCCTTAGTCGACAATTGGCATATGTACCAATATTGTCGATCACATATTTTGGAGAGATCCTCCACGAGAAGCACCATATTCATCGGAGCTTTGCTATCTCCTTGAAGAAACTAAAGTAGCATCGATCCTGCTTGTTGGGTGAAAGCCACATGATTCCGATCAGGCCCACCCGATCCTAACACATTATTTAGTTTTTAGAATGGAATTAGTTAGTCCATCGACACCTCATCCCTCGTAAGCAAACCTAGTACAAAATGAGAGATAGTGCAATGCCATTCCATCAAATTTATGGGATGATCCTATAATAGACTAATCTATCTTAGGATAGAATGAGGTAATCCCTCAAACCAAACATCCCAAGAAGTTATCTTTCATCTGTAAGGGAAATCCCTACCCGCTCACATCTATAGGCAAATTTCACTGTAGGTGCACACTATCTACTCAACGCGCGTATATTAATTATTATTTTTTTGAAAGGGGAAACCCGGCTTTTAATAGAAAGCACATATATGTCTTACAAGAGACTACAGACACACGTATATTAATTATTGTGTGTTATCCTTCTAACCATATCAATCGAGTCTTGAAAAACTTTCATTTTGGTTTCAGTTAGGTTCCGCACGTATTAATTTCCTGACAGAATTGTTCGTATCAGCCATATGGTTTTTAGGAGTGGAATGAGTTAGTCCATCAACACCTCGTCCCTCGTAAGCAAACCTAGTACAAAATGAGGGATGGTGCATGTCATCCCATCAAATTTATGGGTTGATCCTATGATATATTGAGTTATATGCACCAATTAGAAGCTTAAGCTGATGAGGAAAGACGAACAATTTACTTATACTTCAACACCCTCCTCACGTGTAGACTCCCTCAGGCCTAAGACGTGGAATAGAAATGCGTTGCGATTATTTTTCTTAATTGCCTCCGTCGGGTCTTGAACTCAAGATATTTTGGCTTTGATATCGTATTGAGTTGTATACACCAACTAGTTCACCTAAAAAACTTAAACTAATGAGGAAATAAGAACAATTCACTTATCAAAAATCTGTAGATACTCCAATTATCACAACACACTAACTTCCTGTTCGTGACATAAATCAATTCTCAAACATATCAATACACAAACTTCTCATTCGTGACAACATATAAAAATTTGAACATACTAACACAATGACATAACATTTTCAACCATAACCCAAACTTAATTTCCCATAAGCTAACTGTGTATGATTTCCCACAAGTGATGTTCATAACCGGGGACACAACTATTCGAATAGATTTTAGTTCTCTGTAGAGTTGTATAGCTTTACCCACACGATATGAATACCTTATACTGTTACCATGCACTCTTCCGAAGGAGTGTGACTAAGATATCATAACGAGGCCTTTACAATGCCATGTCTTAACTATCAAACCACCTGAGGAACAGAACCCCATGGGAGACTGAAAATCTCCTAACCACAGGTGAACCTCATTGTGTAAGTAAGCCCCTTTCAAACAAGAGACCCTTAAGAGCAAGTAAGGCGAAACTTAACATGCCCCCACCAGATTGACAAGAGAACAATTAAAATAACAAAAATAATTGTCAACCTGATTGTGTTTTGATAGCTAACACACAACAAATTAGTTAGCCAAGCCATCGCCCATAAACCCAGCGTGTGGTTACACGTAAGACTTGTTTCATCACACCACAGACCGATCCTCAAATACCCAGACGGGGCTACACGAATCTTCACCCTATCACCCGTCCAAGTCCAACAATAACCAGATTCGAAGATCTAGACAAATTCCTCAAATTCAATATAATTAAATCCATATAATCCTTCAAATTTCATGAAGATTCAATTCAATCCATCAGCCGATGGCTAGCTCCATCAACCGCTTTCGACTACAACTACTAGCATAGCTAAGCCTCGTTCTACAAATTAGCAAACAAGCCCATATAACATATATCCTTAATCATTCGAGGTAAAAAGGGTAATCAACATTCAAAGGAGAGCCAACACAGCAATTAGAAAATTAACTACTTCTACCCATGAACATACTTTTCAAACTAGCATGCAATGGCGATATTAAAACTCACACAAAACTTTTAAAATCACTGGGAGCAAAATGATCAAGAAGGGGGGGGGGTGCTCGCACCTTTGCTGTACCACTTATTCAACCTCAGGTTACACTCAATTTGATCTCACAGATATATCAGTATCGTCGAAAACCTAACGGAAGATGATAATGCAATAAACACCAAGTAAAGCCGAAGAATTCAAAGTATTAAAAAAAATGCAAGTTTTGTGACTATTCACCAGACATTAATTATTTCGAGAAAATTTTTGGAATGGTGGTAGAGATAAAAGTTACAATATCTGTTAGAGGATAAAGTTTTATGAACAACACAATTGGTTTCATTCAATTTAGAGTTGATTTGACTTAGTTGTGAATTTTTGAAGTTTAACCAATTTCAATTTGTAAATAATTATTTTGGATTTTTCAACAGAGAGCATGATCCTATGACTTTATTCAAATTGCATACTAATGATTTCTTAATCTTTATTTCCTTTCCCAATTTGTGTTATCTATCTCAAAGTACTAGTGTTACTTTATACCACCAGGCCTAATGTTCTTTTTGAATAACTCTTTTTCAGCAAAAGATCTTTAGACTAGTTCCCTAGTTCCCTCTTGCAGTCCAGATACTATTTACTTGAGCAAAAATCCTAGTCTCAAACACTTCCCCTCATATTAATTCTTTGCCTTAACAAGGCATTCATAGCTAGATAAGGATATTCATATACTACTCACTTTTCAGATTTGCTTGTCACTTTTAACTTAAGGTCTAAGCTTAACTACACCAAAAACCCTACTAACAAATACTAAGGGTAAGTTAATAAAAGGTTTACTTAAAGGATCTTTGCATGACAAGTCTTTAGCTCCTATTTGTATGAGAAAAACCATTCATTACTTGTCAGGTAGCTTTTGCTAAATTTTCAGACTAGGTTATTTCTGAAAGATAGATGCCAAAAGACTAATTGAGTCAGGACACACTCTAACCACTAGGCTTAGGCATTTTATTAACCCACTGCTCTTCTATAATTACCCTCAAATAACTTTCCTGTTCACTCAACCTTTTAGAGGAAATTTTACTGAGTAAAAGAGTTTGATACTAGGCCTTCTGTTGGTTTCTGAAAATCCACATTTATTTTGGTATTGTCAGGTTTGGTTGCTGTTGTTAGAACTTGCCAAAATACTCATGAAGACAAACTCTAACTACTGCATTTAGCATTTCATTAACCTATTGATAACACTGACATCTAAAGTATTCCTTATACTCATCTTTTCTCCTCTGTCTAACAGTTCAACAGAAATAGTTGGTTGCTCTCTGTTAGTTCTAAAAGTTCACATATGTATTGGTTCTTTCCAGAGTTGGTTACTTCAATTAGATAGTTGTCCAAAAATTGAGTCAATAATATTTCTAACTACTGTATTAGTCATGTTATTAGCATAGTGGCAAAATTGATTATCTTCAGTACACTATTCATTTTCCTACAACAGCAAAATTTTCTGAAACACAGTGCTATTAAATAAACTTCCCCTAATTCACTTATCCAATGCTAAACACAAAACTAGGTGACACAAGCCAGGTCGTTTTGTAAAATATTCTACTAACAAAACAATTTCTCTTACAAATACCATCTCTTTTCTACTCATCAGTTCAACCAAGAAACTTATACAGATGCGACACTAATGTTCTTATTAAATCCATCAATCATTTGTTAATTATACTTGAGTGATCAATTGACATACACAAAGTTTGTTAGTTTAAGAGAATTGACTTTGTAATTTGGTTTTGTTTTCAGTTACAGAGAGGAGCTATAGGATCTGTCCTAGTTTCGGGCAACAGAGGAGGGTGAAGCCGGCCATCGCCAAGCTTGCCGGCGGCGAAGTGGCGGTGCACCGGACTAGGGGATGCGCAAAATGGAAATATGACATCGAGGGCTACCTTCGGGAGGTGTCGTTGGTGGCGGAGGTGCACGGTGGTGCTCCGACGGTGGAGTTGAGAGGAGAAGGTGTGCTTGGGTGCGATGGGGCTCGACGTAGAGGCCTCCCCGAGACAATTTGGTGCTGGATCCAGACTCCTGAGGCTCCTACGACTTCTCCGGTTCGGCATGGGGAGCACAGGCCTTCGTCTTCAGCTCCGGCGGCACTAGGATGTGGCAGCGACAGCACTTGCATGGGGACGGTTCCAAGATAGGCCAAGAGCTTCAACAAAAAGAGGTGGAAAAGGCTTGGGGGATCCTTGTGAAGCTCTCCGTGCACTTGGAGGCAGCGGGGAGAGACCGGGGTGGTCCAACGATGTGAACCGTTGTGGCGCGGTAGTGGTCACTGTGGCTGGGACGTTCTAGGGAAAACGAAGGGAAATGAGAGGTGGTAAAAGCATCAAGGGGTCCATGAGATGGTTGGGGGGGGGAATCAGAGGGGAACTCACCGTGTTGGCGTTGGGGAAAATGGGTTACACAGCCGAAAAAGAAGAACTCCAAAAATTCCCGGGCTCCTGCAGATGTTTGGACACAATGATTTAGGGGAAACCTATCTCGTGCCCTAGGACGCAACGTGACACACATACGAGGACAAGGGGCTCACCGGACGCTAAGATGACGAAGATTGACCCGGCGGTGGCCTTCGGTGCGCGCTCCGGAGCCGAAGAGGACATGGTTGCGTTCCGGAAGCTACATGGCGAGGGAGAAGCTCGGGCTAGAGAAAATGGGGACGATGTCGAAGGAGAAGGAGAATAGAGTGGTCACAGCGGTGCTTACCGGGACGAAGGAGAGCTCAAAGCCTCCTTCTCTCCCACGACCAAAGAGAGAAGTGAGGGGAGAGAGGGAGGTAGCGCCCGTTTTGTGCGAGAAGGAGGACAGAGAAAGAAGCGGCGTGAGAGTGCGGTGCTCCAGGGCTGGTCGTGGAGGGCGGTGGGTGACGACATCAATGGCGTGCAGACGGAGGCGCTTAAAGCGAGCCGGGTGCGTGGCGCTCGAGCTCTGCTCGCGCCTGCCCGAGGAAGAAGATGCGGCTAACGATTGGGCCCGCCTCGTTAGTGGCTCAGCGAAGGGGTGCAGCTAGTTGGTCCAGCCGAGACAAGTGATGCGAGTTGGAGTGTTGTGTAACTCAAGCCAGGGTGCGGTGTGAAGTTTGGATCGTCCGATTGAGTGTTGACGGTCCGGATCGTGCGGGATGTTCGGACGGTCCGAATGGCCCAACAGATTCGAACGGTCTGATTGAGATCGGGCAGCCCACGCTTGAGTGAGAGGGTTAGGCTGAGCCAGGCTCTGGTTCGGGCTGGTGTTGGTTAGGCGGCGCGGTTGGATCAAGTGGGCTAGGGTCTAGTTCGAGTCAAAAGTTTGACTGGAGGATTTAAATCATCCATCCACTTTGACCGGGTCTTAAAAATAGAAATAAAAATACTAAAATTCTGAAATAAATTTGAGAGGTTCCTGGGATGTTCTAGTACCCATAAAAGATTTGAAAACCCACTTTTCATGATTTATTTGCTTCATTTAAATTCAAACCTAGAATAGGTTATTAAATTGAGTTGATGATGGTCATAAGTTTTTATTTCTGTTTTCTTTTGTAGCTTAATTGAAGTGTATGTTTAATCTTAAATTGAGATTTTCCAAGTGCACTAATTAATGCAAAAATTTCAAAAACAACATGCATGCTGATGAGATGCATACTAATTATCATTAATTAAGGGCCTGTTTGGTATGGTTTCGCTCCAAGTTTTTACGGCTCCAACTCCAGCTTCACTGTTGGATCCACTCCTATGAGAAGTTGGAGCAGTCTGAGTTGGTGTTTGGTTAGAAAATTGGCTCCAGCTCCAGAAATAAGAAGGATCATTGTAAAAAGACTGTGCACTACCCTTGTTTTGTGACTTGTAATCTTTTTTTGTATTGCTTAACTTATAAAAGTTTAATAAGTTAATTTCAGTCATGCTATGCTTTTATTTTATTTTTTGCCATGTTGTGCCCTATTATGCCATCTTTTTCGCCCACATTCGAAATTTTTACTTGAAAAAATTAAATAAAACATACATAAGCATACAAAGTTCATAACAAATGTTCTAATTCAACAAAGTTCATCTTTATTAATCAAAGCTACTTTTCTAGGTCCAAAAACCACTACATAAAACGACAACAATGAAATGAAAAGAAAAACATCCAAGGGTAGCTCGCCCAATTCACCTTCTACAACTATTGCAAAAACATTCTTTCCTTGTACATCCTCTGCAAGAAGTATGATTTTATTTAGTGACACCACTAGACAATGTATCATGACAATAAAGGGTAAGACTAAGAACTTATACAACTCAACAAGCATCAATCACCGATTACAATTAAGTCTACATAAGTTCTTAATCAAATCAAACAAGCTAAGATAAATCTAGTGAGGACGCCACCTGCTGCTGCACACTCTAAGTCTTCGGCTGATGACGATCAAGAGACCCGACAGTGACGTTGATTGGTTTGGCTAACAAACGAGTCCACAACAGAAACAACAACAATGAATCATCCAAACCTTACACTAAAATATGAACCAAGCATAAGGAAATGAACCAAGCATAACGATAGCAGTGGCAGCAAACAATATATGAACCAAGCATCAGGAAATTCTCATCAGAAGTAGTTGTATCTGTTTTATGCCAATCACACAACTCAACCGATTCCTCACATAGATGAATAGCAGTGGCAGCAAATGAACCAATTCCTCAGTTGAAAAGTGTTGTTTACCCATATAGAAATAACAAACTTGATGATACACTTATATGTTCTTATCACGACTTTGAAATAATAATCAGAATTTAACTTGGTAAATCATATGAATGGCAAAGGGCACAATAGTTTACATCTATTGTAGGCAACACAAACTTACCACGATACATATGGTTATAGATACAACATATATCTGCAAAAAGAGAACAAAAATGATAAACATCAGTCAGCTTCCTTTTTTACTTGAATGAAATGGCTTTCTGTAAAACATGAAAAGGAAACAATATCTTTCCTCTTTCCAGAAGAAAACATGTACTCATTTTGCACTGATTTGTTTATATCCTTGACATGTCTGCTATGATGTTCTTAAGCTTTACCATGCCAAAGGAGACAAGGAAATGTATGTATGTAAACTTATATATGAATCAACAGAACAAAGTCAATGTTCTGGAAACAAACAAAGTGCCCACACGATGCAAATTAGTATGCCACCAGTAGGGACCAAGAAAACTGAACATCACATTAATCTGACAATACTGTAAAATCAGTGATTATTCATGAACAACAACAGCACAAGACTAATGTCAGTTTCAGATTCAAAGCAGAAGTCTGTTTTCGCGAAGGTACACTTGATAGTTCATACTCAATTTCACATCATATAAACTACATATATCTTGATTGAATATTCTAACATCCCCATCCGATTCACCTCCGCCTGTGAGTGCATTATCAGCATGAGATTTCTTGGAAAATTACTAAAAAGAATTTTGTGCAGGCTAGAGAGTCAAAAGGCAAAAAGGTCACCCTAGCTCGAGTCTCTCCTTCAACATACTCACATCTAAGTACATTGGACAAATAAGGTCACCTTCTTTGTGATCTCCATTGGTTTACCTTGGGTTCCTTCTGAATGCTGATGCGTAGCCTAGTTTCTCTTATCGTTCTAGAATGCACGATTATGAATTGAATTGAAAGCAAAGAAAAAGAGGGGCTTTGCCTTCAGGATCTGTCGGGACCCAAAATTACGATTTTGGAACCCTCTGTGTATACTGCACTAGTCCAGGATCACGCTAGTGCACACAGTGTCAACATAGGTGAATATCAATCCACACAAGCGATAAATAAAGTAAACGATTAGTTTGAATAACAAATAAGGGTTTTGACCTTATGGTCGAGTTTACACTTATTGAGCCACGCAGGGCTAACAGAGAATAAAATATCAGTGGAACATAAATAACTTCAGCGTAGATCCCATCAATTCACCATAGGCAACCGACTGGGATCCAGACCTTAACGATTAGCAACCTTCGGCGAACTCCTCCTCGAAAGCAGGCGTAGACTCCTCCTCTTCTGTAGGTTTGGGAACAAGTTTTACAACAAGCGTGAGTACACAATCGTACTCGTAAATCATACCACAGAATGCAATTTATAGATGCAGGTTTAATCCAAAAGAAAAGGCTTCTGTGGTTCTTTTGTATAAAGGCAATATTTGCAGTTGAATACAATAATAGATTGAAATGCAGTTCAAAACAAATAGACAATATTAATTTAACAGTTATTTTCCACAAAGACACAAAGCTAAGCAGATTATTTCACATAGTCACATGACTTAGATCACATAGCTCCCATCCCAAATATTTTATAAAAACTACCCCTCGTGTGAAATCCCCGAGCATGTCCATGACCGAGGACGCGGCTATTCGAATAGATTGATTTAACACTTTGCAGAGTTTGTACACTTTACCCACACGATACAACTAGTGTTGCAAGCACTAATCATAACAAAACGGTTCAGAAACTTCATCTTAACATTGACACTCCCGATGTGCTTACAAACCGCTATGCTAACCCAAACGGAGCGCTTTGGCATAACACACAGCGCTAGACAGGGGCACGGCGAACCGCCCCGTGATGCGACTACCTTGTAGTACACACCTCCACCCATAGCCTAACCTACCACTTGAGTAATCAATGACAAGAATCCATAACCTACTAAGTTAGGCCCGTCCCATACCAGGCATGTGGTCGTACAGTAAGGCTTAGTTCAATGGCGCGCAAAGTTAAATCCTTAATTGACTAAGGCAAGACTTCCAATTTCTAACTATATCACAAGGATTATCATTCCTATTCACAAAGTCCACCATATCACAAAGTATCCACCACTTGCCTCAGTCTAAATCCTTTCCCACCCTGTTGGTTTTAGTGCAACACATGCTATCACAAAGTAATAACACATAGTACACAGTTTTACACAAAGTTCCATAGTCACTTAGTCCAATTCAATATTTGTAACTCTAATGAGATGTGAGACTCGTAGTATGGCTAAGCAATTGTACTCGCATCTAACCAACCCACATTGGTGCTACAATATTACCAACTAATAACCAATCTAGGGTGACAAGGAATTATGGCATACAAAGTCAAGGTGATGATAACAATTTGGATGATAACTATGTCCAAAAGCATTTAAATACATAATTAAAATAGAAGGCAGTACTTTGAAACAAACTAATTTGAAAACTGGGTTTAAGATGATCAAAGGTATTACTTGCCTTGGAAAAGGTCTAAGTACTGGTCTTGATCTTGAGGTGCTCCTTTTTCTCCAAAATTTCCCGACGAATCGACGTCTACTCGCAAACGAGGCAAATAAACAAAATAAATAAATAACAGAGACAAAACAAACTCCAAAAATTAAATAGAAATCTCAGATAAATAGAGCTCGAATTTAGATTAATTTAGGAATTTGAATGGGCTCAATCGGAGTTCGGATGCAAAAGTTATGGGCTCTCGAGGATTGAAATCTAAAGAAAAACCCTAAATTGGATTTTCCAGAATTTCCGAATTATTTCTTAACAGAAAAATCGGATTATTGCGCAAGCATGACGCGAGTTCTCAGGATTTTGGAAAAGAGATAAATAAAAAGAAAATACTGACATGTGGGACCCACATGTTAGAGACACGGCTCACGGTAGACCAAGTCTACCGAGCCTCGGGATCTGGAAATCGGTGGACTGCCCACGCACTCGTGCACATGGACGCTGACTGGATGCCACGCACGCGACACGTCAGCGAGGGTGCTGACATGGCGCCGAGGTGGCGCTGACGCGGCGATTAAACGATGGCAAAGGCTCGGGAACCCAGGGTTCCGGCGAACGGCGGCTCCTCGTCGGCGGCAGAGAACTCGGAGGGAAGGTGGAGTTCGCGTCGAAGACGACGATGACATGGCGGACGGGGCCCACATGTCAGCGACGGCGACTCGGGCGCAGGCGTGTGCGAAATGACGCGGCTGCGAAACAGACTCCGAAGATCTGTCCGTCCGTCCAAGATCGAACGACCCACAATCAATGGGACGTTTGGACCTCCGATTAGATCACGCGCATCCAGCCATCCATTTTTTATCGCACGGTGGAGGATGAGCAGGGCGCTCGGAGAGAGAGAGAGAGAGAGAGAGAGAGAGAGAGAAGAGGCGGAGAGACTGACAGGTGGGGTCCCATGTCAGCGGAGGCGGGCGCGCGCGGGGGTGAGCTGGGCTGCGCGCGGGATTGGGCCGGCGGCGGCGGGAAAATGGGCTGGGTTTAGGGAATTCGGCCCGAAGGGTTTTCTGAGATTTTAAATAGCTTTTCTATTTTATAAAATACCAGAAATTCAAGTAAGCAATAGAAAACAACAAAAGAACTCAGAAAAATTCTAGAAAAATCTAGAAAATATGTCTGAGCACATAGAACCCAAATAAAATAGTTTTGGCTAATGTTCATGTTGGGATTGTTCACATTAAATGTTTTTGATTTCAAAGTCCAATATTAAGCTTTTGAATTAAATTCAAATAAAACCAAATGGTGACTTTTTTCCTACTAACTATTTAAAAGATTTTTAAACTCAGAAAATTGGGATGTTACAGGATCCAAATGATTTGTATGACCACACTAATCATCTAACAAATTAGCAGTCAATTAATTGTTACCAAAAATTTAGCAACAATGTCAAAATCATTAATATCGATTAGCTAATAATCCATCACATTCGTGCCAAAATAAAAATGTAACAGCAAGATAAATTGCCCAATCTAAGATGCAGAGCAAGTAACATCGAAATCACTAGGAGTAACAAAGACAAAGCACCGTAATTACCATGACGAATTCGCCGTTGTCGAGGCAGCAGATGGCCTCAGCTTGGAAGGGGTTGAGTTGGAACGGGAACGTCTTTGCCGGCCTGGCGCCATCGTCGCCGTAGGAGATCAGGCAGGAGGAGGAGGTGGACGGTCGTAGCCTTCAGGGTAGGAGACGTCGTGCACACCGGCGACGGGCTCGGCGGTGGGGGCGGGCAACTCTGCGGCATCAGTGCATGACACCTTGAGAGGGGAGGCATGGTCGGCAGAGGGGGATGAAGCCGGGGACAAGGAGGCCGGGGAAGAACTAACGACGTGCGCTGGGGAGAGAAACGTGGACGCCGGAGATGACGAGGTTGGGAAGAAGACACCGAGGCCGAGGCCTGGGCCGGGGAGAGGACGAGGATGTCAGGGATAGAGAAGATACCGTGGAGGATGGGGAGGAAGACGCTGCCACCGCCTTGGTCGCCGTCACTCTAGGGTTTTCTCTAGGTTGGAGATTTGGGAATCAGGAGGAGAAACGCGTGCGAGGGGAAGGGGTGTCGGATGCGAAAGGGGTAGTTGAGGGGCAATTTGCGAGTAATTTCTTCTAACTTCTATGGGCATTTTGCTTTATTGCCCACTGCTCCCTGTTTGGAGCAAGGTTTCACCTGCTCCCGAAAATTGTACTGAGGGCTGCTCCGCCCCTGGTTGCTCCAACTCCTAAATTTTTGTGGAGTTATCTCGTTTGGCACAGCTCCACCTACTCTAACTAAGAAGCTGGGAGTAGGAGCTATGCCAAACAGGGCCTAACTTCGGGATGTTACAAACCTCCCCCTTACAAAAGATCTCGTCCCCGAGATCTCGGTAGTTTAGAAATTGGACGGAAAGGTTCTACAAGAAGATACCACATCTGTTGTCTTGATTTCCTTCAAAGATAGTGCTAACATATCCTAACAAGGTTACAAGGAATTGCTAATATATTTTCCTTTCCATTGCTTTGTTTAACCTTTTCTTTCTTGATTCGAAGGCACTTTAGACAGAAGGAAAAAGTTTGGGATGTTCGGTTCGCATTCGGTCTTCATGCTCCCAAGTTGCTTCATCTTTAGTATGGTTGCTCCACTGAACCTTCAAAAACTTGATGACGCGATTCCTTGTCTTGTGCTCTATTTTTTCAAGAATGCGAATCGGGTGCTCTCGATAAGAGAGATCGGGTTGCAAATCGAGGTCTTCCAAATTTGTTGCTTCGGTAGGGACCCGAAGACACTTCTTCAGTTGAGATACATGGAAAACATTGTGCACATTTGAGAGTGATGGTGGTAGCTCCAACTGATAGGCCACCGGTCCTTGCTTTGCTCGAATTCGGAAAGGACCAATGTTGCGAGGCGCCAACTTGCTTTGACTTGAAAGTGTTGCATTCCTTTTATTGGGGAGACTTTAAGGTAAACATGATCGTCCACCTCAAAGCTCAACTCATGACGACGACGGTCGACATAAGACTTTTGATGAGTTTGAGCCGTTAGTAGTCTCTCTCGGATGGAGAAAAGAGAGTCACGGGCTTCATGAAGAATTAATTCTTTAAGCTTCGCGTCATTTGGCACGATCAATCTCTTTTCGAACCACAGAACACCTTGGTCGCTTTGTTAAAATCCAATCTTCTTTTCCAAGGACCAAACGTCTTGAGCTTGAGCCAACCACTACTATCTCAACACTTTTGGTTTGGCAACTTCTAATCGTCGTTCATCCAATTAAAGTCCACCGAGAATATTCAATCTATAGCAAGCATACTCTAATCTATTGTCCCACAATTTATACAATAACCACCAAAATCACTTGCTTTGATGTAATCTTCCAAACCACTCTAAATTTTTAGGTTTGATTAGATTCTAATAATGACATTGACTTCCTTCTAAATTTTAACAATCCAAGTGAGTAGAAACAATTATTGATCCAATCTCGCATTATAAATCATGGTTTAACTCCAAACTCGACCACATTCTAGGGAACATTAATAATCATAAGTAAACCACTATATTGCACACATATTCCATTACACTTGCTTTATAACATTCTATCATAGGGTATCTATAGTTTAACTCTCAAATCATGAGCACCAAAAGAACCGTATTTCAATGTCTATAATCCACCAATTGACATATATTAACAATCATCCATCAATTATTTGTTGTTTTCAGCAATTGTCCTCACAACAATTTCAATTCCTAAAAGAGGGTATGTCTATGCAAGATCAAATCACATCTTCAAGCAATATCTCTATATTTATGCTTCAAAATCCTTTTGTTAGCGTGATCAATCCACTTGCAATAACCAATCCACCGAATACACTAATTAATCTCTTAAGGTCTAATCCACTCATCCCTACTCTAGGATCAATTGACCTCCAAAATCAACACAATTATCCTAGGTTATAGATATACCTCCTTTATCCATAGTCAACTCTGCCCTACGTAAAACAAATCATCAAAAGGATCATCCCTCCAAGGTGAATTTGTAATCCAACTATAATTCAAAATAAGTCTAAATCACTAACTTTGTCCAAATCAAGTTATCCTTAATAATTATCTTAGTTCAATTCAATAATATTAACTCGATGTCTTCCATAGTCTACTTATCCTCATGCATTATCTAAATCCAACCGCCACATTTAATCATCCCTAATCAATCTAATTATATCATCCCTGGGACAACTATTCCCAAAGATAAATCTCATACTCAATCCTCAAAGTCATCCACTATAGGACTACTCAATCACCTAATAGTTCTTCATCTCTAAAAGTATTACGATCCGGTTATATACTCAAATACAACTTCACAAATCTCAAATTATAATCATAAGTATCCACCAAAATTCATAATGTCATCATAGTTTCCAAATTCTAACTCTATCACACTGGACCAAAATTTGATTAACAATCTTATCGATCTATTAATTAAGGCATGTCAAAAACATAAATCCCCAAGTGAACCCACAAAATTATTTATTCAAGCTTAAACACGTATTTAATGAGTTCCACCTGCATGTCCCTCAGCATAAATCCAATATCACCACCAAAGTTCCATCTATACTCGCAACACAATCTCCTATGGTAACCCCAACCCTAATCCACAAACAATCCCACAAAGGTTAATGTCTCAGGGTACCAACATCACATTGACTCATCTAAGATCATATTCGGGGACTATGAGTAATAATCCAATTTCTCGATTATCAAACATCACTTTAATCATGCAAGTCCACCAACATCAGCCTAACATAAAGGATCTAAATAAAGATAGAATAGTGGTTACTCGATCACATCCTTCTCTTTACTAATTCCGCTATTAATCTCTTAATTAACATGTGACTTCTGTTAAAGAGATGAGAGGGAAAAGCATAAGGTAAGCAATTGACAGCAGGGGGTAACTTATCCTAGCATCAATGCACAATGAAAACATAATTATGCAACATGAAATGAGGTGCTAGAGCCCAGGTGGACAGGACAAGATACAAATGAAACCTGGTTTAGTTTTCTGACATAGTTGCGATATAACCCGCCTGTAGGCGATGCACAACCACTTGGAACAAAAGAGAGCAAATGATCTCCACAAAATACAGTGTCTACAAGCTAATGAACATAAGCAGGGTGTATAATATCTAAGAATAAACCCTAATTTGTTCCTAAAATCGCAGCAAGGCGTCATCTTCTCATTCTTCTGCCAAAGCTCTTCACCGACGATTATTTAGCGTTTCTAGTGTTGGAAGGGAGATGAGCAATGGACAACACGTTTTTTCTCAAATCAAATGAATAGTAAGGTAAGAATTAGATGCTAGGATGGGTAAAAAAGAAAGGAAATATATTACTTGCATTTTTTGCCAAACTTTTTGATAGTTTGAAAATATTCTTTGCAAATCAAAATCCTAATAGTGTCCATTGCTACGGCTTTAACCTACAGTCAGTATGGCTCTGATACCAACGCTGTGGGGACCCCAAATCGGACCCGTTTCAAGTCAAGCGATTGCACAGGAAGCACAACCCCTTAACGAGAGGCGAGTACGATTCTGAGTGCCTGGATATGCGTCTCATATTAGCTTCCAAGGATCAGTGGCTAACATGCACATATCCAACACAATATTGCATTCACATCCATAAACAAGATACAAGAATAATAGAAACATTAGTACAACTTCATTAAATAGAATCTTACGGTACAAGTTTGCATAAGAGGGCCGATCGGCCAAATCTAAACAATATAAATAAATCGCAGTGCTAAACAATATAAATAAATAACAGCGGAAGATAAACTTAGAAATAAAAGAGAAAGAGCCGAGTTGGCATGCCCAAACCCCACAAGCAACCAACTGGAGTTAAAGCCGTTGCACCCGTCATTCACACCTAAAAAAATAGGCACTGTTAAAGTAAAAAGTTGTACTCACGAGTCTTTAAAAAAAATAAGGATGCATGTAAGTATCAAAGGAAGGCTACTACACTAGTCAATTTTCATTTAGATAAACAATATAGATTCAAATTGCCATTTGTAAAATATTTAGAAAATATTATATAGCAGTAGGTAATCCAATTCATAATAAAAAAAATCAGTAGATACTCCAATTATCACAACACACAAACTTCCCGTCCGTGACATAAATCAATTCTCAAACATATCAACACACGAACTTCTTGTCCGTGACAACATATAAAAATCTGAACAAACTAACACAATGACGTAACATTTTCAACCATAACTCAAACCCAATTTCCCATCATCTAACTGTGCATGCTTTCCCACAAGTGATGTCCATAACCGGGGACACGGCTATTCGAATAGATTTTAGTTCTCTGCAGAGTCGTACAACTTTACTCACATGATATGAATACCTTATATTATCGCCATGCACTCTTCCGAAGGAGTGTGACTAAGATATCATAACGAGTCCTTTACAATGCCATGTCCTAACTATCAAATCACCCGAGGAACAGAACCGCATAGGAGACTGAAAATCTCCTAACCATAGGTGAACCCAGTTGTGTAAGTAACTCCTTTCAAACAAGAGACCCTTAAGAGCAAGTAAGGCAAAACTTAACATGCTCCCACCAGATTGACAAGAGAACAATTAAAAATAATAATAACAATTATCAACCTGATTGTATTTTGATAGCTAACATATAACAAATTAGTTATCCAAGCCATCGCCCATAAACCCAGCGTGTGGTTGCACGTAAGGCTTGGTTCATCACACCACAGACTGGTCCTCAAATACCCAAATGGGGCTACATGAATCCGAGATCACCCCTTCATCACCCTATCACCCGTCCAAGTCCAACACACACAACAACTACCCAACAAGTCCACAATAACCAGATTCGAAGATCTGGACAACACTACTACAGAAAACCTTATCCCAGATGGTTCAGAATCGTCATCACAGACGGTTTTTGAACCGTCTGTATTTTTATGTCTGTGATAACAGGTGTATCACAGACGGCTCAAAAGCCGTCTGTGATATGTCCGCTATCACAGACGGTTATATTTACCTCCTAATGCATCGCAGTTCGAAAGGCGAGTACTTTGATATTCTTAAGATTTGTGAATACTGAAAGCTTGATGTTCGTATTGTGTTTCTATATGATACATGAGAAGATTCAATGATTATATTCCTTTCATATGTGTTTTCAAAGGCAATACCTTCTTCTCATCTGGAGTTTGATCTTCTCTTCGTGCGGAACTTATGCCCTCAACCGTGGACTTCACTTATGTTTTCTGAGTTCATTGCCTAATTGATTATTCCCCTTGATCCTTTGTTCACTGCGAGTGGTAAACGTTTTTCTAGTTGGTGAAAATTGTTTTTATTTGCCTCTTCTTTTGAGAAAGAATCAACCTATTCGTTCCACATGGGTCTTCCGTTGTGTTACTAATTGTTGTTGTGAAACCTTAGGTTGTGAGTTATTTGAGGAGCATTAGAGGATGAATAGATTTTGTATATGATTCTTGGAGAGAATTTTAGTTATACAAGAGGTTTGTCTTTGAGACTAAACTAATTGCATTGTTGCAACTAATAGAATATATAGTGGTTTGTGGTCCAAAGTTTTGTTCGTTTTAGGTAGAACATTAGAATTATTGAAAGAATGAAAATCTTGATAAGTTTATTAGAGTATCACGACTGGGTGGTTTGACCAGTTGTGAAGGTGAAATAGGACGGTGTAGTATAATGAGAGAAAGATTAGTGAAGAAATCTATCCGTCAAAGGAATTAATGAGAAGATAGATATTGTTGGATTATCGTTAGGCGTGGCTTGGTTCAATGAGTAACTCTCTTGGAGTTAAATCCTTCAAAGGATAGTTTGGTTAAAGATATATTTGTCCATCGATGTTAATGATCAAGTATGATTAGATAGTGGGAATATTATTCATCGAATATGAGGATTTCCCTAACATTTACACCAGAAGTTCATTCTAGGAGTCTTGGAGGTTAATTTTTGGGCTTCGTATTTTTATGTTGGGACTTTGGTCGCCCAAGGATTTTGTGTAGATGAAGAAGAATAATGGTGGATTCCGGATTATGGGATGATCATTGATAAGACCCTTTTGGTGTAGTACATAAGAATACGTGATGTAAATCCTGATTGGTTATTATTAAAGGATTGAGGTGATATGATTGAGTGTGAAATCTGTTTCGAGATGCATGGGGAGTCATCTGTCAAAGTAATTCCGTCAATAGAGGAGTTGGTAAGAATAAGTCTTGTGGTGTCAAGAGAGCCTCCCTATAAAGGGGTGGTTGATGTATTTGTTTGAGCATGGCATTGAGGTTGCCAATTTAAGAAAAATATTAGTGTTATGCGATGAATTGGAGTTCCATAATTTGAGAGAAGTTCTATTCTTAAAAGAGGAATTGAGAAAAAGTGTGGCCTCGGGTAATGAAATGCTCTTTGATTCCTGTTTGAGCTATGTATTTATGAGATGTCTTTGGCAATTTGAGTTGGCGCTGTGCTGGCATGTATGATTCTTTCCAGTTCAGACAAAATAATAGAAATATTTGATTTGGACATTCGAGTGATTTCTCCTTGGCTTTCGTGGTGTTCATTCGCAAATTGCCTAATTAGAAAGTGGAATTGCTTTCGTGATGAGTTATCAATTTTTGGATTTGACCCTTTTGGTGGAGAGTTGCCATTGCGTGGTTGCGATGAGAACTCCTTATTTTCTGTTGGATTCTCTTTATAAAACAGTTGTTTAAGAACGAGTTCTGTTGTGCATTCTTGTTTAAAGGAGGTGTTCCTTGTTAGATGAAGAGTTCGATATTTGAGCATGTTGTGTGTCTTTGTATCAAAGGGGAAGTTGGCCCAGGTACACTAGTTCGTTTTCGACAGTTGCAGGGATTATGAAGTTGGCGTATCGCTTTGACCGTCTCGGGTCCATACGCGAGGAACGCGACGTCTGGTATGTTCTGGTGCTGAGTGAGTAGCTGAGCAGTTCAAAGCTTAGGATTTTGTGAAAGACGTCGACCATCGAGTAGGGTCTTACATTCGATTCTCTTCTGATGAGTGTACTAGGAAATGTCAGATTGAGTGTTAGGACAGTCATCGTTTTACGTCAATGTCTTGCGGTCTCATTAGTCCGAGAGATAGGCCACTTGGGAGCTAGAGTCTCGCATGCGCGAACAGTATCCAGATTTACACGCAACGGGTACGTGTTTATCAATGTTAAAATCCAGTAGCAGTTTTCTTTCAAGTAGATCGGTGATTAGATTCGGGGTCGAATCCTATTAAGGGGGGTAGAATGTAATACCCCGAATGTTTCTAAGGAAGGAGAGTAAACAAAAAATGGTTTTTCTGTAATACTCCAACTTATTCTAATGAAGAAAGTAGTGAAAAGAGAAATTAGACTTTAGAGGAGGGGAAATCTGCAATTCTTTGGCAACCTGAGCTTCGAGCTTTAGCCTAGGAGGCCCATGAGGGGCCGACCACTAATAAAAGGAGGGGGGAAACCCTAGCCCACCACTGGAGCACGCACTGCTATAGTGCTCCCACCGCTGCTACAGTCTTGCTACACTACATGCCCTCCTCCTTGCACTCCATTGCTCTCTCTTGGTGGTGCTCTCCCATTGCCGTCGGCCAAGGAGAAAGGTGGAGGAAGAGAGGAGAAGAAGAGGAGAGGAGCATCTACTAGGGGAAATCAGCGGGCACGTGTGTCTTCAAGGGTTATGAATGATTCCTCACTAGTCAGATCAATTTAGAATCATAATTTGCCAAGATTAGGGGATCGACATTCTACTGCGATTGATTCCAGTTATCTGTCCATTACTTATGTGTCAATTTTCGTGCATTTAGAATCTGAATTGGAGGATTTCATCTCCTAGATAGTTGTAGGCCTCGTTCTCAACTTTCAATAGGTTCAAAGATTACCCAAATCAGAGTTGTGGTTTAAAAGTTACGTTGATTTTACTGCTGCTGTCTAGAAAGTCTGACGAACTTGGGCAGTCGTCTTGTTTACTAATTTAGATTTTGATAAATGCCGATTCAGGGATGTTTCCCAAAAGGATTTTTGTAGGTAATTATATTAGCTTTCAGGATTGATAAATAACACCCTTTTTGGACTTGTAGAACAAAAGTTATGTACGTTTCAATTTGACTGTCCAGATTGTAAGTCGGGTTTCGACAATAGTTTTGATATGTGTGCTACTTTTTGTTAAAGGCAAAATCTGAGTTTCATGCCAACTAGACTTTTGAAGGTTATGATATTAGCTTTCCAGAATGATAAAAATGTTGGATTTTGGTTTATCCAATCAAAAGTTATGATTATTTCTTTACTGCTGTTTAGTTCTGCTAGACAGTTTATATATTAGACTTTCATCTGAATGTTAGCCTAAGTTTTTGGCCGAATTAGAGGATTCAGCCAACTAGACTATTGTGGAGGTTTTCGTTACCTTTCCATAGGATCTGAGATCATGTCGTTTCAAGTTTCAGAGCAAAAGATATGATGTTTTGCGAACTGCTATCCAGAATAGATTTCTGTTAGCATGTTGACTAGCTTAAGTAGATAAAGTGTTTTATCTTGGGTTATGAGAAGACGATGTAGAGCACTGCGAGTAATATCTTGTTAAGCATGTTTGTTTGATGCCCAGTATCATTCTTGGTTACTAGGTGGTGGTGAACCCCGGTGCTAGAGCGTTCCGCCTGTTGTCTTCTGTCTCACGGTTGAGGCAAGTGCAGATAGTAATAATGAGTTGCTTTATTTCATAATCGATGAATGTCATGGTTTAATAATGAAGCTTTATGTTTGATAATGTTAATGAACATTACCTGTTCATGATGAGTTGATATTGTGATTTCAATTTTGCATCATGACATACATTTCTGTATCTTAGTCTACATGGTAGCTAAGGATTGTTCCTTTGAGGTCCCCATCATGCATTGGACAGGCATAGATCACCGTCATACATTGGACGGGTTTGGGTTCCCACACTCGTGGAGTGTGGGCATTGGATCCCTATGCCTAGAGGGCACAAGCTTTGAGTATGTATCGACGGATACACTACTCGGCATTACCGGTAATTGCAAAGAAGATGAAGAAAGAGCATCCATGACATGTTTATTGTATTTCTGCATAAAACTTGGATTTGTGATATATATTGCTGTTGTTCACGATGGGATTGATTATCCCCATTGGCTGCTTATGATGTTATGATATTTATTGCTATTGCACTTTGTTGAGTCGCGGACTCACTCTTGTTGTGTTGTGCTTTCTAGGTACCTCTCGAAGCAACGACATGCATGTGGAGGGGTAGACATGGTGCACTTCACATATACACAAACCATAACGATTAAACTAGTTCAATTATCTACAATTCGTGGTCTTGATGATTTCTTTAGATTCAATTTGTGGCCATCCTTCGTGGTGGATGATTTTGACTGTGATTATGGATGATCCATTTATGTTCTTAATTCTTCGTCATTCAAGTTTATTTAATTTCATTTGATGGATTAGAAGGTTTGATTGGATTATTCTATCATCTTTATTGTTTGGTTGGTCAATGATGTTTTAGAGGTAGCTATTTGATCATTAGCTGCTTGGGCATAGTAATGTTGGATTGCTTTGGATTAGTTGGTAAAGAGGAGGCTTCATAACTTGATCAATACTCAATTGATAGATGTTACGCTCTTGTTGAGTAATTATAGACTGTGATAGTGTTGATTATCAGTTTTATGTCCTTCATGAATGAATGCTTGGTTGAATGTTTATTAAGATGTTGAAATTAGTTGAGTCAATAGAGTAGTTGGTAGCATCCTAAGCTCTATGTTGGGCTGGGGTGTTACAACTGTAATGCATTTTCATTTGGATGGGTAAAAAAATGTACCGTCAGTTCAACCGGGAGATATGTCTTATGCCTAGTGCTCTCCGACCTTAGATTCACGTTGTCTTGGCGCAAACACTCGATGAACTGGGAAATGAACTTGTCTTTAGTCATCTGCTTGTCCTTGAACGACTATGCCATATCTTTGCTAGTGGCCGCGATGATGCAATCTCAGGACTAGAGCAAATGCACGCTACAGTCCAGTGGAGAACAAAAAAGGAAAAGAAAAATGAGCCGATGTAAGTCACACCAAAAGCCGCTGAAGATATGAGTAAATTAGGTTTGTATGGGAAGTAAAAAGGCCGAGGGTGAGTGTCGAACCCGGAAGTAAAGGATCCCAAATTCTTTGTGTTTCACACAGTAATCCAGGAACAACTAGTGTACGTAGTTAAATAAAAGATGATAGCACAACCCTAATACACAATTTATTAATAATAATTCAAGTTTATTACAAAGGGCTAGAAGCCAAAAAGAAAAGTATAGTGGAAGCATAAATGATAAGTAGGTCACACGATTCACCATAGGCAATTGTCTGGGGGCGTAGGCTAGTCGTGCAAGTCCTCTCCCTCCTCGTAATACTCCTCTGAACAACAATTTATTTAAGCAAGATGTGTAACACCCCATCTTAGCATTGAGCCTGGAATGCTACTAAAATTAAATTAGACTAAACTAAACTAAGACCAATTACAAATTTTCGGCAAAACCTCCTTTGTATAGTCAACAATACCGAGGTTCCAACAATTAATCATGGCACTTATCAATATCTTCATAATCAAGGTTACACAAGCTTGCAAGATGATCGAATAAACAAAATCCAGACTTGTCATTCTCATTATCACAATTAACATAAATACTCAAAACCATCTATGAGTGATTCTCAAACAGTTTACTTAATCTTGATGTGTAATTAAATGGCAAACGCCTTATGGTCGTGAGGTAGTGAGTGCATCCAACATCTACCCCCTCCCATGCATGTCGTTCCTGCCAGTTGTACCTAAAACATATCAAAGCAAGGGTGAGCCCAAAGACTCAGCAAGTATCAACAAGGCTATAAACAAGAACACAAGCATAGCAACAATGATCCACAATAACGTTACACTAATCATAGCTTTCATACTCATGGAATGCAATCAATGCAATGCACCTTTTGAACTTTATCTCTTTTCGCATTTTACCGGTAATGCGGGGTATACATCCGTCGATGTATACCCTTGCCTGTGGCATCTGGCACAGGGACCAAGAGCCTATACACCACATGTATAGGGACCTTTGCCCATCATCTCTATGATGAGGACCTCTTTATTCATTTCCCACATTCCACGAATGTGGGGACCTCAAGCCCGTCATCTACATGACGGGGACCTCGAAGATGCATAGTCACCACGTGACCAATCCTCCAATATGATTGCATGATGCACATGAACAAAACTTTAAACCATCATACATATGGATTCACAACAACGACGTGCATGAATAAACTTATTCATACTTCTAGCATTCCTCATCATTGACATTCTTAGCATTCTAGTATCCATGAATAGCACATATATTCATAATACTAGCAAACATGAACAATCCTTCATGAATAATAATGAATCATATCTCAAATATTTACCATCCTTAATCATACATGTCACACTATCAACCTTGCATGGTTAGTACGCATCAAAGTACTAGCACCTTCTATCAAACATTCATACATATTCTCTCAATCAGTACTTGCATTCATTCACGGGATAAAATTGGAACTCATCACAATAACATCAACTTTAACCATAACTAGCATTCATCAAGATAAATGGAAACTCATCACATTAACATTCATGCATGGCTATTACGAGCAAAACACAAACACTCTCGGCATACAAGCATAAATATGCTATAACCCGAATACTTGCCTCAACGCGCGAGAACGGTGGACGCGAAGAGGGCGCTGCCCCTGGATCACGCTCCCACCTGAACATAAAGATAACCCCAATCTAAGACCAACATACTGGATCAAAAGCATAAATAACAACACAAACGAACTCGCTAATCTCCCAAGCGTTTTCCAATCTTCCAATTTCTAGCGATCGCTTTGGTGATCACTGCGGACAGTCAACTTCTAAAATACATAACTTTCTGCTCAGGAGTCCAAATGAGGTGTTCTCAGACTTTCTGGAAAGGTAATTAAATTACCCAAATAAACTTAGTTGGGGAGCCCTTTTGATTATGCCATCTACAGCCCCTACCAAGCCAAACTACAGAACAACAATTTTCACGTCGGCTTCTTTGGACAGTACACCAAAACCATCGTAACTTTTGTTACGAAAGTCCAAATCTTGCGTTCTTTATCTCTCTGAAAAGTTATGGAAATTACCTACAATTTTTGTTATATTGAGATCCTCTGATTTCGTCCTTAACTAATAGATTAACTCAGTTTTCTACAGACTGTCAGGATGTTGACAGATTAACCAGACAGCGGCACTAAACAATTCATAACTTTCTAACCGTTAATCGGATTTTGGCGTTCTTGGCGGCCATTGAAAGCTAAGAACATTATATACATAACTCTTGGAGACCAAAACTCCTAATTCGGCCTATAAACACACGAAACTGACCGCACAATAATCTGGACAGAACGCGATCTATTAAACCGACGCAAATCAATCTACCAAACGACATCAACCGCAACTATTACGTATCAAACAACGAAGAACACGCGATGTTACCCTTGTAGAATCGCAGCAAGATGATGAACTCTTCCCACGAAGTTGATCTACTCTCCTTTCTTCACTTGATCGGTAGCAGGGAGCACCGACGGCGAGGAAGGGAGGCACCAATGGAGGGGGGCACCACCATGGAGGAGAGGTGTGCTACAGTAACTGTGCTACAGTGTGGCGGCACTGTAGCTACAGTGCATCTAGGGTTTTCCCCTTCCTTTTATTGGTGGCCGACCCCTCATGGGCCTCCTGGACCAAGGCCCAAGGCCCAAGTTGCCGAAAAACTGCAGAAACACCCCTTTTTTATGTCTAATTTCTCTTTTGAACGCTTTCTTTCGTAGAATAAATTGGAGTATTACATTAAAACCCCTCTTTCTCCTGTTCAATCACTTTGCTAAAAGAAATATTCCCCCGATTTTAATTATTCTCTCCCGATTTAATTATTCTCTCCCGATTTAATTATTCTCTCCCGATTTAATTTTTGGGGTATTACAAGATGAGTACAAATGATTGTACTCTGTATGTTACACCCAATAACAGATTTATAATGCATGCATGTTTAACCAAGTGGGAGCATATATGGCTTAATTTGCACAAAGTGGTATTTTCCTTTTAAATATTCATACTTAGTTCCAAGGCAATTCATTCTATAATTAAAATCAATTTTTAATTTGTCAATTTTATAGTGGATAACCTCCATAAAAATATGGTGAATGATACCTTCCTATCACGTGGCTACCCAGCCAATTTTCCACAAGGATTAACCATCCTAAAACATTTGCATAATTCATTTTAAAACAAAACCAAAGTCTAATTTTGAGTGGCTTTGCTCAGCATATCCACGACCGTGGACATGACTATTCGAATAGTTTTACGCTCTACAGAGGTTGTACAACTTTACTCACAAGAGATAATTACTTAAAATGTCGATCATGGCACGCTTTCGAAGGCGTACGACCAAGCAAATATCACGAGGCTTTTACCATGTCCCACCCCAAGTTATTTTGCCTACTAAGGTTTCACTTCCATTGGGTTAACCACCCGCTGGGATCCCCCTCTTGCGCCATGTGGGAATACTGTCTAACCAACACCTGCACATCAACATGGCACAAATAACAAAGATGTGTTACAAATTATTTAGCCTAGTCTATCCCACTGCAGACTTATGGTAGTACGGTGGAGCTTAGCATGATACGGCTCGAAGACCGGTCCTTAACCAACTTGGGCAACATTCCATAAACTTTGGACTCGATCATTGAAATGAATCGATCCTGTGCATTGACTTGCACCATCCTAACATCCATTTTGCCCAAGTCTAAACTAATTTTAACTTATTTTATAAGTCAAATCATTTTCTAAATTTTCTATGGTAAAACAATACCATAGTCTCATTTCAAATCATAATTGAACATTTTGGCTAAACTCCCCAAATTCAATATTTTTGGTCTAAGCTTTGACTAAGCATAAAGTTTTTCAATATGTTCTAGTTCATACTATCGTACCAATTAGATTTTTAACTAGGGTATCAAGGGATGGCTAATTCAATAACAAAGTTTGACTATATAATGGAATTAAGAATAACTATAAAATTAAAACAGGAATTTAAATTAACTTGAATATAAATAAGCATGCGATAATTATTTAAATAATTAAAAATACTAGGATCAAACATGATCAAGAATGTAACTTGCATTCCTCAAATGCATGGTCGTCAAATAACTCTTGCTCTCTGGAATCGTCGAAGTCTATATGTGAAAATAAGATAAATTTAAATAAAATTCAAATGAACACCAAATTAAATAATTTTGGTTTAGTTAGCTATATTATACATTTAGATGAATTTAGGAATTTGAATTACTAGAATCGGAGCTCGTATGAAGGAGAATGAGTCCTTGGAAGACTAAATCCTAAAGAATTAATCCTAAATTCAATTTCTAGAATTAATGATTAATTTTTTTAAAGAAAAAACTAAATATTTTGCAATCAAGATGTTAGCAGCTGATTTTCAATTTCGACTGAATTATTTTTCTACAGAAAATCCTAAACGGCCACTAACATATGGGCCCATGGTCCATGGACCAAGTCCACAAAGGTAGAATGGTCCACTATGGACTAAGCTGATGTGGGTATTGATTGGGCCGATGGGGCTGATGTGGCGCACACATGGCTGCCAGGTGGCATCATGTGGTTTGCCACATCACTCCAGCGAGAGGTGCTGCTCGAGACCAAATGGCCACTAGCGTTAGGGGCTACGGCGAGGAGTGTGCGTGTGCGTAAAAGAAAGAGGAAGTCGCGGGTAATTACCTGGTGCGCACAGTCGCAGCGGAGGAGCGTGATAGAGTTGTCGATGATGATGGAGCTCTAGTGGTCTTCCGACGACAAAAACAGGCGCATGGGGTAGAACGTGGGATGGCGAACTCGATGGTGTAGAAGATGGCACAGGGGCGTCGATGATGGTGGCGCAATCGGTGGAGGAAGGGTGCATGGCCGACGATCTTCAAATGGCGATTCCAGCGATGTGAGGCGAAGATAGGTGTGGTGGGTTGCAGGAATGGGTTGAGGGGAGGGTAGTGGTGCCGTTGGTGCCTTTTATAGGGTGAGGGGATGGCCGAGGCGGCAGGGACGTGCGCGGCGGTTTCAAGCTGGCACGGGCGGCGACACAATTGTTTATTAAAGCAGTTTAAGGAGGAAGAAACAGGGGAAATTGAGTGCAGGGCGAACGTAGCTTTGAATGCCATCAAGTGCGCACGAAGAACGTGCAAAAACAATCGGTTTGATGAGCTTCGAGCGTGCGTTAATGGCGGATGGCCTTGGGAAGAAGAATGGGGAGGGGGGAGAGAGAGAGAGAGAGAGGGTGTGGCGAAGTGGGCTAGCACATGAGTGGGTTGGGTGAGAAAAAGGTCATGGGCCGGGGAAGGAAAAGAAATGGGCCACGGGAAAAGAAGTCAGCCCGAAACGAAATCTAGATTTTCGAATTACAGAAATTGAGAGAATTCAAATAGACTTTTAGAAAATTGCAAATAGAGCTAAAAAATTCTAGAACAATTCACAAAAATTCCTTGAGTTATTGTGAACTTCAATAAAATATTTCGAACTTAAATTGGTATTTATATTTTCAAATAATTTGTTTTGACTTTAAAATAAATAGGGAAAACTTTGAAAAATCCAAAAAATTCAAGGAAATTAATTAAATTTTATTTTTAACTAGAAATAAAAATTTGGGCTATTACAGTGGGTCACAGTAAAAGACATGGATGCTAGCGGTAAAACATATATGTATGGAGAGTAAAAGTTATATGGACTATAGCAAATACTCGCTGCAATACAAGGGGGCAAAGGGGAATAGCAGGATAAAAGACGTTGCTGGCATAAAAATCACTTTTGTATGGTAGGAAAAAAAGAAGCTCGTTTGGTAGTAAAATGGATGAGAGATACATAAAGAACGCTGATGACATCAGTAAAAAAAGAGAGCCTATTACCTTTTAAGGCTCTCGTACGTGCATATCAGCTCCCTCACCTCCATGGTCGTGTCAATTGGCACCTTCGGCCGCTTGACATATCATATTTTACTATTATGCATGCATATAATTATTGGTTGTGTACATGAACAATTACTGATATCAGTCACCTGTACCTTATCCGCACTGGATCTACCCGCCCACGTCTCTTTATCTTTGCCAACAGTGGTGGACACCTTGGCTAACTCCTTGGATAGCAAAGACTCTTTCGGGGCATCCTTTGCACCCTCATTTACTGGATGATATAGAAAAAGAAAGGTCAAGTACCATCAAATGTAAGAAAATTTACTTTATATTTTTTTAGAATATTACTTTACTCAATACCTTCATTTCATCTGGAATGGTGGGCAGTTGCCCAGGTCTCGCCGCATCCTGCGTCTCGGTGTTTGCCTGGAGGGCGGCAATGTTAGGGTATAGCCCTGAGATTGCGTCAGCTTTGATTGACTGGATTATGTTGTCGATGCTCGCCACGACATTGTCCAAGCCCTGCTGGCCTGCGTAAGCAGTAAAATTTGAGGATACATTTACTGCACATAGCTTGTTATTTTTTACTATATTTAAGATAGACACTGTGTGTTTTTGTTGTTTTAAGAAAATTTCTCAGAAGCCATTTTACTGTGTGTAGATTACCATTTTACTAAGTGAGGGGGGATGGCATTTACTGCATGTAGAATGTCACACTGCTATGTTCTATGATAGCCATTTGCTGCATGTATATTGTTATTTTATTGGGTTGATGGCATGCATTTTACTACATGTACATTGTCGTTCTACTATACTGAAGATATCAATTTGCTGCATGTAGCTTGTCATTTTTACTGTGTTTTATTGTATCCTCTTACTGTGTATGGTATGTCATTTTTACTATGTTGCGACATCCTACTTTTCTCGATGGCTGTTGGAACTACTGCGTCCTCCTCGCCTTGTGATGGAGGGAAAAGTGATGATGCAGGAATGTAGACTAGCATGTGGGATGCTGACACATTGTTCGATGTCGACATCGCCGCAATAGCTAGGGGTGTGGTCTCGACTGGCGTGTGGGATGCTGGCGCATCGTTTGACGCTGGCTGCGTCGCCATAGCCAGGGGGTGTGGTCCTGACCCGCGTTAGGATGTTAGCGCACCGTCCGACGCCAACTGCGCTTGTACGGCTGTGGGATGGTCAAGATAGGCCTTGGTGATGCGGGTGCACCGTTCGACGCCAGTGGCCCTACAGAGGCCAGGTAGACAGTCACAATCAACATGGGGGATGCAGACGCACGGTCCGACACTGACGCCTTCTTATCTCGTCGGCAGATGGTGCCGATCCATATACCTCTATCGGTGTGAGTAACACCTTGAGAACATTGACCACCTTCATCTACGTGGTCTTAATTCTCTGATGGGCCCTCTAGATTTGCCTCATTGCCTTCCCCGCCTCGTGGTCGAACTTTTGCAAATCCTCCATTGCAAGAGTGTGTGGTTGCTTACAAGCAGAAAAGCAGTGCATACGTTGATGGACTTGGTGGTCTTGTCTTTCTTCTTATCCCAAGTGCAGTCGTCCACGATGGCCTTGCACCAGTCAATGTTGCCAAAGTTATTGAGGTCCTTTGTTAGCACGACGTCCTTCCTAGTGATGTCGATGTTGGTCATCGGGAACAACAGCTTGCTGAATATGACGAGGAAGAAGCACCTCATCGTCAGCATGTCGGTGTCCCCAGTGGAGACCCTCTTCTACAACACCTCATTTTTTATGTTGTCGCTTGGTGGCACCCCGAGCAGTCACTTTAGCTCAGTGAGCTCGGCGATTCCTGCTGCCAGGACACCAGCGGTGCGTCCCTACCATCGCACGGGTTCCTGATGATGCATTTCACAGGGTGAGGCATGACTGGGACGCTCCTGCCCCCGCCGACTCAGAGCACCATTTCGTTGGGTTCAATCCTGTCCATTAGGAAGCATAGCAGGCCCCTTCTCTCTAGGCCCTCGAGATTGAACTTGGGGAGGCCATCAAAGCTAAGCCTCGTAACCTTGTTCATCTGGTCTATTGTCAGCTTGCCAATGGTCGAGACGACGAGGGTAGGGGCACACCTGATGCATGTCGTGTACGGTCCCCACCTCCTCTCCGCTGTAGCCGTCTTGAAAAAAGAGAACGGTCGTCAAAATGGCCATGTGCTAAGAAGGGCACATTAAATCATGATTTACTAACAATATGAAGCAAGAATTGTTGGAACGTCACTAAGGATTTACTGCTATTAATACATCACGATAATAGGGTAGTGAATCAAAAGAATTATTGGAACCTCACTAAGGATTTATTGCTATGAATGCATTGCTTTACCAGGTTGGCCTCCACTAGGGCTCCACGAAGGACATTAGGGCAATGGCATTCTCTGGCTCGATGACCTTCCTCTTCTTGCCCGGCTATTTCTTCCGAGAAATACCAGCGCATGGATTCGCGACGGGCAACTCTGATGTTTTGTGCTTCAACGGAGTCAGGTAGAGACGGGTCCATGAAAATCAGCAGTGTCGTCTGTCTATCCTCTATGGTAATCTTCCTCACCTTTGAGGGGATCTTGCCAGATGTCCTCATCTACTGCCACATCAAAAAAAGATAGATAAAAATCATGAGATTTGTTGTAAGAACATTGTGTATTTACTTCAAAGCTGTGTATCCATGCCATGATTTAGTGGTTTCGCACACACTGGCATCTGGAAACACGGATTTTGGGGGATCGATGGGGAGAACTCGATGGTGCTGAAGCGCCATCGAAGAGAGATATTCCAAATTTGCTACATTGACGGAGAATCCCGAACATTATGGCCCCATCCCCATAATATATGCAACTTCCCCCACTGGTGATTTCCAAAAAAATCAAAAAAAATCAAAATGACTCATGATTTGCGCTGAACATAACAGTTAAGATTGTGACGGGATGCTGTAAATACCTATTTTCGAGGTCACGAGCAGTGAACAGTATGTTATGTTTCCCTCCATGCACCTCGGACAGAACATTCATCATGGCATTGTGAGGGACCTTGTCAATCTACATAGTGTCGATGAGCTGCATGAAGGAAGGATCAAAGGTTTTGTGCGATTGTACGAAGGCGACCAAGGATGGCATCCTAGCAAGGGGATGGTTGTGCTCCAACAGAACCCTTTCAACGCAGACGGATGCATCCTTTAGCCTCTTCTTCAGCTTCACAAAGACCCTGCACCTAATCCTCTTCGAGGTTTTGCAACATTCTACTCCTTTTTGGGCATGTAGTATGTGTGTTTTCCTTCCAAATTGCAACAAAACTCTTAGACCATCTTCTTGATCCTGCTCTTCCTGATGCCAAACCCAACATGTCGCACATGCCGACAGTAGAACTGGTAAGCCTCATCCAAATTCTCAAACTGCATGCAAAGCTGCGGCACAATGTAGTCTGGAACATCTGGGTCCTGATAAGAGTAAATGACTACCTTCAACACAGTAAATTGTTGCCACACGAAACATAATTTATTATCAACAACAAACACAGTAATCTCCAACGGGTATCTAGTAAAGATATCTATGAATACAGAAAAACATTTACACGCACAGTAGCTCCCACCAAGTCATGCGTCAGCAATTTTTATGAGTTGTTTACAATAAAGAGAGCTCACACATAAGAGTAAAAATAACCTATACCACAAGACATTTTTATTTATATACCACCAAGAAAACTAATTTGTGGTAGATCAGATAGTAAAGGACAATTCTCAATACAACAAAACCTCCCCAAGAGGACAAGCATCAGTAATATAATTAGTTGTTGATAGTAAGAGAGTGCATACAAAACAGAAAAAAAAACATACATAAGTGAACGACCGCTCTATGTCCGGTCTCCTCATCTCGCTCAGAGAAGCCGCAGGGGTGGCATCAGCATCGAGGTGTGAAGTAGAGGATCCAGACGTCGGAGGGGGCTTACTGCCAGCGGCACAACATTTACCACAAGTGTGTCCGCTGTTCTGCTCGGCACAACAGTAAATGATGGGGGAAACCTGCATGCGGTGGAGGCAGATCTGCCCGACACGGGTGACGATGACCAATTACCACTGATCAGGGGTCTCCCACGCCTGCGTGGTGGACAACCTGGAGACATTTTTTATCGTTGATTTGTCTGAAGGGGGCGGCGGAAGGGGGGGGGGGTGGGACTGGGCGGTGGATGGAGTAGGGAATGCATAGTTGTACGATGGATTGAGTAGGGGAAAGCGCGGTTTTACGGTCGGTTGCATGGGGCATGCGGGGAGGGGACGCTTGGGATTGAGTGCTTTTTGTTGGGGGCGTGGGAGAACGTGGTCTTGTTGCTTTGTGATCACGCGCTTATACAGTAAGAGGCTGTGGCTAGACATTAGTAAAAGACAATTCTCAACGCAAATAAGAACTGCCACACGCACAATGATTCCCAAACAAACAAGCGTCAGTAATATTAGGTGTCTTTTACAATAACATAGCACGTAGAGAACAATGAAACAACTTTTGCATGCCTGGCGTCCTCTGTCGACAGGGTAAACTTCATGGAGTTAGCACGGGATATGACAAAAATGCGGTGGAGGCAAATCTGCACGACATAGACGACTGGGAATCAATTTTTACTGCCGATAGGTGTGCTCCACACCATTTTACTTCCAATTGCAGTGTGGAGCATGCCGTGTGGTGCGATCGAAGAAGGGGGTTGGGGGGTTGTGCGGGTTTTACTGGAGGTTCCGAGGTGGGCGCTTGGTATGCCGTGCGAGGGAGCCCTGGGCTGGCATGTTGCGTGTCGCGGGGCCCATAATGTGGCCAGAGCGTATAATAACCTATTCTACGCTCAGGCACGTAGTAGCGCTATATATATATGTACTAATAACTTTACAAATAATATATTATTATGAAATTATGTATGAAGACAAATAGATTTATATTATATTTATGTGGTGAATCTAAATATATTTATACATATTGGTGATTCAAAGTTCAGAAAGTTTAGTCCCATGTACTGCAATACAACACCTATTTAAGGATAGAGATAAAGGTAGCTAAAGTGATGCTCCCTCCGGTCACAAGTACATGTTGTTTTGGGATATGTGCATTTAAACTTTCAAAATTTTGGTTATCAATATCTTTTCAAATATTTAGATTAGAGAAATGAAAATCATATATATAGATTTGTCTCAAAAAATACTTTCACAACATTATAGTTTTATTATGTTTTATAAATATATTATAATAAAAATTAATGATTAAAGTTGTATTTTGAAGACCATGTCAATATCTAAAATGATATGTATTTTGTGACCGGAGGGAGCACTGGAGTACTGCTACACAGTAAGCTTATGCGGCTAAAGTGGGAGGCACTGAAATGTTACACGCTAGACATCAAAATCGAGTGCTGGAGGGTTATTATTGAACGCCGCAAAGGGAGGCCACCTGGCTGAAAGGGAGCGGAGGGACCTCGGGTGATGTTGAGCAAGGAACAAATTCAGTATGTATTGCCTGTATTGGGAAATCTTATAGAGGAGGAAGCAAATGCAAAGTCCACCCCCCAAAATGTTTAGGATGCTTTGGGTTGCAGTGGAAGGAACAGAGCAAAAGCTACATACAGCTTTTGCTAGAATGGAAAAGGCACAGCAAAGTTATAAAAAAGATGGAGAGCAACAAGGAGAAAGGTAGGTCGTTTGTACTTGTAAGGACTGAAAAATCAATCAACCACCTCAGCTGTACTACTGCCATCTTCAGTTTAAAATGACAGGGATTTTTTTTTTTTTTTTTTTTTGTGTAATAAGCCTTCCTGCAGGGCAGGAAGGACAGAGCAAAGAGTAAATAAGAGTACATGCATTTTGCTGCAGTCACAGATCGATCGAATGGTGCTTAATTCAAACAAATCGGCTCGCTAGATTGCAAAATCCTGTACTGCCCTGAACTAAAGGATCAAGGCTAGCTGCAACTCTGAAAAGAGGGAGAGGAAAAAGTTATTCTTTCATTTCTTTCACAGGGACCACCAATAGTTGCTGTGCCCAAGTAGCAGTGAACAATAGAGAGAAGGTGGTGCATATATGCACGAGCAGAGCCGAGTTCATTGAGCTGAACTACTCTCTTCTGTTTTGGTTTTAATGTAGGAATGCATCAATTAAGCACGCAGACAGGCACAGAGACCTGATCGATGCTTATCCCAGCCTGCATGTAAGGCTAGCTAGCTAGCTCATCCTGTCATTCTGTGCGGTGAACTCAATGCAGTACACTTCACAGTGCAGCCATCATTTCTGGATGCCCCGGCCCTGCTGTGTATGTCGACAGCATAGCTAGCTAGCTATCTATCTATACAGGTCCAAGCTATCTATCTAGCAAAAGTAAAAGTAAAAAAGAGAGAGAAAAAGTAACCCATCGAGAATAATCCCACAATGCATGCTAACCATCTAGGTCAAGTTCAGACTTCAGATCGACCAATCCCAAACCCTATTCTACGACGTGCAGTTCGGCAGTGAACCACTCACCGACCGGGCCAGTGATCACCACTCGATAATTACCAGGAGTACTGGCCAATCGATTAATCTGCATCGATTACTTAGCTGTCACGGCCGGCCGAGCGAGCTGCGTGTACGTACGTTCGTGGTGCAAATGAGATTGGATCCGTTTGTTCCGACAGATCGGTCGTGCTAATATGCCATTCCGCGAATGAAGAGATAGGGGAATTTTCAGACAGGGGCATATATGCCGATCGAGGCGAGCGCGCACGCGGTCGAGCCAACTTTCCGCGATATTTCGCTGAAAACTCCGGCCCGGCCGCGCGCGCGGCAGCGAATTCCCAACAGCACACGTACGTACGTACCCTGCCTGGTGCGGGGCACGGCCTCTCCCTCCTCCCCCACCCGTGCGCGCGTGTATATATAGGCAGAAGCCGCCTCCCAAGGCGACCCAAACCAACAAACGCCGGCCCGGATCACTCACCACTCACCTCACACCTCACCTCTCTGGAGGAGACCAAAAGGCCGAACAAACAAGCACCAACCCAAAGTCCCAAACAAAGCCAGAGAGAGAGAGAGAGAGAGAGAGAGAGAGATTAAAAGGCTTCGTGAGCTAACTAGTGAATTGTACTTGTAGTTCGCAGCGGCCACCAATCACCAGAGGACAGCAGCCAGCTGCTTATATCTTCTTCAACAGTGGGAGATAGAGAGAGAGACGCAAGCGCACACACGAACACACACTTTTGAGGCTTGAGAGCGAGCCGCGGGTTGCCGTCGTCGTCCTCAGCGCCATCATGTGCAACACCGGCACCAGTCCTCCCCCCTCGCCGCCGCTCACCTCCTTCAAGAATTCCTCGCACCTGCTCCACCCCATGGACGACGACGATGATGGCCACGACCGCGGCCATGCACTGCTGCTTTACAAGGTAATATACGCATGTTGTACCTGTGGATGTGCAATTGTGCACATTCTTTAGCTAGCTACTCTCCAAGGTAATATACGCATGTTGTACTTGTAGATGTACACATTCTTTAGCTAGCTACTCTCCAAGGTAAGTGGCATATATACTGGCATGCACACGTAGGTATAATTAGATGGGCAGACATAATTAAGCACACACATAGCTGCTAGCTACAGTGTGTACGTGAAAGGTCGCAGCCTAGCTAGTAGTTTAATGCTTATTTACTAGCTAGCTAGTAGAATGTGTAGTCGTAACAGTAACGGGAAAGAAAAGGAAAGGAAAGCTCGAGCTATTGGAAAATGGCAGCTCGTTCTGAGCTGAATACGTCGTACATGTTAATCTTACATATGTATGTGTGCACCAGGTGGCCGGCGAGGCGCGGGCGATCGGGCGGGTGTCGGTGCCGATGGCGGTGACGGGGCTGGTCATGTACTCGCGGGCGCTCATCTCGATGCTCTTCCTGGGCCGGCTGGGCGAGCTGGCGCTCGCCGGCGGGTCGCTGGCGCTGGGCTTCGCCAACATCACCGGCTACTCTGTGCTCTCGGGGCTGGCGCTCGGCATGGAGCCCATCTGCGGCCAGGCCTTCGGCGCGCGCCGAGGCAAGCTCTTGGCCCTCGCGCTCCACCGCACCGTGCTCCTTCTCCTCGCTGTGGCGCTGCCCATCTCCCTCCTGTGGATCACCTCCACGGGGTACATACTGAAGCTGCTGGGGCAGGACGAGGGCGTGGCGGACGCGGCGCAGACGTTCGCGGCGTACGCGTCGGCTGACCTGGCGGTGCTGGCCGTGCTGCACCCGCTGCGCGTGTACCTCCGGTCGCAGAACCTGACGCTGCCCATCACCGCGTGTTCCCTCTTCTCCGTGCTGCTGCACGTGCCCATCAACTACCTCCTCGTGGTGCGCCTCCGCATGGGCATCGCCGGGGTGGCGCTCGCCGTCGCGCTCACCGACCTCAACCTGCTCCTCGCGCTGCTCTGCTTCCTCGTCATCTCGGGGGCACACAGGGACTCGTGGGTGGGCCCCACCTCGGACTGCCTCCGCGGTTGGCCGGCGCTGCTCCGCCTCTCCGTTCCCACCGCCACCGCGGTCTGCCTCGAGTGGTGGTGGTACGAGCTTATGATCGTGCTGTCGGGCCTCCTCGCCAACCCGCGCGCAACCGTGGCGTCCATGGGCATCCTCATCCAGGCCACGTCGCTCGTCTACGTGTTTCCCTCCTCACTCGGCCAGGGCGCGTCCACGCGTGTCAGCCACCAGCTCGGCGCGGGCCGCCCCGGGGTCGCCCGCCGCGCCGCCGGCGCCGCCATCTCCATTGGCCTCGTCGTCGGCGCCGCGGCCGCCACCTTCATGGTGTCCGTGCGCAACCACTGGGGCCGCATGTTCACGTCGGACGCGGAAATCGTGCGGCTCACCGCAGTGGCGCTCCCCATCGCAGGGCTGTGCGAGCTCGGCAACTGCCCGCAGACGGCCGGGTGCGGGGTGCTCCGCGGGAGCGCCCGCCCCGCGAGCGGCGCGCGCATCAACCTGGCCTCCTTCTACCTGGTCGGCATGCCGGTGGGTGTGGCACTGGCCTTCGGTGCCCGCCTCGGCTTCGCCGGCCTGTGGCTCGGCCTCCTGGCAGCGCAGGCCGCCTGCGCGATCTGGATGGCGCGCGCCGTGGCCGCCACCGACTGGGACGTCGAGGTGGCCCGCGCCAAGGAGCTGACCAAAGCCACCACCACCACCAACCACGCCGAATGCAACACCGACACCTCGACTAATGTTACCACTACGACCAAAACAGCAACAACTACTACTAGTATCAACAATGCCAGTGGTAACAACAACAGCAGAAACAACGGCTACGTGCCGATCAGCGAGAGCAGCAACGACGACGCGCTGGAGAAACTGGAGGAAGGGCTCATGACCACGACCAGGACCAACACTACCGGTGCTAGAAGCGTTAGCAGCAGCAATGGCAACGCGTTAGGCGACACCAATGCCGCGGCTAGGGACAAGAAGCACAGCGGCAACAGTGACAACTGCAGCAGCAGCGGTGCTGCTAGTGGTACGACGGCGGAGGGAAAGGAGCAGAGGAGGGACGACGTCTCGGAGAGGGTCCCGCTCATCAGTGTGGGGGACGACGACGAGGAGCACGATGGCGATGGCGATGGCGATGGCGATGGCCGTGGGGGTGAACAAGTCTAGTGTGCATGGCCGATTAATTCTGGGTTTTGATAGCTAGGCTGTTGCTATTGACTTCTTGGATCCATCTCCATTTCATCTTCTTTTTTTCGGGGGTGAGGTTTTGTAAAAGACAGAGTATTGAGAAAAAAAAATTGGCCTTCTTTTGTTCTCTCCTTAGCCCAGTATATATAATGTTCTAATTAAATTGGTGCAATGTATAATAATTCTTGGGGGTCTTGTGTAAGTACTACATGTAAGAGACCCTCTATATTAATTGATGGTGAAAAATTTGACAAATATATATATATATATATATATATATGGCACTGTTTGTTTTTTCATGATTCGAGGGCTGGCTTGATTTGAGCCCTGTAGCGCTGTTCCCCTAGTGGTTACAATCGTGAGGGCCAATGGTGGTGCCCCATTTCTGCCATTTCCACACACACGCACTGCTTCTATATTGACTCATTTGCCCTCCTTTTGTGCCTTTCCTTTTGATAAAGTCGCGTATGATCTGATATCTACAAGCACTTGGTAAAAGCTACCCTTGGGGTCTTGCGATTTGTAAAGAATATACTTTTTCGTGCTGCAAAGGAACGTTGGTGTTGATGCCTTTATTTCCCATGTTTACTATATTGAGATAATCTTTTTCCATTCAAAGACTCTTACCGCATTAATACTCCTACTTGGCAGCGTTCGCCACACGAAAGTCAAATAAAGTGTACAGTTCATACCGGCACGAAATGCTACTACACAGATATAGAAAAAAGAGAGCGTAAGTTAAGGTCATGCATCAATGGAACTTTCACAATTATATTGTTGAGAAACTGTCGCTGGCGAGTTCAGTCTGAGCGATTACCTCGTAGACAAACTCAGAATCGTAAGAACAATACAAGAACACAAGAACAGAATAATAGATTGAACAGAGATGTACAAGAACTTCTTGCTTCTCTTTATTCCTTCATCAAACGATCAGCCTTTACAGTGACTAATACTCCCTATTTATAGGATACGATCATGCTAAGGTTTGGGATGAGGAGTCCACCTTGGGCCAGGACTCCCGGTCCTGGGCCCAGTTTCTTAACACCCTCCCTTGGGTACTCATCCTTCATGTCCATGTCTCGTCAAAACTCCATAAAAACTCAGTGGAAAAATTTTAGAGAAAGAGTACATAAAACACGTTCTGCTGTGCTGCACGAATTGCCTTATTAAAAACCTTAGCCGAGAAACTTCAGAAAAAACTCGTTAAGAGAAAAAAAGTACAATCCACCCAATTTCATTTAATCTTCAGGATTTATTCTTTGTATACTTGATCTTTATGATCAAGCTTTAGTAATGAATTCGTGAAGGTTCTTCCCCTGAATTCTGCAGAGCCGCTGTCGTCTCTGCCTTCGCGTTGCCACGACCACCAGAGCCGTGGCCGCGACCACCAACGCTACCGCATCCTACCGTGGCCACCATCCTCCTAACGCGGCAAGCCACCATCCTCCTACCGCCGCCACACCAAGGGAAATCCTAACTAAGAACAAAAGTTTATTTCGATTTGTGACAGAGAAGAAAAAGAAAAAAAAAGAGAAAAATAGAAGAGGTTATTTTCGTGCTGCCAGAAAGAAACCTAAGGTTCATCTGACTTCAACAACACGATAAAAAAAATCAAAGTTTAATTACCTTTTTACCCCTACCTTTTACAAAAAGTTTGTGACCCATATACCTCCCTAGGTCCGGAAGAGGAATTTGAAAGTTTTGAGTGAGGTGCAGATTTGCAAAAAAAAAAGAGGAGCAAAAAAAAAGCGGTAAAAAAATCAAGTTTCTCAGAATTCACTCAAAATTGACAGAACCCTTTTACAAGTGATTCTAAGGTTCCCCGTGAAGACGGCATCCTTTTTCGAGCTTCCAAACTCCATGTGCAATGTTCTCTAGTTTCTGTCGTACCGTGCTTTCATTTGTGTTCTAGACTCGCGTCTCTAGTACGGTCTAGCCTAGGGCCAGCACTAACTGGCGTTGAACGATTGTTCAGCTTGCATTCTCTGATTTGATTGTTTCTAATCCATTGCTACCATACTTGAGCCTTCCTAGCTACACCTTTTCTACACCGTACAGGCTGAACTTCACCTAGCAATCGCTCCATCCAATCTTCGGAGATACGTTGACATCGCTAATTGCCGATCACCCCTGTTGCTTGGTAAGAATTTGATAGATTGCCTGAGTGTGAGCGACTTTTGAACCACCACATTCTAGTAGTTGCTAGGGACATATACTTGTGATTTGCTAACAATGGCAGGTTCTGTGGAGCATTCGTATGAGGATACAACTCATAATCCTTGTACGAAGGCAATCGTACAACATTTCCAATGCCTCATGAACCTTCGTACGGAGGGTCTTGAGAAAGATGTCAGGGTCACGAATTAGTGACTTGCTCAACTTGAGGGCGCCCAAATTGAGACAAATGCCATGCTCGCCGTGATGGAGAGAACGCAAGGCGTCACTAACACTTCTTTAGCAGGTATTATGGCGCGCCTTGAGAAGGATGCCCAAGCATCCACTGGTGTTCCCCCTGCTGCCCCGATGGTAGAGGGACAAGATGAATTCGACTACGTGGCTGATACCCCGATGACATGGGTAACCACAACAACGACGATCGAGTTGCTCATCGACAGTTGCGTTTTAATCGATAAGGTATGCGACGAGACCTCCCACGACGTAAGGTACGTGACCATGATGATTCTTTTGCCAAGGTTAAATTTACTATGCTCTCCTTTAATGGTAAATATGATCCTGATGGTTATCTTAATTGGGAACTAGCTGTTGATCAAAAATTTATTTGCCATGACTTTCCTGAGATTAGACGAGTTAGGGCTGTGTAACACCCCAACCCCACATGAGCCTGTAATGCTACTAAGGTAACCTTACACAAATCTAAGCTAAGATAATTTACTAAATTTCGGCACAACCTCCTTTGTATTTCTATCTTCACAGAGGTTTCATCAGATAAATCAACGCGGAAATATAAGCATTCAAGAACTTGCTAATCAACTAAACAAATCCTCAAACATCCAACTATGCTACTCATCATTATTACAAATAAATCAACGCGGAAATATAATCATGATGAATCCTTTAAGCAGTTGCTTATTTATTAAGGCATGGTCTGAGAATTAAGGTTCATGGCAGTGTGCGTGTGATCATAGTGCTACACCCTCCCATGCATGTTGTTTTTGAATTGGGTACCTAAAACAACAAAGAAAGCAAGAGTGAGTCCACAGACTCAGCAAGTATATATATAAAAAAACATATAATTCAAATCATCACATCAGCATCCACTTTCAGGAGCACATCATTAAATCATTCCACATGCATATGCAATGCTCAAGGATTCCTTCTCTTTATCTCTTTTTGTATTTTACCGGTAATGCAAAGTATGCAACCGTCGCTACATACCCATGTCTGTGCTCGCAAGCGCAGGGACCAATTGCCCAATACTCCGCAAATATTGGGGATCTCAAGCCCACACTCCATAAGTGTGGGGACCTCAAGCCCGTCACATACATGACGGGGACCTCAAAGATGTGCATGTTTGATCATCACAAGACCAGACCTCAACATGATATCATTATGCATATGCACCACCTCTATTCATCATCAAAGTACCAAAGACAATAACAACATTCATGAATAAAGTATAGTCATACTTTGAACATTCACTATTCTTATTATGCACACTTGCCAACAGCCATACAACACTAACATGTATCAAACACACATTCATGTCCAAGCAATCACAAACAAGGTACAAACAATGCACTTGCCTCAACCGTGCGGGAACGAAGGACGCGAAGAGGGTGCCGCCTTCGGAACCAGTCCCCCATCTAAAATTCATTTAAGAGAATGCTAAGACAACAATAATGGACCAAAAAAACCACAAGAGTAAACACGAACTCACGGTAGTTCCTTTAGCGCGAACCCAACCCCAATTTCTAAATGTTGCTCTGTCCCCTCTGTGGACAGTCACGTTCTAAAATTCATAACTTGTACAGGAGTCCAAATGAGGTGTTCTTGGACTCTATTTAAAGCGTAACAAAATCTCCACCTAAACCTAGTTGGTGAGCCCTCCTGATTCAGCCATCTAATAACCCTATCAAGCTAATTATTAGAACATCAATTTCACGTCAGGTTCTCTGGACAGAACACTAAAACTATCATAACTTTCAGCTCGTTTGTCCAAATTTTGCGTTCTTAGGCTTCCCTGAAAGCTACAATAATTACCTACAACTTTTGTTATACTGAGATCCCCTAATTCTCCATTTAACAGATCGCTCTAGTCAGATTACTAAAATCTGTCAGAACACTGGCAAATTCGCAGAATAGTCACACTAAATAATTCATAACTTTTGATCCATACGTCGGAATAAGGTGTTCTTGGCGGCCACCGAAAGCTAAGAACATTATCTAAATAACTCTAGGAGATCAAAACTTCTGATTCGGCCTCGAAGACGTCGAAACAGCCCGCACAACATACTGGACAGATTCGAATCTACTGCAGACTGACTTTGATCTAAACGATTCTAATCGGTTTCGCATCTAAACAACATCAAAACAGAGGGGAAACGAATTGATACCCTTGGAGACACATGAAACGCTGAACAAAAACCTACGAAGAGGATCTTCTTCTTCTCCTCCTTTCTTCTTCTCCTTCCACCATGGCCGGCGGCACCTCGGAGCTTCTTCCTCAACTTGGTAGGGTAGCAGGGAGGGGGGGCTCACATACCACGTGCTACAAGATGCGGTGCTGCATCAGAGCAGAGATTAGAGTTTTGGGGAAGGGCACCCCCCTTCTTGACTCCACTACAAGGCCAGCCCACTTGGCTAGGATGTCTTGGGCCGAAAGCCCATGGTCCAATCCTCCCTCAAATCTTGAATTTTCTTCTAAACTTTAGAGCATTCAAATTTGAATAAATTTCTCTTCCGAATAATATGTTCTCTCTATTTGATTTTCGGAGTATTACCGGCTGCTACTAGTGAATTTACCAACTTTGCTTCTATTTGGTGGAAAGAACATTGCCGTCAACATCCCAATAATATACCTAACACTTGGGAGGCTTTAAAATTGCTTATGTGACATCGATTTGTTCCCTCATATTATGCTCGCGATTTGTTAAATAAATTGCAACACTTACGACAAGGTACAAAGTCTGTAGAAGACTACTACCAAAAATTATAAATTGGTATGTTGCATTGTGGTTTAGATGAGAATGAGGAGGCATCAATGGCTAGGTTTTTGGGAGGATTGAATCGAGAAATTCAAGACATCCTTGATTATAAAGATTACAACTCCATTACTAGATTGTTTCATCTTGCTTGCAAAGCCGAACGTGAAGTGCAGGGACACCAGACGAGGGTATGATCTAACTCTTCTGCAAGTCACACAAACTCATGGACACCACGCACCTCTACTACCCCAGCCACCAATGCACCCCCACCGCCACCCTTCAAAAACAAGCCGCGCCCCGCTACTTCAAATTCAGCACTACGAGTTTCTGAAGCAGCCAAATCATCACCACAAGCTTCTGCAAAAACCTCATGTTCGGTTGCTTCGACAAGACGAACTAAGGATATTCAATGCCATCGGTGCAAAGGCTATGGACACATGATACGGGACTATCCAAACAAGCGCGCACTGATTATACGTGACGATGGTGGGTATTCCTCTGCTAGTGATTTTGATGATGAAACATATGCTATGCTTGCAACTGACCCTGCAAGAAATGATAATGAATCTGATCATGAGACGGAACATGTTAGCACCGAAGATGCTGACAAGTATTTGAGCATTATAGTGCAACGCGTACTAAGTGCTCAAGTTTCTCGTGCTGAGCAAAATCAGCGCCATAATTTGTTCCAAATCAAGGGCGTTGTCAAGGAACGCTCGATTCACATAATTGTTGATGGTGGGAGTTACAACAATTTGGCGAGTATGGATATGGTGAAGAAGCTTGCTTTGCCGACCAACCCTCATCCCCACCCATACCATATTCAATGGTTCAACAACAGTGGTAAGTTGAACAAATTGTTAAAGATGAACTTGCTAGAGCTAATAGAGAGAAAAATGAGGAGAATGCTAAGAGCGAAAATCAGATTGTTTCAAAAGAGTTTGAGCAACATAAGAAGAAAAAACCTAAATATGCTCATGTGAAGAATAAAGAAATTAAATTGTAAGGTGCTAGTTTTCTTGCTACCAAGTCTGATATGACTGAATTGGATGCTAGTAATTCTGTTTGCTATGCATTAGTTTGCAAATAAACCTTGTTTTCATTTGAGGATATACCTTCTTCTTTGTCTTCTGCTGTCACTAACATTTTGCAGGAGTACAACGACGTCTTTCTGAAGGACATACCGCCGGGGTTGCCACCACTTCGAGGGATTGAGCATCAAATTGATTTAATTCTTGGCGCATCACTGCCCAACCGTGCACCATATAGGACCAATCTGGAAGAAACTAAAGAAATTCAGGATTTTTTTAAAATAATCTATATTTTATTATAAATTACAAGTTTATTCCTGTTTTTTTTTATTACAGGAATATACTCCAGTCACCACACCGTTGGGCGACAGGACCCAGTCGCCCAACCGTAGGGCGACTGCATGTCTGCCGCCCAACTGTTAGGCGACAGCTGGCAGTCGCCCAACCAATGGGCGACAGTAGCTCTCCTTGTTGTTTTTTTAAAAAATAATATTATTTTGAAGAATCAATTACAAAATATATGTAGTCCCTAAAAAAAATTACCAAAATATGAAACCTATCGCTAGTTGAGCGTTAATGGAGGTACCAGTCGCAATATCACTTATCTTTCCGTTTACGAATCGTTCATACCTCAAACGTTGTCGATTAATTCTCTAAAAATTAACCATAGTACAATAACATACTACGATGACAAAGTGTTATTGCGAGTGCAACAGATTTGGTACCATGTAAATTTTATGAAAATCAAAAAGTGGCTAAGTGGAACATGAAAAATGAAAAACTGGCTGGATATATGTGAATATCTTTTTAAATTATGTCGTGTATTGTTGTACTAAGGAGAATATTGTAAGAATTTTGTGAGGACGATTGCGGTTTTAATGATTCGTACGTACGAAGGCAACTGATATTACAATAAGAACAGAATGTTTCATCGAACAGGGGGGTTACATGGCACGAAGGACAACGAACCGAGGACGGTACACGCATGCCTTTAGGGAAATAGAAATACATGCGATATGTGGACAATAGGGTAGAACTACTGATGGCCGAATAGGGCAGAAGTACTGAGTGGAACGGGGCCATTTGCCCTTGCTGCCTAGCTCGGCGTTATACTCCTCACCTTGCGCCTTAGCTCTCGCCGCGATGGCCCTCTTCCGCTCCCTCTCGGCCTCCCGTCGCCTGGCATGCACACGCTCCTGCTCCTCGCGCTGCCTGTCCAGCCTACATTGCTCTGCCTACTCAGCTTTCACCTCTTTGAGGCGCCTTTCACGGGCCTCGATGTCCTCCCTGGCCCAACTCTTCCGTGTCAGCAACCACCACATGTCGTAGGGGTGGATCTTGTCGTCGATCCACTGGCGGAAGTCGCATAGGGGTGGCGGAGACTGCAATAGGTGAAGATAGTTCGTTACGCCGTTACGCAAGGAAAAAGAGCATTGTACCCCGAGATACGGTTTCATTACCGGGTGCCTGTCGTTGTAGTCCGCGGCGTAGTTTGGGCAGCACCAATAGCGCTGGCCAATGGTCCACTCATCGGTTGATTTGACGCACTTACAGGCGTCCCGGCACCAGCATAGGGGTGGCGCCACCCCTATCGGTGGCCCTTCCGGAGGGCGTTCCGCGGGCATTGGTGGGGGTCGCGGCTCGACCCTGAATCATTGGGTGAACTACGAGGCAGCTTCCTCACATCCACTAGTTCTGGAAAAGTTTGGTGTGTGAAAGGCTGCTGACTAGCGGCACGATCGCGAGCGGCGGTCTCATGGGGAGACACCCAGTCCTTCAAAAGTTTGCGGATTTTCTCTCATTCCTTCTCCTTGTCCATGTTTTCTACTTGGTGGTGCTGGTGTGGAGTTCTTGGATGAGTTGCGCTGTATTTATAGGTACAGCGGAGGGAGTGGTAGCCGGGCTCAGAAAAAGCTGGCTCGTTGGGTCACATCGTCCTGAAAAGCTACCTCGTATGGTCATGTCCTAAGAAAAAGCTGGGTCGTCAGGTTACATCGTCCTGAAAAGCTACCTCGTCTGGTCATGTCCTCAGAGAAAGCTGGGTCGTCGGGTTACATCGTCCTGATAAAGCTACCTCGTCGGGTCATGCCCTCAGACTAAATATCTGCGTCGCCCGTCACACCGCGAAAAAAGCCGCTCGTTTGGTCACATCGTCCAGAAAAAGCAGGCAGTCGGGTCACGTCGTCAAGAAAAAGCATTCCACGAACACGTGTTGTATGAACGAGTGGGTAGTACAACGCGAAAGTATTACATGCATCACGTACGCTACGGGTGAGCCAGTACATCACATCTGCGATTCGTGCATTCTCGCCGTCTGGGTGTACCAGAGTGGTTTGAGAAAAACTACTCAAGTCAACACCGCACGAACCTTCACGAACGGTGCCAACACCGTAATGAACTTTCAATGTAGTGGGTATAGGCATGACTTACTGTATATGTCTGCAAATATTTTTAATATTACAACTAGTCATATCACAACGCACGACATGCAAGCACTACTACATTGTATTTTACATTTGTAAGGCTCTTCGTCTATCGTCGACAACTACACTACATCATGATCAACACCCCGTTCATTCCATAGCAGTCATCATCTGATTCTGACGCTAACTTGCTATCCGAAATGCTACAAGTGGCGTGGCGTTCCAGTCTTCTACGTAGCTATTTAACCTCTGCTAATTTGTTCATACTAATTTACCTCTACTAATTTGTTCGTACACCTAATTCATAGTCTACCCTAAACCCTAATTTTTTTCCTCAACCTAACATCCTAATTTTTTCCTCTACCTAAAATCTCTAATGATTAAACTATATAAACCGATTACCTACTACAAAATGTACATTACAAAATCAAAAGACTTACCTCATGCAAGTCTTCTTCTCCCTTCCCCTCCCTCTCTCTCTTTTCTCTCTTCTTTCTTCCTCCTCTCTTTCCCTCTTTCCTCTTCCTCCTCTTTCCCTCTTTCCTTCTCTGTTTCTTCTTCCCGAGCGCAGGCGACAGGGGACGCGCGCGTTTATAAAGCCCTCCGCCGCCCAATCGTTCGGCGACTGGAGCACCTATCGCCCAACCGTTGGGCGCATCGCATTCATTGCCCAACGGTTGGGCGACCGCAATTATGGGGCGCCTAACCGTTGGGCGACTGGGTCCTATCGCCCAACGGTGTGGCGACTAGTCCCTGTCGCCCAACGGTGTGGCGACAGGAGTATATTCCTGTAATAAAAAATAAAGCAAGATTATATTTGTAATTTATAATAAAATATAGATTATTTAAAAAAAATCAGAAATTCAGCGTCAAGTTCAAGAATTGCTTGCTAAATGGTATGTGCGTGAATCTCTTAGTCCTTGTGCTGTTTCAGTCTTTTTAGTGCCTAAGTGTAACACCCCATCTCAGCATTGAGCCTGGAATGCTACTAAAATTAAATTAGACTAAACTAAACTAAGACCAATTACAAATTTTTGGCAAAACCTCATTTGTATAGTCAACAATACCGAGGTTCCAACAATTAATCATGGCACTTATCAATATCTTCATAATCAAGGTTACACAAGCTTGCAAGATGATCGAATAAACAAAATCCAGACTTGCTATTCTCATTATCACAATTAACATAAATACTCAAAACCATCTATGAGTGATTCTCAAACAGTTTACTTAATCTTGATGTGTAATTAAATGGCAAACGCCTTATAGTCGTGAGGTAGTGAGTGCATCCAACATCTACTCCCTCCCATGCATGTCGTTCTGCCGCTTGTACCTAAAACATATCAAAGCAAGGGTGAGCCCAAAGACTCAGCAAGTATCAACAAGGCTATAAACAAGAACACAAGCATAGCAACAATGATCCACAATAACGTTACACTAATCATAGCTTTCATACTCATGGAATGCGATCAATGCAATACACCTTTTGAACTTTATCTCTTTTCGCATTTTATCGTAATGCGGGTATACATCCGTCGATGTATACCCTTTGCTCGTGCCCTCCGCACAGGACCAAGAGCCTATACACCACATGTATAGGGACCTTTGCCCATCATCTCTGTGATGGGGACCTCTTTATTCATTGCCCACATTCCACGAATGTGGGGCCTCAAGCCCGTCATCTACATGACGGGGACCTCGAACATGCATAGTCACCACGTGACCAATCCTCCAATATGATTGCATGATGCACATGAACAAAACTTTAAACCATCATACATATGGATTCACAACAACGACGTGCATGAATAAACTTATTCATACTTCTAGCATTCCTCATCATTGACATTCTTAGCATTCTAGTATCCATGAATAGCACATATATTCATAATACTAGCAAACATGAACAATCCTTCATGAATAATAATTAATCATATCTCAAATATTTACCATCCTTAATCATACATGTCACACTATCAACCTTGCATGGTTAGTACGCATCAAAGTACTAGCACCTTCTATCAAACATTCATACATATTCTCTCAATCAGTACTTGCATTCACCAGATAAAATTGGAACTCATCACAATAACATCAACTTTAACCATAACTAGCATTCATCAAGATAAATGGAAACTCATCACATTAACATTCATGCATGGCTATTACGAGCAAAACACAAACACTCTCAAAGATACAAGCATAAATATGCTATAACCCGAATACTTGCCTCAACCGTGCGAGAACGGTGGACGCGAAGAGGGCGCTGCCCCTGCAATCACGCTCCCACCTGAACATAAAGATAACCCCAATCTAAGACCAACATACTGGATCAAAATCATAAATAACAACACAAACGAACTCGCTAATCTCCCAAGCGTTTTCCAATCTTCCAATTTCTAGCGATCGCTTTGGTGATCACTGCGGACAGTCAACTTATAAAATACATAACTTTCTGCTCAGGAGTCCAAATGAGGTGTTCTCAGACTTTCTGTAAATTTAATTAAATTACCCAAATAAACTTAGTTGGGGAGCCCTTTTGATTATGCCATCTACAGCCCCTACCAAGCCAAACTACAGAACACCAATTTTCACGTCGGCTTCTCTGGACAGTACACTAAAACCATCATAACTTTTGCTACAAAAGTCTAAATCTTGCGTTCTTTATCTCTCTGAAAAGGTATGGAAATTACCTACAATTTTTGTTATATTAAGATCCTCTAATTTCATCTTTAACTAATAGATTAACTCAGTTTTCTACAGACTGTCAGGATGTTGACAGATTAACCAGACAGCGGCACTAAACAATTCATAACTTTCTAACTGTTAATCGGATTTTGGCTTTCTTGGCGGCCACTGAAAGCTAAGAACATTATCTACATAACTCTAGGAGACCAAAACTCCTAATTCGGCCTCTAAACACACGAAACTGACCGCGTAATAATCTGGACAGAACGCGATCTATTAAACCGACGCAAATCAATCTACCAAACGACATCAACCGCAACTATTACGTATCAAACAACGAAGAACACGCGACGTTACCCTTGTAGAATCGCAGCAAGATGATGAACTCTCCCCACGAAGTTGATCTCCTCTCCTTTCTTCACTTGATCGGCAGCAGGGAGCACCGACGGCGAGGAAGGGAGGCACCAATGGAGGGGGGCACCACCATGGAGGAGAGGTGTGCTACAGTAACCGTGCTACAGTGCGGCGGCACTGTAGCTACAGTGCATCTAGGGTTTTCCCCCTTCCTTTTATTGGTGGCTAACCCCTCATGGGCCTCCTGGGCCAAGGCCCAAGGCCCAAGTTGCCGAAAAACTGCAGAAACCCCCATTTTTTATGTCTAATTTCTCTTTTGAACGCTTTCTTTCGTAGAATAAATTGGAGTATTACATTAAAACCCCTCTTTCTCCTGTTCAATCGCTTTGCTAAAAGAAATTTTCCCCCGATTTTAATTATTCTCTCCCGATTTAATTATTCTCTCCCGATTTAATTTTTGGGGTATTACACTAAGATAGAGGGATCATGGCACATGTGTGTAGATTGTAGAGCAATCAATAATATCACCATTAGGTATCGTCATCCATCTACTACAAACATGTGGAAAGAATGCTTACCTCATATTGAGTTTGCTTATAATCGTTCATTGCATTCTACTACAAAGATGTGCCCTTTTGAGGTTGTTTATGGTTTTGTGCCTCGTGCTCCTATTGATTTAATGCCTATTCCATCTTCGGAGAAATTGAACTTTGATGCTAAACAACGTGCTGAATTGATTTTAAAAATGCATGAGATAACTAAGGAGAATATAGAGTGCATGAATGCTAAATATAAACTTGCTGGTAGTCAGGGGAGAAAATATTTAACTTTTGAACCAGGAGATCTTGTTTGGTTGTACTTGAGAAAAGATAGGTTCCCTGAATTGAGAAAGTCAAAATTGATGCCTAGAGCTGATGGTCCTTTCAAAGTGTTAGAAAAGATTAATGATAATGCATACAAGTTTGAACTGCCTGCATATTTTGGGGTTAGTTCCACATTTAACATTGCAGATTTGAAGCCATACTTGGGAGAAGAGGATGAGCTTGAGTCAAGGATGACTCAAATGCAAGAAGGGGAGAATGATAAGGACATTCCTAACTTGGATACAACCGCGCCTACACACACAAATGACCCACAACTAGTGTTACAAGGACCAATTACTCGAGCTTGTGCTCGCCAACTTAATCACCAGGTGAATTCGTTCATAGGTTTATATATTACTGAGAATAGACCGCTACCTAATGCAAGTGACTTAATTGTACTTAGGAACATGGGAAAGGACCAGGGAGAGGTATGTGGAGTCATGGACAAGCACGGAAGGCATAATGGAGGTCACCACATCACTTTGGGTCCAAGCCAAGCAAGAGATCGAGTTGGGCTCGTTCTGGATTCGAATTCAGACTACTGCGACAACAATAAGTTCAAACGACCGTAACTTCTTCATACGGACTTCGTTTGGGACGTTCTTAGACTTCATTGAAATCTTATCAAGTCTACTTTCCAATGGATCCAACCTCATCTTCAAATTCTAGCCGAGCTTGCCACAATCAACAAAACAATCCGTGTCTATTTTTGAGCCTGAGTCAAAAGGGTGCTGCGCCACCTCCTCTTGGGCCCATGGGCCTTGTAACCCTAGGGGCGTGCGTTCACTTCCCTGGCCATCACCCTGGTCATCCTCCCATATAGTAGCCACCGCCTCCCTTTGCTAGAACTCGGATTTCGTTGAGTTTAGGTTTAGCCATTGTGCAAACTTCTGTTCTTCAGTTGTGTCGGACGACCACCTGTCAAGACAGCCTTAGGGATCCCATATTTGTTTTTCAATACCATCTATACTACAATTCCTATTTGCAATATCAAATTGCCTATATTTTATTCTTGCTAGTTCTTCGATTGCTCGCAGGAATTGAACCTCGTGTTCAGGTTGATCGCACTTCCAGCATGGTCAATAACGTCTCGGAGTTTGTTCAACGATTGCTAAGGCGCAAGCGTCGTCGTATGGTTGTAGTCGGATCGTGAAAGTCACCTCCACCAAAATCGATATTTACCAATCTCATCGAAAGATCGGGCACTCCGCCTGCATCAAAATTAGTGAATCTCACCAACTAGACTATTGTAGATAATTCCTTAATATTTCTAGAGATACCAAGAATTCAATTTTTGGATAAATGAAATGGAAGATATGATTTTTGTAAGGTGACTGTTCTGTTTTGCGACAAAACGGTGTTCAGGGAGGAACGACGTTTTGGGTTGCGCTTAGGAGCGTTGATAGTTATTTATGTTGTTTTGGTAACGTCGTATGCTCTTGAATGGTCTCCTTAGTATGTTTATGATATGCTTAGGTGGCGGTGTGAATCTAGGGGAAATGCCCTCTTCTCGTCATCATACATCGTACGGTTGAGGCAAGTACAATTAGTGGGTAATACATATGGAATGGTGTTCATGAATTGATAATCATTTATGTGTTTGAGTTTTTATTCATGATATTGCTGCTGGTTGCCATATACTCATGTTGATTAAGTTCATACACTCATTTGCATCATACATTCATCCCTGAGGCTTTGACTACATGGTAGCCAAGTAATGATTTATTTGAGGTCCCCGTCATGTATTAGACGGGCATGAGGTCCCCACACTCGTGAAGTGTGGGCTTATGGTCCCTATGGTAGAAAGCACAGGCATGGGTATGCATCGATGGTTGCATACTCCGCATTACCAATAAATACAAAGAGAAAAGGAATGTGCATTTGTGGCATGTGCATAGCATAGTAGTTGAAGTTGAATTGTATTATTGTGAATGACTGAATGTGAGAAGTTTTGCTATTAATCAAGGTCTGCTTATGAGAAATGATTAATTGTTTGATTGTACTTTTCTGAGTCTTGGAATCACGCTTGTTGTTATTTTTTGTTTTAGGTACAGCTTGTGAGGACGACATGCATGGGAAGGGCTAGAAATACTTGATGCACTCTCCACCACGTTAAACACCATGCTCGATAAATCAATAACTTAAGTTTAACTGAAGGATCCTACTAGAGAATGTAATATTTTTAGTTTGATCATGTCCACCGTTCGAGGTGTATTTTGTTACTTTGTGAGAGAGTTGATCGGTGTTTTCATGTTATTTCTTTTATGGCTATGTCTTAAGTTTTGATACATGATTATCTGGCTCATATTCTTATTAGATGTTTAGAACTCCTTTTATGGTCAAAGATTCAAAGGAGACTCTATGGAAATTTAGAGAAAAAAATCTTAGCTTAGTATTCTGTTATTTAATTTTTAGTTGCATTTTAGGCTAATGTTGGGCTAGGGTGTTACACTTACTGAGGTGCTTAGGGCTGAAAAAATAGCTCGAGGCTCGTGAGCTTGCTCGGACTAGCCACAGCTTGGCTCGGCTCGATTCGGGCTCGTGAATTTTCGAGCTGAGCCAAGCCCAAGTTTTGGCTAGCAAAAGTTTCGAGCCGAGCTCAAGCCAGCTCACGAGCCACTGTTCCCAACTGCCCCTTATCCCGTTAACCCTTCGCTCTGCCTCTGATTTCCATTCATTTTCCTTCCTCCACCCGAACCTCCCCATGGCCTCTTGCCCACCGCCTCCCCCATCTCCACCCACTGCCTACATCCACCTCCTCCACCCGCCGCCTCCCCCTCCCCTATCTCAAACTGCCGGCGGTGCCTCCCCCATCTCCACCTGCTGCCTCCGCCTCCCCCAGCTCCACCCACCGCCTCCCCCTCCCCCATCTCCACCTGCTGGCCGTCGGCGGTGCCTCCCCCAGCTCCACCCGCCGCCTCTACCTCCCCCAGCTCCACCCGCCGCCTCCATCCACCACTTCCACCCGCCGCCTCCCCCTCCCCCATCTCCACCCGCCGCCTCTGCCTCCCCGAGCTCCACCCACCTCCTCTGCCTCCCCCATCTCCACCCGCCGCCTCCGCCCACGCCGTCACAGGGGCCACAGAATCCCCTAAAAATCTCCCGACGCTCGAGCTCCTCCAGACCGCCTCTGATTCTCCATTCCATGCCGAGCGCCGCCACCGCGTGGCACCGTACGCCATAGAGACGAGGGCGTTGCGGATGGCGGTGAGCCAGTGATTCCAGAGAGGTGACATGGGCACTGGTGGCTCCCCTGGGCGGCAACGGTAGAGAGGTAAGCGTGAGGAGGAAGTCAAGCACACTCCCTAACTCTAGCCACTTCCTCTCCCACTACTCCCGCAAGCCCAGCAGTCCTAACCTCGAGGAGGAGGCCGCCCTCGCTGGTCGCTGCCTCTACCACCATGGCTCGCACGGATTTGGTCCACTAGTCAAGGATGGATTTGGTTGGTGATTGGTGAATGCTCTTTGATTGCGAGGATTGGATTGTCTTGTGATTGAATGAATGCAGATTGTAAAATGTTCATACAATGCCAATGTTCAAAGCTTGGTGTTGTACTTGCTCTGTTGCTCGTCTCATTTGAGCTGCCACCTATTCTGGCTCACGAGCGTTCCTGAGCCGGCTCGAGCCAACATTCGAGCCGAGCCGAGCCGCTCTCCTAGCTCGTGCTCAAAACGAGCCGAGCCAAGCCTATTGTTGGAACGAGCTCGAGCGAGCCTTGATGTGAATGTTGGCTCGATATGTAAATTGTGGAGAACACGATGTTGATGATCCAAAGGCTTCGACCCATACAGATCGAACCCCTCGTAATCACTACACCACTGCTCCGTTGGTTATCAACCGTCCCGAACACGGTTGACCTCGCCAAGAAGGCTATCTCCTGCAAGCGAATCGAGAACACAAGCAAGAGAGTAGAAGATGCAATCTAAAATTGTATTGCGAATAATAATGAAGCTCACAAAGTTGGGGTTCCTCAAACTAAACAAGCGGCGAAATTGCTATGCAGAATAATATAAAAGAAAAACCCAAGCAAAACTAAAGGGCGACGGCTCCTATATGAGGAGGGCAGCCAGGAGGTGAAAAACCTAGGGTGTGGTACTGTACAGGCCTAGGGGTGGTCGGTCACCAGATGGGCCAGGTCCTCCAACAGATGGGCCAAGTTGTCGGCCAATACATTACATAGCCTGTGGGCCAATAATTGGTGACGCACACCATGGTATGTAGACGTAGCACCATGGCATGTAGACGACGCTCGGCTCTTATGAGTAGACGTGGCTCGGTCCAACTGGGGAATATGGCAATGTAGTAGCCAAAAGTCCCATCAGAGAGGATGTGGTGGAAGTAGAGGATGCCGTGCAGCGGGTCAAAGCAGTGGTTGCATCCTTAGAGTTGATGTACTCATCATCCTCCCTTTCTTGAATTTGAGTCGTCCTCAACTCAATCGTTGTCTCTAAATCATCATTTTCCTGCAAAAGGTTAGTTGCAGCTGACAGCATAGAGCTAGATATATCATCAAGTGAAAATAAAGTATCTTTGCATATCAAAACATTGCATGGCATATCATTATCAAAAATTTCAGCAAGATCAGGTTTAGTTGCAAGCATGACACAACCATTTAATTTAATTCCCTCGGTCTTGGAACTATGTGCCAACTTCTCATTTTTAGATGGGAAAACGTTCTTCACTACTTGCTGATTTTAGATGGGAAAACTGTCACAGACGGTTCCGAGTTAATAACCGTCTGTGATAGTATGCATCACAGACGGTTTGAAAATCGTCTGTGATGACCTCATCATCACTGACCCATAGACTCAGACGGCTCACGAAACCATTTGTGATGACGTTTTTTAACCGTCTGTGAAGACCTTTTCTGTAGTAGTGAAGTTCTTTTATCTCATTTTCAGCTATCTTTTGTTCACATTTTACAATTTTAGCAGGTGTCAAAGGTAGCAAAGTTATTTTCTTTCCTTTGTGCATAAGAGAGTACTTATTACTTCTATCATGATGAGTTGCATCGGTATCAAATTCACATGGATGACTTAATAAAAGTGAACAGGCTTGCATAGGCACTACGTCGAAATCAGCAGCATCATGATAGGAACCAATGAAAAAATGCACTCTCACAGATTGTGTTACCTTCACTTTACCGTTGATGTTGAACCATTGAATGTGGTACGGGTGAGGATGTGCACGTGTGGTCAAGCCAAGCTTCTTGACCAAACCTAAATCCACCAAGTTATTACAGCTCCCGCCATCAATTATGACACGAACACGGTAATCCTTGACGATGAGGAACATTTGAAACAAATTATGGCGATGTAGCTTCTCCGCTTGCTCTCTTTGAGTGCTTAATACTCGTTGCGCAATTAGGGTCCTATAATTCTTTGTAGCATCGGCACCTAAAATTTCCTCACCATCGCTATCTGTCTCATGTTCATCTTCATTACCTGCAAGGTTAGCTACAAGAGTATATTCATCCTCAACATCACTAGCACTTACATAACCACCGTCTTCTGTCGCAATGTACGCTCACTGACTTGGGCAATCTCTCATGACGTGGCCCATCCCTTTGCAACGGTGGCACACAATCCCTATCGTATGACCTGTGGAAGTAACTGATGAAGAGCTCTGTGCTGGGACCTGCACACTAGTAGATTTACTTGCCTCGGGTGCACGTGACGGTGGTGGCGGTGCTGCTGAATGCGCCCTACTCATGGAGGGGGCAGCAGACCGAGAAGCAGGAGGTGGGGCTATGTCGGCTTGCCCCGACGTCGATCTCGATGTAGACGTACTTCCAAAGTTGCTCCTAGTCCTTTGTTGTCTTCCCTGCAATACCTTTTTTGCCAAACAAGCAAGCTGGAACAACCTATTGATATCATTATACTCTTTGTAATCTATTATGTCCTAAATTTCACGCCTTAGGCCTCCATAAAAATGAGCCATCTTATCCTCCTCATCCTCAACAATATTACAACGCATCATGTCTATTTGTAGTTCTTGATAATATTCCTCGACAGATTTATTACCTTGGTCTAAGCGCTGTAATTTCTTACGCATATCACGTTTAAAAGCAGAAGAAACAAATCTAGCACGTATAGCTACCTTCAATCTATCTCATGTATCAGGTGTTAAGTTAGAATTAACTACTTGATTCCACCAAATGATAGCAAAATCTTTAAATTCACTAGTAGCTTGTCTGACTCTATGCACTTCAGGAACTAGATGGGCATTAATTTTTTTTCAATAGTCATCTCCCAATCTAGATAAATTTTAGCATCATAAACACCCGCAAAAGATGGTATGGTAAATTTAACTTTAGCAAATGGGTCATCATTAACACGGGCATTGTGGTGCTGAACATTGTTACCTCCCATACCGTGACGGTTGTGATGTAGAAGGTGTCGTCGACGTGCATCTTGGGCAGCAAGAGCAGCGCCGGCGTCACGGTATTGCCTCTCATTATCATATCCCTCCTCAAGATCTTGGGCTGCATCATGTTCATACTCGCGTCCATTGTTTGGTGGCTGATTCACCATTCTTTCAAGGCGTGTAGTGAGTGTTGCAATACTATCGTTGATTGAGCACTGCAATGTAGCCATAGTAGATTGAAGCTTCCTGTCGATGTCCTCATTAATGGGAGTACGTTGTTCATCCAAAAGCGTCATGAGCTCTCCCTTTACACACTCTTTCTCATCAGACGTCTCACCTGCCATGGTTAGTAGGAAACAAAAGACAACACAAAGGTATTATCCCTATCAACTACTAGGTGATGGAAGGTGGAATCACACACTCTCAAGCATCTTACCACACTCTTACAAGTGTTCTTACCAAAGCATGCAGTAGGTGGTACAAACCGGTGGCTGGTTCGTGATACCGAGTCGAGCGTGGGTACAATTGCAAGAGGGGACTTGTTCTGATCAAGAGTAGGTGGAGCTCGGAAAGCACAATATGTAGCAAGGATTAACAATAATCAAATTAGTTAATGCAAGCTGAAAGATTGTTCAAAGTACACATCAAAGTTGCTGATCCTAGCCTAATCAAAGCTAGCTAATCAAGTCATATGCAGAGAAGTGTATGTACGCACACGCAACGATCAATGTGACTTGATGTAAGCAAAGGATAACCTCACAACAAGTGATAGGAGAGACGCTAGACAACTACTTAAACCTCTTTCTAAGGGCACAAGATTATTCGCGCGATGTAGAGCACAAAACAACAATATCGGTAAAAACGCGAACAACCCTCTAGATTGAGCAGAATCAACAGTTAGTCTGAAATGATGAAAAATTAAAGTTTTATATGGCTTATATATACTCGTTTGAAAGGTTTCGACGATATCTACAACTTTATCAATTGGATGAACCCCAAATTCCAAAGGGAAGACTGAAAGAATTGGCAAAAACAGAAAATCAAAAACTTGCGACGCGATTTGGGGGCTAAAGATGGACGATTTTGGTGGTCTTGGAAGGAGATTAGCTCAAGAGGGTCATTTTTTTATATTTGTGTCGTTAGCTTTAAAACGAGTACAAGAACGTCGAATTCCGACTCCGTATGCAAAAGTTATGCCCGTTTTACTAAAGGTGTGTCGGAAACGGACTTGAATTCGTTTCAGCCTCAAATTCAAACTACTGTAACTTTTGATTCCTTGGGCCAAACGTGCTACATTTTTTTGTGGAAGCTTGTGGATGTATCAAGAAGGGCTCCACCAAATTTCACTAGATTTGGCAAAGGTTTGATAGCTTTTCAAATTTCAGACATAGGGTTTCACTCTTTGCTGTTTTTTCTTCTGTTTCTTTTTTTCTCTCTCTTTTTTGTTTTTTTCTTTCAACCCAAAACCAACTCTTACTTTCTAGGGTTTATGGCCAAAATCCCCTTTTGTTCTTTCCAACCCGACAAACCGCGGCAGCAAGATCAATCCTCGGTAGAAGATGACAACGCTGGAGATCAAGCCGCGGCAGGACAGGCAGCAGGGAGCAAGGGCTTGGTGCGGCGCAGCTCTTGGTGTGGCACAACAGACAAGGCTTGGGGCGGCCTTGGCAGCAAGATGGCAACAGTGGCAACCGTTTTGGCTTCTTCGACAGGAGTTGGCAGCGCGGGTAGGAGCAAACGGCTGCTGCAGCGGCGAGTGGCAGCGACGGCATGTGGTGCTGGTAGCCACGGCAGGGGATGGTGAGGCACTGGAGGAAGGGTTTGTGTGGTGCGGCAGGGAGGTTTTGTGGCGCGGCAGATGATTGATGGGCAGAGGCGCGATAGAGAAAGATTGGCAGTGGCGGTAGGGCAATAGGCTACCGCGGCAGGAGGTGGTGATGTTTGGCGCGGCAGGGGATGTGGTGGCGCAACAGATGAAGATGGAACAAGATCAAGATACGTGAAGGAAACACGATCAAACTAGACAACGACGAACTAGACTCTAAATAGACTAGAAATCAGCAACTGACACGACGATGTAACAAAAAATTCAACAAGCAAAAACTGAAAAGAAAGATTGCAATGGCACAAGGGGTGATGGGACAGTAGAAGACACGACGAACAAATTATTTTTGTGGGGATAATTTTTTGGATTTTAGGACGATGAACAGCAACTAATCTAAAAGGGAAAAAATTTGATTACCTAACGGGCAACCTTTGCTCTGATACCACATGATGTGAATGTTGGCCCGATCTTCCGAAAGGTACTGATATGTCGATTGTGGAGAACATGACGTTGATGATCCAAAGGCTCCGACCCGTACAGATCGAACCCCTCGCAATCACTACACCACTGCTCCGTTGGTTATCAACCGTGCCGAACGCGGTTAACCTCGCCAATAAGGCTATGTCCTGCAAGCGAATCGAGAACACAAGCAAGAGAGTAGAAGATGCAATCTGAAATTGTGTTGCGAATAATAATGAAGCTCACAAAGTTAGGGTTCTTCAAACCGAACAAGCGGCGAAACTACTATGCAGAATAATCTAAAAGAAAAACACAAGCAAAACTAAAGGGCGACGGCTCCTATATGAGGAGGGCGACTAGGAGGTGGAAACCCTAGGGTGTGGTACTGTTCATAGTACTGTTCATATGTGAATAGTTCCCACATGAACAGTACAGGCCTAGGGGTGGCCGGTCACCAGATGGACCAGGTCGTCCAACAGATGGGCCAAGTTGTCGGCCAATACATTACATAGCATGTGGGCCAATAATTAGTGATGCAACACCATGGCACGTAGACGTAGCACCATGGCATGTAGACGACGCTCGACTCGTATGAGTAGACATGGCTCGGTTCAACTTGGGAATATGGTAGTGTAGTAGCCGAAAGTCCCATCAGAGAGGATGTGATGGAAGTAGAGGATGTCATGTAGCGGGTCGAAGTAGTGGTTGCATACTTAGAGTTGATGTCCTCATCAAGCCTGGCTTGAGCCGGCTCAGCTCAGCTCGTTTCCAGCCCTAGAGGTGCTAGAGATGGTGTAGATGCAAGGAATCGGTCTAAGGCTCATCGGGCTTTGAAGGAGAATAGAAATAGCGATGGCGGCTGTGAGGGAGGAAGATGGCAGTGGCGCTTGGATTCTCGGCAAGTCTATCTACGTTGAGTGGGGGAAATGCATCAATATGGCAAGGAACACATGATGACACGGTGGACTTGAGCCTGAACTCACCTGTCAGACCCCCGGGTGTGGAATAGCCGAAGACTTTATGTGTGTACCGTACTAGTCCCATGATCAGTGGCCAGTACACACATTCACAACATTGGCATTTACATCCATACAATCACATGTACAAAGTAAAATAAAATGGTAATTAACTTAAGAGATGACAATTATTACATCACTAGCCGACCGGTCATATAAACAAGTATGAACAAAGTAAAAGCAGCAACGGAAATAAAAGTGCTGAAAGTAAATAAATTCTAGTGGCATGCCCATCCAAAATCCCGCAGGCAACCGACTAAAGACAAAGCCCAGATAGACCTGCCACCGAACCCTTCAGTTCCAGGTGCGAAGAACGTATCGTCGGGCGTCAGCTCGGCCTCAAACTCTGAATCAACAATGTAAGCAAGATTGAGTACAATGCGCACTCAGCAAGACTTGTAGCACAAAATTTATATAAAATGCATAGCTAATCAAGAGGTGAGGCTCTGTGCTACAAGTTATTTTGCATTAAGCAGGTTTTATTTGCAATATCAATATGTAGTACTTTGCAACGGAAGTTAAAACAAGTAGTTAAATAAATACAGGATAGTAACAACTCAATTGAATGAATAATAACAACTCGCAACCCTCCTCGGCTGCGAGCAACATTTTATTTTTAGCCATAATCATGGCACTGAACTCAAATACAAACCAATAAACCAAACCCATGTTTTCCAACGAAAGTTATTTTTATAAAAAAAAATCAAGACTATACTCATTAAGTTTGCACTAAGCATGTTCATGACCGTGAGCATGGCTATTTAAATAGATTTATACTATGCAAAGGTATACCTCTTTACACACAGCACGTAAATTCTCTAGTTTATTCGGCATCCATCGATACCACTGCTCACTACCTTTAGTAAGCAGTCTAGAGTACGTGTCAAAACCTTTACATCATCTAGTCCTACCCATGCACTAGCCCATCGAATGAATACCTCACTTCACCTGAGGACACCACCATCTCAGTGAGTCATTCATAGTTGTGTCGGCAAGCTTTGTTCCCAACGCCTCGGTGAAGGGAGCCCCTTCGAACATGCCTATACCGGTCATGTCTGCACTACTACTGCCTACCTACGTGCAAGGCTAGTTTTCAATGACTTAATTAGCTAATACCATCCCATACCAGCACATGTGGTTGTACGCTTAGGCTTAGATTGGAGTTACTCCCGTTCGGTCCTTAATTGACCCAGGCGAGAATCTCCCCCTATCTACGTGTGAGACTCCTCTCTTACACTTATCAGAATATAATATAACTCACCCGCGTTGAAAATTAGGTTTTTCATTTTATTTTATACAAAATAGCAGAGGTACACCCCTCTAGATATTTTTTATAAATCTCTCAAATTCATGTTTATCATATTGTCCTTTTATAACCTTTAGGAAAAACTATCCTCTAGTAAGCATTTGTGCGATATTCGCACTTAAAACTCCCAATTGACATTATATATTGTCCAACCCATAACCTAATGGCTACAATAGTAAGGGAATCAATATTTCAAGGGGATTCATGCATCGAATAGGATTTACATCTACCGTTCACCCAAACCTAGCAATTTTTCAACAAACATACATGCATGTATAATATATTTTGCAAAAAGAAATATAATAAGTAAAATAGTAGGATCAACATGATTAAAGGGGATTCTTACCTTGCTCTCGTTGTTATAAAAAGGAGGATGGTTGGTCGTCAAAAATATCACTCGAGCAATCGACGTCTAATAAAAAAGAGTCAGAAACGAATTAAATAATGTAAAATAAATTAAATAGTAACCAAATCCTAATATTTTTTTGCATAGTCTAGTAGAGCATGATTTTATATGAATTTAGAAAAAAGAATAATCTCATTTGGAGTTTTTATGCAAAAGTTATTAAGGTTTTAATTTGATTCAATTTGAAAATTCAAAAATTAGAAAAGGATGACGTCGACGGCGTATTTCCAAGTTTTACGCTTTCCAACAGAGAAAGCATATTCTCTCATATGTTCTACTGAGATTTATGCTTTCTAGTAAGGAAAACATATTATCCACAGAACTAAAAGCGTAGTTTCTATTTTCTTCTGATTTTCGTTATTCTGACATGTGGGGTCGATCTGTCTGTGACTTGGTCCATGTGAACAGTGGGTAAACCAGGGTCTATGTGTAATACCTCATTTTCGTTTAGGAAGTTTTCGGTTCAAAATCGAGTTTAAAATTCGCAGTTTCGACGTTTCGTCGATTCTTATGGTTTTGGGCCTGGGCCTTTGGCCAACAAGTCCAAAAGGAGGCCTTGTGGGCCAAGGGGGGCCGACTTGGAGACCAAGGGGGGAGAAATGTTTCTCGGTTGTTGTTGGTGGTTTGATCGTAGAAGAGAAAACGAGTAGAATTGCTTGGATAAATGTAGGTCTGCTGTAGGTATCAATCTGTCCAATATGTTGTGTGGTCTGTTTCGTGGTTTTAGAGGCCGAATTTGAGATGTTCATCTCCTGGAGATATGTAGGTCTTGTTCTTAGCTTTCGGTGGCCGCCCAGATCACCTGATTCCGACTTTCAAGTCAAAAGTTATGATAGATTTAGTATCTTATGTCCAGAATTCTGACGAGAACTGCCTTTCTAGTTGTCTCCTAAAATATGTTTATGTTAGGGGACAATTCAGGGTTTTCACTTAACTAGGTTATTGTAGAGAATTTCATAACCTTTTCAGATTGTTAAAGAACGCTCAATTCGGAGTTGTAGATTAAAAGTTATGGACGTTTTAATATTGCTGTCTTAACTGTTCGGAGAGATTCTGTTCTGCTGTTTCAATTACCTATTAGTATAATAATTTGGCCGAATTGGGTTATCTCGTCAACTAGAATGTTGTAGGTATGATCGTTAAGTTTATGTAGGATTTGGACTCACCTCGTTTCGAGTCCCGGGTCAGTAGCTATGGTCATTATTGTGCGGCTGCCCAGTTGCGATTCCGTGGTGCTGCCTGTTTTTCAGATTTGGGTATATGGCTATTACTTGGGTGATCAAGAGGGTAGTGTAGAATATTATTTCATGTCGCGTACCATGTGTTTCTTATTTCGTTTATTGAATTGTTTAGACAGCGAGGCTACGGGTTTGGGAGCACCATCGTTGCCTGCTAACGCGTCGCAACGCGGAAGGCAAGTACTTTGTTGATTTTAAGTGCTGTGATTGTGAATGTTTACATGAATATGATGTGACATCTTGTGTTACAAGAGATGATGAACTGTCGATGTTCTTTCAGATATGTTGAATCTATGCTAGGAGTTAATACTTTCCATTGTTCAAATTCATATCATGCATTTATAATTCATGTTTTATCCACGGAAGTGGATTGTAAGTCCCACCATTCCAATGTAGGCAGATTTGGATATTGTCATATCCCGTCCACGGGAGTGGATAGAAAGACCCATCAATTCCAGTATGGGCAGATTTGGACACCTGTATGAAACGTTCTTCATACGGGACTTGGATCCCCGCACTTTTGTTAAGGTGTGGGCTTAAGTGAACACCGACGGGTGTGTCACTAGCTATACCGGTATAAGCGTGTGTGCAGTCCATCCTTGATTACATTCATTCATGTCATGCATTCATAAGTTTTCTTTCGATGTATGTTCGCATTCTTTAATGATGATGTCTTGTTCGTATATGTGTTCTGTCCTTTTACTGTACTTGCCGAGTCATGGACTCATTCTTGCGTTGTTTGTTTATTTTAGGTAACCCCTGATGTTGGCTCACTTGGGAGGGAGTAGACACGCACTACTCATTCATATCATCCTATTCAAGTTCAAGATTAAATTTAGTTCTATCTTACATTCGTTATTGATGAACTGTAATAATTAATTCTAAATGGTGAAGGAAGGATACCTTCTCCACAATAAGTTGATTTATTACTGCATGTGAACCTTCTTTATTGATGATCTGTAATAAATAACTTAGAAGGTGAAGGAAGGATACCTTCACCATGTCCTGTTTGTTTTAATTCTGCTATTAGTTGATATACTTATTTCATATTCTTCCGCATTGTGTAGAATATTAGAATAAATAGGTGGCATCTTGGCTTCCGAATAGCCAGGGTGTTACACTATGAGCATAGTGCACAGTCCACCGAGGCGTTCACTGTGCACTTATGGTGGTGGGACCCACGTGTTAGTGAGTCATAGTGACACTCAGGTTTAATCAACTTCATACCCAAAATGGGTTCCCCTGAGACATGCGATCCTAGGGGTACCAACAGCGAGGGCTAGGGTGGCCGGTAGCGGCAGCGCTACAGCGTTGAGCGGCGATGGCGCTATGGCTACAATAGCTACCACATGCTGGCGACCCTTTCAACTAAGGAACATGCACATGAGTACCTACATGGCACTGGGATCTCACCGGAAGTAAAGAGGGGCTCTTGGAAGCTTGGAGAAGGCCGACAACGTTGAACGAGGTGGTGATGGTGATGTTGGCATGGTGAGCTCGTTGGAGATGAAGGTATAGCTCGGGGCAGCTTGGGGAAGGTTTAGTTTATCCTCGGGGTGGTCCTGGTGCAACTGATTGGACTAAGGCACGGCAAAGCTCAAGCGGTGATGTTGGCGCTGAAAACCGCTCGAGATGGGGAAGAAATGAAGTTCAGCAGCCCTTGTGGACTAAAGAAGAAATCAAGTTGGGGGAAATGTTCCTCGTTCTCAAGAACATGATATGACATAGGTGGCGAAAGGAAAGACCCTCCGGGGTGCCGATGGTGATGTGGCAGTACGAAGGCCAGAAATGGAGCTCACTCTCTTTTGCGCACGAGCTCAGTGGAGGAGGGAAGAAGGTGGGGAATGGCAACGAAAGGGAAGAAGAGGGGCTCTGGCGGCCTTCCTATAGGCGATGTGGGCAAATAACACACGAGGGAGCGAGCATACCCGTGGGAAATGGTGGCGACGTGCTCGGATTCGCCGAGGTCAAGGCGGGCAGGGATTGGTGCAACCGGGGTACCGGGTGATGCGGGCGAGGGGAGGAAAACCGGGGGCGTGTTGGTCAAAGCCGGTGGCGGGTGGTTGGCGCACTTGCACAAGTGCGCGGCGCATGGCCATGCACTTGAGTGAGCTAGTACAGGTGCAAGGGGGAGTGGAGGAAGAACCCTGCCAATGGGGCCGGGCTGTCAGCGAGAGGGGAGAGAGAGAGATAGATTATGGTTTTTGGATTTAAAGGCTGAAGTTTTATACCAAGCACAATAAGTCAAAATTTTATGAATATTTTTGTGAGGGCTCCTAACCTAGTTCAGTTTATTATGTAAATTTTTAGGAGTTTATCTTATATGTGATTTTCTCAAAAAAATCTTACAAGTTTTTGTTCTTATGTGATTGCATTTGTTATTCTTAATAAAATTTCACATAAGTTGTGTAATAGATTTTCCCTGGTCAATAATGCCCCAAAATAATTCTCTTGCTTATTTTTATTATATTTTGTCTATATTTCCTTTAAGTGCATGTTGGTGTAATTTCATTGTTTATTTTTAAACAAATGTTCAAAATCATGCATGGATAAATTCTCATATGAAATATGGTCGAAATTATTTTCCCAATGCATTTCTATTATGACTTCCAAAAATGTGAATTTTGGGATGTTACATCACCGGAGTGACGGGAACTTGTTGGCGAGATCGGGTGCGCGCCAGATGTCAAACCCCCGAGCGTGGAATACCCGAAGACCCTATTTGTATACCGTACTAGTCCCATGATCAGTGGCTAGTGCATACATTCACAACATCTGATATTTATATCCATACATTCACATACCAAAGTAAAGAAAAGGGTACTTAACTTAAACGGTAAAGTTATTACATCAACGGCCGACCGGCCAAATAGAAGCAAGTATCAGCAGAGTAAAAGTAGCAGCAAAAGAAGTAATAAAAGTAGCAAAACTCCAGCGGCATGCCCATCCAATCCCTTAGGAAACCGACAAGGAACAAGGCCTAGATAGACCCGTCACCGAACCCTCCGGTTCCAGGTGCGAAGAACGTATCATCAGGAGTTGGATCATCTTTCAACAATGAACAACAATATAAGCAAAATTGAGTACAATGGGTACTCAGCAAGACTTGTAGTGTATTGCAAAATTTATATAAATGCAAGGCTATCAAAGAAAGAGGCTCTACTCTACAAGTTATTTTGCTTAAAGCCATTTTTGGTTGCAATATCAATATGTAGTAATTTACAGCGGGAGTTTAAAAACAGTTAAATAGATATAGGACAGTAAGTAAAGAACTGAATAAATAATAACAACTCATAACCCTTCTCGGTTACGAGCACAAAAGAAATATGACAACCACTCGCAACCCTTCTCGGTTACGAGCAACAAAAGAATAATGACAACAACTCGCAACCATCATCGGTTGCGAGCAACATTTCATATTCAGCCATAGACATGTCAGTTATCTCAAATAAAAAACCCCAAGTCATTACCCAAGTTTTTCCAGTAAAATAGTTTTTAAAAATCAAAACTAAACCCATACCGTCCGCACTAAGCATGCTCATGACCGCGAGCATGGTTATTTAAATATATTTACACTCTATAGAAGTGTACAACTTTACCTATAGTACACAAATTCTCTAGTTTATTTAGCATTCATCGATGCCACTGCTCACTACCGTAGGTAAGCAGTCTAGAGCACGCATCGAAGCCTTTACATCATCTAGTCCTAACCTTGCACTAGCCCAGCGAATGTTATGGAGCCCCTTTGAATATGTCTACCCGGTCATGTCCGCACTCTACGGCCTACCAACGTGCAAGATTAGTTTTCAATGACTTAATTAGCTAAGTATGTCCTATACCAGCACATATGGTTGTACGTTAGGTCTTAGATTGGAGTTGCTGGTGTCCGGTCCTTAATAGACCGTGGGTGAGTATACCCCCCATCTACTAGTAAGGTACACCCCTCACTCTTCTCAGAATTCAATATAACTTGTCTGCGTCTAAAACTAGGTTTTTTTTTTTTTATACAAAATAATAGAGGTACACCCCTCTAGACATTTTTCATAAATCTCCCAAATTCACATTTATCATATTGTCCTTTTATAAATTTTTAAGAAAATCTATCGCTCTAAAAACCAGTTGTGCGATTATCGCACTGAAAAATTCCCAAATGACATTATATATTATCTAACCCATAATTTAATGGCTACAACAGTAAGGGATCAATATTCCAAGGTGTTGTATGGAGCAATTAGGATTTACAACTACCGACTTCCCAACATAGCGTTTTCATATCAAACATACACACATGCATAATAGATTTTGCAAAACAAAGTACAATAAGTAAAATAACAGGATAAATATGATCAAAGGGGGTGCTTGCCTTGCTCTTTCTGTTCTGGATATATGGACGATTGGTCGTCGTGATAATCGCTCGAGCAATCGACGTCTAATCCAAAAAGAACCGAAAACGAATTGAATAACACCAATAAATTCAACAGTGACCAAATTTAAATATTTTTACATATTAGTACAGAGAATGATTTTATATGAATTTAGAAAAAAGATTCATTTGATTCCGATTTCGTATGTAAAAGTTATTAACGTTTTGATTTGTTGTTGACTTGATACCGTTTTTTTAGTGTACCTTACTATGCCTTGCATGGGAGGTCTAGCTCATTTTAATAATTCCTTTTGTTATTTGTTTCCTATTAATCGAGGAAGTTCCATGAGTTAAGTGTGTCCTATGAGTATTATCTAGATACCCTTCTAACGATTTAGACAACGGCTTTTGTGCGTCTAAGTTTCATCATTGTTTTGATATGTTCTTTTTCCTAGTTATTATTGTGATCAAGATCATACTAAAATACAACTATTACACTAGGTTAACCTTTAACTAAAATAAGTACTAAGGACTATTTTTAGTTGAGTAGCTAATTACTTATTTTATTTCATGAAGCCTAGGTGTTATTTGACTACTAATTCTCACCTAGCAAATATTCATCCTAGTTGATGGATATCAATTCTCTTAACAAAAAGCCTTTTATAGGAATGGCTATAGTTATGTTTTATTTCAACCGAGTAGAACTAATTGGTGAGATCTATATGGCAAGAATTCATAGTTCAGATTCTACTTTCATCTTAGTCTTAATTAGGCATGTGGTACTTGGTTCAAGTTGTGTCCTAAGCAAAATGTGCTCGATAGAAGGATAATCCTCTGTCTAGTTAATTGTTAACGGCTGGGGGTCCGATGGTCACATAGACACCTTAACCGTTCATGGCCACATTTTAATACAGGTATAAGATTTTATGGTTAACACTACTCCTAGTTGACCTCCATTTTTAACCTAGACATTAGTGCCACACTAAACTAGTCTTCAATTACAGTTCACCACTATTTCACTTTGACTGGTAATTTAATAGATTAACCTTATATTTAAGAGTTCTTATGACGTATCATTATTTCATGTTACCCTAGTTCTTCCTGGTTAACATGCGATGCTAGGTTTTTGGACAAACATCCATTTAGGTGGGTCTTAGGTGTATTGTAATTACCTTATCAATTTAATTATGGCTAACTTAGCCATACCCATATTGTTTAACTTTAGTTGATACCATTACTAGTTATTATCTAGTTTCTCTTGGCATTATTGGTGTGGCTAATCTAATAACAAAATTTGTGTGGAACCTACCCACTTATACTATCATGTCATTATAATGGTGAATTCTTATTTACTTGCATCATCAATTACTAACCTTAGCCTATAGAATACTTCTATTAACAAGACACTAGTGATGTTGGCAATTTTACTTGACTTTCAATTTGGAGCATTATCTTATAAATTTATTCTAAGTGCATACTGATGATTTTTACTATCTAATTGTTTGACTAATTTTTATTAATCATCTTATTGACCTAGTGCTACTATTGACATTATCAATACCACGACATAAGGTTTACTGTCGTCTAACATCTATGTTATAATTGATTTCTACTAGTTGGTTCTTTGTAGTTTAAATGATATTGGTACACCCATATAACCTTTATTTACTTGAGTCAAATGCCTTCAGTATAATCTTCCCCTTACTTTTACTAGGGTACATTTGCTAATTACAGTGCCCACTTGACTATTTAACTTACTGACTATTTTGTTAACTTTTCAATTGTCTGATGGAGGTTCACTGTTTTATTTTGAATAACCATCTTAAATACTTGTTTTTCAGGTTAGTTTGTTCCTTTTAGTTCAATCTCTAATAGCTAACTAATTTCCATTTACTTATATTTGAATGTGAGTAACTTACTGTTATTCCCAGTTGCAACCTAATTACCTTCTTTGTTTAAACATCCTTTTAAAGGAAATTGTCTGAGTTGAATTGTTGTTAACTAATCTTCTTACTTATCCAAATTTCAATTTTTGTTTACTCCACTGAGTGATTCAATAGTCAGTCAAAATGCCTACTAGCAATTGCATTTGGTCTACTTACAGGTGGGTCCTACTTATCAGTGAGAGGGAGACTCATACATAGAACACACAAAGGGCAGAACAGGGGAGGCTTAGGGCGGCTTGGAGTGGCATTCATCGCCGGTGAGGGAGCGGCGTGGAGGAGGTGGCTACCCCCAAAATGGGTTGTCTAGAGGGAGGCAAACCTACAGGTGGTCACGACGCGGCCGGGCGTGCACTAGAGCGGGCGCGTGGTGATGTGCGCCTGTCGGCCGTGGGGGTGACATGGTGCGGTGGCGCTCGGGTGTTATTGGGAGTGGGTTAGGGGGGAGCACGAGCATCCATGGGATACATGGAGCACACCGGAGTGGTCGGTTAAGGCAAGGAAACACTTAGGTGGGTCGGCAGCACGAGCCATGGGAGGCGCGGGCGGTCGACCGCAGGGGCAGTGCTGCGGGGAGAGGGAGCCCAAGTGGAAGGTGGAGGGAAGTAGAGGGGGTTAGGGGTACTCTAGGTGCAAGGAATCAGGAGGGGCACACCGAAGAAGCAATAGCGCCAGCGGTGGCACTTTTGGCTGATTTTGGGGAAGACAACAGTGGTGTGACATTCCTACGGATTAAAGGCCAAATTAACTGGGGGGTAATTGACTCTTGGGAGCTAGAACACAAGGTGACGTGGTACATTAGTGGAGGATCTCACCGAGTTGGCCAGAATGGCGAGTTGAAGCGGCAGCTGCGAACTGAATGTCACCGAGCATGAGGAAGAAGCCCGCGCTCCCAGAGCTCCAGCTACAAGGAGAGCAAAAGAGACTGAGGGATAGAAAGAGGATATGGAGGAGGTCTAGAAGTACATGAATATTAAGGCCCAAGTCCTTTAGTGTGGCCAGAGAGCTTGGAGGCGGCGCGGCCATGGCCGACGCTTGGCATTCAACTCCAACCTCAGTTTGAGCTCGGGGAGGGGTGAAATTGGTGAAGGGAGGTGGGGAAAATGGAAATGGTGAGGCGACACATCCGGTGCTCGGTTATATAGGCGAAGGGCTCAAAGGAAACCAAGTGAATCGGTGACATTTGCTTCAAAGATGACAAAGGCAGACAAGATGTGGAGCAGCATGGGACATGGGCGTGCGACCGGATAGAGCATGGGCGCAGCATGGGCATGGGCAAAACCACAGGCGGCTTGGCCAAAACCGGCGGTGGGCTACTGCGTTGGCACAGATGTGTGGCCGTGTGTCCATGGCAGCGAGTAGGGCTGGCATAGGCTTTGGTGCTGCGTGGAAGAAGACTCCTGTCGGGTGGGCCAAACAAGTTAGTGCGGGAAGAAAAACTGGTTTCCAATGTTTTCCTGAAAAGGCTTAAGCAATTAGTGGATTTTTAAATATAGATGCCTAGCTCCAAAAATAATGAAATTTTTTGGGGAGGCTTAAGACTCAATGTATTTTATTTTCTAATTTTTCTAGAATTTTTCTTGATATATATATTTGTCTCTAAAAATCTTTCAAATTTCTATTTGCATGTACTTTGGTTATTTGATTTGAGGAAAGTTTCAAAACATGTCTTAATTAATCCCCTATTTTATTAACAGTATATTTTAGCTAAGTTTGTATTTTTAATTATCATCTTTTGTTTCAATTCATTTTTATCCTTAATTAGTTTTGTATTTCCAGAATTTGATTCTTTAATTTCTTAATTAGACAAAAGTCTTGTAACAAAATCCAGAAAAGCGAATATCAACAAGATCCATCAAAAGTTTTAAAAACTTCACATTTTCCTAAAGTTTAAAACATTCCCAAATTTTGGGAAGTTTCACCGGAGTCGAGGACGAAGGTGAGCGTGATCGTGCTACAAGACCCCCAGAGCTACACTGAGTGAAGGAGAAGAGTGAGTGATGGATAATGATCAAAATGACACGGGTATCATGGGCGAGGAAGCTCACCAGAGCGGCGGAGCTGCAGATGCGTGCTCACTAGTGTCAAGAATGACGCACACATTCTGGCAAAACCACGGAGTGATAAACTTGGGTTTGCATGAAAATGGAACAGGGACGAGCTAATGAAGAAGGTGACACAGCTAGGGCATAAGTACAGCAAGGTTTAGTGCAAGAAGAATTGCGGAGCGCGAGAAACTCATAGACACTCTCAGGTTCATCAGTCCACGCAGGAAGTTAGTGCATTAGTGGGTGGATAGCATGGGTGAGGGAAGGTAGAGATAACAGGGGAAGGTGAGCATCAAAACTGTGAGCAGTGGTCGAAACCAACAGGAGGGGTAGTAGAGCTGGTGAGGGCGAGTTAGCACGTGGGCGAGAGCTTGAGGTGGAAGAAGGGTTCTAACAGGTGGGGCTAGCCTGTTAGCGAGCGTGAGGAGCGGGAGCTAGCATGGGATGGAGCGAGCATGAAGAATTGGGCCATCTCGGATTCGAACCAATGGGCGAGCGGGAAAACAAAACAGCTTTTGCATTTTCTCTCCAATTGGGCTGATTGTTGTTCGAATTTTCAAACATGGTAAACATGCTCCAAAATTTATGAAAATTATTGTGGGTGTTTTTGACATAGTATAGTTTCATGTAAATTGTTTTTAGGATTTATCTCTTCCGTTATTCTTCCAAGTGACTGTTTGCATATAAATTCACTATTTGGTTCATGCAAAAGTTCAAAATCATGCTAAAAATATTTTTCCCAAACATAGACAAGCTAAATATTATTCTTCCATTTATTTTCAATATATTTTCTCAAAATTGGGATTTTTTTGGATGTTACATTACAGTACCCTTCATAAAGGATATAAGTGTCTTTATCATCCTACAGGACGCATTTACATATCCCGTGATGTAATCTTTGATGAACACCTTTTTTCATTTACCACCACACCTGATCTGGTTGGTTCTAGCACTTGCATTCCTGTTTATCATCCGACAATGATCTTATCACCCCTTCTTGTCTCCGAACAACCTCCTGATTCCACAAATGACTTAACAGTAGCCTTTAATTCATGTCGAGATTGTCTTACTTCTACTCCTTTGCCTACTGATGTGCATGCAACACTGAGTTCTTCTTCAGGATCTCTGTAATCCACTTCAGCTCTGGCTGGCAATGAGGGGGAGTATTAGCAACAGCAACTGGTGCCACATTCTGGTGTTCGAACATGACTCCACAACAACATTATTGTACCAAAGCAGTACGTAGATGGAACAGTGCACTATCCATTAACAGGGAGAAGTGCATTCTATGCAGAACCTATAGAACCAACATCTCATGTTGAGGCTCTTGAGCAACCAGAATGGAAAGAGTTGATGGATGTAGAGTTTACTGCACTGAAGAGGAATAAAACATGGCATCTAGTACCACCATATAGAAGCAAGAATTAAATTGATTGTACGTGGTTTTTTAAACTTAAATAGAAATATGATGGCACCATAGACAGACACAAAGCTCACTTGGTAGCCAAAGGATTCAAGCAAAAATTTGGCATTTATTATGAGGAAACGTTTAGTCCTGTTGTTAAACCCACAACAATACGTCTGATCTTGTCTTTGGCATTATCCTATGGCTGGCAAATGAAGCAGATAGATGTACACAATGCTTTCCTTTATGGTTGGCTACAAAAGGAAGTGTACATGCAACAACCTCCAAGGTATGTTGATGTTAAACATCCATATTATTTGTGTAAACTGGATAAGGCGCTTTATGGGCTAAAGAAGGCACCTAGAGCATGGTTTTCACAATTGAATGCTAAACTACAAGAATTGGGATTCATACCATCGAAAGCTGACACCTCTCTATTTATCTTTGATAAAGATGGTATCATCATTTATATGTTCATATATGTTGATGATATCATAATTTTTAGTTCCTCGACTGCAGCGATAGAGAAACTCGTCAAAAATCATACAAAAGATTTGCCATCGAGGCCTTAGGAGGACTGAATTACTCCCTTGGAATTGAAGTGATTGAAGGGAAGCATCACATGGTACTTATATAGAAGAAATATGCCTCAGATCTGTTACTCAAGGTAAACATGCAGAATTGCAAGCCAGCTTCTACTCCCATGGCATCAGGAGAAAAGCTTTTACATGTAAGAAGTAAGTTGTTAGAAAATGGTGTCTTTCAGTACAGAAGTACAGTGGGAGCCTTGCAATATCTCATATTGACAAGACCAGATATTTCTTATGCGGTGAATAAGGTATGTCAATTCCTTCGGTCTCCCACCGAAGAGCATTTGGCTATAGTGAAGAGAATACTAAGATATATCAAGGCAACTGTGTCAAATGGACTAACAATTCATAAGTCCTCTTCTGTTTTGTTGAGTGCATTCTCATACTCTGACTTGGCTGGGTCACCAGATGATAGAAGATCACAAAATGGCTATGTTGTTTTCCCTGGACCAAATCTAGTTTCCTGGTGTTCAAAGAAGCAGTCAACTGTCTCAAGATCCAGCACAGAAGTTAAATCCAAGGTAGTAGCAAATGCAACTGCAGAATTGATTTGAATTCAGTCTTTACTGAAAGTGTTTCAGGATAAGGCGCCGATACTTTGGTGTGATAACCTTGGAGCAACATATCCGACCACTAATCCAATATTTCATGCTTGAACTAAGCATATTGAAGTGGATTTTTATTTTGTTCGAGAAAGAGTTGGGCTCATAAACTGGAGGTTCGATTCATTGGTTCAGTAGATCAAGTAGCAAATGTTTCCACTGTTACATGTATTATTACATATGTATTTCCCCTGTTGTCTAAGGGGTTATCTACATATATGCTATACCTGTACTTGTATATATATTGGCTCATTGGCCTCATGATGAATACAAGCGCTATTGATAACATGGTATCAGAGCAAACCTAGGGTTTTGTTTTGTCAAGCCGTTGCTGGTTTTCTTCTAGCCATCGCCTGGCTTTGCCCATCACTTGTCGTTTTCTGCCGTCATCGTTGGTTCCTCTTCACATCTTCATTGTGCCACCCAAGCTTGTTGCATCTCAGCCGTTCATCGCCGATCGTCGGTCGCCTGAGCCGCTGCTGTCTTGGGCTGCCCAGGTTGTCTTGGGGAGGAGCAGATTGGGGAGCCACCACCGCCTCATCTTCATCGACGCCGACAGCGTGCCTTTACCTGTCTAGACATCGCCCAATTATCTGCGGTATTGCGTCAGAATGACTCTTTGGCACCGGATGTTTGCCACACTTGTTAGTGTTGTCAGCATCAGCAGTCTCACAGATGCAAGCTCCAAATATTTCCTTTAACTGTTATTACGAAAGGCAATTAACTTCTTTTCTCTCTAGAAGAATCACCACCACTACAACAGGTCAGAATCCCTTATGGACAATCTTACTAACATCAAGAATAATCTTCTCTTAACAAGATTCGCTATTGTCAACTCTTCCTTTACAAAGCCCCCAAGGCTCACCAAAAAAAAAGCTACATACCCTTTTGTCACCTCATCCGCGAATGAATGTATACCAAATTCTTACACTCTTACTACAACAACCCCTTTTATTTTAGAGGGAAACTACTACACAATTTAAAAGGTTATTCCAAAACCCTTCCATCAAAAACATACTTTTATCTACTTGTTCTACCATCATGTAAACATTGTTCATCCGTTAAATCCCATCAATTTATCTCTTAGTGATGCTCATCACCAAACATTAATAGACATTATTTGCACCTAGTAATTACTTATAATCACTACGTATCCACAAAAAGGTTACTCCAGGATTAACACCAACTAAGACAATATTCTAACTCCTTTTGAACCTAACCTTCCCAAAAGGTTAGATTAAATCATTGAGACCTGTAAATCCAATTTACCCAAGAAGTTTACCAAATGTATCACTATTAATGATCAACTCAATTCATCAATGTCCCACACCTCTTATTAACTCTATTCATTACAATTAGATATAGCCATACTCTTGATCACGGCTCGTCAAAAACTTTTACAAATCACTTCAAATTTATCAACTTCCTTTTCAAGGATCTTAGTTAAGATCAATCATACACACACTGCAAACCTAACCTGATAATCCATATCTTTTCCATTAATTGCTTTGATTATAACCTCTCACTTAACCAAGCCAACACACCACTAAAGGGTTTAACAACTTCTTTCATAAAAGAGAACCATCAAGCTTCAACACTCAAAATACCCAAGAGAGATACATTGAGTCAAAGCCCCCACGCACTAAAGGACTTGCAGAAGAACGCTTTCATTAACTAAAAAACATCACATGAATAAATGGGTCAAGTTTTTTTTTTCTCAAAGCAACTCATCAACCACAAGAATAAATAACCCAAAAGAAACTCATCAATCTCAACTAGATAAGAGTTGATCAAATTTAAATTCAAGGAAGAGAACACTCTTTTAAGTATACTCCCTACCAACGCCTGTACTACGATCTCCGGTGGGGATACTTCGCTATTCCTATACCACTTAGCGGTGGTGTAGCACAGTATAGCCCAGACCACAACCACTTCTTCCACCTCTCAACATGGGTTATCCCCACACATAATAACCATAGTATTACAATATATAGATATATCAGATCATCTCATAACAAGTATCATCAATACAACTCAATGGAAGCGTAAATGCAATGCAAAAACCCACCCCAACTACTGTGCTTAGTGTGTCAAGTTTAATCATTCAAATACCACGGATCTCTGACCGCTCGATACCAATCAGAACACCCACCCGACATGAGCCTGGAATGCTACTAAACAAAACCCTAATAATTCTAATCAATGCAATTTTAGTAAATTTCGGCAGAACCTCCCCTGTAAAGTTAATTACACGGAGGTTCCAACATACAGATAATTCCTAAATTAACTAAACTGTCATCTAGAGACATCAAAAGATAATCAAAGATATGCTAAGTATCTAGCAATCCAATGAAGTATAAAGTTCCACTACTCATCATTGTTACACTTAAACCACTGCAAGAGACAAGTCATAATAAACCTTTGAGCATCTCGCCCAATTACTAAAACAATTACGATATGAAGATCATTCAACTTTATTTAGTTCATGTGGCATGTGTGTGACTATCAGACTACTTCCCCCCATGCATGTCGTTCTTGGCTCGGGTACCTAAAACAACAATAAAAGCAAGAGTGAGTCCACAGACTCAGCAAGTACAGAATAAAAGTTATAACATCAGCATCCATATATAGAAGAGCAACATTAAAACATCTCACATGCAAATGCAATGCTCAAGGATCCTTTCTCTTTATCTTTCTTTGTGCATTACCCCGGTAATGCAAAGTATGCAACCGTCGCCGCATACCCATGCATGTGCTCGCAAGCAAAGGGACCAATTGCCCATTACTCCGCAAGTAATGGGGACCTCAAGCCCACACTCCACAAGTGTGGGGATCTCGGGCCCGTCACATTCATGACGGGGATCTCAAAGGAAAACATACTTGGTCACCACGTGACCAAGCCTCAACATGATCTCAATATGCACATGCTCATCATTTAATCATCATCAAATTACCACAAGACGATAACATCATACGACAATAGAGCATAGACATATTTGAAGCATCCACCAATCTTAAACCAACATCATGCCAACAATCTCACTATGCTATCACATATCGAAAAAACACACAAACATGACTAATCAATCACAACCACGAATCAAACAATGCACTTGCCTTAACCATATGAGAATGGAGGACGTGAAGACGGTGCTGCCCCCGGTACCAATCCCCCACCTAATACATTAAGAATATAAACTAAGACCACAGTAACGAAAAATATGAATTATATACACGAGCACACCAAGTAGCAGATTGCAACGCGATCCCGACCCCACTTTCCTAAGTGCTGAACTGCCCTCTGTACACAGTCAAGTTCTAAAATTCATAGCTTTCTGTACAGTGGTCCAAATTATGTGTTCTTGGACTTCATTGAAAGGTTATAAAATTTCCCAACTAAACTTAGTTGGTGAGCTTCCCTGATTCGGCCATCCACTAACCCTTTTAAGCTGTTTAACAAAGCATCAATTTTCACGTCAGGTTCTCTGGACAAAACACTAAATCTATCATAACTTTCAGCTCGTTTAACCAAATTTCGCGTTCTTGTGCTTCCCTGAAAGCTACGACAATTATCTACAACTTTAGTTATATTGGGGTTCTCAGATTTCCACTTAAACCATCAGTTTTAATCGGTTTTTATACAAACTGTCCAAATGCTGACAGATCAGCGAAACAACAATACTAAAGAATTCATAACTCACTAACCGTTAATCGGATTTGGGCGTTCTTGGCGGCCACCGAAAGCTAAGAACATAAGCCAACTATCTCTAGGAGGATGGATCCCCAGATTATATCTCTAAACACCCGAAAACTGTCGTCCAATCCTCTGTACAGAACGCGATCTAACCGGTGACGAGATTCGATCTACCAAACGAATTCATAAACGCGTCTAATACAAGAATACAGTGGGGAGGAAAACTTCGTTACCCTTGAAGAACGCAGGGAGATGATGCACTACCCCCAAGAAGATGGTCTCCTCTCTTCCCTTCTTCCTCCTATGGCCGGCTTCCTCCAATCAACCTCCTTATTCTCCCGACTCGGCAGCGACGGGAGACGGACGAGCTTCGCCGGCAGCAGGGGGGCACACAAGGGAGTGCACAGGGACTAGGGGCGGCCAATGGAGGGGAGGCGGCAGCCAAGGGGCAAGGGGGTGGCGACCAAGAGGGAGAGGAGAGGGGCGCCTAGGGTTTGGCCCCCTTTAAGGCCGGCCTCCTCCATCCCACCAATGGGCCAAACGCACATGGGCCGGAGACCTCGACCCAGGTTGTCCAAAATTTGCTGTTTTCCCCCTCTTTTGTCTGTTAAGTAGCCAATTACTATTTAATCCTTCTAGTAATTTCTTAACTCTCTCTCCCGAAAATCTTTCTGAATTACTTCCGGGGTATTACATCTGATTCCACCAGTCTTACTTCCATTGGTCTTTTAGCTGCTCCTATCACTGTTCAGACATCAGATGGTACCTCTCTCTGTCACAGGATGAGCCACTCATTCGAATTCCTCTTTTCATGTTCCTACTGTTTCTTATGTTCACAAACTAACCATGTAGCTTATATCTGCCGGTCAGCTCATCGATCATGGTTGTCGTGTTATTCTCGATTCTAAATCTTGTTCTGTTTAGGATCAACACATGAGGACTCTGGTTGGTACGGGCCCTTACTGCCATGACTCACGGCATCTCTGGGAGCTTGACTGGCTTCATCTTTTTTTCGCTGCCTCTACCAGTCTTGTCGCCTCCACCACCACCTCCACTTCTGCTGCATCCTGTAGTGTGTCTTTTGCTCAGTGGCATTATCGTTTGGGACATCTTTGCGGGTCGTGTCTATCTTCTTTACTTCATCGTGATCTTTTAGGGTTGGGGTCTAGTCATGCTTCTCTAAATTGTCAGGGTTGTAAGCTTGGTAAACAACTTTAACTCCCCTATCCTTCTAGTGAGTTAGTGTCACAACGTCCTTTTGATCTTGTTCATTTTGATGTATGGGGTCTGGCTCTTTTTGTTTCGGAAGGAGGTCATCGATATTATATCATTTTTATTGATGACTTTTCTCGATACACAAGGATATACTTTATGTCATCTCGTAGTGAGGTTTTATCCATCTACAATACTTTTGCCACCATGATCCACACTCAGTTTGACTCTTCTATTCGCGTTTTTCGTGTTGATTCTGCTGGGGAATACTTGTCAAGAGTCCTTCGTGGTTTCCTTGTTGAGCAGGGCACTCTCTTTAAGTTTTTTTTTTGCCTTGGTGCTCAAGCCCAGAATGGTGTGGCTAAACGGAAGCATCGTCATCTTCTTGAGACAGCCTGTGCTCTTATGCTTGCTTCTACTGTCCCATCACACTTCTGGGCTAAGGCTGTTTCTACTGCCACTTTTCTGATTAATATTCAACTTTCTTCTGCTCTTCAGAATGGGATCCCAGTTGAGCGTCTCTATAGCAAGACTCCCGATTATTCTAGTCTTCGCCTTTTTGTGTGTGTGTGTGTGCTATGTTCTTTTTGCACCTTGTGAGCGCACCAAGTTGATCGCTCAGTTCGTGGAGTGCATTTTTCTGGGCTATAGCACTGAGCATAAGGGATATCGTTGTTAGGATCCTATTGGCCGACGGATGTGGTTTTCTCGGGACGTCACTTTTGATGAGTCTTGTCCTTTCTACCCTTGTCCATCTCCTTCCACCACTCCAGCATATCTTATCGAGCCACTTTCTTTCTTGACTTTTTCTGCCACCCCCACAGTCACCACACCTCCATCACAGCCTTTGGCCTCTCCGATGCCTCCTTTACCGTCTCCTTCACCACCGACAGCCTCTCCAGATGCTCTTCATGGCCTTGTTCCTTCTTATCCTCTCTACTACACTCATCGTCCGCGAGTTGAGGATTCTTCTGATGCGCCATCTTCTTTTGATGGGTCATCTTCTTCGGCCTCTTCTCCTCGATATGCTCTTTGTGATCGCTAGTCTATTTGACCTCCTGCGTGCTTTTGTTTAGCAGCTCTTACTGAACCGACTTCTTATCGTGATGCTACTATTCATCAGGAGTGGTAGCATGTGATGACAGAGGAGATTGCTGCCCTTGAGCGTACTGGCATGTGAGATCTTGTCCCTCTTCCCGCGCGTGTTACTCCTGTCACGTGCAAGTCGGTCTACAAGGTTAAGACCTACTCTGATGGTTGTCTTGAGCGCTACAAGGCTCGTCTTGTGGCACGTGGTTTTCAGTAAGAGCATGGACGTGATTATGATGAGACTTTTGCTCCTGTGGCTCACATGACCACTGTTCGCACTCTTCTTGTTGTGGCGTCTGTTCGGGCATAGTCCATCTCTCAGCTTCATGTCAAGAATGTGTTTCTCAATGGTGAGCTGCGTGAGGAGGTTTATATGCAGCCACCACTGGGGTATTCTGTTCCTAAGGGTATGGTTTGTCGCCTTTGCCGATCTCTTTACGGCCTGAAGCAAGCACCTCGTGCTTGGTTTGATTGTTTCTCTTCTGTTGTCACTGCAGCTAGTTTCTCTGTCAGTGCTCATGATCCTGCTCTTTTTATTCACACTTCGCCTCATGGCCAGACGCTTCTCCTTTTATATGTTGATGATATGATCATTACTGGAGATGATTCTCAGTACATCACTTTTGTTAAGGAGCGTCTTAATGAGCAATTTCTAATGTCTGATCTGGGTCCTCTTCGCTACTTTCTTGGGGTTGAGATTATTTCTACGCCTGAGGGCTTCTATCTGTCCCAAGAAAAGTATATCCAGAATCTTCTTGATTGCTAAGACTCCCATGGAGTTTAATGTTCATCTTTGGCCCACTAATGGTGTGCCTCTTACTGATCCTACTCGCTATCATCATTTTGTTGGGAGTCTTGTTTATCTGGTTGTCACTCGTCCTGACATTTCATACTCTGTACATATCTTGAGTCAGTTTGTTTCTACTCCCACTCAGCTCCACTATAATCATCTTCTTCGTGTTCTATGATATCTTCGTGGAACCATCTCTCATCATCTATTTTTCCCTCGCTCTAGCTCTTTACAACCCCACGTATATACTGATGCCATCTGGGCTAGTGATTACTCTGATCGCCTGTCTCTCTCTGCCTATTATGTTTTTCTTGGTGGTTCTCTTATTGCTTGGAAGACTAAGAAGCAGGCAACAGTTTCTCGTTCGAGTGCTAAGGCTGAGTTGCGAGCTATGGCTTTGTTGACTGTAAAGATTACTTGGCCACAGTGGTTACTTGAGGATTTTGGTCTTTTTGTTTCAGCACCCACTCCTCTTTTGTATGATAGTACAGGTGCTATTAGCATTGCTAAAGATCCGATGAAGCATGAGCTTACAAAGTATATTGGTGTTGATGCTTTCTACATGCGGACACAGGTGCAGGACCAGGTTGTTGCTCTTCAGTATATGCCTTCAGAGCTTCAGTTAGCAGACTTCTTCACAAAGGTACAGACCAGAGCCCAACACAGCTTCCATCTCTTCAAACTTCATATTGTTGATCCACCATAAGTTTGAGGGGGGTGTTAGATGTATTATTACCTGTGTATTTCCCCTGTTATCTAAGGGGTTATCTGCATATATGCTATACCTGTACTTGTATATATATTGGCCTATTAGCATCATGATGAATACAGGCGCTATTCATAACATCCACAAAGGCATTGCCTTGTTTGCAGTTTGATTGTCTTTGTCACCATCTCAACCTTTCAATACCCGGTTGTGATTGAGGGAAGGTGTTAAAGAAGTCCATATGCTGGACGGTCAAGTCAGATGGTTTGTGCAATCTCTAGAAATCATAAGTTAGTTTATCTCCTGACAGGCTTAAATCCTAGCGATAGCTGTAGCTGATATTTGTTGTTACTGTAGTTATTCCGGGATTGACTTGGACTACATGTTGTAACTGAATCTGTTATGATCTCTTGTATTAAGTCTGAATATAAATAGATGGCGAACCTCTTCAGGGGATTCACGGCAAATCACAAGATTGTCTTCACTCTCTACAAGATTCATCTACTTCACTCTTGATACCGTGTACGCTCATACCGTTTCTCAGAAACTCTAATCCAATCTGGGGCTGCTGCGTATAAGAAAAGTTATGAGAATACGACAGGTTACAAGGACACCCCCCTCATCACCAAACTTTTCACCCTCCTTTCGCATTTGTACAACTGCCCTTTTTCTTAAGCAGCTGAGCTAGCTACCATGCATCTCCCTGATCGGAACTTTTCCAGAAAGAACAAAAAAACAATGGGTTACTATCACTACTCAATTAGTGCGTGTACCATAGATTTCAGTACCAGCAGTCCTAGCCACGGACAGGGAAGCAGGCAGGCAGATGATAGATTCCTTGACGAGGCGTCGCCAAAAGATCAATCAGGCTCGCCAATCACCGGGGTGTTTCGTGCCGACGAGACGCTTCGCCAGGGAGTCACAAGCGCAGGCACCGCGCCGGTGCTTTCATGCATGGCGTAAGTACGTCCTGCATCCGTGATGTCACGGTATATTATCCTCTTTGGCTGCCGCCTGCAGGCTCGATCGCGCGCCTGGAGGGATTGACTTGGCCATAAAAATTTGGCGAGGGAGCGAGTGCTCGTTGCGTTGCGTTGATGCTCCCCTGGCCACCCTTGGTTTCAGTTAATTTGCAAGTGGAGAACAAAACTTAGTACGTGCATGCGACAACAAAAAAGCACTTTAACTTGCATAGATTTCTTTGGTTATCTTAGCTAGCTATCGAAAAAGTCAAGCGCACTGGCGCGGTTTGTTTATGTTAGCCACCACAAAGGTCCAAGGTCGCGCACTCGCCATGAGCACAAGACAAGTGCTAACACATGTATGTATGTATGTATGTATGTATGTATGTATGTATGTATATATGTAGAAGAAAAAGGCGCATTCACTAGCACTATCTTTTCTTTTTCTAGGCAGTATGACCTGACGAGCGTTATTGATAGTTTAGATGCATGGAAGATACAATGTAACACTATATAATAGGGTGCCTTGCCAATCGGACTAGTTACCGGCCGGCTATCTGATGCACTACTACAAAACAGGTCATACTGGACGCCTCATCACAGACGGTTCCAAAGGATCCGTCTGTGTTGAACTTATAAAGACGGTTCCCTTTAGAACCGTCTGTGATAGTGCCTCATCACAGACGGTTCTTATTACCAACCGTCTGTGATACTTCACAGACGGTTCATAATAAGAACCGTCTGTGATAGTGCGTCATCACGACGGCTCCTTCTACCAACCGCTGCGTGAAGTATCACGACGGTTGGTAGAAGGAGCCGCTCGTGATGAGAACACTCATCACTGCAGCGGTTAGTATAACGAACCGTCTATGATACTTCACGACGGTTCGTGATACCAACCGCCGTGATAGTATCTCATCACGCACGGTTGGAATTAACAACCGCTCGTGATTTTGATTTTACCATGACTTCAAATTTTTCTTACTCTGTAATTTTACCATGGCTTAAAATTTTGAAGTCATGGTAAAATCACAGAGTAAGAAAATTTGAAGTCATGGTAAAATCAAAATCACAGACGGTTGTTAATCCCAACCGTCTGTGATGAGGTACTTATCACAGACGGTTCGTATTAAGAATCGTCTGTGATGAGTTACTTATCACAGACGGTTCGTGATACGAACCGTCTGTGATTTGTCATCACAGACGGTTTTTGTATGAAACCGTCTGTAATTCGCAGCGCGGGAATTTGAAAATTTTGAACGCGTGCGCGGGAGGCAAAATATGTCCTTATATATTATGGCCGACCTCCTCTGGGCGCTTAGTCTCGTAGTCCCGATCCTCCTCTGGGCTCGGTCCTCCCTTGCTCCGGCAGTCCTCCTCCGAGCTCCGGTGTAGCGCGCTCCTCTGTCCTCCCGCAGCTCCCTGGCCCTCGCCGCACCTCCAGGCTCCTGTCCTCCCTTGCTCCCGCAGTCCCCAACCTTCAACGTGGTCTTCCTCCCCAACAGCTGAGAGTCGACGCCGACACCAACGCTGACCTCCTCTAGTCCTCCTTTGACGCCGACGCCGACGCCGAGCTCCTCCAGTCCTCCTCCGACGTCGATGTCTCTGGTATATGAGGTTTTGTTGGTACTTTTGTATATCTATTAGATTCAGATCCAGATTTGTATGTATGAGCTTGTGGTACTTGTGTTAGATTCATATCCAGATTTCTGTTAGATTCTCCTCCAGATTCTACTTCTGTTGGTACTTGTATATGATCGAGTGTATGCGCGTATCCATGAATCCATGGCTTGAGAAATTTATTGGGAGGCTTAGGAGTTGGGAATCCATGTATGTGTATCAATGAATCCATGTTTGGGAGGCTTCGGAAATGGCAGTGTATGTGTATGAGTATATCCATGAAATGACAATATTTTTTTTGCAATCAAAAAAGCTATCATAGACGGTTCGAAACAAGAGCCGTCTGTGAAAACAGCTATCACAGATGGTTCGGAACAAGAACCGCCTGTGATAATCAATTATCACAGGCGGTTCTTGTTCCGAACCGTCTGTGATAGCTGTTTTCACAGACGGCTCTTATTCCGAACCGTCTGTGATAGCTTTTATCACAGACGACTCAAAAACCGTCTGTGATAACCGCCTGTTATCACAGACGTACTTTTACACAGACGGTTGGAAACCGTCTGTGATGACGGTCCCGAACCGTCTGTGATGAGGCTTTCTGTAGTAGTGGATGTACCGATGGAATTGCTCCAGAAGCTGCATCCGGCGTACATGTCAACGCGCGAATGTCATGTGCGTCCAAGCTGCTAGCAAATCCAGAATAATTAAGGGAAGCGACTAGGGAACAACGCTATAGCAACAAGTTTCATAATATTTCAAAAAGTTTCGTGAGAATATTTTAAAAGTTTCAGGTTTCAGCGAGTTTTGCGTGTTTATAGGAGTTTTCAGAGGATTCCAAAAAAAAATTCAAACCAAGTTGTTGATGATGGAGAGCCAAGCAAGGTCTCTTATCGAGCTTACCGGGAAAATAATATGAGAGCTTAATCAAAATAGAGATCTTTATTGTCGTGGACACAACGAGAGTTTGTATAACAATCCAATGAGAATGAGATTGGGATTACAGGAGATCTTGATTTATCGTAATTGTTATTGATTCCAGAGATTATCATACAAGGTACAAGGGTTACCCTCTTTATAGCTATTGAAAAGGCGACAGTTCATGCTGCTAAAGACAACTTTTGTCTTCACGCATGTTCCTTTGTTAAGTCTTGAGCCGTCACGTTTTTTAGCCAACTGTCGTAAGTTGCTAGATGCGCCAATAACTTCTCTAACGTTAGTCATGTGGGAATCGGTCATGTCCCTCGACCACGTTGCTGGTCGGGGAAGGCTCAAACTGTATGGCTAGTCGTGTAGTGTCCAAGACTAATTGTCTAATTACTAAAATTTGTATGCAACTAGTTTGGTTGTAATAAAAGGGATTGGACTCATTTTTAATCCTAGTTGTAGGTACATAACCGTTATAAAGTGGACCATCAATATGTGGGCCTGCTTTCACAGAGACTCTGACTTTGATCGAAAAATATTGACCTAGTCAAGAATCCTCGTCACAAGTTTCAACGAGTTTTAGATTTTAGAACACAAAGTTTCAACAAATTTTAGACAGAGAGTTTTAAGAAGTTTCACAAGTTTCAAGAAATTTCAATAGGTTTCAACGAGTTTCAATCAAAGTTTCTAGACAGTTTCAACAAGTTTCGGCTAGTTTCAGCCAACTCACCTGGCTACGACTGTACTACTGCGCCACCATGGAGCCACCCAACACCGTCCGCTACTGATGCACCTTCTTCTACGGCTCCGGTCCCAACTTCTGCCACGACGCCGACCGGCGTCGCCCGCCGTCAAATCCGTGCTCGATGTCCATGCTGAGTATCCATCTCTCTCTGGTCCGAGCCACGCTATCGCGCGAATCCGGCCATCCCGAGCCACGCCACCACTGCCCGTCGATAGATCTGAAGTTGGAGGTGAAGCACCGCATCGCCGCCCACGCCAAATCCAGTGCCAGAGTTGAAGGAGGAGGTGGAGGGGTGTAGCCATCCAACTGTGTCATTATCTTTCTCAGCTCGTCCCCGTTCTATTTTCGTGCAAAGCCGAGCTTCTCGCACCTTGTTTTTACGAGAACGTAAACGTCATTCTCGACGTCGGTGAGCACGCCATTGCTGCTCTAGTGACAAGTGAGTCACATTGCTCCTTGTGATTCACTTATTCTTGTCCTTTGCTTAATGTAGCCTTTGGAGACCTATGACATGATCGCACCATCTTTGTTTTCGTCTCTAGTGCACACCCCGATCCAAGCCACCGTATTCCTTCCATTCCAGTGAGTTTGAGCTCAACCCGATCGTGTCACAATGTGTTCCATGTCCTAGTGATGTATTCCCTTTACTTAATGCAAGCCATCTCGCAGAGAATCAAGCCTCCTAGCCATCTTCCCCATTTCCGGCCGCCGCCACCATTTCCATCGATTTCCACCAACACAGTGAGTCACTGGTCCATTCCTTTGTCCTTCTCCATCCTCAGTGTGCATGCAAGCTAATGTGCACCTCCTTTTAGCATCTTCATTGCCATAGTGTGCCATCACCGTGAGACCTCTTTGCGCCGTCGTTGCTAACCGCTGTCAAGCCGCCCCAAGTCATCTTCGACTTCATCATCATCACCGTTGTGATCATGGTGAGCCCTTGAATCTCATGCGCTCTTCAATTTGCCACGGGTGAGTAGCTTCCATTGACAACCCGGTAGACATCCATGGCGCCACACTGGAGAAACATCGGCAGCTCACCTTCGATGACCCTAGGTCCCCGTACCTAGCCCGTTAGCACCATAGTGACCCACTAAGTCCTGTGCGCCAAGCCATTAGCCCAGAGGATGCCTCTCCTGGGAACGCCACCTTGAGCCCGAGAGCCTCCGACGCTTGTCGTCGGCGTAGCGCCGCCTCCGGCCATCTCTCTCCTTTCTCGCCACCACCCAAAGCATTGCCAAGGAGCCCTCTTTCCATTCTGCCCCTCAACGTCATAGTTCACTACGTCGTTCGTCGCCAGCGAGCTCGCCTTTCCGCCCGGGTCGCATGTGCTCTGCTCTCCTTTTCTCTTTCTCTCTCTAACAGTGGGCCACTCGTGATTAGGATTAGTTTAGTGCTAATTATAGTGGTTAAGTGTAATTAGTCAATAACATGTGGGACCGGTCAAAAAGATAATAAGAAAATCTAATTTAAACGTGTTTTATTAAATGAGTCGCTGACATGCAAGACCACTATTTTCATTAATGAAATGTGTTAAAAGCCTGAGAGACTGACAAGTGGACCCCACCTGTCAGGGATTAATTTGGGTCAGAAATTAAATTAAGATTAATCACTTCATTAATACTAATGAGTCTATGGCATGTGGGACCATTCACTATTTTCTTAAAAATTAAAACGTGTTAAAACTTGAGAGACTGACATGTAGAACCAACATGTAAGAAAATGATTTTTGAAAATTCTTAAAAATGGAAAAGCCGCTTTCAGCTCAAAGGAAATACGTCTTCTTTGTTAGAAAGCGTAATTTTAGAAAATACGCCAACAATGTCATCACTATCTTAATTTTTAGGATTTTCTGAACTGAGCAAATTTCAAATGCTAATAACTTTTGCCTATGAACTCCAAATTGGATGATTCTTTTTTTCTAAATTCATCTAAAATCATGACATTTCTAAATACGCTAAAATATTTGAATTTTGTTTCTATTAAAATTATTTTATTATTTGTAATTTATTCTCAGTTCTTTCGAATAGACGTCGGAAACGCGAACGGGTCTATTGACGATCAAGCACCCTCATATTCAGAGCAACCTGAGCAAGGCAAGTACCCTCATATTCAGAGCAACCTGAGCAAGGCAAGTACCTCTTTTGATCATGTTGATCCCATTATTTCAGTTATATTTAAGTAAGATTGAGTATATTTTGTACTCAGCAAGACTTGTAGTGTATCACAACATAATATAACTGCAAGGCTTAACAAGAATATGGCTCTACGCTACAAGGATATGACTGGAGATGAAGGAGAGGCGGTGGTAGCGTCACCGTTGTACCACGACGGTGACACTGCACAAGACACTCTTACGACAAGAGTTACTTCTGCAGTGAACCGTGGTTTCACAACCGGAGGAGGAGGAGCTCACGACGGTAGTCGGTGTTGTCGAGGGATGGGGCACTTCGATCGGTTTGGGGGAGACAGCGCTGCTTTTGTTTGGGGGAGGCGGCGAAATCGATCTGGAGTAACTGGGCGTGTGTAGACAGTATATATAAGGAGATTTGGGTAGAGGAACTGATCTGGAGTAGTTGAGAGGTCGCGACACCACTTCGGTTTAAAATTTTGAATAAAGGGGGAGGCCAGATCTAGAGGGATATACGGGGGCAGCAAAATATCACAAACAGTTTTTAATACAAACCGTCTGTGATGAGTTAATTATTACATACAGTTTGTATTAAACATCATCTCTGAAGTATCATAGAAGGTTTTTTTTATAAAAAAACCGCTTATATGTGATATTTAGTAATATCACAGACGACTCTTGTTAATAACCGTCTGTGATACTTTACAAACGGTTTTTAACATAAACCGTCTATGATATTACCTCTTAACAGAAGGTTTTTAGCGCTGATTTTATTTAATACTAACGGTTTTGGTCAACTTTCTGTGATGAGGTGTTCAGTATTAGCCTTTTTGTAGTAGTGAATACCGATATGTAATAAGTTGCAACAGGAATTTTAAAGAGCAATTGACATATATAGAAATAAGAGTATGTAACTTTAACAATAGTAAATTCACAACCCTCCTCAGCTGCGATCATCGCTGCTAGCTCACGCTATAGCGTTGGAACGCATTCCAACGCTATAATAGTTTCATGGTGTTTCATAAGGTTTCATTGGGTTTCAAGTTTCATGAGGTTTCAAGTTTCGGGTTTTATGAGGTTTCAAGTTTCACTCTTAGGGAGTTGCTAGCCAACGGTATACCGTTGGAATGCATTTCAACCATATAGCAGTTTCTTTGAGTTTCATGAGGTGTTAGTTGAAACTCCATAAAACTTCGATTAAACTTTAATGAAACCTCAAGTTTCAAAAACTTAAACTTCACTGAATCTTTAGGTTCAAACTGAAACTTTGATGAAACCTAAAATTTCAATATAGAAAATTTAAAGTTTCAATCATCAAATCAGAAAATTAAAACTTTAGAGGTGGGTTTCAAGAAGTTTCATAAAAGTTTTTTAGTAGGTTTCAAATTTCAGGGAGGTTTATGCAAGTTTCGAGGAGTTTCAAACATAAACCTGGAATTTTGCAAGTTGTGGTGCAAATTGAGCCACTGCCCGCCGCTTCGTCGTACCTTCCATGACCTCCACCATCAGGCCAACATCATAGTCCCAGCCATCAATTTGCGCACACACTTGTTGTAGCCTCTGCCGACTGATTCGCTCCTCGGCCTCCACAGCCTCCGTGTCCACTCCTCAGTCGCCGTCAGTAGGCATGCATGTGTCGCAGTCGCGTCCATCACAGGGCACTACCTACTCGTTTGCTTTTCCATGATCTAGGCATGCTTTCCACTGCACCTACTCGCCATCAGTCCCGCACACAGCACCCAGTTGCCATCACTGCATACCGACAGTTGCTGTCACGGCTGCTTGCAGATCTTGCACACTGACCACCACTGCTAGCGAATCGAGGGAGTGTGAGAGGTGCGGAAGAAAGAAGACTTGGGAGAGGGGAGAGGGGCCTGTAGTGAGATGAAGAAATGATATCCTGCCATTATTTGCCTATTTCTACTTCTCAGATGACAAAGAGGCTTGAGAAGTGGCTTTGAGCGGAAATTAACAAACAGTAGTACTTGCCCACTATCACCAGCCCTCCCCACACATTTAATCACCCTCCCTCTACACCCTATCATTCCCATGGCCCCTCCTGCCTCCTCCCATTCCATCTCACCCTTCCTTTCAGCACATGCCATAACACACATCCCCCCTCTCACACATTTGGCTAGCTTGTAAGTCGTGCTATAGTGCACATCCCCCCCTCTCTCCCTCTATAACATCCCAAAATCCATATTCTGGGAATATGTGCTATAAATGCACTAGGAAAAATGCCTTAACCATTTTGCATATGAAAATATACCATATTTGAATTTGACTTTGGTTTAAAAGAAAAAACATGAAATACAAACAAACATGTACTCAAAAGAGATTAGACAAAACAAAGTAAAAATATTTAAATGAGAGAATTATTTCAGGCATAATTTCCCAGGGATGATTCACCAAAACTTTTGTGTGAAAACTTATTAGAAAAATAAATACAAAAGCATAAGAACAGAAGCTTATATGAATTTTAGAGAAATTCACAGAAGATAAAAACCTCTAAAAATTTTACAGGAGAAAAAAATTAGATCAAAAGCCTTCATTAAATTTTTTGTAAAATTCCAAGGTCGTTTGCTCTGTAAATAAATTCGGCCAATAAATCAGCCAAAAAATCCTAAATCTAAACCTAATCTACCCTTACCTCTCTCTAACCGGTGGGCCCCAGGCGTAGGGATCATCTTCCACCACGCCCTCACCATGCCAATGCACGGCCGTGAGAGCTCCGCCGCACACCCACCATTTTGGACCACCTCGCCCCCGGTTTCCACCGTCCAACCGCCCCACATCGCTTCGCCGTCTCACTCCGCACCCATCCCTTGCCCGGCCAAGCCCCATCACTGCCCGTACACTGGAGATCTCCGCCAGCTTTGCTCACGGCTACCCGAGCTCCACCTCCTTGTGTCTGCCCCATTGCCTACAAAAGCACGCTGCGAGCTTCGTTATCTCTTTAATTTCCTACTTAGTGCGCACCTCCCCTTCCATTATTCTCCACTCAAACAAGCTCAAACGCTCGAAGAGCGCGAGCTCAGTTTCAACCGTGCACCGCCACCGCCATTACTAACGTTTAGAAGGGTTCCCTATCGCTCTTCTCATGTCATCTTGTGTTCTCAAACCCCTTGAAGCTTTCCCCTCACTCGATTTCGTCTTTGATCCACAAGAACGGTCGAATTCAAGCTTCTTCCTCGTCTCCGGCCGACAACATCGCTTTGATAGCCGCCGGAGTTTCACTGCACCTTAGACCAATTCCTTGCACCGGGACATCACCGGAGCACCTTCAAGCTTCCCCTAGCACTAGACGATGATCACCTTCGCCCGAACATCTTCTCCACATGAAGCTCCTTGCGCTGCCACTGGTCTTCATCGCTGACCATACTCCGACCACCTCTGAGCCTCCGCGTCATTCTGGTATACTGCTAGTAGTCCCTAGATGCTTATGCGCATGATATTTGGTTGAGAGCATAGCTCATTTGAGCTTTGGCTCGTTACCGTAGCAACGCCGCTGCTCAACACTAGCGTGCGAACGCTAGGATCCATCTCAGGCCACGCCACTAGAACCAGTAGATGCGCATGCATGCGGGGATCCCATTTTGAGCATTCCTCAGCACTTGACCAAGCACCACCTCGCCGACGACGAGCGTAGGCGTGAGCGCCATCGCACGGCTCAGTGCTGTCCTGAGTGGACCAACACTGTAGCATCATCATTAAGCCAAATCATTGTCAGATTAGGACAAAGTAACCATTAGCTTTGATTATGTAATACCCGATTATTCGATATCGAATGCTGTAAGATTAGAGAGGAAATAAGTTAAAATTCAGAATTTTAGGAGAAGTATGGGCCGCCAACCCATATTCGAGAAGAGGGGAGCCGACCATAGTGGCCCAAGGCCCATGAGTGGGCTGCAGCCCATTAGAAGGCAAGGGAGGAGGGGACCAAACCCTAGCCCCATTTGCTACAAGAGCCGCCATGCTACAGAGCCCGTGCTCTGATAGCGGCGTGCTCATGATGCCTCGCCGCTGCTTGCTCCTCCTCTCCCGCGCCATCTTTCCTGCTGCTTGTGGCGCGTGGGAAGAAGAAGAAGGAAGGAAGAGAGGATTGAAGGAGAATTTCTTCGTGGGATTTGATCGGCGATCTCGATGGTTCTACAAGGGTAATGATCAAATGTAATACCCGATTATTCGATATCGAATGCTGTAAGATTAGAGAGGAAATAAGTTAAAATTCAGAATTTTAGGAGAAGTATGGGCCGCCAACCCATATTCGAGAAGAGGAGCCGACCATAGTGGCCCAAGGCCCATGAGTGGGCCGGCAGCCCATTAGAAGGCAAGGGAGGAGGGACCAAACCCTAGCCCCATTTGCTACAGTAGCCGCCATGCTACAGTAGCCCGTGCTACAGTAGCGGCGTGCTCTGATGCCTCGCCGCTTGCTGCTCCTCCTCTCCCGGCGCCATCTTTCCTGCTGCTTGTGGCCGACTGTGGGAAGAAGAAGAAGAGGAAGGAAGAGAGGATTGAAGGAGAATTTCTTCGTGGGATTTGATCAGCGATCTCCGATGGTTCTACAAGGGTAATGATCGATTTCCCTCGCTGTTTAGGTTGTTTCGATGCAATTCGAATAGTTTGATTGGATTGAATTGCTGCCGTTAGAATTTCAGTTCTGTCCTGAATGTTGCGTGGCCTGTTTCGTGATCTTAGAGGCCGAATTTGGGTTGTCCATCTCCTAGAGTTTTGTAGATATTGATCTTAGCTTTCGGTGGCCGCCAAGAACACTGAATTCCGACTTTCGAGTCAAAAGTTATGATAGATTTACTATCTACTGTCCAGAATCCTGACGAGAATTAGCAGTCTCTGTATAGGTTGATTTATGGCCTAGTTAGAGGGTGATTCAGAGGTCTTGCCCATAACAAATTTTGAAGGTGATATCACTAGCTTTCAGGATTGATAAAGAACACTTCATTTGGAGTTATAGATCAAAAGTTATGCACTTTTCTTTGTGACTGTCCAGATTGTATGTCAGTCTGTCCAGTTTGTATGTCAGTTTCTATCTTTAATTTTGACCCGTGTGCCACTTTTTGTTAAAGACAATATATGAATGTCGTGCCAACTAGGTTATTGTAGATAATTTCTTAAACTTTTCAGATTGTTAAAGAACGTCCAATTTGGAGTTGTACAACAAAAGTTATGGATATTTTAATTTAGCCGATATTTCTGTCTATTAATTCAGTCAACAGATTTGAGCCGTGGGCCAAATTTTATTAGAGGCAAAATCTGAACTTTTGCCCAACTAGAGTATTGTAGATATGTCAGTTAAGAATCCATGGAAATTGGTCTCACCTCATTCCGAGTTCCAGACCAATAGATATGTCAATTACCGTGCTGCTGTCCAGAATTAAGTTATGTCAGAAATTGTTGATTTCATTTTAAGTTTTGTATTAATGACTAGAGTCATCGAGGAAGCGATGTTTAGCATCGATTAGTAGTGTTGGGTATATTATGTCCTTATTGAAATTATTTTACTTGTTTAGGAGGTGAAGCCTCGGGTTTAGGAGTATCACCTTTGCCGACTAACGAGTCGCATCGTGGAAGGCAAGTACATTGCCACCCTTAATGATTGTGATTGATGAATGTTTATATGGTCATCTTTGTGATTTGGTATGATACGAGAGAAGATGGATTGTCTATGTTCTTTCATATGTGTTGAATCCATGTTTTGTTATCATGTCTTTCAATATTCGTATTTCATTCTATGCATTCATTATGCATGTTTCATCCACGAAAGTGGATTGCAAGTCCCACCATTCCAATGTGGGCAGTGTTGGACATTGTCATGTCCCGCCCACGGAGTGGATTTGAAAGACCCATTAATTCCGAATGGGCATGTAAGACCCATTAACTCCAAGATGGGCAATGTTGGACACCGTATGAAACGTTCTTCATACGGAAGTGGATCCGCATTTTTGTTAAGATGCGGGCTTGAGTGAACACCGACGGGTGTTTCACCGCTATACCGATATATGCATGTGTGCAGTCCATTCCTTTGATTTTGAGCATTCATATCATGTTTTCATTTGTAATCGGTTGTGATGTGATCGAACTCGATGATGAGTTTGTCTTATTCATATTGAATGATTATCTTATTGATAATCGTACTTTGAGTCATGGACTCACTCTTGCGTTGTTTGTTTATTTTAGGTAACCCCGATGTTGGCTCTTGGGAGGAGTAGACACGCACTACTTGTTCACAACATCAAATTCATGTTCAAGTCTAAATTTTAGTTCCATATTTCATTCGTTAACGATGAATCAGTAACAATTAAATTATAATTGGAGAAGGAAGGATACCTTCTCCACGGATGTTGATTTATTCTGCGTGTGAACCTTCTTTATTGATGTTCAGCATTAAATAACTTAGAAGGTGAAGGAAGGATACCTTCACCATGTCCTGTTTATCTTAATCTGTCTTTAGTTGATATACTTGTTTCAAGTTCTTCCGCATTATGGATGTATGTTAGATGTTTTAGGTGACATCTTGGCTTCCGGATAGCCGTGGTGTTACGGTTGGTATCGAGCAGAGTTTTAGGTCCGTGGTTAATAGAAGACATTAAAATGACACACTGCGTGTACGATGAGGTGGGGTTGGGAATCTATTGCTTCCGCATTTCTATTGTTATGTTTCATTTGTTGAGCAATTGTTGAGTTGCTTTTGTATTATCTTTCTTGTTGTTAATCTATGATCTACTATGATATTCATTATCTATGAACTAATACTTTGATTGTCGTGAGATGATCCTGCATATTCATAATTGAGTATTTTGGTGAAGCGTGTTGTTAACGGATGATAAGAAGTGGAGGTCGTGGTTGTTACTCGGGATTCACTGTGTTACACCACTGCTCGCAGATGCGTGGTTAGAGGAGTAGTTACCCGAGTATCATCGTTTGAGTACTAAGTATGAGTTACTTTAGAAAGTTGTTCTCTTCTTTCATTTCTCGAATTTGGCAATTCTTGTCCTGTGGTGGTTGATGAATTTCTCCGGGTTTGTGGTCCATGATAGTTATGGTTTTCCATAGATCCTCTTGGTTCTCTCAAACAATTATTGCTTTTCGACTATTGAGTTGCTTTTACTACTTATGATCGTTGTCAATTGGCAAGATTGATGTTTTCTTGGTTGCTCCTTCTTTCTCATTGAAAAAGAATGACTCATTTACTCATTTGATAACTTGATTAGTGAAGAGTTTTCCGCTGTAAGTTCGGTTGCTTGGGGAAAGCTTTGGCTTTATGTGTTTCTTTGGATTACTTGAGCGTTGAGGTTTGAAGTCTCTCTTTTCTTTGTAGTAAGGTGTTAGAATCCTTTGTGATGTCTTGCCATGCTTAAATTGAGAATTTATGATTAAGCGAATAAATTGTTATGATATGAGTTACCAAGTTGGGTTATTAGCATAGTGCAAATCAATTACTCTTAACTACCATCCATGGAAGTGAAATTGATTAATTTGATATGTCCTTGTATTTGATTCATAGTGTATGTTAAATAAAGACTGTCAATATCTATTCAGAACCTATAGATCTTACATAAGAGCTAGATTTATCTATTTCTAGTATGCTAAAATTGTTGAAACTTGTATAAAGTACCGGATGGGTCTTTGGTGTATCGACTCATGAAACCTTGTTTATAGGAAATTATGTTAGTGAATCTTTAATCATGTTTTGAAATGATTTACGAACAAAGGTGAAATGTGAATCTATGTTTATAAATGGTTATGTGATTGCAAATAGAATTAGTACCGTGCATATCGCGTGGTTAGTACAATCATCATTTGTTAATGAGTTGAAGAAAGTGTTGAGCAACACCAACAATTGAGTAGATGAATTTCGTAAGTAGTCTTTGTTAGCGTGCCTTGTGATATTGTTATTGCTTAGCATAAACTTGTTATGATAAATTTGTTTCAACCTTGTGGTTTGTGTTCCCTTTGGGAAGTTTTATGATGGAGTAATAAAGTTTGATGATTCTTGGTACTATGTATGTTGTCGATGTTATTAAATAGTCAAAAATGTGATAATGAGGTTAATTCTCGTAGTAATTTGATCACCCATGGTGATATTTCCTAAATGATCGAATTTGAATTTGTATTCATGATCTTTTGGGGTTCGGGCTTTATGTGGTAAATGAAGTTTATCGAGTAACGATATGTTACAATGTTGCAATGGTTCTTCAGTGATGCAAGTGTTTCGATTTTGAATACTTATTTGTTCTTATCTGTTAAGGTTCGATATTCTCTTCTTGTGAGGCTTATGCGTTCAATCGTGGACTCCACTTATGTTCTGTGAGTTCATTGCTTAATTGGTTTCTTCTCTTGGTCCCATGTTCGGTCTGAGTGGTGGATGAGTTTTCTAGTTGGTGAAAATCGTTTTCATTTGTCTCTTCTTTCGAGAAAGAATCAACTCATTCTTTTCACGTGGGTCTTTTGAAGTGTTTTCTAATTGTTGTTGTGAAATTGATGTTAATACCCATAGTAATTTGATCGCCCTTGGTGATATCGTTCGAGATGTGAATATTTCAAGTTTAGCTTTGTGATATTTTCTTTGAGCTCTTAAATCATCCGTAATCGAAATTATTTTAAATAAATTAAGGTATTGGATTGTCTGTTGCTTCTTAAGAGATTTGTGTGGTTTAACTCTAAAGGCTCTTTGGTTTGAGTTGGCAACGCGAGGTTGCAACCAAAGAAGTTATGTTGGTTCCTTTAAGAGGAGAATAATCTACTTGCTTTTCGAAATCTGTAATTGGAAATGTTTGAGTTTGGTGGTGAGATTATTTGGATCTCATGTTTCTTGTGTAGTTGAACTATTCGAATAAATATAACGTATGGAAGAATTTTTATTGGTTCTTAATTAGTCCTTGTGGTTTGGACTAAAGACCTTATCTTGTTCTTTGTGGCAAAGTGATGTTAGTCAAAGAATTAATTACAGTGTTAAAGGAGAGAGTGCATTATGAATATTTGAGAATTTAGTCAAGTTTTGTAACTTGTGGTTATTTGAATTGTTCATAAACTTTTGCTCTTTTCACTCAAGAGTTGTCGAGTTTCAATCGCAATGTCATTCTTCTTGTTGGTGGTTATTTGCTATTCCCTTTTAGAGGATGCGTGCACTCCACGGTGAACTCAATTTTCGTTTTCCCGGATCTTCGTTACAGTTATTTCTTTTGGTCTCGTGCTCACCTTGTGAATAGTAACATTTTCTGTGTTGTGAAATTTGTTCTTGTTCGCCTCTTTCTTTTGAGAAAGGATCAACCGTTTTGTCTTTCAGAAAGTTTTACAACTCGTAAGTTGTTGTTTGTTTGGTGGTGGTTAAGTGATTGTAGGGGTGAGTTTTGCTACCCGACTATTGGAGTAGTAATAGAAGATGAGTTGGTTTTGACTGAATCTCTTGGAGGGAAGTTGATTCAGATGGAATGTTTGGTTTGAGGTAAAATCGTATATTGTTTGACTAAGTAGGACCTATGGTATAGTGTAGTTCCAGAACCTTGGTTCATGTTGAAATGTTGGGGATTATCAAATGTATGGAAATCGTAATCAATTTTATCTGATAACACTATTGAAAGTATCGCGATGTGGTATGAGTGATTCTGATGATGTCAATGAGTGAGTATATCGAATTGTGGGGATCATAGAGATTTAATCCGATGATTTCACCTTTATTTGTTATAAGAGGAATTCGTTGTAGAGGTCTCGGAGGTTAAATTTGGGCTTTCCGTTTTCATACTAAACTTTGGTCACCCAAAGATTGGTGTGTAGAGGAGATAGAAAAGCTGAGTACTCGAGTAGTGGAATGATTGTCGATAGAACCCTTTTGTTGTAGTTCATGGCGGGTGTCTTCAAAATTCGATGTGATATTCTTGAAAGTTGGAGGTGATGAGATTACATGGGTTTTGAGGGCTTTGGTGCCTTCTATCAAATTAATGTCATCAGTTGAAGGAGTGGTCCAGAGTGTTCAGTGGAATCAATAGAGTCTCTCCACAAAGGTGTGGATGATGTATTTGGTTTAAGCCTAATTTGAGGTTGTTAAATTAAGAGGTTTGAGCCACGTGGTATGCGATGAATTCGAATTCCAATGTCGAGAGAAATTTTATTCCTAAAAGAGGAATTGAAAAAGGATGTTACCTTGGGTATTGAAGCGTTTTCTTGTTACTCATTTGAGCTTTATGTTGTTGATGGTGTCTTCGCATGGTGAGTTGGTGTTGTGTTGGCATGTTTGCTTCTTTCCAATTCGAGGCAAAACAAAAGAAGTTTTTGGTTTGAGCGTTCAAGTGATCTCCCTTTGGCTTTCGTGGCGTTTATTCGCAATTTGCCACTTGGAAAGTGGAAAGGTTTTCTTGATGAAATTCGATTTACGGATTTTACTCTTGATTACTCGATTGGTAGCGTATAGTTGTGATGTGAATTTTTCTTATTCAGATGTGTTTTGCTTGGTAAAGAGTTTGCTTAAAAGAATTGATTGTATGTTTCCGGTTAAAAGAGGGTGATCCTTGTTCGTGAAGAGTTCAATGGAGAGGTGGAACAAGATTTCCGTGCTCTATGTGCTTGTTGTGTGGTTCGACTTCAAGGAGAAGGTTAACCCTGTGTTCATTGGGTTGTTTTCGATAGTGTCGTTTCGCTAAGACCGTCTCGGATTCCTACACGTTGTACTCACTTTTGGTTTCATTTGGTGTGGAGTGAGTACAGGAGATCCGAGTTTGTTATTCGTTAACAACGTTGACCATCGAGTAGGATCTTACCTTGAGTCTCGTCCGATGAGTATAGCTGGAAGTGTCGGACGAGTGTTAAGGCAGACGTCGATTTGCGTCAAGATGTTGTGGTGTCCTCGGTCAGAAAGAGGCCACTTAGGAGCTGGAGGCTCGCATGCACGAGCATTATTCGATTTGTTCATATCGAGTACATGTTACTCGTTATTAATTTTAGTTGCAAGCGACCTTTCACGTGAGGTCGGTGTGAGGATTCGGTCGAATCCTATTTAAGGGTAGAATGTAATACCCGATTATTCGATATCGAATCTGTAAGATTAGAGAGGAAATAAGTTAAAATTCAGAATTTTAGGAGAAGTATGGGCCGCCAACCCATATTCGAGAAGAGGAGCCGACCATAGTGGCCCAAGGCCCATGAGTGGGCGGCAGCCCATTAGAAGGCAAGGGGAGGAGGGACCAAACCTAGCCCCATTTGCTACAGTAGCCGCCATGCTACAGAGTGGCCCGATGCTCTGATAGCGGCGTGCTACGATGCCTCGCCGCTTCTTGCTCCTCCTCTCCCCGCGCCATCTTTCCTGCTGCTTGTGGCATGTGGGAAGAAGAAGAAGAGGAAGGAAGAGAGGATTGAAGGAGAATTTCTTCGTGGGATTTGATCAGCGATCTCCGATGGTTCTACAAGGGTAATGATCGATTTCCCTCGCTGTTTAGGTTGTTTCAGATGCGAATTCGAATAGTTTGATTGGATTGAATTGCTGCCGTTAGAATTTCAGTTCTGTCCTGAATGTTGCGTGGCCTGTTTCGTGATCTTAGAGGCCGAATTTGGGTTGTCCATCTCCTAGAGTTTTGTAGATATTGATCTTAGCTTTCGGTGGCCGCCAAGAACACTGAATTCCGACTTTCGAGTCAAAAGTTATGATAGATTTACTATCTACTGTCCAGAATCCTGACGAGAATTAGCAGTCTCTGTATAGGTTGATTTATGGCCTAGTTAGAGGGTGATTCAGAGGTCTTGCCCATAACAAATTTTGAAGGTGATATCACTAGCTTTCAGGATTGATAAAGAACACTTCATTTGGAGTTATAGATCAAAAGTTATGCACTTTTCTTTGTGACTGTCCAGATTGTATGTCAGTCTGTCCAGTTTGTATGTCAGTTTCTATCTTTAATTTTGACCCGTGTGCCACTTTTTGTTAAAGACAATATATGAATGTCGTGCCAACTAGGTTATTGTAGATAATTTCTTAAACTTTTCAGATTGTTAAAGAACGTCCAATTTGGAGTTGTACAACAAAAGTTATGGATATTTTAATTTAGCCGATATTTCTGTCTATTAATTCAGTCAACAGATTTGAGCCGTGGGCCAAATTTTATTAGAGGCAAAATCTGAACTTTTGCCCAACTAGAGTATTGTAGATATGTCAGTTAAGAATCCATGGAAATTGGTCTCACCTCATTCCGAGTTCCAGACCAATAGATATGTCAATTACCGTGCTGCTGTCCAGAATTAAGTTATGTCAGAAATTGTTGATTTCATTTTAAGTTTTGTATTAATGACTAGAGTCATCAGGGAAGCAGTGTTTAGCATCGATTAGTAGTGTTGGGTATATTATGTCCTTATTGAAATTATTTTACTTGTTTAGGAGGTGAAGCCTCGGGTTTAGGAGTATCACCTTTGCCGACTAACGAGTCGCATCGTGGAAGGCAAGTACATTGCCACCCTTAATGATTGTGATTGATGAATGTTTATATGGTCATGCTGTGATTTGGTATGATACGAGAAGATGGATTGTCTATGTTCTTTCATATGTGTTGAATCCATGTTTTGTTATCATGTCTTTCAATATTCGTATTTCATTCTATGCATTCATTATGCATGTTTCATCCACGAAGTGGATTGCAAGTCCCACCATTCCAATGTGGGCGTGTTGGACATTGTCATGTCCGCCCACGGAGTGGATTTGAAAGACCCATTAATTCCGAATGGGCATGTAAGACCCATTAACTCCAAGATGGGCAATGTTGGACACCGTATGAAACGTTCTTCATACGGAAGTGGATCCCGCATTTTTGTTAAGATGCGGGCTTGAGTGAACACCGACGGGTGTTTCACCGCTATACTGCGTATATGCATGTGTGCAGTCCATTCCTTTGATTTTGAGCATTCATATCATGTTTTCATTTGTAATCGGTTGTGATGTGATCGAACCCGATGATGAGTTTGTCTTATTCATATTGAATGATTATCTTATTGATAATCAGATTTGCCGAGTCATGGACTCACTCTTGCGTTGTTTGTTTATTTTAGGTAACCCCGATGTTGGCTCTTGGGAGGGAGTAGACACGCACTACTTGTTCACAACATCAAATTCATGTTCAAGTCTAAATTTTAGTTCCATATTTCATTCGTTAACGATGAACTGTAACAATTAAATTATAATTGGAGAAGGAAGGATACCTTCTCCACTGGAAGTTGATTTATTACTGCGTGTGAACCTTCTTTATTGATGTTCCAAGATTAAATAACTTAGAAGGTGAAGGAAGGATACCTTCACCATGTCCTGTTTATCTTAATGCTGTCTTTAGTTGATATACTTGTTTCAAGTTCTTCCGCATTATGGATGTATGTTAGATGTTTTAGGTGACATCTTGGCTTCCGGATAGCCAGGGTGTTACAGATTAAGTAAACGAGTGAGTCGCTAACATGTGGGACTGAGCTAATAGATTAAAGACAAATTAAAATGAATCGGTATCACTAATGAGTCACTGACATGCGGGTCCCACAACTTAAACACAGAGTGAGCTCTGGTCCATGGACCGGTGGACCAAGTACGTGGACTTTAGTCCATGCGTTGTTCATATGAATCGTATCGCTGACAAGTGGACCCCACTTGTCAGTTTAATTGAAAATCAAAAGAAAAAAAAAATGAAAATACGCCTTTAGTTCTGAGGAGAATACACTTTCCCTTACTGGAAAGCAAAAACCTCAATAATACATGCGTGAGATTACGCTTTCTCTGTTAGAAATCCTATTTCTCATTTTCTTTGAATTTCTAAACCGAACAGAATTTAAACCTTAATAACTTTTGCTACAAAACTCCAAATAAAATGATTTTTATCTCTAAATTCATCTAAAACCATGAACTACCAAAATATGTAAAAAAAAATATTTTATTTTTGTCACTGTTGAATTTATTGATCTTATTTAATTCGTTTTTGGCTCTTTTTGAATTAGACATCGATTACTCGAGTTATTATTGCGACGATCAACCGTCCATATTTCCAGAACAGCAAGAGCAAGGAAAGCACCTCTTTTGATCATGTTAATCTCAGTATTTTACTTAGTGTGCTTTGTTTTACGAAATCTATTATGCATGCGTGTATGTTTTGTATAAAAAATGTTATGATTGGGAAATCGTTAGTTGTAAATCCTAATTGTTGCATGTGTCTCCTTGAAATATTGATTCCTAACTGTTGTAACCATTAGATTATGGGTTAGGCAATATATAATGCCATTTAGGAATTTTTGAGTGCGATTATCGCACAACTGCTACTATAACGATAGATTTTCCGAAAGATTTATAAAAGGATAATGTGATAATTTGATAATTTGGGATACTTTGAAAAACATCTAGAGGGGGTACCTCTGTTATTTTACTTTAAAATAAAATAAAAAACCTAGATTTAGACGCGGGCGAGTTATATTGTATTCTGAAAAAGATTGGATTGTGAATCACTAGTAGATAGGGTGGAGTTTCTCGGCTGTAGTCATTTAAGGACCGAAGCCAGCAACTCTGGGACTAAGACCTAATCATACAACTATATGTGCTAGTATGGGATAGTCGTAGCTAACTAAGTCATCGAAAACCTAGCCTTGCATGAGAGGTAGGCAGTAGTTTGCGAGCAATTTCTATTGCCGACATAACGGCGAATGCCTCACTTAATAGAGGGTATCAGGGTAAGTGAGGGTCTGTCACTTGACGGAGGGTATCCGAGCAAGTAAGGGTCTTACTCAACGGAGAGTATCTGGGCGAGTGAGAAACATTCGACGGGCTAAGTGCAAAGGTAGAACTAGGTGATGTAAAAGCTACATCGTAAACTCTAGACTGCTTACCTACGGTAGTGAGCAATGATATAGAGATATTCCAGGCAACTGGAATACCGCGTACTATGGGTAAAGTTGTACACCTGTGCAGAGCAAAAATCTATTTAAATAGCCGCGCTCGCTGTCATGAGCATGCTTAGTGCTGCTGGTATGGTTGTAGTCTTGTTTTTTTAAAAACTGGGTTGTCATAAAACTTGGGTAATGACATGTGATTTTATTTTGTTGAGTTAAGAGCCATGTCTATGGTTGAACATGAAATATGACTCGCAGCTGAGGAGGGTTGCGAGATGTTGTTCATACTTTTTTTTGTGCTCGTAACCGAGAAGGGTTACGAGATGATGTTATTATTTGTTCAGTTCTTTACTTACTGTCCTACGTCTATTTAACTGCTCTTTCAAATTTCGTTGTAAATTACTACTTATGAATATTGCAAATAAAAATAGCTTTGAGCAAAACAACTTGTAGATTAGAGCTTCATTCTTTGATAGCCCTGCAATTAATATAATTTTTGCAATACACTACAAGTCTTGTTAAGTACAAAAGTACTCAATCTTGCTAATATTGTTATTGAGAGTTCGAAGATGAGCCAACGCCTGGCGACACGTTCTTTGCACCCGGAACTGGAGGGTTCGGTAATGGGTCTACCTAGACCTTGTTTCTTGTCGGTTGCCTGAGGGATCGGATGGGTATGCCGCTGGAATTTTACTACTTATATCATTTCTTCCGCTACTATATTTTTACTCTAATGATTGCTTTTATTTGGCCGGTCGGTCGTTGATGTAATAACTTGTAATCGTTTAAGTTAAGTACCCTTTAGTACTTTTATAGATGTGATTGTATGGATGTAAATACCAAATGTTGTGAATGTGTGTACGAGCCACTGATCATGGGACTTGTACAGATACACATAGGGTCTTCGGGTATTCCACGACTAAGGGTCCGACACTATCTCTCTCGCCCTTTTCATCATAATTAATTTAATCAACAATTAGTGAGGGCGCCGATATATATATATATATATATATATATATATATATATATATATATATATATATATATATATATATATATATATATATATATATTTCATTGAAAAATGTAACAACAGTCGAAAATTGCATCTGCAATAGGAAATGTGTAGTTTTCTTTCAGAAAAACATATAAACCTCCTCGATAATAAATATGTATTGCCTTGTAAATATTTTCTTTTAAAAAATGTAATGACTGTCGGAAACTGCATACTTCATGGTCAAGCAGCTCGAACGGTTAAGACTTGCACAGCTCACGGCCTCCGACATCAACCGTAACACACGCCTCTTCGCGGAGATACATGACGATATATCGAGCTGATAGGCCTAGCTATATATACCTCCGCCATGATCGCGTCCTACCTTGACCATCACACGATGCATCGTCCCCCACCTCTGTGGCAATCTACCGTATGCCGGCCGGTCGATCGATCGATCCTTGCATGCAATTGGCGCCTCCCCCGGCTCCACCGGATCACCATATATCTTTTCCCCCTAAAGAAAGAGATCGAGCTGCATGATGATGATGCGAACAGGGACGACGTGTCAAGACGCGAGCGCCTTATCAACGTGACCACTTGGGTGTGGGGCCGGCTCAGAGAAAGGAAAGCCCCAGGTTACCATGACGTACCGGGCCTGTAAGTTCTCCCCTCCTCACACTATCAGTCGCATGCAGCATGGATCGATCATCTCAGTCTATTGCGCTCCGTATCCAACTGACAAGTAAGTTAGTTAGGTTCCACTATCTATGCACAAACCGCAAAGTTTACGTGTTAGCTTTGGCAAAGCAAGCTAGCTAGCCGCCTCTCGTCGTCATTAGCTGCATGTTGCTGGTTACTTGCCGCAGTTGCACGCTTAAGTTCATGTCCCTCTTGTGTGATCAGGTCAGATGCTGATGATACGTATAGAAACATGCATGCACAAACCGCAAAGTTTACGTGTTAGCTTTGGCAAAGCAAGCTAGCCGCCTCTCGTCGTCATTAGCTGCATGTTGCTGATTACTTGCCGCAGTTGCACGCTTAAGTTCATGTCCCTCTTGTGTGATCAGGTCAGATGCTGATGATACGTATAGAAACATGCATGCGTGCATGAGAGTACAGTACAATACAACCGGGAAAAAGAGATCGGGGTCTCATTGTGTAATCGACCGGGCCTAGTTTCAGAAAACACACAGGATCGTGAGCGTGACACAACACGCAGGTTTTTGTTTTGGCAAGTTAGGCACGTGTTTTCCTTTCTGATACCAATACACGTTTAATCAGTAGTAGTTAAGATGTGGAAACCCTTGATCTTGGTAACAGTTACTGTGACGGATACCTTCTCTCTCTATGAGACCGATATATATGGTGGTCCGCGCATTTGCGCTGCTAGATTTGTTTCAAAGTTTGTAGTAACAAATGATATAAATTAGATGCTTCAAAAATATATTTAGATATCTTGTAGCTATTTAGATTTTAAGATATCATAAACATTCGAAAATAAAAATAGAAGCTCGAAGGAAAATGCAACTTGAATAACGTAATTTAAGTGTGAGCTTTAATAGAAGAAAATCATGAGTATGATAAGTTAATCATTCTCCATTATGTATGCATCATATAGCTGCAGGCCCTTAATTCTTTTCCAAAATATTTGCATCCACATGTACATCTGTTAATATCAAGCAATACATTTATTATATATGCAACAAAATTATCTTATTAGTTTACATGATATTAGAGTATCTTGCCCATGTATACATCAATGCACCATGGGCGACCTACCTTGTACTAATCTTCTCTTACGGTTGCCTCACCGAACCGTCTGTCTTCTATCTCTTCTCACCACCATAATTTTCCTGCTTCAACCTCCAAGAGTAAGCCCAATTCTTGATCGATATCTCTCAGCTGTTACCTCTTTCAATCCAATACTCTACCACATAGTTATCTTCTACTTCTCTCCAATTATCGCTCAATGATGACCGTTGGGACATCTACACGTATATATGTGTAAATATCATGGATCCCTGCCGGGACACCCGTCGCACTCTCTCTAGTGGTCCCAAGCCTATTCCTTACCGTTGCACTATCTCTACTCGGAGCTCTTTGCGCCTTTGTTTCTGTACTCCCATGCTTCTACTTGTAGGATGCATGCATGTATATACACATACACGATGTTATACATGCTTGATGTCTTCTTCTCCTGTGTCTGTCGCTCCTCTTATTCGATATTGCCCAACTCAATGATGTGGCTTCCTCACTAATTGCAACGACCTCCCATTTTCACTGATATCGGTATGTCCACCTTAGTCGTTGTCTAACGATAGGGAGAATCTTCTCGCCATGACCGGTGACGCCATGTCACTCACCAACGATGGCATGCTCCTAGCTACCCGATGATCGCATATCGTCGATAGCTCGTCTTTAATCCAAAACTTCATCTCCTCTCTACTATGTCTTCCCTATTATCGAGTTCCTTTGGCATTGACTTCTTCAACAATGCCGATGCTCACCATTCATCGTTACAGCACTTGACTCCTTTGACTCCGGTCTTTCTCTTCAACAGCTCCAGTGAGCAGCACGACATTGTCCTTATCGACCAGCTAAGGTGAGCAGCATGGAATTGCTCTCATCTTTGTTACTGTTGTCTCGGCTATTCGCTTTCTTGTGGATCAATGTATTCTTGTAGGACAGATCGACGCCATTGCACTCCTTCGTGGTTGATGAGGACATCAACCTTAAGGATACAACCGCTACTTCGACCCGCTACACTGTATCCTCTACTTCAAACACATCTTCTCCGATAGGACTTTCGACTACAGCACTACCATATTCCCCAGTTGGACCAAGCTACGTCTACTTATACGAGTCGAGCTTCGTCTACATACCAAGGTGTTACGTCTACATGTCTTGGTGCTGCGTCACCACTTGTTAGCCCATGGGCTTTATAACGAATGGACTGATTTGGCCCATATAGCCGTATGACCGTCCCACCTAGGGTTTCGGTACTGTTCACATAGCACTGTTCACATGTGAACAGTACCCACACCGCCTCTCCCCTCTCCTATAGATAGTGGCTGCCACCCCCTATAGTTCCTCGGGTTTTGTTAGATTAAAGTTTAGCTTTGATACTTTATACTTTGTCCTCTTGTTCGGCGAGATTAACAACGACATTGTTCTTCGGAACCCCACTTATCAATGCATTCAATTCCTATTCGTAATTTCATAGTTTCGAGCCTTGCAAGTTTGTAGCCAGGATTGTGAGAGTTGAGTGACTACTACCGAACCTACCTTCTCATCGAAAGATCAGACCAAAATCAGGACCTCCGTGGTTCATCAGTTGTCTTCTCCGACAGCATTCAAGATATCCTCATTATAACTTATATTTAATTTATTTGAAATTTTAGTTATTAAGAGATTTTACTTTGGAATTTGTATGAAAATTAAATTACAAATTTTCTTTTATTTGTTGTCCCTAATTTTAATTATTTTTTGTTGGAATTCGTAAACTAACCCAATTGTTAATTTTTGTTTAATTTTTATGTCGAATTACAGTTATTTATATATTTTGCTTCGAAATTCGTATTGAAATCAAAATGCTAATTTTATTTTATTCCAAAATCAATTTTTTAAAAATTCGTATACTAATCCAATTGCTACTTTTGGTTTAGTTTTTATTCTGAGTTATATTTATTTAGGATTTTACTTAGGAATTCGTATGGAAATCAAATTGATGATTTTTTTAAATTTTATTTATTTAAGTATTTTACTTTGGAATTCATATGGAAATCAAATTGCAAATTTTTTTTTGTTTTATATCCTAATTTTTAATTATTTTTTGTTGAAATTCGTATACTAATCCAATTGCTATTTTTAGTGTGTGTGTGTGTGTGTGTGTGTGTAAAATTATAGTTATTGGTGATTTACTTTGGAATTTGTATCGAAATCAATTTGCTAATTTTATTTAATTTTTTTTCTGAATTCTAGTTATTTTTTGTTGGAATTCGTATATTAATCCAATTATTATTTTTTTAAAAAAATTTGTTCTGAATTATTTTTATTTAGTGATTTTACTTAGGAATTCGTATCAAAATAAAATTGCTAATTTTTTTATTTTTTATTATGAATTTCAATTATTTTTTGCATTGTATTTAGATGGACTCTTTCGTTTAATCTAGATTGTTATAATCTGAATCCATCATAATCAACGGTGTAGATATTTCTCTTTTTCTACCGATTAACGTGGGGATTTCTAGCCTTTGAGAGCGAACTTGGTGGCTTCTTTTTCTTTCACTGTAATAATATAATTCAGTTATTTGTGCATTGTACTTGAGATGGACTCTTTTTCTATATTATACTTTATATGGACCCTTTCGTTTAATTTAGATCGTTATAATCTGGATCCACCATAATCAATGGTGTAGATGTTTCTCTTTTTTCAACGATTAACATGGGAATTTCTAGCTCTTGAGAGCGAACGTGGTAGATTCTTTTCTATCACTTTAATAACATAATAGAAGATTCTTATAGTAGTGGTTAAGACCGTTCATTGTCAGTTTGTCGCATGAGAGGTCACAAGCTAGCTAATAAAATATTAGCGTGCATAGTTGGGTTTTTGTTCGTGATTATTTTGTTTAAAAGCCCCTCACGCTTCCATCACCTTTACGTGTTTGGTCAAATGGAAGCTTGGAACAACGCATACGGAACAAGAAGGTGATTTTGAACCGTAGACTTAAGTATCAGATGCAAAGTACGTCTAGAAGCCATCAAATAAATCGCAATGCTCATCTGGACAAGTACCTTTTGCAATTTTCCCTTTCTTTTTCATGCACTGGGAATTCTGCCACGAAATAAAATAGGGAATATATTTGACTCCCACCATGCAAATTTTGCAAAAGCTTTCTGTCTGAGAAAAGGAAGCAAAGGAAAAACATATAATATCTTTTTGTCAGGCCACCACTTTAGTCTCAAGTTGACACAATGTGCACCATCCAAATCCAAAGGGGAAAAAATATATTATTCCTATGATATGTTTCCTCCTGCCAACTTGTTTGTGCCAATGGAATTATGCTCGTGCCAGAGATTCCCCCGTCACAAAAACAAGGAGCATCCGCTGAAAACGAGCTAGCTAGGTAATCACATTCTCCTCCTTTTTTTGCAGGCAGCGCAGATACTATTATTATTGCTTAAGAACTAATGCAAGCGTACCAGATTTCACAAATGGATTGACCAAGTATACGTTGACGTGTCTCCTCCTCGCCGTCACTTCGGCCCATCCATCCATCCATCGATCACTCTCTCCTGCAATTCGCTCCATGCAAGGGCCAGAGAGAGAATAGCATCTGAATTCTGATCGATCGGCAAGTGGCGCTGAGAATGTTTGGTATATGGCAAGTTGAGGGCACTCACGAGAGAGAAAGGAAAAGGAGAAGAGATGAGCTATGTATGGCTAGCAGTCTGCATGCACTGCATGTCTGCATCGATCGTCTCTCAACACCGTCGTAACAGTACGCCACTTTGCATGTATCGGATTCCATGCACAAGCTATGTACACCCAATCTAATCAACTTATGTAAAGCTAGCGTGTCCCTCAAGTGAAGTGAAAAATTAGTTGACTGTGTTGCTTTTGCTCTTGGTAAACTAATGCTAGCTAGTGTCAACGGTACGTACGTGTAGGTCACCTGCTGGTGGCCGGCCTGTGAAACGCCATGCACGAATCAGCACGTCTAAAAAGAGCGAGTCAATGCAATTTGCCATTGCCAGTCCAAAGGTGTGCTGCACCACGCAGCTATTCTACTATCCATCCGATTTGTTTCAACAGATGTAGTAAAGTGATAGTGATAGTGCGCAAATTATCATATTAGTTTACATAGCATTAGAGTATCGTACTCACACATACACCAATCAGGGTTTTCGTTGTCGGCCGATTTTTGGCCAAAAATCGGTTCTATCGGGCTTACCGCCCCCCCCCCCCTCTCGAAATCCAAACCACCTCCGAATATTTCGGCCCATTTGAATTGGGCCCAGCCCAAATCGCCCATATGGCCTGCTCTCTTCTTTGCCCAGCCTAGGTCACGCCGTCACCGAGCTCACCCTTCTCAACATCTCCATCCCCCCTTCTTCAGTTTTCTTCCCCACTGGCGGCGGCTCGAATTCTCTTCTCCTCTCCAGTCTTCTTCCTTGGCTAGCGGGGCATGGAGGTTTGCGGCGAGTCGGCGACCCATCCACGCTTCTTCTTCGACTCCTCCCCTAGGTTTGCGCATGGTGGTTCTTCGGTTTTCTTCCCACTGGCGGCGGCTTGAATCCTCTTCTCATCTCCAGTCTTCTTCCCTGGCTAGCGGTGCTTGGAGGTTTGCAACAAGTCGGCAACCCATCTAGGCTTCTTCTTCGGCTCCTCCCCCAGGTTTGCGCATGGAGGTTCTATCTATCTCTCTTTCCATTTAACTCCATGGCAGTTGCAGAAATTGGTAGAATTGTTGTTCCATGAGGCCTTTCTGTGGTATGTTGATTTTGGTTCAACAATTGGCAATCTTTGGTTCAGTTAAGGGGAAGCACGGAAAGGGGTTTGTTGATTTTCAGACGAATTTGTTTAAATTTTAAAATGTTGTTTGAAATTTTCGACAAAAATCAGCCAAAATTTTCCGAAAATCGGGAAAATCGGTTCTATCGGTACCCTTCGGTAAAAAAACAGAACCGATTATCAAAACCTTGACACCAATGCACCATAGGTGGTCTACCTTCCCCTACACGTCAGCTGTTTCACCGAACCGTGTGACTTCGATCTATCTCTTCTCGTTGCCACAACTTTTTTGCTTCAATCTCCAACAACAAGCTTAATTCTTGATTGATCCCTCTCAAATGCTATCTCTTCCAATGCAATACTCTACCACATAGCTATCTTATAATTCTCTCCATTTATTGCTTACTGCTAATATTTGCGACATCAACACGCATACACGTGCAACCATAGTCGATCCCTGCCGGGACACCTGTCACTCGCTCTCCAATTGCCCTGAGCCTATTCCCAACGGATGCGTCATCTCTACTCCGAGCTCTTTGCTCCTCTGCTTCTATACATTTGTGCTTCTATTAAATGCACATGCATGCATATATATATATATATATATATATATATATATATATATATATATATATATATATATATATATATATATATATATACGTGCTCGATGTCCTCTTCTCCCACATGGATCCGTCTTCTTCGATGTTAGCCAACTCAACGATATGGCTTCCTCACTAACCGCGACGACCTCCCACCTTCACTGATGCTGGCATGTCTACATTAGTTGTTGTCTAACGATACGAAGAATCTTCTCGCTATCACTGATGACGTCATGCCCCTCACCAGCAATGGTATGCTCCTAGCTACCCAATAGCCCCATATTATCCATAGTTCGTCTTCAATGCAAAGCTCCATCTCCTCTTTGTCGGGCTTTCCTTATCATCGAGCTTCTTTGGCCACTAACTTCTTCAACGTCGACGTTCACAACTCGTTGTCGTGGCCCTTGACTCCTTCGATTCTAACATTTCTACTCAATGGCTCCAGTGAGCAGTACGACATTGTCCTACTAAAGTGAGCAGCACGATATTGTCCTCATCGTCGTCATTGTCACCGTCGCCTCGGCTCCTTGCTTCCACGTGGGTCAACGTCTTCTTGCAGAACAGAATGATATCATTGCACTCTATCGTGGTCTCCTCTGACACCATTCGTACTATGCTTATTATAAATTTCATTTTTATTGAAAAATTTTAGTTACTTTTTATTATAGTTTGTATACAAATAAAACTACTAAATTTATTTAATTTATTCCAACTTTAAGTTATATAGGGATTTTACTTTGGAATTCATATGAAAATCAAATTTTGAATTTTTTATTTTTTAATCAGAATTTCAATTATTATTTGTTATAATTCGTATACAAATCCAATTGCTATTTTTCCCCTAATTTTTATTCCAAATTATAGTTATTTGGGGACTTTACATTAAAATTTGTATCGAAATCAAATTGTTTATTTTATTTTATTTTTATTAAAAATTTTAGTTATTTCAAATTGGTATTTTACTTTGGAATTTATATGGAAATCAATTTGCAATTTTTTTTTGTTTATTTTTTCCCCCGAATTTCAATTAGTGTTTGTTGGAATTCATGTACAAATCTAATTTTTCTTTAATTTTATTCCTAATTACTGCTATTTGGGGACCTTACATTGGAATTCTTATCAAAACCAAACTGCTAATTTTATTTATTTTTTGATCCGATTTTTTTTTTTGGAATTTGTATAAAAATATAATTGCTATTTTTTATTTCTAATTATATTTATTTAGGGATTTCACTTACAAATTCACATGGAATTCAAATTACTAATTTTATTTTAATTTTTAGTACGAACTTCAATTATTGTTTGTTGGAATTCGTACAGAAATCCAACTGCTAATTATTTTTAATTTTCCATTCTAAATTACAGTTATTTACGGACTTTACTTTGGAATTTGTATTGAAATCAAATTGCTAATTTTATTTTATTTTTTATTCCGAATTTTAGTTATTTTTTTTGGAATTCATATACAAATCTAATTGCTAATTTTGAATTAGATTTATTTAGGGATTTTACTTACGATTCGTATGGAAATCAAATTTCTACCTTTTATTCTGAATTTCTATTATTTATGGATTGTACTTGATATGGACTCTTTCTTTTAAACAAGATCGTTATAATCTGGACCCACCACGATCGACGGTGTAGATCTCTCCGTTTTTCCTCTGATTAACGTGAAAATATCTAGCCTCTAAGAACGAATATGGTGGTTTCTTTTGCCTTTACTTTAATAATATATATAGATAGATAGATAGATAGATAGATAGATAGATACTCTTCTATTTACCAGGTGTTTACTGCACAAGGTATGTTTGGTTGGTGTCCACAGGTAACACAAAAAAAAAACTATTGACGAAAATGTGGTAAATAAAGCCAACATGCATGTATCAAATGGCCGGGGCACAGTAGAAATCAAATGCATTGCATCAAGACTAGCTAGCAATACAGATCAAATGGTTATTTTTCAAAAAAAAAAAAGATATAGACCAAATGGTAATTAAATCAAGATCAGAACATTAGGCATGTGAAGTCAAGATTGAACGGCGAGAGGATAACGTAATACTACTAACTAGATAAGGCAGGACATACATATAGATGGGTCAAGTTAGTGTATCTTAACACCGACTTTATGGATGGAGACACGGTACACTAGCTAGTTCTACCATGCAAAGTTTAGTGGCGTCGTTAGTTAGGATAGCATGTGCACCACTACTGACTGCCCTCCCAATCTCCCATATTTAGCCCACTAAATGCATCATGCTTTAGCTATAGCATCAAGGACTAACGAGTACTCATGACCATTTGTTAAATTAACCCACCACCACCGCCATTATCCCTCTAATCACGACGACGCGCACTTTTTGTACCATGTTTGACAGTTGCATTTGTCAAAGCTTACGCTTAGCTAGAACAAGGCTTAACAAAGACGAGTTTACAAAGTGCGAAAATTGCAAAGGAGCCACTATCTGAGAAGTGTACGTACGTACTACTGCTTGTAAAATTGTATTGTCCTCTTATTCAAACATTAGAACTGGCAAATTTCCTGCTCTTGCTCACTAGTACGAGATCTTAATTAGTGCGCGCTAAAGACTGGCTTGGTGCGTGCACTGTGACAGGCACCGTATGAACCAAAGGCCGCAATTTTTTAAGCAAAAATCAAAATTGATGGTAGAGTTCTGAAACATGGCTCTTGCTTTAGTACACCACTTATAGAAAAAAAATTCCGAATCTTAAAGCAAAGTGGTTAATATTAAGTGGGGGTAAATATTTGATTTGATATATATCAAATTGAAGATTAGATATAGATATAGATTTGAATATCAAGTGGGGGCAAATATTTGATTTGATTTGATTTATTTTTAGGTTAATGTGGATTTGACCCTCTCTAATATTAACTAATTTGTTTAAAGATTTATAAGCTTTTCTTAAAGAGGTGTACCGAAGCACACCCTTGAAATAATTATGTGGAAGATCTCAGGGTCGTGGGGGTGCTAATGTATGAAATAAGAATGACTTAAAGGAGAACAATGTGAACTAGCACCTCAAGTAAACCTCGGTTTTACGTAGTCGACTGATGTCGTCGACTGATATGTATAAGGTCCGGCTTGGAACACAGGAATTAATTCTACAATAATCCTGAGAGAATTATATTGTTTCCTATGAAATTCTTGCAATATTCTGACCTAAATGGCTTAGACCAAACACTAAGCAACACCAATATATTTTATGTCGGACCCGGGCATTGAATACCCGAAATCCTCGTGCATATGTATCGCACTAGTCTCATGATCAGTGGTTAGTACATATATCCACAACATTGACAATCACCTCCATACTCATTTCATACGTACAACATGATTTAATAGGTCTTAATCATAAGCGATACATAGCAAGTTTACATCACAATGGGCCAACCAGCCAAATAAATCCGAGTATCAAAAGAGAGCAGCAGAAAGCATAGTAAGTAAAACCAAAAGGGTCCAGCGGTATGCCACATACATCCCACAGGCAACTGACAAGGACTAAGCCCTAAAAATACTCATCGTCATACGCTTCGATACCGGGTGCGAAATATGCGTCGTTGGAGATCGTTTCTTCCTCATACTCTGAGCAACAATTTAAGAAAGATTGAGTATATTGTGTACTCCGCAAGACTTGTAGTGTATCACAACATAATATAAATGCATGGCTAAATAAGGAATATGGCTCTACGTTACAAGTTATTTTCAGCATAAAGCAAGTTTACATTTACAATAACGATATGTAATAATTTACAACGGCAATTTAAAGAGCAATTGACATGTAATGAAATAACAAGTATATAACTTTAATAAGAGTAAGTCACGGCCCTCCTTGGATGCAAACATCAAATCATTTTCAGCCATAGACATGATACATATGTCAACAACAATTCATCCCATCATTTCCAACAAAACCATTTTTTGCATAAATGAGCACTATATCCAATGTGGCTACACTAAGCATGCTCACGACCGCGAGCACGGCTATTTAAATAGATTTACACTCTGAAGAGGTGTACAAATTTACCCACATGATATGAGCTCTCTAGTTTATTTGGTATCTGTCGATACCACCATACACAACATGATAGTATGTAGTCTAGAGTTTATAACGAAGTCTTTTACATCACCTAATCCTAACCTTGCACCAGCCCGACGAATGATAAACCCTCACTTCAACGGATACCCTCCCTTTATTGAGACATTCACTGTTGTACCGGAAGGCTTTGGACCCAACGTCTCGGTGAAGGGAGCCCCTTCGAGCAAACCATACTGGAATGCCCTTACTTCTACAGCCTACCAAAATGCTTAGGCTTAGGCTGTGGTTGTACGCTTATGTTTAGATTGCCAGCACTGGCGTTAGGTCCTTAATCGACCCGGGTGAGAATCTCCCCCTATCTACATGCGAGATCACACTTCACATTCCATAGTTCATAATATAACTCGCCCACGTCAAAAACTAGGTTTTTTATTCTTGTTTTTATACCAAACTAATAGAGGTTGCCCCTCTAGTCCAACATTTCAAAATCACCCAAGCCCATGCGTAAATTTTATCGAATATTCAAACCTAGTGAAAACTAGAGCATGGCTAAGCATCTATACGATACACATAAATGAAATATACCCAAGTTGACATTAACTACTATCTACACCATGTCCTAAGAGCTACAACAGCAAGGATAACAATATCACAAAGGAGGATTCATGATACAATAGGAATTAACTACCGTTACCTATGAACATAGCAATTTTTAGCCAAACATACACGCATATATAATAATCTTTGCAAACGAAATAAAATAATTAAAATAGTAGGTTCAAAATGATCAAAGGGGTGCTTGCCTTGCTCGGGTTGCTCTGAGTGTGCACTACTACAAAACAGGCTATAGAAGACACCCCATCACAGACGGGTTAATTTGAATCCGTCTGTATTGGGTCTGTTGGGCGCAGCATTTGCTTTGCCGGCCTATCACAGACGGTTCTTACTAGTAACCATCTGTGATATATGATTATCACAGACGGTTTATATACAGAACCGTCTGTGAAATATCACAGACAGTTCTATTTATGAACCGCTCGTGATAATCCCCATATCACGACGGTTTATAAATAGAGCTACTCGTGATATTTCCTGCACATTTCGTACATAAATCGCTGCGTGATAATCCCCATATCACGAGCGGTTTATTAATAGAGCCGTCAGTGATATGTCCTGACGGTTTTGTATATAAACCGCTCGTGATAATCCTCCGTATCACGAGCGGTTGATAAAGAGCACTGTCAGTGACATATCACGAGCGGTTTTATTTATAAACCGCTGCGTGATATATGCCTATCACTGAGCAGTTCATATTTTGAACCGCTCGTGATATCTCGCGCTATAAATACCTTGAGTACCCCGCCCATTCCCATTTGAGCCGCCACCCAAATAAAAACCCAGCTGCACGCACGAGAGAGAGAGGGGAGGAGAAGGAGAGGAGAAAGGGAGGAGAAGGAGAGGAGAAAGGGAAGGAGAGGAGAAAGAGAGGAGAAAGGGAGGGAGAAGGAGAGGAGAAAGGGAGGAGACAAACAATCGGAATAGATCGATTTGGTATTTTCGTCGTGAGCTCCGAGGGTAACATTCTTTATAACCCAATTGAGATATGGTAGAATATGCTAAGCATCGCGTGTATAAGAGTCGAAGTGGGAGTAAACTTTTGTATCCGATGCAAGGGAATAGAATAATATTTTTCATTTGGTAGTTGGAATAATATTAAAGTTACGTGAGGGGAAGGAAATGGAGAGAGAGAGCGGTTGAGAGAGATTTTATTAATCTAATTTGACACTATATATTTTGTTACATGTGTAGCGTAGATGGACCGAAACTGGATGTATGGTGTGAACCGTGTGAGTCAAGAGTACATTAATGGCGTGGTTTCTTTTAGAAGAGCGCGAAAGCGTGATATGTTGAAAAAGGGGATAAAATATATGTCTTGTCCATGCATTGATTGCGATAATCAAGATGTTTACCAACCCGTGCAGATAGAAGCACACTTGATTCGAAGGGGTTTCAAAAAGGGTATACATGTTGCACGATCCACGGTGAAGAGCGGCGGAAGTTAGTAATAACGACATCGCCGAGGAAGTCAACGATATGCCGGATGTCAACGATATGCGGATGTAGATCGTGCTTTTGATGAGGATAGGTCACACGATGACAATCTGGATCAGATGCTACGCGATGCAGAAGAGAACTACAGTGAGAGAGAGTTTTGTAAATTCAAGCGCTTAATGGAGGACTCGGTGAGACCTTTGTTTCCTGGCTGCAAGCCGGAATATACAAGGTTGTCAACCGTGATTGAACTTCTTAAATTAAAAGCAAGCAATGGTTGGTCCGATAAGAGTTTCACGGCGTTGTTAGGTCTCCTAGCGGACATTCTTCCGGAGGGAAACGTGTTGCCCAACACCACCTACCAAGCAAAGAAGGTTCTTTGTCCATTGGGAATGGAAGTAGAAAGAATACATGCATGTCCGAACGATTGTATCCTCTATCGTAAAGAGTATGCGAGACATACATGTATGTCCGTGTGCAAAGCATCCCGATACAAGCGTCGAATCGCTAGGTTGAAGCAAGGACCTCTGCTAAGATGTTGTGGTATCTGCTGTGATCCCACGTTTGAAGCGTTTATTTGCGAACTCAAAAGAGGCAAGATTGGTGCGTTGGCACTCGGAGGACCGTAAGAAAGATGGAAAGCTAAGACACCTGCTGATTCGCGCCGGTGGAGAAACTTGATCGGAGGTTCAAGAGTTCCGTCTGCGAACCAAGGAACATAAGGTTAGGGTTGAGTACGGATGGAATGAATCCTTTCGGTAACATGAGCGATCGACATAGCACTGCCCGTGAATCTATGCATGTACAACCTTCCTCCTTGGTACGTACGGCGGAAGTACATTTTGATGTCACTACTTATCCAAGGGCGAAACAACTGGGAATGATATTGATGTGTACCTAGCACCATTCTTTGGAAGATCTTGTGACACCGTGGAACGAAGGGTGCAGGTATGGGATGCGTATAAACGAGAGAACTTCACTTTACACGCCATGTTGTTCGCACCATCAATGATTTTCCCGCCTGGGTAACTGTCGGGCTTGATACAAAAGGAGCCAAAGCTTGTCCGCACTGCTTAGATGCTACAGAGAGTATATGGCTAAACAACTCACGCAAAACTGTGTATACGCGTCACCGTAGGTTCCTTCCCAGGAGTCACCCATACCGGAAGATGAAGAAACAATTCGACGGAAATAAGGAGGACGGTTCAGCTCCAAGGCATTGCTTCGTCAGCAGAACACGAAGTACATCGTGGTGCCCTACAACCAGGGGTAAGTGTCACTACTTGCTCTACTTTATACGCAGCACGAACTCAGGTTTAATGACTATAGTGACATACATGAGTAGGTACCACTGGATCCTTTTAGTCATCATACCAAAGAGGAACCATGTGATATACCTTGATTCCCTAATCCGCAACAACCACGACTTCAGCATTCTAGGAGGAATACTCGACAGGTATGCTCATTTCCTTCATACATAACTCTATTTTAGTCTTCATTAGTTTGAAATGGTCGAGGATAAATTTTTGGAATCATGTAGGTCGTTCATCGACTATGTTGCCAACAAAGGAATATACGATGGAAAGAGCGCCCAACTAACACACAGGACAAAATTTCCGGTACGCGCTATAATACGATAATCCTATATCCTACTTCATAATAACGCATCTCGAACTGATATATGTAATTCTATTTTTGCAGTGCCGCCAGCAAAAAAAATGATGAGTTATGTGCAATTTACGTTTGCCATCATATGGACCGAATCATTAGAGCTAGGAAGAAGGATCCCGAGGTTTGTGAATCTCCAAATAATTATTTTCTAACTATAAAATTAAATATATATATGCATAACACTTTACTCTTGCTAGCGACAGGGCTTGAATATAGAATTAGATGGACTCGTTGATAATGAGATCAAGGACATTCGAGGGAAGCTCTGCGGCTTTATCATATCAGAGATAATTAAGGACACCGGAGAATTTCACTCCGCTGCCGACCGAGCGCATCACCCTGCCGGCACTTCTCAACCACCTGCAAACAATTGACTCAATTGTAATCCAATTTATTTTGTAACAATACTTGAACAAATGTGATCTTTTGTAATTTATTTTGAGTAATGATCAGATTCAGTTTGTCGACAATTGATTATCTGTGATGTATCTGTTTTTTTGTATGCTTGTTTTTAGAGGGCATGGCTAGCAATTCCTGAGGCTAGCCAAAAATCGTGAAAATGTAGTTAGTTAATGAACTATCACGAGCGGTTTTTATAAAAGCGATGCAGCGAAGACAGATATCACGAGCGGTTCTAAGAAAAAGCGTCAGTGAACTTAGAGTATCACGAGGCGGTTCTAAGTAAAAACGCGTCGCGAACTCGAGTATCACGAGCGGTTCTAAGTAAAAAGCGTCGTGAACTCGAGTATCACGACGGTTTTAACAACGAACCGTGCGTGATAATCGACTTCACGACGTTTCGTGTAAATAACCGTGCGTGAAGACGAGTATCGCTGACGGTTTTACATAGAACCGCTCGTAATATTCGACTTCGCGCACGTTTGTGACCATAACCGTCAGGATACTGCGTCTTCCTGAGCGGTTGTTGATAAAAACCGCTCGTGATATTCATATCACGACGGTTTCTCGACCGTCTGTGATAACCACCTGTTATCACAGACCTATTTTTCCAGGCGGTTTGAAAATCGTCTGTGATGACGGTTCCGAACCGTCTGTGATGGCTTTTTCTGTAGTAGTGGTGGGGGCTTGATCGTCGTTAAATTCGTTTGTGATTCCGTCGTCTATTTACTTGAGGCCCAGAGTTATTTCCATAAGACCGGGCCTTCCCGGTCTTATGGAAATAACTCTGGGCCTCAAGTAAATGAATTCCAAATTAAGTCTGTCTAAGTGGGAAGACCTGACTGGAACTAGAGCTCCGATGATTATACGTACTGCTCCCCTGCAAGCACTGCATGATGACCGATTCTCCAAACGGTTCAAGCCCACACTTAATGAGTAAAAAGGAAATTCAAAAACAGCAGGTATGAGTCTCATGTTGGCTCTCAATATCAGCGACCAACACGCTCATACCCTCATTCAATGTCAATCACATCCATACAACATTCATACATTGATAATCCAAAAGACATACAAACTATTACAAAGCAACCGACCGGCCAAACTCAAATAAGAACATTAAGTAGCAGCGGAAGCAATATAAATAAACCAAAAGGTCCAGCATGGTGTGCCCCCATAACCCTAGGAAACCGACTGGGAGTTAAAGAACAGCTCTTATTCGTTAACGTCGCCTAAATCGACGCTAACGAACTCATCGGGCACCAAGTCTTCCTCACCTGAATCTGCAGAGCCGAGTTGAGTACAATTGTACTCGCAAGTCTTACACAAATTAAAAGTATTTATGCATAGAGGGTATCAAAAGAATGGCATTAGTGGCTTAGTTTTTCAGAAAACACAATAACTTTCATCCTACACATACTAGTTTTCAATTGTTATTTTGTAAACAAGTTTTTAAGCAAAAGATAAACATGTGACATAGATATATATTAATAAACAATTGAAACAAACAAATACCAAAGTGTTAGCCCACTTTGATAAACTAAAATGCATGAATACACATTCATGCCGAATACCAAGTTGTAACCATGTCAATTTCAATTCAAAGTCTAACAATAATGACTCCCAAATTCAAGCGATCGTTCGTAACTGTGGACACAGCTATTCGAATATATTTACACCCTGCAGGGGAGTACTACTTTACCCACACGACTCGATTAGCCCATAAGCTTTCGGATAATGGCACACTTCCTAAGGTATGCCGGCCAGGGAAATCGAGATTTGGTACTTTTTAGCAATAAAGCTCAATTGAGATAAGTCCCACTTGCGAGATGAACCCCATACTTAGTACAAGCTATAGATATCACTTGCTAAGCGGGCTGACAAGTTGTGTTGGAGATACCGATGCAATGTAAATAAAGAAAAACAGTGCTCCCATGCATATTATAGAAAATTGCATCGAGTCCTACGAACAGATGATCGAACACAAATGTCCTCACACCACCTGGGACTTAACTGTCACGTCCCCAAATTAATAAATAGGATTATTATGCATCTCATTAGCATGCATCATGTTTTAAAACTTTTTAATTACATATTGTACTTGGAAAAGCTCAAAATACATATGAAACATACACTTTAATTTGAACTCCAAATTAAAAATTGAAATAAATGCTACTGAAGATCCTTTGGAAATAATTTATTCAAATACTATATTAATTATCATGAATTAATATAATTTTTACCAAATTTTTGGGACTGGTTTGAACCCTATGAAAATTCAAACTCGATTTAAAGACCAACCTTATGTTTGAATTTAAATTATACACTTTATGTCTTGAACAGTAGGGTTTAATAATTTTTATGGACACTAGGCTACCCTAGGAACCCTCACAAATTATTTCATGATTTTAGAAATTTTATTTCTATTTTTAAGCCCCTGGTCAAAGTAGGGAAAACAATTTTAATATCAGTCAAACTCTAAACTCAAACCTGTGCACTATTCATTGGGCTCGAACCCGACTCGGTCACTTGACTCGGTGGAGTCAACTAGTTGTACCTCCGCATGCACCCTTTGGATCAAAGATCGACGGCCCAGATCTCGCAACCCTTCGGCCGTTGCGATCGTTCCTTCTAATCTAAGCCATCCATTCGAGATCCAACGGTGCGCATCGCAGCACTTAAACCTCTTCTGCACGCTCACTGTGAGTCGCTGCCACGCCGGACCCACCTGTCGGATTCACCTTCCTCCTCTCGCTGACGCTCGCGCAGAAGCTGACCTCCACGCGGCCGGGGCAATCTGCTCCGAGCCGTTGGCGCGCCATCATCTCCGTTAGCCACCGCCGCATGCGACCACTCGTGGAGCTCCTCCGTCTCACACCGCCTCCCATGCCGTCTTCTTCCCGTGCTTAAGTCACCCTGAGCCCTTCCTTCTTCCCCATCTTTCCTCTCGGGTCTGAGGAAAGAGACGCTCATTCTCACTCTGTGTTTCGGTGAGTCTCAACCGGGTGATTCCTATCAACTCTAGGTTCTTTACCGTTTCCATTTTTGCTCATACCCGCTTCTATCTTGCTTTGTAGCTCCTGGACCATTATCGTGCTCTCGGCATTTCCAAGGCACGCACCCGAGGACTTTTCTGTGTGTTCTTCATCTCCGGTAAGCTTTGTTCGAAACCTAGCGCGTCATTCCACACCGTTAGGCTTGATGTTAGAAACCCCTAATTCTATTTGGGTAATGCACGACAGGTGTGCGTGGATTTGAAGGTTGAACCTTTTCGGTCGAAGAACCAACTTTTCGCCTCCCACCTTGTTTGGTATGGCTCATGTAGATTCTCTGCTACCAGAGCATCCTTATGGAATCTATGAGTTACCACTACCACTCAATCCTCTCCTTTTTGCTCAGAGCTCACGTTTCACGTTAAGCCGTGCCGCCGCTGCTGTCTTCTCCGACGTCGACAACGCTCCGAACACCTTCCAAGCTTTTCCGGGTTTTCTCCTAGCTCAGGTAGCTTCTTTGGACCTCTGTGATGCTAAGGCACCAGCTTATTTGGGCTTTGCAGAGTTCGTTTTCGTATCTCCACTGTTGGCCGAAGCGACACGATATGATGCACAAAGAATGGCCAAGGGCTTACCGGAAGAGGAAATGGCACGGAGGAGCGTTTCGGACCGCGCTCTGGAAACTCCAATGGCATGATGATGGTTCGAGAGCTACAAGGCAATACAAGAGCTCAAACCAGAGGGAATAGAGACGACATTGAACAGAGAGAAGAGAGGATGCATTGTATCGAAGCTTACCCTAGCGAGTTTCACAAGCGAGCTCCTTCCTTCTCAGCCACCGAGAGAAGGAATGGGCAATTTGGAGGAGGGAGAGGGGGTGTTAAGGTCGGCCAAGAGACGGAATGGAGGCGACGTTAGGTGGAGGAGCCCTGGGAGTGGTGGATGGAGGCGGTGGATCCACGGTGTTACTGGCACACAGAAGGATTCACGAGCCGCATGGCGCGCTTCGCCTACGAGCCCAATGGGATGAAGACGAAGGAGCTGACAAACTGGGCCCACTTCGTCAGCGGCTCAAACACGCGCGAGTTGGACTCAGGTGCGAGTTGGTTCGATTAGTTGACTGGGTCGACTCAAGCCAAGTGGCACGGTTGTTTGAGTTAGGTTAGGGCCAGGTCTGTTCAGACGGTCCGATCGGAGCCAGATCTGGTTGGAGGGTCCGATCGGCCCAAGTCAACCCAACTAGTTATTGTTTTAACTTCAAACCCCTCAAGTTTGACTGGGTTAAAAAATAGCAAATAAATTCCTAAATTCCTAAAAAAATTCAGAGAGGTTCCTGAGATGTCCTAGTACACATATAAATTTTATAACATCACTTTTCAAGTATTATTTTCTTGTTTTTAATTCTTTAATCGCAGGGGTTATTGAAATAGGTTTTGAATTTTCTTAGGGTCAAGCTAAGTTCTAAAATTTTGGAAAAATTTATATTTATTCATGATAAATATTATATGAGTTAAATAAATTATTTCCCAAAGAACTTTACATGTATCTATTTCTATCAAATACTAGCAAGCAATGTCAAACCATCCATAGTTACTCTACCAAACAGGGTACTTGCCTCAACAGCGTGAGAACGGTGGATGCGAAGTAGGTGTTGCCTCCGGGACCAGTTCCTCACCTAAGAATACATTTAAAAGCTTTCTAAGACAACAATAATGAACCAAATAATCCATATGAGCAAGCACGAAATAGCCATAGCTTGAAACGCGACCCCGACCCCAATTTCTTAAATGCTGAATTGACCCCTCTGTAAACAGTCGTAATCAAAAATTCGTATCTTTTAGTACAGGAGTCCAAATGAGGTGATCTTAGACTTCATTGAAAGCTTATAAAATTCCCCAACTAAACCTAGTTGGTGGGCCTTCCTTATTCGGCAATCTACTACCCCTAACGAGCCAGACAACAGAACACCAATTTCACGTCAGGTTCTCTGGACAGTATACTAAAACTATCATAACTTTTAGCTCGTTTGTCCAAACTTCGCGTTCTTGACCTTTACTGAAAGCTACGACAATTATCTACAACTTTCGTTATACTGAGATCCTTAGATTTTCTATTTAACAGATCTCACAATGCAGATTACTAAAACCTGTCAGATTACCGACAGATTCGTAGAACAGTCCCACCAAATAATTCATAACTTTTGCTACAGAGGTCCAAATTTTGCGATCTAATACTTCATCGAAAGCTATTGACGTCCTCTACAACTCTCTAGGAGATGACCAGGCCTAAATCCGTACTTAACTATACCAAAACGTTTGTCCAACGCAATCTGTCCTGAGGAGACAGAATACCGACATTGCTACAACCATTAAAAATGCATCTACTCGGGGGGAAGACCGGGGTTACCCTTGACGAACGCTGAGGACCAGGATGCTTCCCGCGAACCTTCACCCTTCCCTCTCCTCCTCCTCCTTCTTCTCCTTCCTTGGCCGGCCTCCACACGCACGATCCTTCGCGTCTCCTTCCTTGGACGACCAACGGGAGGAGATCGCGCCTTGCCGGACAGCGGGAAGACGCATGGAGGGAGGTGCTCGGACCAGGAGGCGCACAAGGGAGTGGGCGGCTGCCTAGGGAGTGGGAGGCGCACAAGGGAGTGGGGAGGGGTAGGGCGGCTAGGGTTTGGGGAGAAAAGGGGTGCCTTCCCCCCTTGGCCGGCCACTATAGGACCTCATGGGCCGAAGCCCAGGCCCAGGTTGCTGCGCTTTTACAAAAAAAACCATCTCCTTCCACTTATTCAATTATTTTCAAGGAGGTCCTTCCCCTGAATCGACTTCTGATCACTCGTTTCTTTTAAAACTTTAGATTTCCTCCCGAATCCTATTATAGGGTATTACATCTGCACCCAGTGGAGAAACTTCGATATGAGCTTCAAAGACTTCGGTGCAAAACCGAGGAATATAAGGTTTGGGTTTAGTACTGATGGAATAAATCCTTTCGGTGATATGAGCAGCCGACATAGCACCTAACCCGTGAATCTATGTATGTACAACCTTCCTCCTTGGTTGTGTATGAAGCGAAAGTATATTTTGATGTCACTACTTATCCAAGAGCCGAAGCAACCTGGAAACAAGATTGATGTGTACATAGCACCATTGCTGGAAGATCTTGTGACACTGTGGAACGAAGGGGTACAGGTATGGGATGCGTACAAACAAGCGAATTTCACTTTACGTGCCATGTTGTTCTGCACCATGAATGATTTCCTACCCTTGGTAACTATCAGGGTTGAGTACAAAAGGAGCCAAAGCCTGTCCGCACTGCTTAGATGATACCAAGAGTGTGTGGCTGAACAACTCGCACAACACTGTGTACATGCGTTACCGTAGGGTCCTTCCCAAGTATCACCTATACCGCAAGATGAAGAAACAATTCGATGGAAATAAGGAGGATGGTTCGGCTCCAAGGGATTTTAGAGGGAAAGAGGTCTATGATATGGTTAAGGATATCGATGTTGTGCTTGAAAAGGGACGTAAATTGAGGACCCGTCAAAAGAACATCTGGAAGAAGCGATCAATTTTTTGAGACTTTACCTTATTGGGAGCACTTAGAAGTTCGACACTGCATCGACGTCATATACGTGGAGAAAAATGTATGTGATAGCTTGATTGGTCCCTTACTAACCATTCGTGACATAACAAAGAATGGTGTCATTTTGAGATGTATTTTCCTCTGTCATTTTTCAATATCATAGTCCATCTCATTGTTCACCTTGTGAAAAAGATAAAGATATGTGGTCCTGTGTTCTTACGTCATATGTACCCGTTCGAGAGGTACATGGGAATTCTCAAGTCATATGTACGGAATCAATCTCGACCGGAGGGCAGCATCATCAAAGGTTATGCAACCGAAGAGGTTATTGAGTTTTGCATCGACTATATGGCTCAGGTGGAACCGATAGGTGTGCCTCTATCTTGTCATGAGGGAAGGCTGGAGGTATCGGGACCATCGAAAGGAAAGCAATCACTCCTGGTCTGGATATGTACGCTCAAGCCCATTTCACGGTCTTGCAACACATGACCGAAGTGTCCTCATACATCGACGAGCACAAAGATATGGTACGCCAATAGAATCCAGTAGGGGTGTTCGTTTGGTTTTTTCAGTTTGGTAAATACGGTATTGCTAGTTCGGTAAATACGGTGTTTTTAATAATACGGTTCGGTTTCGGTAAATCCTAATTTTTTTTCGGTACAGTATCGGTAAATCCCATATTTACCAAAGTTGACGCGAATTAGCGAATGTTGACGTTGCCGACAATGCGGCAGTGCCCAGCGTGGCAGCGCCCCAGTCCTAGGCTCCCAGCGGCAGCAGGCCAGCGTGCTACGTGCGTGTCACATACTCACATGCATGCAGCATCGCCATATACAGATGCACAGGCATACTACTCGCATGTGAGAATCGCAACCAGATCGTTGTCGTTTGCTTTGCTCTGCTCGCGTTTGCCGTTACAATGAGAATCGCAGTGTGCAGTGCAGGTAAATTGATGGAGTAGGTAGGTACTGGTACATCAAGATCTTTTCTCCCTTCCCTAATTCATCTCCTGTAGCAGTAGTATGTTTTTTTGCTTTTGGATGGGAAGGAACTACTCGCACGTGACCACCGGCTTATGCATGCTCCCGCATCAGTTCGTTTCACCTGCACAGCTGCACTGCTTGCATGCATTAATTGGAACCGGCAGAGCTGTGGGCCTTTTTTACTACATTAGATTCGATTCCTCGGAGGGAAATGAGGGAGGGAAGGACGACTGACCTGTGGGCCTGTGGACCGTGGATGGGTCGAGCTGGCGAGCGCAACGCGAGGCCCCAAGCCAGAGCAGTTGTAAGTTCTAGCACGAGTTCGGTTTTTTCGGTTTTCAGTCGATTTTTTCTTAAAAAACCGAAATACTGAAAAAAACATAATTCTGAATACCATACCGAATACCAGTCAAACCGAGTTGACCGGTACGGTTCGGTATTTTTGGTTCGGTTTGTTTGGTTCAGTTTGAAAATGTACAGCCCTAGAATCCAAGGCGGTCAGAGGTTTGGATCACGAGAGAGCACAACCATCAGTTCAACGAATGGTTTAATGTGCGATTCAGTAGGAGGTCATCAAGTGATGATATGCTGTGATGGTTGGCAAAAAGACCAAAATTTACAATTATGATATGGCAAGGATACGACATAAACGGGTACACACTTTATACGATAGCTCAGGATATAAAGAGCACAATCCAAAGCAGCGGTGTCTGCATAGATGCGTTTCACGAGCAATTCAATACCACTAGGCCAGACATAATGAAACATTGGTTGAGCTCCTACTATGGGTTCGTAGAGGAGATTTGGGAGCTCGACTACGTACTTTTTAAGATCCCCCTATTTCGGTGCCATTGGGTCAAACTTCCACAGGGTGTGAAGGTCGACAAGTATGACGTCACTACTGTGGACCTCGAATGTGTCAGATACAAACTTAGGACGAACCATTCGTACTCGCTAAGCAAGTTGTTCAAATTTTTTATGTAACAGACCCAACAAATAAGAACCACCACGTAGTTCTTCATAGAAAAAGAAGGATTGTCGGAGTTGAGAATGTCATGGATGAGGAAGAGTACACTCAATTTGACTAGTTTTCTCCTTTCGGAGACGACATCAGGCTCGAGGAAGAACCCAGTGAGGAAGCTAGCTATATGCGCATCGATCATCATGAAGGGCTAATTTTTTTAAAGGAAATAGCCAAGTGGAATGATCCCACACGGTGAACACCTATTTGGAAATTGTTTCATTGTAATTAAGAAACTTGGTATGTAATTAAGAAATTATTCCATTGTAATTGATTCAGTAATTAAGAAATTATTTCATATGTGATTGTATATGCGTTCTTGTCTTCAGATGGCATGGCTTGCATTTCCTGAGGCTAGATGAAAAATAGAAAAATTTATATATAGAGAGTGAACTATCACGGACAGTTTTGTGGTACAAACCGTTTGTGAACGCCTACTATCACAGACGATTCTGTGCACCAACCATATGTGATATGTAGCCCGTCACAGACGGTTGGTAAACACAACCGTCTGTGATGAACTATCACAGGAGGTCTAGTGGAACAAACCATCTCTGATATCCCTTTATTAGTAGGGCCCCGCTAGGATTTGCGCCCTTACTCCTCATTCGCCTATCCCCCTCCCCAGTGCCCTTACTCCTCGACTCCTCGCTTGACCCGTCGGCATCGCTTCGCCCCCACTCCCCTCAGCCCTTGCTCGACCCGCCGGCGCCGCCCCTACTCCACAGCACCCCTCCGGCTCCCTCGATCCACTTGGAGGTAATTTTTACCCACTATGTTTTACTGTTTGTTTTGGGCAACAAGGAAAAGTTAGATGGGTTAATTTATTGTGAAGGAAATAATAAAATGATGCTCATCTCTCCATCTTCTTAATCATTGATCAGAGTTCGTGTTTCCTTCAGTTAAAGAATCCCTTGCAAGTTACTTCATTATGACTTGTCTTTTGGAGCAATGAGCAATCAAAAAAAAATTACTACTAATGAATGCAAAATGCTAACGATAAGAGGCATAAAACAGAAGGTGATATGGGATCTTGTGGAAAGATGTTTTTGTGGTCAGTTAACCAGATGAAAAAAATAACTGCTGGTCCTTGTCAAAGTAGTTTGGCATGATAACTCCCATGAAAAACATTCATAGCTATCAAAGGAAAAACATTGTTTGGTTGGAGTTTTGTCAAATGTAATGATGTTGACCATGTAGATAGAGGTCTGTTTCTACCATTCATCACATAGTTTCGGAGCATACTATAACACCCCAGCTCAACATAGAGCTTAGAATACTACCAAACTACTCCACTGAATCAATTAATTTCAACATCTTAATAAACAATCAACCAAACATTCATTAATGAATGACAGAATGCCAATAATCAAGAACTAGCACAATCTACCATTAATCAATAATAAGAATTTAATCTATCAATTTAATATAAATCAATCATGACGTCTTCTCTTTATCAAACTATTCTAAGACAATCCAATATTTGCTACACTAAGGCAGCCAATATTCATATAGATACATATAAAGCATCAATGATCAGCAAAACTACGAGGATGATAGAATAATCCAATCAATCATTGTAACACCCTGGCTATTCGGAAGCCAAGATGTCACCTAAATCATCTAACATACATCCATAATGCGGAAGAATTTGAATAAAATCAACTAATGATATAAAGAAAACACTACTTAATAGAACCATGGCATGACAATAGTCTGAATTCAAGCAAGTGTAACGAAGGATGATCGAAGATCACAAGCAATACATAATCAATCATAACATGGAGAATGTATCTTTCCTTCACCACTTAAATTTATTTATTACAGTTTATCCCTTAACGAATGAAAGATGGAAACTAAATCATATTGTTGAACTTGATTATGGTGAATTGCACGATTAGTGCGTGTCTACTCCCTCCCGATAGAGCCAGCATCAATGATCACCTAAAATAAACAAACGAAGCAAGAATGAGTCCGTGATTCAGCAAGTACAGTGAATAAATGAACATACCACAGATACGAATAAGACCTCATCATTAAAGAATGCGAACATACCCCGAATGAGTGTATGAATGAATAGAATGAATGGATTTAATGAAAAGAATGGACTGCACACATGCTTATACAGGTATAGCTAGTGACACACCCGTCGGTGTGCACTTAAGCCCGTATTTAACCAAAATACGGGGATCCCAATCCCGTATGAAGAACGTTTCATACGGGTGTCCAAAACTGCCCACATTGGACTGGTGGGTCTTACGTGCCCATACTGGAATTGATGGGTCTTATAATCCACTCCCGTGGAAGGCACATGAAACAGGATGCATGAACTGAAGTATGAATTATGAAAGACATCAAATATATACTCATGTATATAACACATAAGAAAATGGCATAAACTTTGAATATTCTCGTGGATATCAGAAAAACACAATACAGTCATCAAGCATGCATCATACTCCAAACATATGAACATCAAAGTACTTGCCTTCCGCGAAGCGCTGCGGTAGTAGGCAAAGAAGATGTCCCTAAACCCGAAGCCTCTCTGCCTACACAAGTAAGTAATCGAAATAAATACAACATATAACTGAGCGCTTCCAATAACATTCTACAACGCCTTCCCGATAACCCACAACTAACTAGTTAGCTCTAATCTGAAAACATACTACTCAGGCACAACCCGAAACTAGACAGCAGAACGGTAAAAATCATATCTATTGGTCTGGAACTCGGAATGAGGTGAGACCAGTTTCTATGGATTCTTAACTGACATATCTACAATACTCTAGTTGACAAGGTAACCTAATTCGGCAAATTTAATTTACTGACAGATAACTGAAATAGCAGAACGGAAACTGTCTACACAATTAAGACAGCAGTATTAAAATGATCATAACTTTTAATCTAAAACTCCGAATTGAGAGTTTTTTAACAATATCAAAAGCTAAGATCAAGGCCTACAATAACCTAGTTGGGTGAAATCCCTGAATTTTCCATTATCACACTCATATTTTAAAAGACAACTTGACAATTTATTCTCGTCAGGATTCTGGACAGCAGAGACGAAAACTAACATAACTTTTTATCCGTACATCGGAATTCAGTGTTATTGGCGGCCACCGAAAGCTAAGAACAAAACCTAAATATCTCTAGGAGATGGACAACTCAAATTCGGTCTCTAACATCACGAAACAGACCCCGCAACATTCTGGACAGAATCGACTTTCTACTCACAGCAATACGATCTAATCAAATATGAACCAAATCGCATCTACCACTAATCAAACGATGAGGATTGGCATTCGTTACCCTTGCAGCAACCAGGAAGCCGATGGTTGATCCACGAAGATGTTCCCCTCCTTCTTGATCAGCCAATTCCATGAAACACCGCTCCTACCTTCGCGAGAAGCCGACAACGGGGAGATCGGCACCAAGGGACGGCTCCGGGAGGTGGGGGTGCTGCACTAGGGGCTTGGGGCGGCAGCAATGGAGGTGGAGAAGGGCTGCAACCAGCGGGGGCGCAAGATGGAGGGGGAAGGGGAGAGGAGGGAGGTGGCGGCCAAGGTGGGGAGGAGAGGGGGAAAAGGGGCGGCTAGGGTTTTGGGGGAGGGTGGCACCTCCCCCCAATGGCCGGCCAGGCCTCATGGGCCAAGGCCCAGGCCCAGGTTGCCAGGAAAACGCAGAAAACCCCCTCTAATCTTCTGATTAAACGTTTTTTTCAAAAGAAACCTTCTACCGATTAATTATTTTCTTCCGGAAATTATTTCTAGCACTATCGGAGAATTACATTAATTCTCTCTCAATTTGAATTGTACGCTCAAAAGAAAGTCGGGATATTACAATCATTTTAATCCATCAAATAGAATTAAATGAACTCAAATAACGGGGTTTAAGAGCATATATAGAACATCCATGAACACAAATAGAACATCCACCACGAAGGGTGGTCACAGTCTGAATCTAAAGAATTATTATAAATTCGAAGTTTAGGTGAACAATTTAATTTATTTATCATAGATTGTGAAATCGTGAGGTACAACAAGTCTACCACTTCCTATGCATGTCGTTGCCTCGAGAGGTACCTAGAAAGCACAACACAGCAAGAGTGAGTCCACGACTCAATAAATTACAACAGTAATAAAACATAACCTCATAACCAGACAAGGAGGACACCAATTCTTTTTATGAACATCAGCAATGGATAACAAATATATCTCTTATGCGTGTATGCAATGCATATGTCAAGAATGCTCTTTCTTCAACTTCTTTGCAATTACCGGTAATGCCGAGTAGTGCATCTGTCGATGCATACTCAAGCCTGTGCCCTCAGGCACAAGGACCTCATGCCCACACTCCACGAGTGTGGGGATCCAAGCCCGTCCAATGCATGACAGGGATCGAATGCCCGTCCAATGCATGACAGGGATCTCAAAAGAACAATCCTTGGCTAGCATATAGTCCAAGGTACATAAATGAATGCCATGATGCAAATTGAACTCACATTATCAATCCATCATGAAGGTATAATGCTCAGCGGTATTATCAAACATAAAACCTCATAATTAAATCATGACAATTAACAAGAATGAAATATCGCAATTCATTATCACTGCTTGCACTTGCCTCAACCGTGAGACGGAAGACAACGACGGAAAGCTCTAGCCTTGGGGTTCACCACCACCTGGCCAACGCAAATAATACGTGGCATCAATCAAACGTGCATAACAAGACATTACTCGCAACGTTCTATCTCGTCTTCCCAAACCCAAGATTACCAACTTGATCTACTCAAACTAGAAAACATGCTAACAGGAAGCTATACTGGACAACAGTATTAAAAACTTCATAACTTGCTCTCTGAAACTCTAAAAGGTGTGATATTAGATCCTCTGGAAATATAATGAAATCCTCAACAATAACCTAGTTGGTAAGACTTTCTAAATCGGCCAACTTCTGTGTCTAAAAAACAGATGAAACTCTAGAACTATAATCTGTCAGACAGAAAATACAGCAGCACAAGAAATGCTATAACTTTTAATTGGCTGAACCAAATATTGATTTTTCTATCAATTTGAAAATCTAAGAATATTAACTTCAAAAGTCTAGTTGTACTGATCCTCAGATTATGCTTTTAACAAATTTTAGCCCACAGCTCAAAACTACAGTCAGATCTCACATATGTTTTGGATAGTAAAATTAAAACGTACATAACTTTTTTTCTACAGATCCAAAAAAGGTGTTCTTTATCAATTCTTAAAGCTAATAGAATTACCTACAAAAATCATTTTGGGCAACATTCCTGAATCGGTCTTTAAAAAAATCTTAATTAATAAACAAGACGTCTGTTGATTCTCATTAGGATTTCTGGATAGCAGCAGTAAAATCAACGTAACTTTTAAACCAAAACTCCGATTTGGGTGAACCTATTGAAAGCTGAGAACGAGCCCCACCAATCTCTAGGAGACGAAATCCTTCAATTCGGAATCTAACTATGCCAAAACTAACGCACAAGTAATGGACAGAATTCTTAATCTAATCGCAGCAAGGTAAACGACTCTAAATACAACATTGATCCATAGGGAATGATTGAATTAAACCACAAAGACTCGAGATTACCCTTGAAGACACGCGTGTCCACTGAATTCCTCCATGAGAACGTTCCACTCCTCTTCTTCTCCTCTCTTCCTTCTCTTCCTTCTCCTTCCCAATGGCCGGCAGCAGGGAGGATGACGCCAGGGAGAGGAGGAGCAGCAGGATGCGGAGGTACTGTAGCACAATCGCTACTGTAGCATGGGGTTACTATAGCATGGTGGCTATTGTAGCATAGAGTGTCTAGGGTTTGGTTCCCCCCTCCCTTACCTTCTAATGGGCTGCTAACCCACTCATGGGCCTTGGGCCACTATGGCCGGCTCCTCTCCTCTCGAATATGAGTTAGCGGCCCATTTCTCTCCTAAAATTATGAATTTTATATCTTATTTCTCTTAATTCTCTCTCAATTTTTATTGCACTCTCAAAATGATAGTCGGGGTATTACACATACTTGATAAAGGAGAAGATAACAATTGTGACCTCTGTGGTGCATAATTGGACTGTGGCTCGATCTTCCGAAAGGTAGTGATATGTCGATTGTGGAGAACACTATGTTGATGATTCAAAGGCTCCGACCAAAACAGGTCGAACCCCTCGCAATCACTACACCACTGCTCCTATGGTTATCAACCGTGCCGAACGCGGTTGACCTCACCAAGAAGGTTATCTCCAGCAAGCGAATTGAGAACACAAGCAAGAAAGTAGAAGATGCAATCTGAAATTGTATTGCGAATAATGATGAAGCTCACAAAGTTGGGGTTCCTCAAACCGAACATGTGGCGAAATTGCTATGCAGAACAATCTAAAAAAACCCCCGAACCTAAGGGATGGAGGCCACTATGTAAAGGAGGAAGAGGGACGGGCGACGGCACTGTTCATGTGTGAATAGTGTCACATGAACAGTACCCAAAATCCTAGGTAATAGGTCATATGGGCTATATGGGCCAAATCAGCCCATTACAAAGTTTGACTCAAACTAACCCTTAAGGGGATTCGGATATAAGCCTTGTAGGCTAAGGAAAGGTGGTGCAGCACCAAGTAGAGGGTGACCAAAACTCTTTGAGTTAGAGGCCACAAATTCTTCATCTCCTTTAGGGTGGCTTTACAGTCCTGAAGTCCTCGCTGGAATTGTGGCCATTCTTATTGCCTTCTCCTTTCTTGATGCACATCAACTCCTTACTCTCCATTCCTAGATTCCTAAGCACAAGCAAATCATCTCCATTGGGCAACATCATAGAGTTCTTAAATAATACACTCAGCCCTAGAAACAAATTTACCTGATAATTTAGTTGACAAGCACGTGCACGAGTAATTGGACATTGCACATCATTCATGGCAGCAGCAAGATGAGTGTTCATATCAGTAGAAGTGATGTCATCATTAGTGCACTGAGATGTTCTATTCAAATGTTTGATAAAAAAAATACCAGGATTAGAAGGGCTTTATGCTTTGTTCTGTGGACAGGGTTCTAAACGGGACACATTATGTTGTGTTTTCTACTATATACACCCACTATTAAATTTCATCCTGAACTATGCTGCTCTAGGTACAATTATGATTTAATCGTGCTGCCAACTAATACAACATTGTTATATTTTGGTTATTCCGTTAGGATTTATAGGTCTAAATATTCATATGAATGCGAAAGGACATCTCACTAGTGTCAACCTAGTTGCTTTTCCTTTTGCATCAACGATTCTACACTCAAGTTGGGGTCAAGGGCTAGTGTTAATTATTTAATTATGGGGACTTGGGGCCAAGGTCTTTTGTTAATTAATTAAACTCAGCAAATCAAGACTATCAAATATTCATATCTCCTTCATTCATGTTTCTTTTATGTTACAAAGTTTATTGTGGGGAGGGCATCTGTTGATTTCTTCCTATATTGAGTTGCATTACATTCCTAGTTTTAGACAACAAAATTTTCAATCAAGAAAAATTTCTTGTCTTTTGTTGAAAAGTTTCCATATATAGCAAGTAAACGAGATGGCGTCTGCGTAGTCTTCGCCGCCATCATCAGCGCCGCCGAATGCGTCTGGCGCTCTGATGAAAGGGGTCAAGGAGAGGGATATACTATCCACGGCCCTGGGAAACAAGGAGCACCCGGGTCGCACACGAGGCCTTGGGGTTTACGTACCTTGGAGGTAGGGATTCCCACACAACTCCTAGGCATATAGGAGTAGAAAGAGATACAAGGCCGAGTGCGAGGAACGGTTGAAAGAAGAGATTTGTGTAGAATTTGAGGACATATAGCATCATTGGAGGAAAAACTAAATCAAGTTCTCAACTAATCGTAAGCCGCCCCCGTTATTTTGGGAGCCAGTCCCCCTCAACGTTGGAGTAGCTGCGCGTCCTTGCCACTTTATAAACATAGTGACGTTCAATTACCTATCGACGATATCCAAGTAATGTACATCTCTGGAATGCTACACAGATAGACCTGTTGGATGCCTTAGCTAATCATGTATTGTTATGTAGGAGCCCACACCGTGCAACCTCAGAGATAGGCTTGTTGACTCCATTCCCGTTGAGGCTGGGCAGGGGATGGCGTATCCATGCCCGCCAGGGACGCTGGTGCACGGTGCCCGGCTAGGGACTAGTTTTGTGAAGGTCCAGGTGGACATGGTACATGATGTTTTCAAGGCCGTCCTACTGGAGAAGCCACCAAACGACGAGATCATGACACTAGGGGATGTCGTCCACACATTCGTCCAATGGCCCAAGAGGTGCATCGCCTTGGACCCTTCCTTCGATATCCCCATGTGCACATGATCCGCATCGGTAGGCCGCCATGTTGGCTCCCATGAAGATCACACCGAGCATATATGAATAGCATGCCCATTCGTCTCCTGTGAAGAACACATACCAGCGTGTCAGCAAGACCAAATCGAAGAAAATAAAGGCGCCTCAAAAGCGCTGGACATTCTCACTAGGAAAGCTATTGGTCCCGGGTACGCTCTTAGTCAGCCTTGGCATGGGTGCCACTTCTTTTCATGCGTGGTACATGGGAAAGACCAACGAGACAAGGACACAATGCCCTACGGGTTTCACCGTCAAGTACACGGTGGGGCATTTTATCCACGAGCCCGGCTACTTCATGGTGGTCTTCGATGACTCGTTCGATCTCTTCAACCTCGATGCCTCACTTTTAAGATGCTGGTCACTGTAAGTGTGTACAATTATGGTCTACATTCATGTAATACCGATAAATACCATAACTCCTTGCTTATGTATAGACACATGATCCTAAAATCCAAACGAAGAAAAGAACCAGTCGGTTTTCTCGACCCACACTTGATCTCTGAGCAATGCATCAACCACAATGCATCCTACGTCGAGGATTACGTAACAATGGGACTACATGGTTACAATGACAAGGAGTACATACTTGTACCCTACAACTAGGGGTGAGTGCTTCACTCATTGCTATCTCATTAATTTGTACTTCAAATGCAACACGAACTTAGTTTTAACGACTATGGCGGTATAGATGTGTAGGTTGTACTGGATTCTAATTGTCATTGTACCAAAGTGGAACAAAATAATATAACTTGATTCCCCAATCAAGAGCCAGCACGACTTCACACTTGTGCAATAATTAATCGACAGGTAAACTCATTCCATCCATAAATAACTCTATGTATGTACCCTTCATTTGCAATGGCTGAGGCTAACTTTTTCAAATCACGTAGGTTGTTCACCGCGTACATTGCCAAAAGAGGGAGACACGTGGAAGGGAACACCACACTACAACATGTGACGCAATTTCTGGTACCCGCTAGTACACAATAATCCTATATTACACTTCGTAATGATGCCTCTCAAGCTGAACAAACCTATGTATATGTAATTCTATTTTTACAGTGTCACCATCAACTACAGGGCAACGTATGTGGATTCTATGTTTGCCGCCATATGCAAGAAATCATGGGTGGTAGGCCCAAGGATCTAGAGGTTGTCAATCTCACAATAATTATTTCTTACTTATCAATTAATATATATATATATATATATATATATATATATATAAGCACTTACGACTTTACTCTTCCTAGTGACAGGGCATCAACATTCGTTTAAGTACAGTCCAAATGAATCAACTCTTCGAAATTCGAGGACAGATCGCCACCTTCTTAATGATGGAGGTATTAACCCAAAAGGAGAGTTTCATGCGGCCGATACTAAATAAAATTTTGTGGCAAACAATGTTTTCTTACTATATCTGTAAACATGTTGTAAAAACATAATGATAATTCATCTATAATCAATCTGTAAATTTTTTTAACTGTGATATATATGTGTATTTGTGATATATCTATGTATTGGTGTATTTGCTTGTATCTGTTATCTGCATATTGTTTTCACAGGGCACGGCTAGCATTTCCTGAGGCTAGCCGAAAAACAGAAAAAATTCTATATATAGAGCGAACTATCACAAAAGATTTTGTAGTATAAACCGTATGTGAACGCCTACTATCACAGACGATTATGTGCACCAACCGTCTGTGATATGTAGCCCATCACAGACAGTTGGTAAACACAACCGTTTGTGATAGTTGGCGTTCACAGATGGTTATTTATATGAACCGTCTGTGTTGTAACTTATCACAGACGGCTCAAAAACTGTGTGATAGTCGCCTGTTATCACGGACGCAATAAATCAGACAGTTCAGAAACCGTCTATGATGAGGGTTTAGAACCATCTGTGATGACCCTCTGTGTAGTAGTGGGCCGCAATGTTAGTGAGAGGGGAGACGGGGAAAAGAGGTGGGCTATGGCTAGGCCGAGTTGGCATTGGGCTGAAGCTATATGAGCTGGACCGCGTGGACTTTCGGCCTAGGGAGCGGGCGGGAAAAAGAAACATATTTGAAATTTTGAAAATGGTTGAAGGGTTTGAGGAATTTCCAAATATAGCGCTTTTGTTTGAAAAATCATGAAAGTTTTTGTGGAGGCTCCTGACACAGTGTAGTTGTTTTTGTAATTTTTCCAGAATTTTACATGTCTTGAATTTTGCTAAAAACTTCTTTTAAGGTCACTATTTGCATGCAAATGCAGCAATTGATTTTGGAAAAATTCAAAAACATGCTAAAAAATAACTCAACAATTATTCCCAATCCAGTAAATAGTTTGAATTTTTGGGATGTTACATTTTACATAAAGAATATCTGAAGAAATTGAGTATATGAATGGAACTAGCTAGGTAAATATATCTATTATACTATTAAAGCGATAGAAAAAGAAGCCACCACGTTCGCTCTCTAGGGTTAGAAATTCTCACGTTAATCAATGAAAAAAGATAAACATCTACACAGTTAATTATGGTAGGTCGAGATTCTAGATTAAACGAAAGAGCCTTGTCAAGTACAATATAGAAATAAGAGTCCATCTCAAGTACAATGCAAAAATAACAGAAAATCAAAATAAAAAATAAAATAAACAATTTAATTTTGATATGAATTCCTAAGAAAAATCACTAGATAAACATAATTCAGAATTAAAATTTTAAAAAATAATAATTGGATTAGTATACGAATGATAACAAAAAAAACTGGAATTCGGAATAAAAAATAAAATAAAATAAAATAAAATAAGCAAATTGATTTCGATACAAATGCCTAAGTAAAATCACCGATAACTGCAATTCTTTATATATTTATTTATTTATTTATTTATTTATTTATTTATTTATTTATTTATTTAAAAATAGCAATTGGATTAGTATATGAATTCCAACAACAAATAATTAAAAATAAGGATGTAAATAAAATAAAATACACAATTTGATTTCCATATGAATTACAAAGTAAAATAATTAAATAAATAAAATTCAGAACAAAAAAGACATCATCAATTTGATTTCCATACGAATTCCTAAGTAAAATCCCAAATAAATATAACTCGGAATGAAAATTAAACCAAAAATAGCAATAGGATTAGTGTACAAATTTCCACAAAAAAAATTTTAATTTTGGAATAAAAATAAAATAAAATTAGCATTTTGATTTTGATACGAATTCCAAAGCAAAATCTATAAATAACTGTAATTCGGCATAAAAAATTAAATAAAAATTAAAAATTGGATTAGTTTACGAATTCCAACAAAAAATAATTGAAATTAGGGACAACAAATAAAAGAAAAATTACAATTTGATTTCCATACGAATTTCAATGTAAAATCTCTTAATAACTAAAATTTTGAATAATGTTAGTTATAATGAGGATATCGTGAATGGTGTTGTAGGAGACCATGAAAGAGTGCAATGGCGTCGATCTGTCCTACAAGAAGACATTGATTCATAAAAAAGCAAATAGTTGAGGCAGTGGCAACGAAGATGAGAACAATTCCATACTGCTTACCTTAGCTATTCGACAAGGACAATGTCGTGCTGCTCACTGGAGCCGTTGAAGAGAAAGAACGGAGTCAAAGGAGCCAAGTGCTATGACGACGAATGGTGAGCATCAATGTTGTTGAAGAAGTTAATGGCCAAAGAAACTCGATAATGGGGAAGACATAGCAGAGAGGAGATGAAGCTTTGGATTAAAGACGAGCTATCGATAATATGTGATCATCGGGTAGCTAGGAGCATGCCATCATTGGTGAGTATCGACATGGCGTCATCGGCGATGGTGAGAAGATTCTCCCTATCATTAGACAACGACTAAGGCGGACATACTGACATCATTGAAGATGGGAGGTTGTTGCAGTTAGTGAGGAAGCCACATCATTGAGTTGGACAATATCGAAGAAGAGGAGCGACCAACACAGGAGAAGAAGACATTGGGCATGTATAACATCGTGCATGTGTATATGCATGCATGCATCCTACGAATAGAAGCATGGGCGTACAGAAACAAAGGAGCAAAGATCTTAGAGTAAAGATAGCATAGAGGTAAGGAATAGGCTTGAGGCCACTGGAGAGAGCGCGACGGGTGTCCTGGCAGGGATCCACGATATTTGCACGTATATACGTGTAGATGTTACAATGGTCATCATTAAGCGATAACTGGATAGAAGTAGATGATAGCTATCAGACCCCCGGGCGTGGAATACTCGAAGACCTTATGTGTGTACCGTATTAGTCCTATGATCAGTGGCTAGTACACATATTCACAACAATTGGCATTCACATGTAAAGTAAAGCAAAAAGGGGGTACTTAACTTAAGCGGTACAGTTATTACAACAACGGTCTACTGGCCAAAATATTAACAAGTCTTAACAGAGTAAAGCAGCAGTGGAAGAAATAACAAAAGGAGCAAAAGCTCCAGTGGCTTGCCCATTTGACCCTCAGGCAAGCGACAAGGAAACAAGGACCTAGATAGACCCGTCATCGAACCCTCTGGTTCCGGGTGCACAGAACACGTCGTCTGGTATTGGCTCCTCTTCATACTCTAAACAACAACATAAGCAAGATTAAGTACTTGTGTACTCAGCAAGACTTGTAGTGTATCGCAAGTTTAAATATATGCAAGGCTAAACAAAGAGAAGGCTCTATGCTACAAGTTATTTTACATTAAGCAAATTTTATTTGCAATATTCATAAGTAATACTTTGCAACGAAATTTGAAAGAGCATTTTAAATAGATACTGGATAGTAATAAGTATTTGAATGATCCAACAATAGTAGCAACTACAGCTCGCAACCCTCCTCGGCTGCAAGCAACAATTTATGTTTAGCCATAACTCGGTAGTTAAACAAATTACAAACCATTTCCCATGTTTTCCTGATAAGATAGTTTTTGTGAAAATCAACACTAAACCCATACCGTTCGCACTAAGCACACTCATGACCGCGAGCATGGCTATTTAAATAGATTTACACTCTACAGAGGTATACAGCTTTACTCACATAACATGAATTCTTTAGTTTATTCGGCATCCGTCGATACCACCACTCACTACCTTAGGTAAGCAGTCTAGAGCACATGTCGAAGCCTTTACATCATCTAATCCTAACCCTGCACTAGCCCAGTGAATGGATACCCTTCACTTACCTGGATAGCTCCTATTGAGTGAAGCATTCGCAATTGTGTCGGAAGGCTTTATCCCAACTCCTTGGAGAAGGGAGCCCCTTCAGAAATGCCAGTCCTTTGGTCATGTCCGCACTCTTCAGCCTATCTACATGCAAGGCTAGTTTTTCGATGACTTAATTAGCTAAGGCTACCCCATAAATAGCATATGTGGTTGTACGTAAGTCTTAGATCTAGATTTGCTGGCGTCTAGTCCTTAACTGACCCGGGCGAGAATCTCCCCCTATCTATGAGTGAGAGTCCTTCCCTACTCTTTCTAAAATATAATATAACTCGCCCGGGTCCAAAAATAGGTTTTGCATTTTATTTTTATACAAAATAACAGAAGCACACTCCTCTCGACATTTTCATAACTCTCCCAAATTCATGTTTATCATATTGTCCTTTTACATCTCTTTCTAGAAAAGCTATTGTTCTATTAAGCATTTTGTGCGATAACTCGCACTCAAAACTCCCAACTGACATTATATATTATCTAACCCATATCCTATTGGTTACAACAGCAAGGACATCAACATACCAAAGGAATTCATGCATCAAATAGGATTCACAACTACCGACTTCCCGAACATAGCAATTTGATGTCAAACATACACGCATGCAGTAATAGATTTGCAAAACAAAGTACAATAAGGAAAAAACTAGGATCAATATGATCAAAGGGGGTGCTTACCTTGCTCAGGTTGTTCTGAATATAAGTTTGGTTGGTCGTCGAAGATTTCGCTCGCACAATCAACGTCTATTGCAAAGAAAAGAGCCGAAAATTAATTAAATCATCCAAATAAATCCTAACAGTAACCATACAAATATTTTTGAAAAACTAGGTAGATTATGATTTTAGACAAAATTAGAGAAAAAGATCAACTCAATTGGAGTTTCCTAGCAAAAGTTATTAAGGTTTCGAGTTGAGTTGGATTGAAAATCCCTAGAAAAAGGAAAGAAAATGGTTTCGAGTACTGTTCAACATTTCAACTACCTAGTCGGAAGGAGGTTTCGACCACCTGGTCGGAAAGAGGTTTTCACTATGCACTTAAGCCGTGGGGCTCGTATGTCAGTGAAACATTAGGGCTAATCCGACAATTAAATATTGATTCGGTCTTAATAACCATAGTTAAGACTCTAATGATGAGCTACAATGCTCGTCCAACAAAAGCCACGTGGTGGCGCTCGCACTCGCGCATCTTGTCAGCGGCATGATACTCGTAGGGGTCGGAGAGCGCCCAAAACAGAATCTCCATACCCTTGCGCATCCGTCGGCACCGACAGCGAGGCCAGAGGTGGCCTGACACGATGGCGCACCGGTGTCGAGCTGAGGAGCTGCTACGGCAACGAGTGAAGTTGCAAACGAGATATGTCCTTGACTATCTATTGTGTGCATAAGGATCTAGGGGCTACTAGGGTCATACCAGAAGTGAGGGGGTCTGGAGATGGTCGGAGTTGACTGGTCGACGGCGAGTCGAGGCGGCGAGGTCGGTCGTATGTGGAGAAGAGGTTCGACCGATGAAAAGGATCGTCCACTGGTCGGAGAAGCTTGGTGATGGTCCTGCGATGCTCCAGGGGCGAATAATCGGCTTGGGGTGCAGTGGAGCTCCGGCTATGACTGGAGCGGCGGTTCTAGTTGGAGACGAGGACAAAGGGTCAATTCGGTTGATCCTGCGAATCGAGTATGAGAACGAGTGAGGGGATAGCATCAGTGGTCACTGGAACACGAAATGACGCGGCAAGGGTGATACAAAACCCTTCACAGCATAAGGGTCGAAGACGGCAGCGCACGACCGAATTAGGGCTCATGCTCCTTGAGCTCTAGAGCTCGATTCAGTGAAGGAGAAGAGAAAAGAAGGTGTACACTGGCTTAGAAAAGATGAGACGGAGCTCGGGTGGCCTTTATATAGGCAGAGGGGCGGAGATCAACGAGGAAGAGCTCATGCAGGTCAGCGGAGCTCTCGGGGCTTTTGGTGGTTGTACGGGCAGGAGCGAGGTGTGAACAGGGCAGGGATGGGCGTGGCTTGATGGCGAGGTGACGGGGCAGGTGTGGTTGGTGGGAAAAACTGTGGGCGGCGAGGGAAACCACGGGTGGGGTGGAGAGCTCACGCACGGCCATACGCGCTGACACTCAGCGCCGATGTGGAAGAAGAACCCTGTGGGTGGGGTCCACCCGTCAACGAGAGGAGGAGAAAAGGATTTAAGTTTTTTTTTTTTTGTTTAAAAGAAACTGGCTGAGGTTTTATGAATTAAAAACAACAAAACTCTGATTTGAAAACCATATAAATTGAACGACCAAGAGATGCAGCAAAAGTTTTAAAAAGATCATATTTTTATGCATTTGAAATACAAACCCCAAAGTTGGGATGTTACAATAACTATATGGTAGAGTATTGCATTAGAAAGGGGTAGCGGCTGAGAGATATCGATCAAGAATTGGGCTTACTCTTGGAGGTTGAAGCAGAAAAATTGTAGTGGGGAGAAGATATAGAAGACACACGATTCGGTGGGGCAACCGACGCAAGGGATGATAAGTTCAAGGTAGGTCATCCATGGTGCATCGGTGTGTACGTGGGTAAGGTACTCTAATACCATGTAAACTAATAAGATAATTTTGTTGCACACATAATCAATGTATTGCTATAGATTAACAGAGATACATATGCATGCAAATATTTTGTAAAAGGGTTAAGGGTATGCAGCTACAAGATCCATACATAATAGAGAGTGGTTAACTTATTATACTCATGATTTTCTTCCATTAAAGCTCATACTTCAATTACGTTACTCAAGTTGCATTTTCCTTCAAGTTTCTATTGTCATTTTCTAATGTTTATGATATTTTAAAAATCTAAGTAGCTACAAGATACGTAAATATATTTTGAAGCATCTAAGTTATATCATTTGTCATACAAACTTTAAAACAAATCTAGCCATGTAAATAAGCGGACCACCCTACTAGTTAAAATTATTATAACAATGTACGTGTACTATATTTGAAATCAATACAAAGTAAACGTAATATTGTATAAATACTAATGCAAAGTTAACTTTCCATCTCGTAAAGATGCGATGCCATTAGGACCACCACAATAAGCGCCATAGTTAGTTTATTCTAGAGGAGGCTTTAAGCCTCATTATTGTGCGAATTAATGAATTAATTAGCACAAGGTTACAAGTCACTGTTAGTATAGTTTCGATACCACTTACATGGCTTCAACTTTTTTTTAGAAAGTAAGTAAGTAGCTTAATTCAGCAATAGTACAAAAATTAGGAAGCGTGTGGCACAAAAGATGAGTAGGACAACCGAACACCAAGCTAAGGTGATAAAAAAGCATCATCATCATGATGATCATCACCATTGCAACCATGGACTACCATTGGTGGAAGAATGCCGTACTAGTGGTTGTCGGGGGCAAAGGGAGGATGGAAAGAACTAAACTGTAAAATGCTCGACAAATGGACTTGATCCAAGATAGCATTATGATAATCAAAGGTTAAGTCCTGACCAAATGTTGGTCCATTAGAGCATCCATTTTTATTATGGCTAGCTGCTAGCTAGAAGTAGAACTACCAAATGTCATGTTATGGAGCCCTGGGTAGGCTACTGATTGCTCCTATCTTCACCCACCCCATCATAGCAACAAAAAAAAGGCTCCATATACTCTACTGAATTTTTTTATTAAAAAAAAAAGATGGTCAATGTCCCATTGGAGATTCAAAGGATCATTTTGGTTTTGTTTCCCACTGAGAAGGGTGATGTAGGGGTTAGGGTTTTGAAGCACCATTGCATTACATGTGTTCGAGCTTGCCGACAGAGTCACAGTAGCGAGAAGGCGGCCTTCATAAACGTTCTTTACACTTGTACATGTTCTGATCATACACCGCTTTTTTTTTCCCACGAGGCTAGGAAAGCTAGAGCTTGCAGCAAGTTACAACTTTGCACGTCCACCCAACGAAACCAATTATGTAAATCCTTGAGGCCAGTACTGGGCTCCATTCAGTTGTAGGTTCATAGCCCGCGATATATTGTTTCCTTGTGTTGGTGTTAAAACATCTTAATGTTTCCTGCAAATTTCTTGAGAAATTACTGCAAAATTCATGGATTCTTAACGCGGTTCTTTGTTTACGTTGTCCGTAAGATGTTCCCTGTTGAATGTTCATTCCATCATATCCGCATCACAAGTCTGGAAAAGCTTTTTACCTCTTAAGACGGTATCTTGCTGTCTCATCCACCGTCCAGCTGGTCTCGAGATTCATACTATCTTTATCTCTTATTGTATTCTTTATTCCCAAAATATACGTACACGGATCTTGATATAAAACAGGACAAATAAGACTATGTTCCCTCAAGAGGTCCTTGACAAAATAGCTTTATATACATTAGCTATGTGCCGATCGAATCCCGAAAAGCTAGCCCTGGCTACATTTCTGGCTCTCCTATATGCTTGGGCGCCGCCCGTGCAACATTTGACACGTTGTATGCATGGGCCCGCACGAGAATACATAACCATTTCAAAGCTAAAACTTTCTTGGATATGAATGCATGGATGATCTTCGACACAGCTTCATGTGCATCAGCATTGGCTCACTACACACGAAAGTAAATTTCATGGACTACCAGTTCCAACCAATATGGACGAAGCATCTACCCAACAACCCACTACATATACACAAGTGTCGATCGAGTAGCGAGATTTCAAAAGGAAAAGTTGCACGGGTATCGGATGGGTCCGGATAGCCTCCATGCATTGACAAAACTGGAACTCCTCGTCCGTGTGGCGCTATCTGCACCGAAAAACGCTGGGGAAAAAACATATCCGTTGCTTGGTGCAGCAAAGGGATCGGAGAGAAGAAAGATTAAAAAAAAAAGGACGGTCGAACATGGCATGCAGGATGCAGCACGTACAACTTTTAAAGACCCTTTCGATATCTTATCACTTTGGAGTCTGCAAGTCTCCGGCGCCTAGCTAAAAGATGATCGGCTTGGAGCTGACCGACCAACAGTAATGTGATTGGGATAAGTGGTCGTTTAGGGCATCGATGCGCCACCCGGACTTTGTTTACCATTTTTGGCAACGTGTGTAGGGCGTTGGTGATCACTAGCTAGGAGCTAAGCCTTGGCATGTCCATGCTTTGTTAACATGTGTACATCAGCCTGCTTTCGGTTGGTCTGTCCTAAATGGAAAATGTCGTGCTACAAAAAAGACGGGGGAAAGAAAAACGTCCAAGAACAAAGCAAATTAAAGCCTTGCTTCGTTTGTATAATATTATGCGTGTACAGGCAAATGTGATATCCAACCAACATTGTCCCCCAGCCCAAGCAAAAACGAAAAAGCATAAAAGTAAGGGGGTACAAGATTTTAATCCTGACCTGTTTGTGTGTGAGGGCACAAACCTACAAATTTGTAGCGTACGTGACCACCTTGAACAAATAATATATATATATAGAACATAGTACTGATTCATTTACGAAAACTTAGCGCTATGAATTTTGTGTTTTTTGTCATACCTTTTCATCTGTAGAAAAGATAGTGATTTAAAAGATGTGTAGGGCTAGATCTTCTACTAATCCATCATTGCTCCCGTAATAATATGATATCTTGTTGTGTGGGAGAGAGGGAAAAAGACTAGGGACAATACAGTCGGTCACCATGATAGAATTCATGCACCAAAGTTCGGTTCGAGTTCCCAAACCAATCAGCCAAAAGCTAGGAGCAATTTAACTAGGAGTTTGCTTATGCTTACCAGCATGTTACAATCGATTCGAGTTGTTATGCGTGTTGTTAATCATACCTTTCTAATAATCGATATAAAGTTGTATGCGTGCCTAGAATCTTTTTATGCCCCATAAATTAATATATATTCATTCCAATATCTAGATGGATCGAAGTTGAGTCTGAGTCAGATCCACCCGAGACCTGTCTGTACCTTAGCTTGATAAATATTTGGTTTTAGACCTAATTTAGAGTTGGATCAGTGTCCTAATGTGGTTATCAGAAAGAATTCATCGAGGACTGCACTTTAGCTAGCATGCATGGAATGAAAAGAGCTTTTATTTGCACAATTAGCTTTGCTGTGGACGCTCTGGAACTAACAAAAATTGTGGTATGGTCAAATTTTACATACTCATCAGACAATTCTTTTGAAGGAGGAGAAGAAGAAGAAGAACAAACACCGCTGCAATTATATATAGAGTTTGATATAAGAAAACTATAGAGCATCAGGTATTTGACTAGTTAGAAAGATTTGTCAGATATTGACCAGAACAGCGCATGCACATTCCATCAAGAATCATCGGTCTCATGTTTTCGCACAATGCACTTGCACCGATTTATGTTCTTTCTTGGTAAGATGTTAGTCAAAATTAAACACAAAAAGGTGAGAGCAAGAGGGACGGTGGTCACAGAGGTGACCGAGTCCCACAAGCTATACCATGCATTACCAATGGAGAAAAAGAATCTCCTCTCCTTGTAGTAGTATGCAGCTGAGCAAGCAGTAGCAGCCATTTCAAACTAGTCCTTGGACCAGTCCACTCACTGCGAGACATCAAGTTGACAATGGCGAATGACAAGGGCAAATCCAAAAGGCGAGAGCTAGCTTTCCGTCGAGATGTGGATCGATCAACCACGTAATCTCTAACCGGGAGGCGTATCCGGCCCTCGGGGTTTGGGTGTGCGCGAGTCGGCGTCAGGCAGCCGACAGTGGCGCAATTCGGTCCGGACAGGGCTGCGACGGTGGCTGGAGTCAAGATCCAGATAAGCACTTGGACCATCCATCCGAGGAAACATGCCCTGAAAGCAATTGATCGATGCAGGGAAGTGGTCAGTCGTCGGTCTGATGTCTGTAAACTGATCTCTGTGTATGTAGTATTGCTGCAAGCTTCAGTGATGTGAGGTCTCAAAGAAAAATCTTCAGTGGACTGAGATAGCGGAATAGGAGGAGAAAAGGTATATTTGGTATTTGGTTCAGTACTGTTGTTCTTGAAGAATTTTACTGCTAGGTTCTGAATCACGCGTACAACGGTCAAACCTTCATGTTTTCACCGTGAGTAGAGCTAATGTAGTGCAGTAGTGGCACCTGGCAGGTTGAAATTGCTCCGAGAGAGATGGACAACAAAACCGAATCTTAGATTTCACGGATCGCGGGCCGTATATATAGCGAATACTAGTATGACGCTGACATACTGTACATGGGACGATTTGACCGAGTGCTACATATTTTTCAAACGAACCACACGCACGTGGCACGTGGAGTCCCAGCACGAAACGCACGGAGAAGAAGAGCCAGCACGCGCGCATGCGCACGCCAGGGACGACAGGTGCAGCGTGCGTGCCCGCGACGTCGCACGACGAAGTCGGGGAGAGCGAACCGTGCGGAAGCGGCACGGCCGCGGAGCGCAACAGCAGCCTGGCAAGCAAAGCAATCGGCGTTGACCGATCCACCCCCGCGCGCTGGAGCGGGAAAGCGCGCGCATGCAGAACATCGCGCCGCCGGCTGGATGGTCCTCGGTCGCGCGCTTCGCGTCGCGGCCCAATCAGAGGAGGCATCGCCCAACTCGCGACGGGGACCGAACCAGCGTGACAGCACGCGCGACGTCACGTCAGCCCAATGATTTTTACCGGCCGTGACCAACACGTTGCCATTGGCGAGCCCGGCACGGGTCGCTGTTGCCCTGTACGCGGGTGTGAACTCGCAGGGTCTCGGTTTCCAACCCAGAAAACATTCCCCGCTTTTGCTGTCGTGTCAGCTGAGCAGAGCCATGTCACGACCCAGGTGCAAGTGCCGTTCAGATTGTACATACACTCGCGCCACCAATGCATAACCCAATCGGCTTCGAGTGCTATGCAGTGCACGCTTCGAACTTTTTTATCTCTCTTTTGAAGGTAAGTGCGCGCTTCCAACTTGATGTGAACGTCTTATTGCGTTGGTTTGGCCGTCTAGCTTCGCCGGGTCTTCGTTTGCAGCAACCGAACCGACTTCGTTACATCTCCTTTTGCGTCACGAGTGATGATGATGATGATTTTTTTTTTTTTTTTTTGACAAGGGACATGCCCTGCTTTTATAGAAAGCAAAATATAGAGTTCTCAAGTGATGATGATGAATTGATGATGTGTTTACGTTTAACGCGTTTGATGTACGGCCACGGCTCGGCGCCAAGAGCCCGAATGTGATCAAGAAATGGGTACGCTGTTGCAGGACTGGAGAAATCCGAGCGTACTCGGCCCGTTGGTACGTTTGGATCCTTGGCCCATTGCCAAAACGTGCAATGGAATAGAACAAGAGATGTCTAAGGTTATTGGGCCGTTTGGCAATAGTGAAACGAAAAGATTCCGGGAATTAGCGACTGCATGTTTATTCTTTCTGCTTAGGCTGGCTTCTTCTGTAACTCTGTTTGTGAAATGCCTCTTACTTGGAGGCATAATGGCATGCACGTTCTAGCTAGTCAGCAAACTGGTTCTGCTTGTTACGCATATTGGGAGGTATGCAGAGTATTAGTAACCATATGCGTTCTGTGTAATGTCTTCTGATGCAGAGGACTTTCTTTAGTGTGACTACGTTAGTAAATCTATACATGGCAATGGCATTTGTAATGGCCACTAGCAAATTAGTTCAGAAACTTTCTTAATTTTCAGCCTGCGTGCTACAGAACGTTTAATGTTTGGTTCTTTTGTACAATAATAATATGCACTTGGACAGAGGACACTTGACATTCGTAGACCATCTTACTTTACTAAATCCTTTTGCCATGTTGATGGACTAAAAGTTCTACTGGACCAAGTTGCAAGGCTTACAGATTTGCAAGGAGAGGCTTTCCGATTCCTTCATCAATGAGCAACACAATTTGTATATCCCCAACCACACGTCTTACTTTTATATTTTTGTGACAACAGCAGCCTCTTCAAGATTCAATCATGATATCCTGACAACTCTAAAGATTATTCTGGATGATGTGTTCTCTCGAATAATAAACATACTGTGTGATGTATAGTGGTAATCCAGCAATGAGAGAGCCCAAGCGCCCACCAACCAGGGTTTTGAAAACCGGTATGAAAATTTTTAAGAGGGATGGTAGGGTCGGTTTGGCCGAAATTTTCAAATCAAATTTTGATTTTTAAAAAAATCGGCCAAAAATTGCTGAAAATGAGTTGAAAATCGCTGAAAATATTGGCTAAAATTTTTGAAATAAAATTGTGGTGCAAATTTCTTCTATATTTGACAAAATTCATGCAAATCGGAACCGGTTTCAAATTTCACCAGGTGAAGATAGAAACGATTTTCACCAATAATCAACCGAAATTTTGATCTGTGCACCAACCACGCTGGCTGGCCCAGCCCCTCCGACCTAGCTGTCCGAATCGCTGTGGCTCATCAGCCCCATTCGAGGTGCAACCTTTCAGGCTCGCAAGCCATGGTCGTTCCTGCCACGCCTTCGGACCAACTCAACCCTAGAGCCTTCATTGCCCCTAAAGATGGCAACCAGATGGCAACCATGATTGGATGGTGGTCTCAAGCAAGGAAGTTAATTTCGCCAAAATTTCACGGAAATTTCAGATCCCCCCCCCCCCGGGAATTTTTTACAATTCGTTAAAAAAATCAAAAAATTTGAATTTGGACAAATTACATCCTAAATTCGATTTTAGACAAGATTCGGTCAAATTTTGTCCACCTTGAAAACCCACCGAAATTTTGGTAGTCAGGTTGATGGGATTATTCCATCGACCTTGGGAAACACCTCACCTTTACCTTTTCTACCTTTGGTCCAAATCTTCGAACCTGGTTGTTTAGTTCTTTCTGGTAAATTCAAAAAGGATTTGGGTCTTGACAAGTGGTTGTAGTGTGGGTGTCTTCGTACACGAGACTCGGGTTTGTGGTTGTCTTGTCCGGACCAACAAGGATTGAACTTTAGTGACGTCGTTAATTCAAGCAACACACGTACTTCCACACGCGGGTTGGAAGCCACTTAATCAAGTAAGGCTGCTCCCAATGGGCAGTATCTTAATGCAGTTTCTTAGTGCATGAGAAGTGTTATAATATCATCTTCCCAATGCATGGTTTCTTATATTGTAGTATCTTAAGCTGTTTCATTTAATCACATGCATGAGACTGTTTTGCGTTGGATTTCGAGCCGGAGTAGTATCTAAATTAGATACTAGAGTACCCTCTCTCTTCATTAACTATGGTGCCACATCATTATTTTGCCTACATGGTAAGCTAAGATACTAGTCAAAGTGGAGCATTGGGAGCAGCCTAAGGGGTGGGTTTTATTGGATTAGACCACAAGTGGTGTAAGGACATGGCGACCGTGAAATCCTATGTTCCTTAGGAACCTAGTGTAATATAAACTAGGATTAATTTGCTCAGTGATATTGCATTCATACACAAATTGAAAAATAACATCCCATGTGAGGATGACAAGTGGGCCATGGGCCCACATTCATCCTCACATCGATGTTATTTTCCAACTTTTGATTTTTTGAGTGATGTTACTGTGCAACTTGCCCCTATAAACTATACGGGTGAGCACGATTACTTATGTTGGGGGTCACCCAACATACTAACTACCTTACACTGACCCCTCCAACACAACTTGCATGCCCACTTAGCATTTGCTATATGCATATGTACTAAGTGGGCTTTCATCTCGCATGGGTGATCTAATTCAATAGAATCTTCTTGCTGAAAAATACTAAGTCTCGAACTCCTTGACCAACTCACCAAAGGTAGTATGTTTAGCTTACGGGCTAGGCGAGTCGTGTGGGTAAAGTTGTACTCCCCTGCAGGGTGTAAATCTATTTGAATAGCCGTGTCCATGGTTTGACGACTTCTTGAATTCGGGAATCATTACTGTTAGCCTTAGAATTAAAAATTGGCTTGGTTACAACTTGGTATTCGGCATGAATGGGCATTCATGCATTTTAGTTTATCAAAGTGGGCTTCCACTTTGGTTTTTTTTATTCAATTGTTTATTAATGTATATCTATGTCACATGTTTATCTTTTGCTTAAAAACTTGTTTACAAAATGACAATTGAAAACTAGTATGTGTAGGGTGAAAATAGTTGTGTTTTATGCAAAACTAAGCCACTAATGTCATTCTGTTGATATCCTTTAAGCATAAATAATTTTACTTTGTGTAAGACTTGCGAGTAAATTTGTACTCAACCAGTTTGTTTACTAATTTCAGGTGAGGATGATAGTACGCCCAATAAGTTCATTAGCACCGATTTTAGCAACGCTAACAAATAGTGTTGCTTCTAGCACCCAGTCGGTTGCCGTGGGTTATGGGGCACACTTGCTGGACCCTTTTGGTTTATTTTCATCGCTTCCGCTGCTACTTAATGTTCTTATTTAAATTTGGTCGATCGACCGTTTTGTAATAGCTTAGACATAACTATTATGTTGTATGTCTTTTGGATTATCATTGTATGACTGTTGTATGGATATGATTGACGTTGCATGAGGGTATGAGCGTGTTGGTCGCTGATCTTGGGAGCCAACATTAAATTCATATATACCCTGTACTTGGACCATTTGGAGAACCGGTCACCATGTGGAACTCGCAAAGGAGCAATTTTGCATGATCATTGTGGCTCTAGTTCGTTCAGGTACTCTCACTTGAATGGAGTTAATTTGGAATTCATTTCATAAGACCGGAAAGGCCTTGGTCTTACAGAAATAACCTAGGGGTCCTCACATGGTAGCGTCAGCATCGTACGGTTCGTGATCATCAGCGAACGAAGCCCGAAATGTGTTCACCCGCTGACGTGCTCGTTCGAGTGTCTCGCAAAGACCCTCGAACTGTTGAATCAAGAAGAATTGAGCCCATAGACTCTCTTCCCTTACTTGAGGGGTCTCAACATGGTCGACTCGGTTGCCCGCCGTCTTGATTAAGCAGTCTAAGTAACGGCAAGCCTCCTCGAGACGTGCAACGTCGTTGTAGAGGACCACATTGATGACGCGGTTAACTCGTCGGAAGTGGGAGATCACCCGGAAGATACGGCGAAGGAAGATGTCAAGATGGTGGAAGGTGGCCGTCACCTGCTCCGGCAAATCCTCGAACAAAGGAGTGAGGACACTATTGAAATAGTATCCTTCCGCAGCATCTGTCAACGTACGGCTGGACAGGTGCTTGTACAGTATGGCCAAGTAGGCCATTAATGCCGGCGACAAGGAAACAGAAGAGGGAGTCATTTCTGCTTTAGAAGTATATATAGTAGAGTTATTATGTGGAAGATGATAATCTTTGATGTTGGATGATCTTTTTATAAAACAAGGAATAAATTTGGCACGTGAAACGAAGAGAGCATCGGGGATCCAAAGTGGCATTGATGCGATGAAGAGACGCATCGGCGACGAAGAAACTCACTGGGGAGCTGAAGCGATATTATCACAGACGGTTATAATTAAAAACCATCTGTGAAGTTTACAATTATCACAGACGGTTCGTGTTTAGAACTTTGTGTGATACTTCACAGACAGTTTTCAATATGAAACGTCTGTGATATTACCTCTTCACAGACGGTTTTTAGCGTAGCCAGTAAAATAGACGGTCTTTAAACCAAAACTGTCTGTGATTGCATATAACACAGACGGTTTTGATCAACCGTTTGTGATAAGACGTCCAGTATTAACCTTTTTGTAGTAGTGTGCTAGTTGTAGGTGTTTAGTAGCTCAAGTTGATGCAAGCATGACTTCTCCAACACGATCACCTCCTCAAAGTTTATTAACTTACGTCTGAGCTGGGAAAAAAGAAACTAATCATAACATTGGCATGTGATTGTAGTTTGGGTAACTCCAACGCATCCAAGTGGAGTAATTTGTTGATGCTGGCAAAGTAGTTGTGTGACAAAAGGCGGGAAAACGATGTAGTAGTACAGACTACAGACTACAAAGACGCATAGTTTTAGGCTCTATTTGCAATTGATCAAGTAGGCCATGTTAGTCTATATTTAGTCAACTCCACTCCTAATTAGTGATTAGGCCATGTGGTTTTGGGAGATGAGCAATTTAGAATTACAAGAAGCCACTAAATCTAGGCAAAAAAATTGCATCTGAATCTTATATGCGGCCAAGTTGCTGCTGGGCAGCTATGTTAACCAGTCCTGGGGAAAGGTGACACGAAAGCTTAACTTTCAGTTTCTTTCAGAAATAGTGAAGCGTATGTTTAAGGGAAAATGAGTTAGTAGCACTCTAATCGTTGATATTCAGAGAAATAATATCTAAATCGTGCTCAGCTACAAAATGACAACAACCAGAAATCTTAAAAATAGTATTACATTACATTTTCCATCCATCTTTAATAGCAAGGATCTATGATGTGAGATAATACAATTTTAATACCTATTTTACCCCTCCCGTTGCGGCACCTCTTCTCCCTGCTTGGCTAGAGCGCGCTCGCCGCCTCTGCCTCGCTGCGTTCCCCGCCTCCGCCACAACCTCGAGCTCGCCACCACGCGCATCGTCTGCGCACTACCCTTGCCACCACCTCGCGCACATCCTGCGTCCCAGCCCTCGCCTCACCATTGCACGCGCATGCCGCGCCGTGCCGCACCAAACTTGACCACAGCGACTTCGTGACGCACGCGCTGACGCTTCGCCGCTGCCACACCCGCCGCTCCGTCCTTGCCGCACACCTCCCTCGCCTAGACACCACCTCCGCGCTGCTATAAATAGCAGATGCAGCACAACAGCTTTGCATAGCACTCCAAGACACCCTCCCGTGGTTATTTTCCCATGTTGTAGCTCCGTCGTTGTCCTCAGCCACGGTACCACCGCTGCCCACTCACACCGCTGCTAAAATTCATCTAAATTCGGGCTCTGCAAGGCCCCATCATCCAAATTGTCTCTTCGTATACCTCTCCCATGACCAAGTGAGCGAAAACCCCACGTCCTTGAAGTCCAACATCGCCGACGTTGAGCCGGAGCTGCTCTCCCGCGGTCGCGTCGCTCCTGCTCTTGGCGCCATCCCACGTCGCATTGTCATAGCCCCAGTGGTGTTGGACGAAGTCGAAGACGGCGTAGAACGGGACGAAGACAGTGGCCGCCGCGGATGAGTCATTCATCAGGCACTCATACTGCCGTATGCGGCCATGGAAGATGACGTCTAGCGCGAACTGGTGCGTGGCGTCCGTCCTGTCGCAGCCATAGAGGATGTCGGTGTTGAACTACGACGGGAGGCCATGGATGTAAACATACTGGCCATGACATGGATCGTCGCCACTGCCGCCGCCATAGCCTGAGGTGAACGATACCACGCGCTCTGTAGCGCCGGTGAGGACGGAGGGGCGGCGCCAGGGGGAAGGGGAGGCGGTGGCGCGGGAAGGGGAAGGCTGCAGGCCTGCAGCACAGCGGAGGAGGAGGGAGGCGTCGATGGCTGAATCAAAGAAAAAGAAAGTAAAAAAGGAAAGAGAGAGGGCAAATGAGTTTTTGTACCCACTAAGAGTGACAGTACGCAGTGGTTTGAACATGAAGCGATGTAATTGATAGGTGTCAAAATCAAAATGACACCTGAATGAAAAGAACATCGTTTCTGAAAGTATAATGTGACATGACCAAAATAAGGCCATGTTTGGTACAGCTCCGGATTCTCATTTTTTAGATTATGCTCCTGATTCTCTGAGAATCCACTTCTCTGAGAATCTGGAGCTGTCTGTTAAAAGTGTTTGGTTGGTAGGTTGGCTCCCAAAACCATATGAGGGGGATCAGAGGCAAATAGACTATGTTACCCCTGGTTGTAATAATTCAATTGTATTTGTGTCTTTCTCCTATGTATTTGTACATAAATTAAAGAATTTTTTCCCTTAAATTTGTTTAGACCATGTCAATGTATATACGTTGTATCTTTACACAATGCCAGGTTATATTGTATTTTCACTTCATAATGGATTACAATTGTGTATAAGGAAATTTTGTACTGTTGTCGCTGTGATAGATGAAGCTAGAGATATCTTTACACAATGCCAGGTTACATTGTATTTACACTTCATGACGGATTACAACTGTGTATAAAAAAAATTGTACCGTTCACGCTGCGATAGATGAAGCCGGAGATATCTCATTCATATCGTATAAGTGTCCAAACGATAATTAAATGAAATTACATACAAGTATTAAAATAATAAATGAGTCATAACAAAAGGCCACAAAAATTCACAAGTAGTGTGCCCATCATCCTGAATGAGCAATTGCACTTGCAAGGTCATCACGGAAACTATCCATGGATGTAGCACTAGTTTGCGACGTTGACGCATCCGATGCATCCTGAAAAATGACATATTTGGCATATCTTGATGGTATTGTAGGTATATAATTAGGATCCCGATCGAACCTACGAAAATGCATATCCGGCGAAGCATGTTCACGTATGAAGTTGTGGATTCCCATGGTTGCTGCAACAATAATCTTTTACTTGGACATAGAAAAGCTCGGCATCTTAAGAAGAATTCTCCATTTCATCTTCCATACACCAAAGGACCTCTCAATTACGTTGCGAACACGCGAGTGCAAATGGTTGAATTTCTCTTTCTCACCACTAGGAGCAACACCTCTCCGAAATTCTGGAACATGGTACCTTTGGCCCTTGTATGGTGCTAAGTACCCAGGCCTGTTCGGATAACCGGCATCGACAAGATAATATTTACCTGCAACATAAGACGAAAAATCCATGTATATCAACATCCAATGCATGAACATTTCAAGTAAATAATTTTGTAAATGATACCAAGCAAAGAAAATTACCCTGTGGAGGATGTGGAAAGACTTCCCGGTCTACATCCAATGCATGATAAAGCACACTAGTATCGTGCATAGCTCCTGGTTGTCTAATAGATGCGTATGTGAAGCGCATGTCAAAATCACATACCGCCATGACATTCTGTGTTGCACTTCCTGATCTACCAATATATCTAATTAGATCTTCTGGAGCAACAGTTGCAAGAATGTGCGTACCATCGATAGCTCCAATACAGTCTTTGAAATGTGGCCACATCCTTCGATCATTTCTAATTCTACTGTGAACCGTAGAGAAGTTTGGATCCTTTGGCCTCACAAAATGTTTAGACATTCTGACCACACATTGCAAAACCTCATCAAACTTCTCGCTAATTGTCTCACTGAATGCTTGAACCGATTCTGCGCTCTTGGTTAGATTCACACCACCACATATGTACAGGAAAAGAGCTAGTGCTTCAATTGAACTTGTATGCGTAGTTGATTTCAAATCATATGTACTCACCAAAAGGTCATGTAGACTGTGAAAGACCGTAGCATTCATACGAAACATGTGGTAGCTTTCTCCCGGAGTAGTCAAAGTTTCTTTCACCCAACCCATTCCACTAAGCCGAGAAGTCCTAGGCTCATTCTTGTCCAAGTAGGTTGAGTGATAATTCTCCATGATAATTGCAGTAGCAGCAAGGTGACTTGACATGTCTTGCCACAGACGCATCATCTGTATGTCACACTCACGTTCCTCATCTGATATATTACTCCCTTCACTATCGCTCGAGAAGACGACATCGTACATGAACATACAAAACACAACAACATAAATGGCAATTTAAAAATACATAAGCACGCATTAGGTCCAAATAACAGTTTATAACTACTGAAAAATGTCTTATAATCCAAAGAAGGTCTTACAACCAAAAGAGAAATAAAGAATAATAAAGGCGAATACAAGATAAACTACTTGTAGTAATGTCTCCATAATCATCCGAACGTTACAATAAATTTTCTATTTGCCATACTTGGCATCGTACTTCCTTTTGAGCCATGCAAATCGTTCTTCACTATTGCACAAGGTCATAAACATTTCCCTTTGCTCCTTCTTTACGAAAATTTCAGATGCAATGAAGTGCTCATTACTCCCATTTATAGCACCACACTCTTTAACCGATTCCATTACATCCTTGATGCTACACACCAAGTTTTCCTCCTTTTGTTTGCAAATGCTTCAAAAGATGCATGCGACTTCTCATTCAACTCAAGAATTCTTCTCGCTTGATCTTGCATGACCACCTGAACCACTCTTTGGTTTCTTCCTTTATCATTGCTAGGGCGCAAGCTCTCTTTCCTTTCCCGCCAATTGGTGATTCATCTTCACAATCATCGTTATATTTGTCATCACACTCATCTTCAAGCTCTTCAATATCAATAGCTATTGGTGCACTTGACAAGCTTTGAGGCAATGTTCCCATTCTTTGGAGACCAATGGTCTTCACCGGTGTTGCGAATGTCGCCAAACATCTTGGACAACAACTCCTCATTTTGAAGTCCAGCCTTCTCAAACTTGGAACATCCTTTATATTCCTGTCAATGCCAAGTGTTACACGTTAAACCTTCACTAATAATAGAGCTATGTGTGTACATTAATGCATTTAAAAATAGGTAATGAGTAATAACATACTTTTTTAATTTCTTCCACCGTTCGGCGGTGGCCTTTATTGTACTCTTTTCATGATCCCAACCTAAGCCTGTCTCCTTTGTCCTCAATTTCCTCCAAATGTTGTAATCGTTCTTCAATTTATCCCATTTGTTCTTTATTTGCATCTTTTTGTATTGCAGCCCAGTCTTCTCTGCAAATTTTTGTATGACAAGAGTATAGCCTGGATTGTTCAAATGGGTATTGGGGCGATTGCCTGCCTCTACTTGTTCAACGAACAATTCACACACTATCCTAGTGTTCTCGCTGCTCCACTCAAGTTATCGACCATCGCATATTTGGCGCATAAATTTTGTTTATCAAATTGACATCAACAATAAGATATGGAAACCTCTGAGCAGACAAGCATACAAAGCATTGGGCCCACATTTGAGGTCATATGCTACTACGCACAAATGGCTATGAAGACAACAGGAACAGGTGTTCTTGCTATGAAGACAACAGCAGAACAATGCTTGTAGAGAAGTAATGCCAACAATAAGAGCCCTTTTCATGACGCATTTGATATGGTAATTTCAGCTTTCATCAAAATGATATCATCTCAACAAATAGCATGAAAACAGGGCCATAATTACATGTACTGGGAAAAAAAAAGACAGCCCATATTCATGAAGTTATCTTCTTTAATTGTTTAGACATGTGACTGCCCTCACCCCATTACAATCAAACACAATCAAACAATCAAGCAGCTGCAAATGTTTTGTGGCAGTCTTCAACGATGGTCTGTGGTAGTCTTCAACAATCAAACAATGGTCTGTGCTAGTCTTCGACAATTTCTCTTCAAACGCAATCAAACAATCTGACAATGTTGAGTGGAACTACCAAACTACAAAAGCCACAGCCAACCAATGGAAATGCATTAGATCTAGTCGCCAACATGTAGCATTAAGCCATCAAAATTCCTATATCAATGTACACATCATAACAAAAATGGCATGCTCAGTTTATAGCTTTATTTAATTTTTAAAATGTCAGTTCAATCTACATGGTATGTTCAGTTTAAAATGCTCAGTTTATATCATCTAATCTACATAACAAAAATCACATGCTCAGTTTAAAATGCTCAGTTTATATCATCTAATTGCACAAACTGCTAGAACCACATGATCTAACAATGAATTGTGTCGTTCAGTATATCTTGGAAATTAAATTGCCCTGGAGACAACACATGATCCTGGATAATAAATTAATTAATCTGCTAGTAGGTTTTGTTGACTGGATAATATGCATTTGTTAGTGTAACTTTCAGATCATACACACTAGCAACTGGTAACATGATGAGTAGCATAACACATACATATGCATTTGTTGGAGTAACTTTCAGATCATACACTGTTAGTGTAACTGGTAACATAACACACTATGCAATTTCAGAGGAACAACAACAGGCTAGCAATTCTGGGAAAACATGTCAAAAGCTGAGATGAGAACATCTGCACTGATCATACCACACAGCAGTCAGATCAGCAAACACAGTGACTTTGGAGGTTTTGTTGACTGGATAATAAATTAATTAATCTGCTAGTAGGTTTTGTTGACTGGCTAATATGCATTTGTTAGTGTAACTTTCAGATCATACACACTAGCAAGTTCAGATTTCAGATCATACACTGTGAAAACAATTGGTAACATAACACATACATATGCATTTGTTATTGAAACTTTCAGATCATACACTAGCAAGTTCATATTTCAGAGGAACAACAACAGGCTAGCAATTCTGGGAAAACATGTCAAAAGCTGAGATGAGAACATCTGCACTGATCATACCACACAGCAGTCAGATCAGCAAACACAGTGACTTTGGAGGTTTTGTTGACTGGATAATAAATTAATTAATCTGCTAGTAGTTTTTGTTGACTGGATAATATGCATTTGTTAGTGTAACTTTCAGATCATACACACTAGCAAGTTCAGATTTCAGATCATACACTGTCCAGATTTGTTAGTGTAACTGAGATGAGAGCATCTGTACTGATGAACACACATACTCAACTACAATCTGCCCCTTGTCAACACCAGACAACACACATATGCTTAAATCATTTGAGGCTACTTCACACATCATGAGCAACCATTCAAAGATGCATGACAACAATAATCAAACACTGAGAAAATATTGCATTCACAGATTCCATTCACAGATGCATGACAACAACAATGAATCACTGAGAACAAAATTCCATTCACACATGAAGGGAGGAGTAGGGAGGACAAGGGGGATGGCCAGATATAGAGCTATACCTTCACAGGAGGCGGCCGGGGGTGCTCGGGAACGACGGCGGCGAAGAAGGTTGGGGAACGGCGGCGGCCTCTGGGGTTTGGCGGTTGTCTTCTCCAGGCGGTGCACCCGGGTCTGGCGGCGGCGCAGTGGAAAACCGGCCGGGGTGCCTGGGTCAAGGCATCGCACCGGTCCGGCCGCTTCTAGGTTACGGTGGCGGTCGAGCCTCTCGCGGCGCGCACACCGGGTCCTCGGGAGGTGCGGCGCGCTGCGTGGAGGTGCCCTCGAGTGCGCGGCGGTGGCGTGGAGGTGCCGGTGCTCCTCGGGAATCGGCGCGATGTCGCGAGGAGTCGCAAGAGGGAGAGAAGAAAGCAAGGAGCCGAGGGGTATGCGTCGGGACTCGATCGCGATGGGCGCGGGGGGGGGGGGAGATAGTAATGGCATTTTGCGGGTAAATATGATCAACTTCAAAGGGTATTGTTATTTTATTAAGTTGGATTCTCACGAGAATCCAAGGAAATGCTGCTTCTCCTCTCTAGTGTATTTTTGAGACAGCTCCACGCGAGAATTAGAATCGAGGGGTTTTGAGAATCAGAGTGTTTGGTACGGCTCCACGAGAATCGATTGAGAAGCTGAGAGCAGAAGCTGTACCAAACAGGGCCTAAAGCACGCAGATGAAATATTTACATGGTTGGTTAAAGTAGTCCTCAACATCAATTTGGTTGCGCCACCTCGGATGGCACCTGGATCATATTTGCAGGCTTTTACATGTGGCTCAAACCATATTTTTCAAGATGCACCTAGAACAATGAAACAACATGATATTTTAACAAGTAGCTTAACTTCATTGATGGGGCCAAGACAAAACAATAGTCTACTTTCTCCTCTTCTTTTGCCCTTCTTCAGGTTGACTTGCGAGCCAGTTGGTCCGGAACAGTTGTCTGCTATTTGTACTTTGATTTTAAGCCTCTTTCTTGATATTTGCTTCTGTAATCTAAAGCTTGCAGGTTCAGCATAAAAAATGCAGCGCCATTATCACATGGATCTCCTAAAAAATTGACAAAACTATATGATATTAGTATGCATATTGCTGAAGTTCACAAATTGTACTTGCCTCCAACAACAAATGTACACATCCTTCCAAAAATGTCGCCATCACTTGACCTACTGGACCATCACACATCGATTCATAGAACTACCTATGCATGTAAGAATTGCTTAACTTAGTTGCAACTGTCGTACTTTTAAGTGAAACAGATTTCTTCAGACAACCATGAAGACTTTCATACAAAATGTCACTGTCAATGAACCTACTGAATCTTCAGAGAGGTGTTGTTGAGGTATGCGGAAAGAGTTGTTTAAGCTAGTTTCAGATCACAAATTTCTGGGCAAAATAAAGATAATAAGAGATCTTCAGAGATCATAGTTGTGATGTCAACACAAAAGTAGGCCAGACCGGAAAAGGTATTGAAAAATAAAAGGAAACGCGTATGCGGTGCCAAACGTGCAAATATTTGCTCAGTACTCACCTTACCAGCCTTGGCCTTATCTGCGAATGCAAGGAGCACGTGAACGCCTTCTTCTGAACAGCAGGGGCCGTAAGTTCACATCACTAGGCTCGCCTGTATGTAAGCACGACAGCAAGTCAAGAAAAGAGAGAGCGGAGAAGAGAACAGAAGGAAACTAAACAGCTGAAAGAGGTATGTCTTTGCCCGAGTTCCTACAGAACCTTCAAGTTCTTGAGGATTCGGCACTACACTGTCTTGGTTCTCTACTTGATCTCTTGGTGTTACTTTGTACTTATCTTGTTCTTCTTGTATCCTCTTGGTGATATACAGGATCCAGTGATGGACCAACCAAACCAATGGCTCACGCCGACGGTAAGCACATTCGATCCTTCTGTCTGAGCTCTGAAGAGTTGGGTACTTCGAGCACTGAAGTTTATAATTCTTGTAATGGCCATGTCAGGAACCTGAGGAGCTAGGCTACATGTACCAGCAAGAAGAGCACCCCGGCATGCAACAGCAGTTCACAGAGCCACCACTCCCCGAACAACAAGAGCAGTACTACACACCACCAGCGGCAGACCCGTTCCATCCATCTCACAGCTCCAATTTCCGGAGCTTTGGGGGTTCAGCCGCATTGCCCAACCTGCCGTTCGGAGCGGTGACGATCAAGAACGAGCAAGGGCAGCCGTCGACTTCGTCGTCGAACATCCTCTCCTTCGACGGTCTGGCTAGCACGCTCAACTTCTCGGGTGGAGCCTGGCAACAAGACAGCATTATTGAAGGGATGCAGCAGGCGCCGGAGAAGCGGAGCAGGGCGCCAGGGAACGCGCAGGAGCACGTCATCGCGGAGCGCAAGCGGCGGGAGAAGCTTCAGCAGCAGTTCGTGGCGTTGGCCACCATCGTCCCTGGCCTCAAGAAGGTGCGCCTGATCATTTTTTCACAAAAAATCTAAATAAAGTGATTGTGCAGCTAGAGCCGGGAATTAGAGAGTTCATAACTGCGGTACGGGAGGCACCGGGGAGTTCGAAACGCCGGACGGGGCCGTGCGGAGGTGTGTCGTGTACGTGTGGAACCGCCAACCGGACAGCGCGGGGGAGTCCATGCGGGCATGCGGCCGTGTGGACTGTGGTGTGGTCGGTTGAATAGCGGCCGGGCGTCCCGCGTGCGGAGGTGTGTATGAGCCGGACAGCCCGGAGGCCACGCGCGATCGATGCCCAGGCTACTTATTTTCGGTAGTTCCACCATGGCGAGGGGCGTGCGTGGTAGGTTTGCGGGCTGGAATGCGGGCGTGACACGTCGTGCGCTTTGGCAGCCGCGGCGTGGGGTATTGGCAGTGTCGAAGACATAGTAGTCCTAAAAAACAATCAGCTAATCAGTAACACAATAGATAATCGATATAGAGATAAATAGACGGAGACACAACAAAAGGAATCATTTTATTAATTGATCGATCTCTTTCTTTCTGAGTATAAAAATATCTTATTTAAAGACAAAAATCTATCAGGGATAGTTTTAAAATTGGATTAAGTACAAGTTTCGTCTCTCAACTATTACCCTAGTTTAGTTTTCGTCCCTTAATTTCAATACCGGATATAAAGCACCTCAAAGTTTAGATACCGGGCAAAAGAAGTCCCTCCGTACGTTCGATGGTGGTTTTGACCAATGTTTTGTGCCACGTGAAATTTTTTTTCTATTGCCACCGGGGCGTCCACGTCAAAATATATTCCTCAGCTCTTCCATTCTTTTCCCAATCTCCCCCTTCTTCCTCCATGGCGCCGCCTCCTCCTGACGCCGCCACCTCCTCCTCTACTGCCGCCACTGCCGCCGGTTGCGCCACCCGCGTGCAACCCTCCAACCCAGCGCTGCTTGCTGCCGCCTCCTCTCCCGCCGCCGCCGCCGCCTCAAGCTCTTCGCCCACCTCGTCGTCCTCGGCTCCCCGAAAGCACCGCTCCGTCGCTGCTGGCTTCCACCGCTCTATTTCCCCTCCTGGCCATTTCCCTCTTCTCCTCTCCTCAATCGAACACAAATCGAAGAGAAGAAGCTTGAGCTCCTTTGCGGCCGAGACGTCGCCGTCCAATCCTCAACGCACATGTGAAGCTTTTCCTTCGTTTCATGTGTCGGATTGTATTCCAGCACCTAAGAAGCAAAACCCCTCTCCTAATTTTGTTGTTCGATCGCAGGAGCCAGCAAGTTTGGTTTTCTTCCTCAGCATCGGCCAGTGAGCCAAAAATCACCGAATCAACTACTCCGGTGAGCATCTTCTCAATTAGTTCCTCCCTAACCATCTCTATACCCCCTTGAAGCCATCCCGAGGATTAATTGCTGCTAGTTTTCCTCAGGACTTGCTCTCCACGTATAGCTCCCCCACATCACTGCCGGTCGTCACCGCCAAGCCACCACTGACCACCTCGGCTCCCTTCTTCCTCCTGGTGAGGTCTTGGTACCCTTTAGTTGCCCGTGCGCACTTTGATTTGTTGGAAGTGTTGTCGGGTGACCAAAGTCACCATAGCCCGAGCTTCTCCGCCGCCAGAACGCATCGCACCACCGTCGTAGGTCGCCGGAGCTTCGCCAACGGCGCAAGTAGGGTCCTAAGTACTCGGGGTTTCCATTTTAGGCACTAGCTGACGCCACCATGGGCTGAGTCGCCGGCGTTGAGCCGGAGCAAATCAAGATCTGGGCTGCTCTGCTTGTCGGGATGAAGACAACCCCTGTAGCATCGTATTTAACCTCCAAATCTCTGTCCTAATGCATTAATTACTGTGTAAAACCGAGTGTTAGTTAGCGCTGGTTCCGCTGCCTTGTGGACCCTCACGCAATAATCCATACGAGTTAATGCCTTTTGCGCTACGTGGCACGCCACATGGATCAAACATTAGTCCAAACCACCCTCGAACGCACGGAAGGACTTCTTTTACCCGGTATCTAAACTTAAACTTTGATGTGCGTTATAACCGGTATTGAAATTGAGGGACGAAAACTAAACTAGGGCAAAAATTGAAAGACGAAACTTGCACTTAATCCTTTTAAAATTATGCCAATCAACTCTTAATCCAATGCTTCTGGACAGGCAGAACAGTAGGTGGGCAGTGGGGCTATGGGGGAGCATGACTGCATGAGAGGGTGGTACGGGAGCCACCCGTTGCCGCACAGAATGGCCGCTACCGATGTGGTGGCCAAAGTTCGAAACATTTTTCTTCTCGGCGTGTTTCCAAGGAACCGCTAACATTTTATCGTGGTTATAAACTCGGGACGGGTCATTACGTTTTTTTAGACGGAACGTCATAGTTTCTTAATAGCCGGTACATAAATCTTGCCGAGCCATTAGTGTTTTTCCCCAAGAGGCGAACGATTAGTTCTGGTGTGTGAATTTGTTGCATTCAGAGTTCATAACACCGGAAATGAATCATCAGTTATTAATTTGCCAAGGCCTGTTTGGTGGAAACCAGCCGGCCGGTTCCTGGACTTCTCGCAGATGCACTAAGAAATCGCTTGAAATCGGCTGGAACCGGCTGGAATTGGCCATACTAAGGGTAACCCTGGACTAAAGCGATATCACTAACTCAGTGTAAACCCTTCGGGATTCCATATCCCTCCAATCTTCCTGCCGGTTTGACATATCACTTATCAGTACGTACTGATTACTGAAGAACAAGATAGCAACAGAACTTGCACGACATATGGCTGAACACTCATGTGATCTGGCATATAGTACCACGAAGTACCAGCTTAACCTTTCCCATTTTTCAGACAGACAAGATCTCTGTCCTAGGAAGCACCATCGACTACGTGAAGCAGCTGGAGGAGAAGGTGAAGGCCCTGGAGGAGCAAGGCACGCGGAGGACGACCGAGTCCACCGTCTTCGAGAGCAAGTTCTGCATCTCCGCCGACAACAATGAGTCAGGCCCCAGCGGGAGCGCCTCGGGTGCCGGCGAGTCCAACCCGGCCGTCGAGGTCAGCATCCGGGGGAACACGGCCCTCTTGAAAATCTGCTGCAAGGAGAGGAGAGGAGTGCTTGTGATGGTCCTCTCCGAGATCGAGAACCAGGGCCTCTCCATCATAAACACCAACGTCGTGCCGTTTACAGATTCGTGCCTCAGCATCACCATCACTGCAAAGGCAAGGCTTCTTTGCCCTGGTCATACATTGTGCAAATGTGGTTATAACTAGCGTTTTCAGCTAGGAAATACTGCATGGTTACCCTTCTATTAGTAAGTTTTTTTTAAGAGTCCCTTGTATTAGCACCTTAGTATATCAGCGTACCAGAAGATGGTCTTCGGGATTCTAAATTTATTGTATGATCAGAAGATTGACATATTTCAATTTTTGTGCAGATCGAGGAGGGTTTTTCGTCCGCAGTTGAGCTTGTGAATAACCTGACCATGGCACTCAGAAGTTTCAATTGAAGAAGAAAAATGGAAACCATTGTACAAATGACAATTGATTATATATAAACAGATTCCCCCCTCTGATTTATTTTTCAAAGTATTTCCTCTATAAAAAAACATCCATGTACTAGAACCCGTATTTTTTTCAATTTAACCCTTTTTTCGTTAAAACTCCACATTTATACCCCTGCTCGTCTTATTTCCGATTTTGGACCCAAGGTGGCGCCATGACTCACGGCGCCGAAGCTAACATAGCTCGGCGCCATGACTCATGGCGCCGAGGTACCGCCACGCAGCATGACTCACGCCGCCGCCACGCGGTGGCAGTGGCGGTACCTCGGCGCCATGAGTCATAGCGCCGAACAGTAGTAGCTCGGCGCCGTGAGTCACGCGCCCCCTGGGTCCAAAATCGGAAATAAGACGAGCAGGGGTATAAATGTGGAGTTTTAACGAAAGAAAAGGTTAAATTGAAAAAAATTCAGGACTAGAACTGTATATGAATGTCCTGAAGTTTTTTCCTCTCATACGTGTCCCACAATATGGGCCTTATTCCAGATACTGCCTAAATGCTGTTGGACCTAAAAATTATAATCCCAGAAATGGCACAAGTAACTTGTGTAGCAAATATAGCAAAATTTGAGTGCTCCTCGGCCCAGCAACAAGGCCCCCCACAGGCCCAGACGGACGGTCACTACTCTTAGCCCAAGGGCTATACGGCATTACGGCCGAGCTCCACACATGGTTCGTAGATTTTGATGTAACACGGGTGATGGGCACATGGCTCGTACGGTGAATATCTGGAAGTAGATTGTGAGCAACGCCAACTACCTATGTTAAAAATATAAGCACATGTAGGTTCAATTTATTCCATAAATTAATCATGACATCATGCACGATAAATAACAGAATCATCACAGGCATAACAGATCTAGACATGTCAACCAGGAAACTGAACATGAACAGATCTAATACGGAGAACATGATCATGCGTGCATCGATGATTACATTCGATCGGTTTGTCGATGTTGACGCTGCGCAGCGCGGTGTGGATGACACGGTCGATGACGATTCGCCGGCCGAACGCCGAGGAAGACGAGCGAGCTACAGCAGCGATCGCAGAGCACTTCCCAAAAACTTTATTCGCCCTCTCCTGGTGCAGAACTTCGAAGGCGACGGTTCCGGAGATCTGCTCTCCCGAACGGCAGTGCACGCCGGCGGACGGGACGGAGTAGACTACGTCGGACGGCGCAGTACAATGGAAGAGGCGAAAACCCTAGATTGATTTCCTAATTCTGTATGGAGGCAACGATTCGGTATTTATGGAAGAATCAGGACGTGTGATCAAGACGTCGCACATTCTCCATAACTCAGAATCAAACGGATTAGTCGCGAATCGATCCGAATTCACCGCCACACAAAACAAAGAAAAGATAAAAATGCAAAGGAAATCGCGTCTGCGCAAGCACCGACGCGATTTTGGCGGACCATTCACGCGGTGCGTGCGCGCGCCACCCGCCCCCGCCCGCCCGGCGAGGCGAGAGAGCGAGCGAGCGCGTGTGATCTTCTAGTTCTCTCCACACATGCCTCAAGTGACTAGGAGTGCACCATCCCTTTAAGGTGGTCTTCCTCTCCTAGAACTAGCAATATGGTACTAAAGTTCACATGCAACCTTCCTTTGCATGAGTGGGCCTTTGAGATTTAATTTAGGAATTATTCTTATTGTATGGGCTTGGCCAACATAATCCAACAATCCCCCACCAGATCTCAAAGTTCCACAGAGATTTGCCTGAATTCCAATATACTATTTATATATCAGTGTTTTGATGGAGACCGATTAAGGTTGAACATCCACCTAGAACTCCAAGCTACACTTACTCACAACTTGAACAATGGACTATGCCTTGAATTGCAAGTTTGGTGCAAGCAAACTTCACTTAAAGACTTAACTGATACTAGGCCGCCAGTAGGCTACCCCTCGGTTGGAGCGTATAAGTCATACTCCTTGGTCTCTTCATGAGCTTAGTAGGAGATTTTCCCAAAATCTTCATAGACTGCGACTAACAGTCGGGCTCATATAGGTGTGTTCTTTCAAGAACGTTCTGCAGGATAACGTCTTCGCTTCTGAAAGCCAATGGAACACATTAAGGCCTTAACCAACCTGCCTTGCAGTTTTTGAGAGTATTGCATCTTCACATAGAGAGGGTTGAAATTACTCTCCTCCAGTTAACTAATGGCTTGTTTTTCCCAGATCCTAATTCACGGGATCTCCGATCACATAGGTTGGGTTACTACCATAGATAACTCACATGGGTCTCATACCCATCTCCTTCGATGCACTATCTATCACATTTCGTGATAGTCCCTTTGTGAAGGGATCTGCCAGATTTTTATCTGTTTGGATGTAATCCAAGGTTATAACTCCGGAGTTTCTCAATTTCCTGACAGACTTCAATCGTCTCTTGACATGTCTAGACGATTTCATATTATCCTTAGAACTGTTCACTTTAACGATAACGGTTTGATTATCACAGTTCATAAGGATAGCTGGCACTGGCTTTTCCACCGTAGGTAGATCCATCAATAGATCCCGTAGTCATTCTACCTCAACAATAGCAGTGTCTAGTGCCGCAAGTTCTGCTTCCATGATTGACCTCGTCAAAATGGTCTGTTTGCAAGACCTCCATGAAACAGCACCACCACCAATAGTGAAAACATATCCACTAGTGGTTTTGATCTCATCAGCATCAGAGATCCAGTTGGAATCACTATAACCCTCCCAAGACCGACGGGTACCCAGTATAGTGAAGTCCAAAGTTCGAGGTACCTTTCGATAGCGCAACACTCGCTCAAGCGCCTTCCGTGATCATCTCCGGGTTAGATGTAAACCGCTCAACTTGCTCACGACAAAGGAGATGTCCGGCCTTGTTGCACTAGCTAGGTACATAAGTGAGCCAATTATCTGAGAGTATTCTAGCTGATTCCTAGCAATTTTCTTATTCTTATGAAGTAACACGCTAGGATCATACGGTGTTGGAGAAGGCTTGCTATCAGAAAAACCAAAACGGCTCAAGACCTTTTCCACATAATGAGATTGCAAAAGTGTAATCCCATCCTCACCTCTAACCAATTTAATGTTTAGAATAACATCACCACTCCCAGATCTTTCATATCAAAATTTTGAGACAAGAATAATTTGACCTCATTTATCACATTGATGTTTGTCCCAAAAATCAGGATGTCATCCACATACAAGCAGAGAATAACTCCCTCACCCCCACCATAGCGATAGTATACACATTTATCTCGCCTCATTGACAGACAAAGCTGCAGATGTCACTGTTCTATCGAACTTTTCATGCCACCGCTAGGGGCTTGTTTTAGACCATACAAAGATTTCAACAGCTTTAACACCTTGCCTTCTTGACCTTCTAATACAAATCCATCAATTTGTTCCATGTAAATTTCTCATCCACTCTCCGTTAAGAAAAGTTGTCTTAACGTCCATTTGATGAACGAGAAGACCATGTGAGGCAGCCAAAGCAAGTAGTACTCGAATTGTGGTTAGTCTAGCAACAGTGAGTAATCACAAAGAAATCTTCGCCTTCTTTCGAGTATAGCCCTTGGCAACAAGCCGAGCCTTGTACTTTTCAATAGTACCATCGGGCCTAAGCTTCTTTTTGAACACCCACTTGCATCCTCTGTGTTTGCACCCATAAGGTCTATCTGTCGGCTCCCGAGGTTGCATTAGCGATAATGGAATCCATTTCACTACTGACTGACCTCCTTCCAGTGAGTCCTGCATCGGGGATGCATATGCTTCTAAAATAGACTTGGGAGTGTCGTCCACAAGGTACACAGTGAAATCATCACCAAAGGATTTGGTTATCCTTTGTCTCTTGCTCCTTCTAGGAGCTCCACTGTCATCCTCCTTATTGACAAGTTCATGTGTATGTTCAAGAGGTTCAGGTGGTGTGATTGAACTGGGAATTATTTCAGAAGGTTGGCTAGTAGTGTTATGTGTATCCTTCATTGGAAAGATATTCTCAAAGAACGTTGCATCTCAAGACTCCATAATTGTACCAACATGCATGTCGTACCTCGTTTTAACTATCAAAAATCTATAGGCAATGCTATGATTAGCATATCCCGTAAAGACACAATCCACGTCTTAGGTCCAAGCTTGCGTTTCTTAGTTATTGGCACATTGACTTTCGCCAAGCACCCCATGTACGCAAGTAAGAAAGTGATGGTTTTCTCCCAATCCATACCTCGTATGGTGTTTTGTCCTTATTTCATTAGGAACTCTATTTAATACATGATTAGACGTTAGTAAAGCCTCCCCACCATGCCTTAGGTAAACCCGCAGATTGTCTAACATGGCATTCACCAAGTCGATCAACGTCGCGGTTTTCCTTTCGGCAATCCCATTTGACTCGAGGGAATAAGGAGGCGTCCTCTCATGTATAATGCCATGTTTCTCACAAAATAAGTCAAATTCGTTTGAGAAATACTCTCCACCACGATCGACCTAAGTCTTTTATCTTTCTGCTTAATCGGTTTTCAACTTCACCTTATAGATTCTAAAATAGTCTAAAGCCTCGTCTTTCGTTTTCAATAAATACACATAATGAACCTAGTTGCATCATCAATCAATGTCATGAAATATCGCTTTCCACCTTCGTTAACATGCCATTCATCTCTGAAAGATCTGAATGCATGAGTTCTAGTGGTGCCAAATTTCTCTCCTCGGCAGCCTTGTGAGGCTTACGAGGTTGCTTTGATTGCACACAGCTATGACATTTAGAACCTTTGGTGATGGAAACGTTTGGAATTAAATTCATACTGGAAAGCCGAGACATTAAACCAAAATTAATATGACATAGACGTGAGTGCCAAACGTTAGCCTCATCATCCACACTGCCACAAATATGGTTCACAGTTTTATTGCAGAAATCTGAAAGGGAAAACGGAACAAGCCTCCGCACTCATAGCCTTTACCAATAAAATGTCCATGTTTAGACACGACTACTTTATTAGACTCAAATACCAACTTAAGCCCGTCTCTACATAAACGGGAGCCACTAACGAGATTCTTGTCTATAGAAGGGACATGTTGCACGTTCTTCAGCTGCACGATCTTTCCCGAAGTAAACTTCAGATCTACCGTACCAACACCATGAACAGTAGCATGTGACCCATTCCCCGTTAGGACGGAGGAATCCCGGGCAACCTGATAAGAGGAAAACAACGAAATATCAGCACACACATGTACATTAGCTCTGTATCAATCCACCAATTGGTAGATTGACTAAGCGAAAGAACGATGAGGTAAATTACCATACTCAGTCCCATCTCCGCCTTGCCAATGGTCACGTTGGATGACTTAGAAGTCCGTCCCACAGTGCCTTCTTTCCTTTGCGTTGTGGGCACTTCTTGGCCATGTGACGGGCTCACCGCACACAAAGCAAGTTCTATCATCCCGATTGTTGTTGTTCTTCTTCTTCTTGAAGTTGGTTGTCTGTTGGACTTTGACAAATTTCCTTTGTTCTTGCTTGAGGGTTTCAGATCACATTGGCACTAGATCGCCTCCATCACCCTTAGACACAGCGTCCTTTTCCCGAGCTTTCTCCTCAATTTCAAGAGACCCAATCGGACTCTCAACAGAGCACTCTTGTCTCTTGTGTTTGAGTGATGTTCAAATTCCTCCATGAAGAAGGTAATTTCGCAATAATACATCCACCACAAACTTGTCTGCAAGGCACACTTCAGAGTTCGAGTTCCTTGCCAATGGATCGTATCTCATGAGCTCGATCTACTACAGAGCGGTTAACAACCATCTTATAGTCATGAAATTGCTCCATGACATACATGTCATTCTGGCATCGATAGCACCGTATTTGGAATTCGATGCATCCCATAACTCCTTTGCGTCTGTCATGTGCATATACACCTCGCATGACGATCAAGAAGAACACTAAGAATGCATCCAACAAAGAGAGTAGTGGCGATCTCGAATTCTTCTCGCCAAAGATCAAGAATACCTTTAGGCTTGCCATTACTAACCTGAATACATTCATAGCGATAACCACAGAGTGACCACGATCCGCCATCTCTTAAAGTGCACACCGGAGAACTTCTCTCGCCTCAGTGCATCGGCAAATCCAGCCATAGTTAAACCACAGTGCCTAGAATAAGGTTTTTGGATTGTTAAAAATATGAGCACATGTAGGTTCAATTTATTCTATAAATTAATCATGACATCATGCACGATAAATAACAGAATCATCACAGGCATAACAGATCTAGACATGTCAACCAGGAAACTGAATGATTCTGCTCTAATCAGTTTGTCGATGTTGACACTGCAGGCACGGTGTGGATGACACGAAGTCGATGACGATTCGCGGGCGAACATCGAGGAAGACGAGCGAGCTACGACAGCGATCGCGCAGAGCGCTTCCCAAAACCTTATTCGCCTCTCCCGGTGCGTAACTTCAAGGCGACGGTTCGAGAGACTGCTCTCCCGAACGGCAGTGCACGCCGGCGGACGGGACGGAGTAGACTACGTCGGACGACGCAGTACAATAGAAGAGGCGAAAACCCTAGATTGATTTCCTAATTTTGTATGGAGGCGGCGATTCGGTATTTATGGAAGAATCAGGACGTGTGATCAAGACGTCTGCACGTTCTCCATAACTCGAATCAAATGGATTAGTCGCGAACCGATCCGAATTCACCGCCACACAAACAAAGAAAAGATAAAATGCAAAGGAAACGCGTGCGCGCAAGCACTGACGCCGATTTTGGCGGACCATTCACGCAGGTGCCGTGCGCCCGCGCCACCCGCCCCGCCCGGCCCGGCCTGGCGAGGCGAGCGAGCGCGTGTGATCTTCTAGTTCTCTCCCACACATGCCTCAAGTGACTAGGAGTGCACCATCCCTTTTAAGGTGGTCTTCCTCTCCTAGAACTAGCAATATGGTACTAAAGTTCACATGCAACCTTCCTTTGCATGAGTGGGCCTTTGAGATTTAATTTAGGAATTATTCTTATTGTATGGTCTTGGCCCACATAATCCAACAACCTATGCAAAGGGAGATGATCCGGAGCCTGTTGGAGCTGAATCGCTCAGCTCCCTCTCTCTTACAAACGCGTACACCTAGAGAAATCTCACTCATTATTTCCTCTCTCGGAGAACACACGTATTTTGACAACACACGCCTCTTTCTCTTCTGTTATTCTCCTCTATCTGAATACAAGCAGTGATTACAAATAAATAACCGGGCAACAACTGTAACATCCCAAAGTTATGTTACCAAAATAAATTAAAATAAAGTATTGTTCTAATTGGATTTTCTGAGAATTTGCCAGAGTTTGATTGCTTTATTTGAATCTTTGAAATTTTGAAAGTCAAATTTGAAAGTTATTTGAAGTTATTGAAGTTTTATTGGATTTAAATTGAAAAATAAAAATTTACTTAATTTCTAGAATTTTCTGAGATTTTAAAAAGCTTTTTCCTAAGTATTTTCAAGCCAAAATAATTTATTTGCAAAATTAAAAGCCAACTTTAAGTTGGAATTTTTTATTAAGTCCAAAATGCCTCTAGGAATTTCGTGAATTTTTCTAGCATTTTTGGATGTATTTTACTATTTTCTAAAGTCCTTTTGAATTTCGAAATAAATCAATTGAAAAATCAATTTAAAAGCCGAAAGCCTTCCGCCGAAATCTCCTCCTTCGCCCATTTTCTCCGCGCCTACGCCCACTCCACCGCCCGCCCCTCTCTCCTCACTCTCCTTCCCACCGCCCGATCGCCATCCGACGGCCACCAAGCGCCCACGCACTCCTTCTCTCTCTTCTCTCCCGTGACCATTGGATCGGTATTCAACGGCCAAGATTCTTCGTAACTTTCGGGACCTCCGAATGATCCACTCATTATGAATCGTTGATTTAAATCGACGTGAGCAAAGCCCCACGCCACCATCTTTTCCGTTTCCATCAGATCGCGATCCAACGGCCGCCGACCCCTTCTTCTTCCCATCCCCTTCTTCTTCCCCACGACGCCGCACGCCCCGCCATTATCGCCGCGCGGGAGCTCCGTACGCCGCTTTCTCCCCACTCTCCTCGCCATCGTGCATTCAAAAGCCCTCATCACGCCGCCCCACTTTCCCCTCTCTTTACTTCGCCGGTTCGCCCGCACATCGTAACGGCCGCCGCCACACTCACGCCACGATCTCCCACTCCCGACCTCCTCCGCCCCTATAAAAGGAAGCATGCGGTGCCCCTTTCCTCCCTCATTCCGTTCCCGCCACCCACTTCTCCTTCACCCTCTCGGTTTCGCCACGGATTCGAGTTTGAAGAAACTCGGCCGGCACCCTTTCTTCCCGACCGAGCCGACATCGCCGCCGGCCCCGCCGACCACACCAACGACATCGCACCACCGCCGCCTACTCGTGCGTGCACCGGCCGCCTAAGGACCACCGGAGCCCTTCCTCGCCGCCGAGCCGCAAGCGCCGCCGCTTCTTCCTCGCCACGGTGATTTCTCCGTGCCGGCGCCGCAAGGTGAGCCTCATGCTCCCGCCGCTTTTCTCTATTGATACCATCCACTTCGCCACCCGCGCGCTGCTCGCGGCGAGCTCACGATCGAGCTCGCCACCGCCAGTGTTCACTCGCCGAGCCGACGTGGCGTTGCACATCACCGCCACCTCGGAGCCACTGCGGCGCCACCTCGCCAGCGTCGCCGCACGCCACCACGCACCGCCAAGACACCGCACTCCCAGATCGCTGCGATGAGCCGAGTCCACCATGGACCATTGACCCACCCATGGACCCACCCATTGACTTGGGGCCCACCGCCGCTGTCTCAAAAGATTTCTTTACAAAATAATTCGCCGGAAAATCATTTTCCTCGCTGACGCCACGCTTGCGCAATAATTAGGATTTCCTTTAGAAAATAATTCGGAAAATCAATAAAATCTGATTTTAGGTTTTATTTAGATTTAAAACTTCCAGGGTTCGTTTCTCCTCATACGAACTCCGATTTCGTCCATTCAAATTCCTAAATTCATATAAAATCAGGATCTAGCCATCTAAACCAAAATCATTTGATTTTGAGTTCATTTGAACTGCAATTCCTTTAAACCCTAATTTATCCTTTCATGTAATTTCAATCTTATAAAATTCATATCTTTTGCTTAGAACTCCGCTTTAGTCCATTCAAATTTGTAAATTCACATAAAATTATTATCTAGCTAACTAAAGTAAAATACTTCTATTTGGAGTTAATTTGATCTGTCTTTTGGATTTATTTGGATTTGAGTTGAATTGGTCGATTTTCACGATTAGATTTCGACGACTTTGAGAATCGATTTCGACACCAATTGAAGAGCAATATAAGAAGATTGATTTTGACCGTGTGATCATCAACGACTTCGAGAATCAGATTTCATCAAGAGCAACATAAGAGGATTGATTTTGACTCGTATGATCATCGTGATCATACACTTGGATTACCCAAGATAGTACTTGTGAGTACTAGGTGACTCGTTAAGAAAAACAACGCCACCTCAACACCGAAGTTCTCGTAAGGTGATCTGTTAAGAAAACAACGCCACCTCATCAAGCGATGCGTTATACCTTGATCATATTCATCCTACTATTTTAAATTATTTATATTCGCTTTAAATTATTACTGCATGCTTATCTATATCAGTATCTTAAATTACTGTTTTAAATATATAGTTATGCCTAAAATCCTTTGTATGGCCAATGTTGATATTGAATCAAATACATTGTCACCCTAGATCAAACCTGGTTGATACGATAGTATGAACTAGGATCATTTAAATGTATTGCTTAGCCATGTCATAGACCAAACTTGTTTTTGGGGAATTTCAGCCATCAATCAATTATTGATTAAATTGTACCCTTGGCATCTGTGTGTCATGGGAGTTTTACAAATGACTTGGAAAATAAAATAAAATGATGGTTTGGACTTGGGCGGAATGGATGATTGGTGGGTGCAGGTTCATGCACGGGCTTAATCTGGTTAGGGTTAAGGCCCATGGGTTTTATTGGAAAGTTGCCCAAGTCAATTAAGGACCGGTCTTCGAGCGCATGATGCTACTCCTAACCGTACCACCACATGTCCCGTATGGGCGGGACTTGGCTAAATAATTTGTAATGTCTTAGTGTCGTTTGTGCTATGTTGTTGGTATGGGCGTTGGTCGACATTAGACCCATCCGCGCAAGAGGGGCTTCCTGAGGATGGCCACCCAATGGTAGCGAAACCTTAGCGGGCATAAATACATTAAAACAGAACATTGTAAAGGCCTCGACACGTGCTCTGACGCGCTACCACGGTAGTGAGCGGTGGCATAGATATATCTGGGACAAACTAGAGAAGTCTTGTCATGTGGGTAAAGCTGCACAACCTCTCAGAGTGTAAAACTATTCGAATAGCCGTGTCCGCGGTTATGGACATGCTAGCGTAACTACTCAAAGTTAGACTTTGGTTTTGTTTGAAAACAAACTTCTTCAAAACTGGTTTATCCAATTGGGAATTAGGCAACAGACCATGTGATAGGAGGATATCCTTCACCATTCATGTGTGAACGTTATCGACTATAAAATTGAGAATTTTATAAACTTTAGTTATAGATTAACGATTTGGAATTTAGTACCAGATTTAAAGAAAATGTCGCTTATGCAAATAACTTTATAAGCCATCCTTTGTTACATCCATATATGCATGTCATTCGTTACTTGACGGTGTAACTTAAGAGCACCTGGAAGTTGTGCTCATTCTTGCTTATGCAAACAAATTTCAGAGGAGAAGAACTTTGCTACCAATGTGGATCTCGACGACTAGGCCGCTTCCCCAGTCGATTGCCTGTGGCAGATTAACTGGACCCTACTATTTCTTCGTCTTCCGCTGTGTTTATTTTATTGTGGGCCTGTAAGCCTCCTTTGTAATCAACTCTGTTGTTATTTATTAATAAAGTTGTGATATGAATTTGTTATCATTTTGTTTACTGTGTGGACTAGCTACTGATCATGGGACTAGTTCAGAAATACACAGAGAATCTGGGTGTATTAATACCCGGGTCTGACAACAACCTACTATCCGTGTCTCAAGCCACACACGCCATGCACATCTATAGAAGCGCTCCAACTAAACTGTTGAGGAATTGTCATTGGCGAGTTCAGTTCGAGCGATTACCTCATAGACAAACTTAGAATCGTAAAAACAATACAATAACACAAGAACCGAATAATAGATTGAACACAGAGATAGAGGGGACTTCAGGCTTCTCTTTATTGCTCTTTTCGATAATTGTGTATAATAGTTAGGGGTCCCCCTCCTATATATAGGCTACTGGATGGATGAGGTACCCACCTGGGCCAGAACTCCTGGCCTAGGCCCGGTTTCTTAACACTCCCCCTTAGACACATATTTTTCATGTCCATGTCTCATCAAAACTCCATAAAAACACAGTGGGAAAATTTTAAAGAAAGAGTACATGATACACGTTCTGCTGTGCTGCACGAATTGCCTCATTAAAAACCTTAGCCGAGAAACTTCAGAAAAACTCGTCAAGGGAAAAAGAGTACAATCCACCCAATTTTATTTAATCTTCTGGATTTATTCTTTAGGTACTCGATCTTCGTGATCAAGTTTCAATAATGAGTTCGTGAAGATTCTCCGCATGAATTCTGCACTTCTATAAGTCTCATCATTCCAATTCCATGGATGCATCTTTCAAAGCTAACGCTATAAGTGACTTAGTAAATAAGTCTGCAAGATTTTAACATGACTTAGTATGCAGTACTTTAATTTCGTCCATCTTTTATAATTCATGAGCATAAAAGAACTTGGGATTAATATGCTTTGTGAGAGGACTCTTCACATAACCTATCTGCACTTGTGCAACACAAGCTGCATTATCTTCATAGATAATAGTGGGGGTTTGCGCGATATTCAATCCACACGACTGCTGGATGTAGTGAATCATCCGCCGAAGCCAAGTACATGCTCGTGAGGCCTCGTACAATGTTATTATTTTCCGAGTGGTTCGTCGAAGTCGATACAAGACTCTACTTAGACAATTTTTATGGAATTGCAGTTCCACCACATAGGAATACATGGCATGTTTAGACTTGGCTGTATGCGGGTCCGACAGGTACCCAGCATCTGCATAGCCATTCATATTCAGATCTTGGTTTTTTCTGTAGAATAGACTAAATTCTTTGCTTCCTTAGAGGTGTTGGAAGATGTCCTTCATTCCCTGCCAATGCCTTTGGTAGGTTCTACACTATACCTTGCTAGTAGGTTCACAGCAAATACAATGTCCGTTCTAGTATAGTTTGCTAAATACATGAGTGCTCCTATTGCGCTCAAGTATAGGAATTATGGTCCCAAGACTTCACCCCCCTCTTCTTTAGGCCAGTACGAGTCCTTGTCTTGCTGCAAGGATCTCCTCGGCACTTTCGAAGGGTATGCCTTTTCAAAGTCGAATCTTTCTAACACCTTCTGAGTGTAGGCTGACTAATGCACTAATATTCCTTCAGGGATATGCTCAAGCTGCAAGCCTAGGAAATATTTGGTTTTATCCAAACCTTTCATTTCGAACTCCGACTCCAGGTAAGAGCTTGCTTTCTTAATATCCTTCAGGGTTCGATGATATTCAGATCATCTTTATACACTGAGATTATACAAAATTCATCTTGGGATCGTCGTATAAATACACAGAGATTATTCTCATTGTTCGTGTAGCCTTTCTTGTATAGAAAGTCGCTTCAAGCGATTATACCATATTCTGCCTGATTGTTTAATTCCATACAGTGACTTTCTGAGTTGCACACTATACATATTTCTATTTGCTCTGTCTTAGTTCAGGATAGACATACATCCGGTATCTTCATATAAATGTCCAAATCCAAATATCCATAAAGGTATGCTAGTACCTCATCCACCAATTTCACTTCTAACTTCAAGTTTGCTGCCATTGAGATTAAATATCTAAAGGAAGTTCCGCCTATGACCTGGGAATATGTTTCTTCATAATCATCTCCTAGACGTTGAGTGAAACCTTGTGCAACGAGCCTTGACTTTTTCATTTCTCTTTTGAATAAATATCCACTTATGCCCTACGGGGGTGCACATGGGGGAGGCGTGCGGCTTACAAGCCCAAACATCTCTCTTTTATTCAGAGAGAATAATTCAGTTTCTATTGCCTTCTTCCAATCTTCTCAATCTGATCTTTTCTTTCATTCAGCGAGCGATGCAGGCTCTAGATCAAGATCGATGATTGTGGCAATTTTCTTTGCAAAATAAATATCGATATTGGCAGTTGTCTTATTCATAGATTCTTCCGATGTCACAAAGTTTATAGCTATTTCTTCAAGGGGCGATTTTTTTCGATGCTTCTAGCTCACCGCTGCTTTCAATTGCGAGGCAAGTCCCTTTAGTTTTTCAACTCCGATGTGTGCGCACACATTCATATTAATGTCTCTCTTCATGAGGATGTTCAATTCTGGTATGCCTTTTCTGAAAGTGCTATACTGTCAGGTCTCAACTGGCTCATCTTCTGGTTCTAGGGAACTTCGGTGATCGGCTTGTCAAGTTCTTCTTATCCTTTTTCACCAAGCGTCCCCGGTTACTTCGAATTCGAGGGGCCGGAGTTCTTGTCCTTTCGAAGGCCTTAGGAAGGGATTAGGGATACCTTCATCGGTATTTCAACCTTCTAGGCACATGCGACTTGGTCGCGCTCTTCAAATCACTAAAGTGGTCAGGCAGTTGATTCGCTAATGCTTGAAAATCAATTATCTTCTGGACTTCAATTATCTTCTGGACTTCTCTTGTCTTCTAGACTTCAATTATCTTTTGGACTGCAATTATCTTCTGGACTTCTCTATTTGCTTCACTAGTGCGTGGGTCATATGCACGGATTCCAACTGTCTTCTGGACTTCAATTATCTTCTAGACTTTAATTGTCTTCTGGACTTCTCGTGGCTTGCCACGTTATTTCCCGATATTTTTAATCAAAAGGGTTGATTTCTTCCCCTAATGACGGAAAACTAATCCCATCTAATATACTATCAGTGAATTGGGCATTATGCAAATATCCGATCATAGGGTCCAAATACTTGATTATGGATGCTATCGCATAACCAACGTATATCCTAGACTTTCAGAGAAGGCTCATTGCAGTTTGGTGCGATGGTGGTATAGGTACATAAACCATGCAACCAAATCTGCGAAGATGAGAAAAATTTTGTGCTGACCCTTGCGCTAGTTGCATAGGTGAATGGATGTTATATGTCGACGATCTAAAAATTGATGAGAGCTGCTGCGAGTAGGACTGCGTGTCCCCAACATGTAGTTGGTAAATTACAATTCTTCAAAGTTCTGCTAGTCCATTCTGGGTGCGGACATGCGGTACGGAATGCTCAACTTTAATTCCTATTTTATGCCATAATCATCAAGTGCCTTTGAAGTAAATTCTCCAGCGTTGTCCATTTTGATGGACTTCACATGATGATTAGGGAAAATTATTTCTAATTTTAATTATCTGCGAGAGTAGCTTTGCAAAAGCATGATTTCTCGTAGACAATAAACATATGTGCGACCATTCCGAGGAAGCATTGATGAACATCATAAAATACCTAAATGACCCTAACAGGGGCTGTATAGGTCCGTAAATGTCTCCTTAGATATGGTCCAAGTATGCAGAGACTTCATCCTTCGCTTTCAGAGCAAAAGGTCTAGTAATTAATTTCCGATGGCACATTCAGGGCACACAAAATCTTTCTGATTCGGAAAATTCATTACATCTTGTATTATGTCGCTATGAATTGTTAATTATAGTTCTCATCATCCTAAGACCTAGGCGCCATAATCTATCATGCCAGAGATAGAAAAGTTCAGAGCTTCTAAATATGATTTTTAGGGCAGTATAGGCTGTAGGTGCCTTAATATTAGTGTAGTATAGCCCAGTTTCATACGAAGGAAGTCGTTCTAATACCATTTATCCATTTTCCTCAAGCTTTGTAATGAGCAGGTATTCCTTACCATATTCTTCTTCAGTTTCTACGTGGAAACCGTAAGCGCGAATATACATAAGAGTTCTAGTCGATTCTGGGTACAACATGGCTTCTTCAATGATCAAAGTTGTGCCCATTGGGAGCATAATTATGGCCCTTCCTGAGTCTATTATACAAGTATCGTTGCCTACGATTGTCGTAAGACTACCAGCATTTTTGCTGGTCGACTGAGAGCCTATCTTGGCTTGATGGTCTGATATCTTCCCCCAGGCCTCATCAAGCTTCTTATCCTCGATAAATCGATGGTGAAAAGGGAACTTGTTAGATTGAGAGGAATTACCAACAAGAGGCGGAACCTGTTGAGGATCTTCGGGGATGTCTACCTCCACAGATGGAGTTAGAATCACTAGTGGATCCTGAGCAGATGTTGGCACTGATGCCTGCTCGGGGGCTTCCTTAAGCACTTCGTCCTTAGCAGCCTTTGCTTGAGGAGCGTTCTGGTTGGGAACATCCACAACCACTTCATCCCTAGGAACCTTTTTTGAGAAATATTTTGGTTAGAAATAACCAGAATTCCAGAAGATATGTTCAGGATTTACTTTCTACAATTAAGAAATTGTTTTTTCTCTTTTTTACCATTCTTTTCTTGTCTTTTTAAACCCCTTATTCTGGTCGGATAATGGGAATATCGTCTAGTCGGAATTCCTTTCTTTCTGAATGTGGATGCGTACCCACTGGAAAGAATATCCTAGACTCGACTTAACCCTATTCTTTGTTACCAAGAAGGGAACTTACAAGATATGATCAGAATGAAGCTTTATTTTGTGGAAATCCAAATATTACAAAAAACCTAGTTACATTTCTTCTACAATCTTCTTCTAACTAACAAGGTTCTTCGACTGGTTCTTCGAAGAATATCTTTAGAATGATCGAAGTTGATCTCTGGCAGAAGGAGACCGGAGATATGTAACCTGGTAAGCGCTGAGTTCGCACCTTCCTCTTGACATAAACTTCGATCTTGATCGGAGATTATACATCATAGACAGTGAAGTGCTCACTTGACCTTTGAAGGCCATATTCACCTTGAAAACAAAATCCATAGACCAAATTGACTTTTCGACCACCTTAAAAGATCACCTCCCATGGATTTAGGTCTTGCAATGGTGGTCTAAAAGTCAATTTGTCCTATGACTTTTGTCTTACTAAAAGATACCAAGGTAATAAGGGCTCTGGGAATATGAATCCCATCTGCCCAAACATGAAAAGGTTTGAGGAAGAAACCTTCTAACAGGGAGCAAAACTAGGCAAGTTGGGGATTTTTTTATTGGATTTTCTCTTCAAAGATCTACCTTCTGAGGGTTATTTATAGCATTCAGAGTGTGGTAGAATTAAAGAAGAAGATAAGGGTGGAAATCTAACGGACAAAAAACTCTTTGGTTCCCAAGGCAGGTTCTCAACTTTAAAGTGAATATAGACCACTTCGAATGTCACGGCATTGAATGAGGGTCTGCCCATTACGGCTTCATCAGGATAAATTGTTCACACGACCTATTCACTTAAAGTTCGGGAGCTAGCTGACGAGGATTAAAATCACCATGTATTTCTTTAATACATGATAAAAGACCATACGTCTTCATGGTCGTAACCCCTAAGGCTAACGACCTCACTGGTCGTAAGGATTCTAGAGGTTACTTGAATGGGTACCTTAGTCGAGCACGGTCTTGTACCTAGCCTCCGACTAGGTAACTGCTCGTAGAAGGTATGAATTGATATCTGGATCAAACTCCAGGAATATTCCTTACCATGAGATGAATGGAACACATGTCATATATTCCATACCACATGACGCTATATAACCATGGACACTGACAACAACTACCATACGGTTGAGTGCCTCACGGACACTCAACCATAGAACGGTTGATACTTCATTAACCATCACCTCGCTCCGCCGAGTCGTATCACTTCACAACAGGCGTCTCTCCAGGAGTAACTGCTACCTCTTCAGAAGTTATTTAAAGACGGAGCAATCGGAGTCAGAGGGAGGATCATCAGACTGAAGCATAGGCATTAGCATTGGATTCATGTTTCAAGCCTGATACAATAAACTAGCAATCGTTACTCTCAGTGTAATTAGATATAGTCCACCGCCTAATCGCAGGCACCCCCTGTAACAACCAGTTCGTACCAATAAAGAGCAGTTATGTTCTTTCCCAAGAAGTCCCGTGCTATTTCTCCTTTTTATTTCGTAAGATCGGCGACTCGATCGTTGACAATGATGAAGCCATTTATGATATTGATTTGCTTGTGCATGATCCCAGAAAGAGAATTCCCATCACAGGCTATGATATCAATGAACAAGATGCAATGAGAACGAGATACATTTCATTGAGGCCATGTCAACCACGGGCACATAATTTTTCAAAAAGAAATATTGGAGGTATGCATCGCTTCTTAGCTAATTGGTTTGACCAATATAATTGGCTTGAGTACAGTGTGGAACGAGATGTTGCTTTTTGCTTCGTATGTTATTTGTTCAAGGATAAAACTAATTATGCTAGTTGAGATAGTTTTGTGAATGGAGGATTTAGAAATTGAAACCATAAAGATAGATTTGACAAACATGTTAGTGGTATTAATAGTGCCCACAATGAAGCTCATGAGAAATATGATTTCTTCATTAAACCTAAAGCATCAATTGAAGTCTTTTGCTTCAAACTCCAAACAACTGAGGGCTTTGTATAAATCCTTCTTGACATATTCAGTTAAGTGCTTGAGATTTCTTTTGCGTCAAGGGTTGGCTTGCCGTGGACATGACGAAGGTGAAGACTCACAAAATAAATAAATAAATTCTTAAGCTTTTAAATTGGTTGGCAGAAAATTTTGAAGAAGTTAACAAGGTCGTTCTAAAAAATGCTCCAAAGACTAGTCAAATGACTTTTCATAAGATACAGAAAGATCTCACTAACTCTTGTGCCAAAGAAACCACTAGGCTAGTCATAGATGACCTTGGTGATGATTATTTTGCAATACTTGCCGATGAATCTAGTGATGTGTACTAATAGGAACAATTGGCTCTTTGCTTACTTTATGTTGATAAACAAGGAAGAGTTGTTGAGAGGTTTCTCAGTGTTGTCCGTGTTGAAAATACTACCGCTTTGACACTTAAAACAACAATTGAGTCTTTGCTTATGGATCATTCATTGAGCTTAACACAGGTCCGTGGGTAGAGATATGATGGAACCAGTAACATGAAGGGTCAAGTTAATGGTCTAAAGAAACTAATTATGGATGAGTCTCCTTCTGCTTATTATATTCATTGCTTTGCCCATCAACTCCAATTAACTCTTGTTGCTGTTGCTAAGGAGAATGGTTATTGTGTTTGGTTCTTTCAGTAACTTGTATATTTGTTGAATGTTCTAGGGATGACTTGTAAAAAGATACAAATGCTTCAAGTAACTCAAGCTCAGCGGATTGTAGAGGCACTATAACTAGGTGACATTGAAACCGACCGGGGTTTGAATCAAGACATGGGCCTAGGTAGGCCGGGTGATACTCGTTGGGGATCTCACTATAAAACTGTTATGCATGTCAACTCTTTCTATCCTTTAATCCGACAAGTTCTTATAAAGATTGGAGAATATCACACTTCAAGAACGGAGGCTATAGAAGCTCAAACTATGTTGACATCATTTGAGCTTGTTTTTATGGCACACTTGTTGCTAACCATATTTGGGTACGCAGATGACTTTAGCAATGCTTTGCAAAAGAGGGGTCAAGATATTGTTAATACAATTGATCTTATTTATTTGACAAAGACTCAATTGCAGTTATTGCGGGAGGATGATGGATGGAAAACTTTTCTTAATGATGTCACTTTCTTTTGTGTCAAGTATGGCATCAAAGTTGTAAAATGGATTGTTTCTATAAGCTGGTTGCAAGATCCAAAAGGTTCTTCAAAAAAGTCAAGAATCTCCATCACTTCCATGTTGAAATGTTTTTAAGTGTCATTGATAGACAACTCCGAGAGCTTAATGACATGTTTGATGAGGTAAATACATATTTGCTTCTTTGCATGTCTTCATTCAATTCTGTTGATTCATTCGGTGCTTATGACAAGGAAAACTTGGTTAGGCTTGCTCAGTTTTATCTTAAAGATTTCTCAAGCACAGAATTGATGTATCTTCCCTTTCAACTTACACACTTCATTACTAATATACATAGAGATAAAAGGTTTAGAAAAGTAAAAAATCTTGCTGATCTATCAATTGTGCTTGTTCAATCAAAGAAGAACCTCCATTATAAAATTGTTTACAAGCTTCTCGAATTAGTGCTAATTCTTCCCGTAGCAACTGCTAGTGTTGAGAGAGTATTTCCTTCAATGAAGTATGTGAAGAATAAGCTAATAAATAGAATGGGTGAGCAATACTTGAATGATTGCCTCGTCACATTTCTTGAGCAAGAATTTTTCCTGCAAATTAAAGATGATGACGTCATATCTCGCTTCCAAGGCATGAAGCACCGTCGAGTTAAATTTTAATTTTCTTTATTATTTTATAATTTCTTTGAATTATTTGAGAATTGAGATGTTATCTCTAGTACAAACAATTAGTACTTTCATTATTACTATTGTGGATCTTTATGTTTTTTTTGTAACTTGAACACCCATCCTAAAAATCCTCGGTCCAGCACTGACGTTTACCAAGATAGAAGTGGTAGATTGTACATTTTCCTGAAATGATTTGGCTGGCCTCATATATCCCACCAATTTTCTAGCTGCCACCACCGAATTTTTTAAAATAATATTATTTTAATAAGGAATTATAAAAATAAATAGTTAAATTTATTTTATAAAAATGGGTTATTGTCGTCGTTCCAAATGGTGACAGGGTCAAATCATCATTGGAAATGAAGACAGTACCCCTGTCGCCCACCAAACAAGCATTTACTGCCCCTGTCGCCCGCTCCCCCTCCTATCGCCATTCCAAATGGCGATTGGAAGGCAATCGTCATTTGGAATGGCCACAAGGGACAGCCTATAAAACCCTAAAAAATAGGCCTAAAGTCACTTTTATTCGGATAAAAAAGAAACATAGAGGGAAGGGAGAGGAGTGACCTAGCTAGCGAAGCACTGCCGGTTCATAGCGGAGGAGGGGAGAGAGGGAGAAGCAGATCCGGTCGCCCACCTTGCAGGTAAATGTTCTTGCAACTTTGTATCTAAATTCGAAACCCTGGTAAGTTAGCAAATAAAACTAGCAACATAGAATTGAATGGATTAGATAATTTTAGATGTATTCATATATAGTGTTGTTTGTTGTAGTGCATCATTTTAGATGTGTATAGTTTAGTTTGTCGTATAGATATTATTTATGGTACACTACATAAATGATTTAGAAAGCTCTTCATGCAGTGTTATGTAGTGTATTATCTTGCAGTTTAGTGTTGTACTGTCGTGTGGTACATCATTTTAGTTATGTGTAGATCAGTTCTGATATCTCGCTAATCGTGTAGAATTTTTTTTGGTGCAATAATTGAATTAATTAGATAGTTCTAGATTAAATGTATTACTATGTGGTGGTGTCATGTAGTACATTATTTTAGTTGTGTGTAGACCAGTTTCGGATATATCGCTAATCGTGTAGAATTTTTTTTGGTGCAATAATTGAATTAATTAGATAGTTCTAGATGGAATGTATTGCTATGTAGTGTAGTGTCATGTAGTATATCATTTTAGTTGTGTGTAGATCAGTTCCGGATATGTCATTAATCGTGTAGTTTTTTTTTGTGCAATAATTGAATTAATTATATATGTCGCTTCTTATTAATTTTTGCCTATGTTTCATATTATTTGAATTTTCAGGCATGGCGGCCGCAGGAGACGCTGCGCAGTGGCCCAACGAGTCGCTTGACCCAGCCGCTGACGCGGGTCACCATAGCTGCCTCAGTACCATCCTCCCCCAGCCTGGCGAGGCACCCATTGAACTTGGCGTGTTGCGGCTGCGCACGCCAATGAGGGCATGGAGAATCGAGCCATGTTGGGTTCCCATGTACGTGTAGTTGTGACCTTCGTGTACTCAATTTTAGTCCGACTTGTGGGGCTGGACTCACGTATGTTGTTAATCCTTTCGACGTAGGTTGAGAGCGGTAGGCCTGCTTCCGCTAGCGAGGATGCTGGAGGCGACGTGGGAGGACGACCAGTACATTGAGGGTGGTGATCGTAAGTCGAGGCGGTTTTCGTATATCAATGCCTACTGACGGTGTTGGTTGACCGTTGGAGACTGGGGATGCACACGTTCTACCTTCCGTGCGAGGAGATGGTGCCTACGCTTCAGGATGTGGGCTTCCTGACCAATTTGCTGTGCACGGGCTTCCCCTTGGTGGCATAGGGAGTTAGTAGTACGCATGGGCCGACACTAAATTGGCTCTACCAGTTCTCTGTAAGTATTTATAACTCTTATGTTTCCACTTCAATTATTTTGTTCAACTTAGTAATGAGTCTATGTCTTCTTACAGCCGCAGCACATGGCTCATGACGTACCTGACTACATAGTGAGGAGGCAGTTCGAGGCCTACTTGTTGTGGCTATTCAGGTGGGTCATGTTCTGCGGGTCCCACGGAGACAGCGTCGACAAGCATATGATCCGCTATGTATGGGAGTTGGTGGAGGTGATCCAGTCATACGCCTGGGGACCAGCAGTGTTGTACGCGATGTACCGCACCCTGTGCGACACATGCCACCAGGTTCGGGATAGTTTCGTTCTCTCCGGATGCCCGCTCCTTCTTCAACTATGTTCCTTCGAGTGTTTCCAAATTGGACGACCATAGCTCGACCTCGAAGACTACATCATCACCATGTACGCCGTCGAAGATGACATGGACGGCCCGACCATGGGTACGGTGTGGTGTCATCGACGGGTATGTTTTTTCGAACCTTTAGTATGTTTTGTAATGTGCTTCATTTCCATGTGCTTAGGTTTTGTTGTTCTATTCCATAGGTCATGTTCACACTGATCATTACGCACGCGTCCTACCTGGACTACATTGTGATGTTCGACCAATTTGACTATGTCATCTGGACGCCATACACTCCTGATAGGGTGTACGCGTGCACCACAAGGCCTGTCGAGCTTCTGCCAGCGAGACTCCGGGTACTGGCTCATGTGGCGTCGCTTGGTGCACAACATCTTTGTGAAGGAGTACCATGTGCACCGGGTGATGTGGTAGTTCGGACTACGATAACAGGTCCCAGTGCCCTAGGGGGAACCGTTGCCACCGAACATCTATAGGTAAGTTAATATTTAATTTTGTCGTAGCCTTTGCCATGCGTACTTACAAATTTATCGTTTTGCCTTCTACAGGTACACCAGACAGAGAGTATCTGGTAGGACTTCCTGGGCTGACAAGCTGGTCCCTTGGGTTGAGCAGTGGCTTCACACCTCAGAGGACGTAGTCCAGGAGGATGCTCCCTACAACCACCAGACGTATGAGGAGTATATTGAGTTGTACTCCACTCGGACGAGGGTCCGTTGCGTTAGAGTCATGGATGACCCACCACAACACGAGGCAGCGATGACCAACACATACCCCACCCAGCCAGACTCTGTATTCCATCGCGCGGTACATATTGAATGGTCCATACTTCTTATTTACTTCTCATGTTTTCGAGTGGACTACCATGCCACTAGAATTGACATTGGCATTAGCATTCTCTGGTCGAATGCAACTTACTGCATTGCGAGTGTCAACTATCTGCGACGATTCTTCAAAAATGGGCCGCTTCGTCCTCATGAACTTTGCAAGCTTGAACTTAGGGTGTGCTGTTGGGATGGCAACGAGTTGTGAATCATTGCAAACTAATCTATTGTCCAACGGTTGCATCATCGCTTGCATGAGCTGATTCTGGCTAGCAGGAGACTAATTCAGGCTCTAATGTGTCACTTCTAGCACTAGAGATAGTTGTTAGTCTGCTCTGGCATTGACACTGGGGACAGCAAATTCTGTGCTGGCGCGAATTGACTCAAGATTACGGTCATGGTTGGCTCTATGGATCTTTTCGATTTGCTAACTAGCCTAGGTTAATAGGTAACAGGGAAAAGTATAAAGTAAGGGAAGACAAATCTATTAAGAAGAGCATGTTTAACCCAAACAAACACAAGGGATGCACAAACAGCTAGAAAGCTATTAAGAAGCATAAAACTCACAGCAAAACTATACACAGAAGAAGGAAAACAAAAACCTAATCGTCTAGTCGATTAAAACTCCAAACTTAACAGGGTAACTTGGCTCAACACACGAGAGGAGCCTCAGTTAATCTATCATTTATGGCTGGTCTGAAGGACACACTGACTAGTCACGGTCTTCATCAAATGTTGATTGATTGCAATCCTTGTGAACGATTCTTGGAGAAAGACAGGGGCGACATACAACTTATTCTTTGTTTTCAATTCTTGCGATGAAGTTGTCTTGAACACAGGGAAGATGTTGATGCGTCGTTTCTGATTGCACGATCTTCAAAGAGTTGTTGGACAAACTTCTGGCATACATCATGATATTTGGCTCAGATATCAATAAATTATAGGTAAGTTAACGTTTAATTTTGTCGTAGCCTTTGCCATGCGTACTTACAAATGTATTGTTTTGCCTTCCACAGGTACGCTAAGCAGAAAGTATCTGGTAGGACTTCCTAGGCTGACAAGCTGGTCCCTTGGGTTGAGCAGTGGCTTCACACCTCGGAGGACGTAGTCCAGGAGGATGCTTCCTACTACCACCGGACGTACGAGGAGTACATCGAGTGGTACTCCACACGGATGAGGGTCAGTTATGTTAGGGTCGAGGACGACCCACCAAGACACATGAAGCAGCGACAACCGACACATACCCCACCCAGCTAGACTTTACATTCCATTGCACGGTACGTATTGAATGGTCCATACTTCTTATTTACTTCTCGTGTTTTCGGTTTCTAACTTGTTATTTCTGTGTAGAGAACAATCTAAACCGGGAGGTGTACACATTGGTGAGCTTTGTGTGTGACATGATGATCGAGGAGCACGTCACCATGACGGGGCATGACCACAGAGACGGCGTGGACCGGATCATGGAGAAGGTGAGGCGATGCATCGAGCTTACATCATGTTGGAGGACGAGGGATGTGCATGACCTAGCAGTGCGTGGACGGGGGGTGAGCCACAGTGAGTCACACCCCATGGCTCCACACCCAGACATGCCGGGCGGGTCCTCGTGTCACCGTACTGGGAGTACCCCAGCATAGTTCATAGGTACACATGAAACACTAACATCCGCTTGTTTATTTTGAATTCCACTATTTACTAATGCCAATTTCTTCTAACAAGTCCTTAATTCCACTTGTACACGGGACATGACTAGGCAGAGCCATCCGCTGTGATGTAGTGACCAAGTCGGTTAATGCTCCCGCATCTTGTGTACTTTCAGCATTGCCATCTTGTTTTACATTCATAATGTTGGGACCCAAATATACAAATTTAAACCCTCTATGTATATTGTACTAGTCTAGGATCACGCTAGTACACAGAGTGACAACATCGATGAAATATCATTCCATATGCAAAGATATCTTAGAAATAGGCAAATAGCAATAATTATCAGAATAACGACTTTAAGGTCAAAACTTATAGTTAATGCCTTAGAAGGTGAATATTTCAAATAAGCTACAGCGGAAGGAAACAAAATAACTTCAGTGAAGCCTATCCATATGCCCACAGGCAATTGACTGGGGTAGCGTGACCTAGTTCTCCACGATCTTTGAAGTTGACCTTGTTGACGGACGATGAACTATTGTAATCTTCATCCACTGAATGTAATTATAGATGATGACTTATTCCAAAGAATATGGTATCTATGGTTCTTTTGCATAAAAGCAACAGTTGCAGTTGAATATGAATAATAGATTGAAAAACATAATTGAAAACAAATAATAATAATAATTTAACAAATATTTCACAAAGATCACAAAACCTAATCAATTTTTTTCACGCAATCATATGAGTTGAATCACACAGTTGTCCCTCCCAATTGTTTTATAAAAATCTAACCCTTGTGTGCAATCCCCGAGCATGTATATGATCAAGGACACGACTATTCGAATAGATTGTTAACACTCTGCAGAGGTTGTACACTTTACCCACAAGATGCAATCAACTTGATCGGAGATGATCACAACAAAAGCTTTCTGAAACTTCATCTCAACAATTGAACCCCCCGTTGTGCATACTACCGGCACCAATCTCCACAAAGGTTGTTAACCTGTCGCACACCGTTGGGCCTGGATACAGCGAACTGCTCATAAATGTGACTCAACCACTCAGAAAAACCACACCTCTACTCTTGCCTTAGTAGTCAATGTTAAAACTCCATCACATACCAGGCATGTGGTCATATAGTTATGGCTCAGTTCAATGGTGCACAAAGTTAAATCCTTATTTGGCCAAGGCAAGACTATCAAACTACTACAAGTTACCAACATTCATATTTTCTCAAACACACACGCTCCACCATATCACAATTCCATCCACTTGCCTCAGTCCAAATATTTTCCCACCCTGTACATATTGCACACAACTTTTCACAAAGTACTCCATATTCACTTAGTCAAGTTTAGATTTGTAATTCAAAATGATATCAATGACCAATTGCATGATTAAGCATACTAATCGTATCTAACCAACCCACATTGGTGCTATGATAATAACAACTAGTAATTATCCAAGCTAGGGTGACAAATGATCGTGGTAATACAATAAGCAAGGAGGATATAATCAAGTAGGTGTATAGCTAATCCCAAAGCATTTAAGAGTTAAATAATTGAAATAACATCAATAGTTTGAATCAAAGTAATTTTATAAAACTGGGTTCAACATGGTCAAAGGCACAACTTGCCTTTCTATAGCAATGATGTTCTTCTTTTATCTTCAATCTTCTATTTTCTTGACCTTCAGCTCCTTCGGACAATTCCGGAGCAAGAACGTCTAACGAGAGAGAAAGCGCAAAAATAAATAAAAGTAAAAAATACATATCAAGTGAACTCCAAATTTAAATTGAATGGTACTGGAAGGTAGGGCTTGATTTTAGATGAATTTAGAAACTTGAATGGGTTTAATCAGAGTTCATATGAGGAAGAATAAGCTCTCAAAAGTTTGATCGGGAAGGAAAATGCTAAAAAGAAAAGAACAGAGGGAATATGACATGTGGGGTCCACGGAGTATTCCCAGAATCTTTTATTTCGAAAATTTTGGAAAAAGGCTGAGTGTATGACATGTGAGATCCACTGAGATTTACGGATTTTTGGAACAAAAGAAAATTCAAGAAAAGGCTTAGGCGGACTAGTGGAACCACTAGTCCATGGACCAAGTCCACAGGAATAGACTTACGGCTTTATGGTGAGCTGGGTGCATGAAACAGTGGCTAACACGCGGGGTCCACAGGTCATAGACATGGCTCACAGTGAACCGAGTCTATGTGGGTTGGGTAAAGGGTTAGGTACAGGTGGCGTACACGGGACGACGGTTGGCTATGACATGACGCTGAGGTGGCAAAGTGTTGGCGAGATAGTTGAGGTGGAGGCTGGTGCTGACAGGACGGCGATGTGGCATGAGGCGGTGGCTATGGAGGACGGGCAAGCCGATGTGGCGGGGACATCTCAGTGATGGGGCACAACAGCATTGGCGGCGCACGAAACTCCATGGCTTGTCGGCAATTTGGGCAAGGTGGCGCTGGCGAAGTGGCAGATCGTGGAGAGGAGGTGAAGGCGAACACGATGACACGGGAGTGGGGACCAAGGGTCGTCGGAGCTAGCCGGCGGTGAGAGGAAAGCGATGATGCTAGCTCAGCTACGACGGAGACGGTGTTGCGGTGAAGCTCCGGTGAAAGCGAGAGAAGCACTGATTAGAACGCGACACGGTGAAGGTTAAGGTGGGAACGACTAGGCTGGGGAAAGGAGAAAAGGAAATGGGTCGAACCAAATTCGGCTCACTGAGATCTAGAATTAAGAAATTGATTTCGGATTTAAAGAAAAGCTAGAAATTCAAATGAGCTCAAATAAATAGCAAATAAACTCTAAAAAATTCAAGAAAAATCAATAAAATTACTTAGAAGACAAAGAAGCCAAATAACACTGGTTTTGATTTAATTGAAGTTTACATTAATCAAATTAAATAGTTTTGATTTCAGAAATTCTCACTTAAGCTTTATTAAACCAAGGAAAAATGGTGAAACTTTTGGGGACCTAATATACACAAAAGATTTTTAAACTCAAATTTTGGGATGTTACACATAACGTATTGTTTCAAATGTTGTACACCCCTTTGGGACGAGGAGCTGGTGTCGCGCGAGGGAGCACAGACCTCGGACTACGACTTCGATGACGAGTGGGTGCTATGGTGAGAGGGCAGTGGGCCTTCGCACGGCGAGAGCACTCCCAGCCAAGTCTCGTTGGGGCTTCACAGCTGCTCGGTGCGCCCGGAGCTAGCCAACCGACGCAGCCCCCTATCGCGACACCCGTGTAGGCTACTCGTGGCAGTAGGGTACCTCGGGCGCTAGGGCCTTTAACGTACTCGCACCAGCGCCCGTAGCCAGCCCGTCGGACAAGACCAGGGGCCACACATTGGGTACACCCCAAGAGAGCCCACGAGTAGATGTATCACTACTATTATGTAAATATTATTTTATGTATGACTTACATTATGCTCGTCTCGTGTTTACAATATTATTTGTTCCTGTGTACAAGTAACCATATGAGGGAGTGAGCATCGCAACACCTCACACCACCTTACTTCTAGCCTTTTCGTACGCGAAATGACCACACCCTCGTTCCCAAGTTATTCTCTCTCTAATATTTCGTTACGTACTCTTAAATAAATCGGTTCAGCAAAGGGACAATTGTATTAGAAAATGACACTTCAATACTTCTGTTATTGCACCACCGAACTCACATTCCAAATATTTTTGTTGATTCGTCTGAAGAGGGTTATTTTTGCTAATGCGCCGCTGAAATCGCATTCCAAATATGTTTAGTCGGACCGAAACTCCTAAATTGTTCTCTACTTTATATTTCCTTATCTTTTCAAAAGTGATCGGTTGCACAAACACTTAAAGATATTACCAAAATATCTATATAATTTAATTTTAATTTCTACCTCGTGTCGCCATTTGAATTGGTGACAGTCTCCTATCGCCATTTGGAATAGCGACAGTCTCGATCCTGTCATCAGTTCAAGTGGCAGCATAACTGTTTCTGTGGCGGCAGGATCCCTGTCGCTATTCGAAATGACGACATGGGCATTTCGCTTTTTGGAACGACCACAGTAGTCCATTTGTGTAAAAAAAATTGACTATTTATTTTTGTAATTCTTTATTAAAATAATATTATTTAAAAAAAATTCTGCCACCACCGACCGAGCCCGCAACAGACTCTCGCCATCATTCAGTCATCCTATTCGTCCTCATCGAGTGAGGCCGTCTCTGCCGATCCTGGCCAGCCTCACGTTAGTAGCGCGACGCGATGACGACGACGCATGTAGGGGCATGGCTTCTGGTCCAAGGGTGCAGCGCACTTCAAGCGTGGTGGCGCGCGGAGGCGCGTCGCGGGCCATTGTGGAGCTGTGGGCATGTGCTATGTTGAGCACAACGGTGAAGGAACAGCGCGGGCAGGGGCTGAGCTCGACTGTGCACCATGGCCGAGTCGAAGGCGTGGCACTCGTCGAGCATGGCGTCAACGGCTAGACATACTAGGGTAATATAATATGATACTCTTTTCATCTATAGCAACGCATGAACGTTGAACTACTCTACTATTACGTATAGTCGAGTGATTAACCGTTGGGTAGATGTCTAGTACTACTGAATTACAAGAAACATTAACCATGCCAACCATTTCAATCATACTAGCTTAATCGGCACTTCAGCAGGGCTAGTTACCACCAGGGCAGGACACATCCAGACGCTATACTACATTAGATCTCCTGGTCATCTGTCGACACTGTGCTACTAACGACAATAGCAGAAAATAAGGAAATATAAGCTACTTTACTAGGACCAGCGAAGATCTAGATTGCCCGAGGCACCTCACACGAGCTGTTGCTGTTAATGCGCGAATTACTTTGTGCTCTACGAAGTTGACAGCTTGTCTCGAACACTCGTGCGCTCATCAGATTAGGTGATGCGGCCATAATCCCATAACTCCGCGATATGTATATATACGTACAGGGAGTCCAAAGTCACTTCCGTTGGAACGTCTGGTGTTGGGAGACAAAAACAAAAAAGGCCTCGCTTTGTTTAGGAGGCTAGGTAGTGGGCTACCCCACCTTAATTAATCTCGCAGCTCGCAAGGTCAGGGCATTGGGCTCGGGCCCAGCCCAACCCCACATCGCCTCGGGAGCCGGGCGCGCGTGCGAGTCAATGCGGCGGTGGTGGGCTCCCGTCGCTCGCGCGCGCGCCACCGTGTGCGGTGCATTGCTGTTGCGACGCATCATTATTTCCTTCCTCCTCCTCGCCGGCCGAGCCAAAACCAGCGATCGTGCTCGGGGACAAAAATTCGCAGCGTTTCGGACCGAATCATGGGCACCGGCATCATGGCTGCTCCGAACTCGACTCGATCCACGCTTGTTTCCTGTTGCTCGCTTCAGGCTTCCGTCTTCCATCACCAGCCCGTCTCGATCAAGGTGATCACTATATACTAACAGTACTCTGTAAACATGCATGATTCACGAGTTTGCCAACTACTGTGCGACATATCGTGATCCTAGAATCCTGGTTCTCGGCGGGTCCACGTGTGTAAACTGCTGACTTGCTTGTGCGCCTTCGGGCATGCATGCTTGCGCAGCACTTTACGTTTGGGTTTTTGTTCGCTTCATGCGGCGTTATTGGTGGTGCTAATATGATGGCATCCTGTAAGGTAGGGATCAGGATGTGTTGCGCGTCTTTAACAGACAGACAAAAGACGTGCTAGCTTCGGATGGCAATGGAGTCGCAGCGTGAGGAGAAAGTTTCCTCAAACTAGACTTTTTTTTTTATGGTGTTCTATTACTAATACAAAACATGAATGAATATTACAGTATGCTGTTGGTATAGGACAGGATACAGAAGAAGCGGCGTACTGCACGGTAGAGCGTGCGTTTCCTACCCACCCACAGAGAATATGCATGGGTCCAACAGAGGCTCGCACGCATGGCACTCTCCATGTTTTGCTGCACTGCTGCTGACCCGCGGGCCCCACTTCCCGAACAGGCGCAACTGATGTTGCTCCGCGTTATCGCCTCCCTGATACCGAAAAGCCGATCGGCACATGCTGCAACCACTGGCTGTATCACAGGGTTTGTCGATGACACGCTGGACCTACAAAACTGGTTCCAGTACGTCAGTGTGAAATACAGTATGCGTGTTAGAGTACATCGACATAATTACTCAGGCCATTCCCTCGATTCCCGACATAGCCTGTACTTCCATCAGCACTGAAATCAGCAAAAACCTTGGAGATTCAACGGAGTTATCGCTGTGCGTTGAAATAGTAAAAATAGTTTTTACAAGTGAATTGGTAAAAATATCATCGTAGATTTGTCGACAGACGACGCATGTCCTCTGCCCCGCCCCCCATCGCCCAGATCCACACATGACAGACTCGTGTTCGCCCAGATCCCTCTGTCGCGCCCCCACCGTGCGGCTAGTGACCTGTCGCGCGCCCACCGAGCGGTAGGGGGATCCAGCGGCAGGGGTGTGGCAAGAAGCACGTATCGTCTGTTGGCGTGTTCGCAATGCTATTTTTACCAATTCCCTCTGAGAGACTAGTTTTACTATTTCGTCAACAATGCCGATTAAGCTAAAAAAAATCATTCAACACCGGTCCCTGCAGCTGTCCTTGCTCCCACTGCCATGTGGGCCACCACATATAATCGGAGGCCACCTGTAAGAGAGAATGCATTGTGCTCTACGAGCATGTACGTGAGCTCTGGGTAGCAAAATTCCTTTGTTCCTCGTTCAAAATCCGGAGGATTTCAGAGAAAAGGTTCCAAAGACTAATTTTGAACTATACCCAGGCACATGCAGGGCAAGGGTTGAGAATTTGAGATCTTCACCGTGTGGAATAGTACAAACTACAATCCAGTGAAAGTGTGACTGTAGTTGCTTGCGGAGGTGTTTGATCATGATGCCGTGTCTCTAAACGTGGTCTGTTGCCAACTTGCCATAGTAGCACCAGTAGCCCAATATAGCTGAACGGGCATAACATCGATAACTAGTCTCCAAAATGCATACTATTTACAAAATGTTGTTTTACAGTTTCCTGCCAAAGCATCGCAAATTCGCAATTAGTAAACTCACATTATAACTTCTGCGACAAACAAAGTATCAGAATTGAACAATTAACAATCCACTGAAACCATATTGCACAGAGCGTGCAGTGAAGGGCTAGACAGTCCTCTCAGCCAGATGATCATGCCTCATCATCAGTCTAGATTAATGCCTCGAAAAAAAATGAAATAGCTTACCCTTTTTCCCACATTTTTGGGTCTGATTTAGACTGGCAATTTACCTTTTGATGATCTTAACACATATAGGTGCCGGACCATGGTATAAAACAAAGTCAAAAGAAATCATCACATTCGCTCCGATGGGTTAGAAATTATCATGTTAATTGGTGAAAAAAGAAAAAGATTTACATTGTCGATTGTGGCGGCTCCATATTATAACAAACAAGATTAATTGGATTTAAATATAAGAGTTGTTACGGTTGTATAAGAAGTATAATTGTACCTTCAATCAAACATATTAGAGTAATCTAACAAATACAACTCTATTTTCAAATATAAACACATGTATTATAGTATGTGCGGGGAATTCAGCTAGTTACTTCTAAAAAATGAACCAAAGAAATACATTGAATATTATTAAAATCCCCAGCCTAATCTAACAAAAAGATCAGTTTTGTCTTACTAATATAAAAAACAGTGTTTACTCTGACGAGGACATCAACCATAAGGATGCAATCACTACTTCGACCCGCTGCACTTCATCCTCTACTTCAACCACATCTTCTCCAATTAGACTTTCGGCTACTCCAATTCCATATTTCCCAATTGGGTCTCTGGCTGATCAAATTCCTACTCCTCCGATTGGGCCGAACTACTTCTACTCCTACAAGCCGAGCTACTTCTACTTCACCGGGTCGTACTATATCTACATACCATGGTGCTGCGTCACTTATTGTTGGCTCATGGGCTATGTAATGTATTGGCCAACTTGGCATATATGGTGGCTAGCCACCCTAGGCAGTCCCACTTTGGGCGTGTGGCCGCACCCATATCTCCTAGCTATGTGCGGCTGCCCCCTCTATTTAAGGTGGTCGCACCCCTCTAGCCTCCTTGGGTTTTGTTATATTTAAGTTTAGCTTTTGCTACTTTATACATTGTTCTCTTGTTCGACAAGTACAACAGCGATATTGTTCTTCGAAACCCCAATTTTCAATACAAAACTTATTTCTATTTGCAATTTCAAATTGTTTATCTACCTTGTTCTTGCTTGTTCTTCGATTACTTGCATGAATTGATCTTCGTGATCAGGTCGATCATACTTCTAGTAAGATTGATAATAATCTTGAAGTTGGTTTAGTGATTGCCAGACATATTGGTCGTGTATCATTGGGAGCCAAATCGTGAGACTCATCTCCTCAAATCGATTTATCCTTCTCATCGAAAGATCGGGATACCCATTGTCACATCATACTCTCGCGAGGTGGGATCCCTCTCCCCGCTTCCGGCTTCCCCTTTGTCTTTTCTTGCATGCGCCAACACATGGGCCCGTGTCATCAGCTCCCAAATCGCTATCACTCATTCTAGCTCAACCGCTTCGCCCATTCCCCAATTCCCACTTCTCGCATGATTCACCAAGCGAGGTAGCTAGCCAACTATCTTCAATTTGTTCCCCCCCCCCCCTCAACAAAATCAAGGGCAACGATGTGGCCGCTCGGAAACTCCACTCCTCCTGTCGTCCATGCGCCGTTAGGTTACTCCTGCACTTCCTCATCTTGTGTCCCATTGCCTCATCGACTCCCCCCACTCACGCCATTGGGCTCCACCGTCGCCGCCACCGTGCCTAGCACCACCTTCGTCCAGACACCAGGGCTGCCTAGCGCTGCTCCCGTAGGCCAAGGCCTCGAGGTGATCAAGAGAGGAGTCATGAGGGCCAGGTTGCTAGGGGTAGCGCTCTTCCTTGCTAGCCGACAATGGCTAAAAATGAGCAACGCGTTGGGGAGGGAAATCAGCATTAACTTCCACTTCCATAGGTAAACAATCTATAAGTTCAAAATTTTAATTTCTAGGTAGCAGTAATAGCAGGTGATGCAATAGGCGGAGTTAATATTTCTGTTTATATATATGTGAAAGAAAATTAATATTTATTATGTTATTTAAGAACCCGTCTGATGATGTGCATCACTCTATTTAGAGATTATGTTGCAACACTCAGATACACGGCTAGTTTTTGAAAAAAAAAAATAGAGACAAAGGATTTTCACACCTATATATCCAAGTACGGATTTACTATTTCTAAATTGCCAGAAATTTTTCAGTCTAAGTTAATTTTTGTGACTATTGAATTTCCGTAAAAATTGCTTAAGAAAAATTCAACCACTCTTATAAATAGATAACCCCAATATCCCACGCTGTCCACCTGAACTCGAACACCGACTCCACTACCACGTCCAACCATGGCAAGTTCCATGGCCGCCACTTCCACCCTTCTCCTCCCCATCCTTCTCCTCCTCGCCACCGCCACCCACTCCACCGCCTCCAATACAAACTCGTCTTCCGTCTCCCCGGAAGCCGCCGCCCTCCTCAACCTTTCCGCTGTACTCGCTTATCCCTCGGGCTGCCTTTCCACGCACTGGACGCCGGACACGCCGCTCTGCTCCTGGTCGCGCCTCTCCTGCGACGCCGCAGACTCCCGCGTCCTCTCTCTCGACCTCTCCGGTCTCAACATCTCCGGCCCCATCCCCGCCGCCGCCCTCTCCTCCCTCCCGCACCTCCAGTCCCTCAACCTCTCCAATAACATCCTCAACTCCACCTTCCCGGGGGCCCTCATCGCCAACCTCAAGAACCTTCGTGTCCTTGACCTCTACAATAACAACCTCACCGGCCCACTCCCGGCCGCCCTCCCCAACCTCACCGACCTCGTTCACCTCCACCTCGGCGGCAATTTCTTCTCCGGCAGCATCCCGAGGTCGTATGGCCAGTGGAGCCGAATCCGGTACCTGGCCCTCTCCGGCAATGAGCTCAACGGGGAGATTCCGCCGGAGCTCGGCAACCTAACGACGCTGAGGGAGCTGTACCTCGGCTACTTCAACAGCTTCACCGGCGGAATACCGCCGGAGCTCGGGAGGCTGCAGGAGCTCGTGCGGCTCGACATGGCGAACTGTGGGATCTCCGGTGAGATCCCGCCGGAGGTGGCGAACCTGACGTCGCTCGACACTCTGTTTCTTCAGATCAACGCCCTGTCCGGGCGGCTCCCGCCGGAGATAGGCGCAATGGGGGCGCTCAAATCGCTCGACTTGTCGAACAACTTGTTCGTCGGGGTGATCCCCGCGAGCTTCGCGTTGCTCAAGAACCTGACGCTGTTGAACCTCTTCCGGAACCGCCTCGCCGGTGAGATTCCCGAGTTCGTCGGCGACTTACCGAACCTCGAGGTGCTGCAGCTGTGGGAGAACAACTTCACGGGCGGGGTGCCTGCGCAGCTTGGTGTAGCGGCAACCAGATTGACGATCGTCGACGTGAGCACGAACAGGCTCACCGGCGTTCTACCCACCAAGCTATGCGCCGGTGAGCGGCTGGAGACGTTCATCGCGCTAGGGAATTCGCTGTTTGGCGGCATTCCGGACGGGCTCGCCGGGTGCCCGTCATTAACGAGGATTCGTCTGGGAGAGAATTATCTCAACGGGACGATACCAGCCAAGCTGTTTACGTTGCAGAACCTGACGCAGATAGAGCTGCATGACAATTTGCTGTCCGGCGATCTCCGGCTGGACGCCGGCGAGGTGTCGCCATCGATAGGAGAGTTGAGTCTGTATAATAACCGATTGTCCGGCCCGGTGCCGTCGGGGATCGGTGGGCTCGTGGGCCTGCAGAAGCTACTGGTCGCCGGGAATAGGTTTTCCGGCGAGCTCCCGCCGGAGATTGGGAAGCTACAGCAGCTTTCAAAGGCGGACCTCTCTGGGAACCTGATATCCGGGGAGGTACCTCCGGCGATCGCCGGATGCAGACTGCTCACCTTCCTCGACCTCTCCAGCAACAAGCTCTCTGGCAGCATCCCGCCGGCGCTCGCCGGCCTACGCATCCTCAACTACCTGAACCTATCCCATAACGGGCTCGACGGGGAGATCCCACCTGCCATCGCCGGAATGCAGAGCCTAACAGCCGTCGACTTCTCGTACAACAACCTCTCCGGTGAGGTCCCGGCCACAGGCCAGTTCGCCTACTTCAACTCCACCTCGTTCGCCGGCAACCCCGGCCTCTGCGGGGCCTTCCTATCCCCGTGCCGCTCCCATGGCGTCGCCACGTCGACCTTTGGTTCCCTCTCCTCGTCCTCGAAGCTTCTCCTCGTGCTCGGCTTCCTCGCGCTGTCCATCGTGTTTGCCGGCGCCGCCGTCCTGAAGGCGAGGTCTCTGAAACGCTCCGCCGAGGCGCGCGCGTGGCGGCTCACGGCGTTCCAGCGCCTGGACTTCACCGTGGACGACGTGCACGACTGCCTCAAGGAGGAGAACGTGATCGGCAAGGGCGGGTCCGGGATCGTGTACAAGGGCGCAATGCCAGGGGGCTCGGTGGTGGCCGTGAAGCGGCTCCCTGCCATCGGGCGCGCGGGCGCCGCGCACGACGACTACGGCTTCTCGGCGGAGATACAGACGCTGGGGCGCATCCGGCACCGCCACATCGTGCGGCTGCTCGGGTTCGCGGCCAACCGTGAGACCAATCTGCTGGTGTACGAGTACATGCCGAACGGCAGCCTCGGCGAGGTGCTCCACGGCAAGAAGGGCTGCCACCTGCAGTGGGCGACGCGGTACAAGATCGCCGTCGAGGCGGCCAAGGGTCTGTGCTACCTGCACCACGACTGCTCGCCGCCGATACTGCACCGCGACGTCAAGTCCAACAACATCCTCCTCGACGCCGAGTTCGAGGCGCACGTCGCCGACTTCGGCCTCGCCAAGTTTCTCCGCGGCACTGCCGGTGGCTCCGAGTGCATGTCCGCGATCGCCGGCTCCTACGGCTACATCGCTCCTGGTATGTACTACTACTTCATATCACCCTCTCTCTGTTTGCTATATATGTTCAGTTCATAATGTCAACTTTACAAGGTTACTACTACTTTTCGGTGATTTCGCTGCTAAAATCTTCGATCAGAACGATTCTTTGCGATATTCTCCCTTTCTTGACAAAACATTTGTTTGCTAAGGCTCAAGGTTGCTACTGGTCTGGCAAGTGGCGAATGTTAAAGATAGGACAGTCACATTTCCCTTATTTGGGGGAATTCCCGAAACTTGCTTAGATTCGTCCTGTTGTCATGTGGAAATTTGACAGGAAAGGAATGGTTGGTTTTGGTATGCTCTGGTTTGTTTTTACTGTGTCGCACCAATTGTGTTGCACATGCGCTGAAGGCTGCCTCTCATCACTTTGTCGTTTTAAATGGATCATCATTGGGAATTGTTAGGCCTGTGATCTTATGCGGCTGCTGCGTCCTCTGTTTTGTGTATGTACCCAGAGTACGCCTACACGCTCAAGGTGGACGAGAAGAGCGACGTGTACAGCTTCGGAGTCGTGCTGCTGGAGCTCATCACCGGTCGGAAGCCTGTCGGGGAGTTCGGCGACGGCGTCGACATCGTGCAGTGGGTGCGGATGGTGACTGGGTCGAGCAAGGAGGGCGTGACGAAGATCGCCGACCCCCGCCTCTCGACGGTGCTCCTCCACGAGCTGACGCACGTCTTCTACGTCGCCATGCTCTGCGTCGCCGAGCAGAGCGTCGAGCGGCCCACGATGCGGGAGGTCGTGCAGATCCTGGCCGACATGCCCGGGACGACGTCGATGGCCACAGACGTACCACTACCACCGCTCGTCATCGATGCGAAAGAGGATCACCGGGGCCAAGATAGGCAGCAGCAGCAGGACGGGCCACGCGAGCCCCCGCCGCAGCAGGATCTCCTCAGCATCTAGAAGTGTTAGTCGTAGTAGCGTTTCTTCGTAGCACCCTGTGCTTCTTGGTTGTGCTCTTGGAATGTCGTAGTGTCCGGGTGCGTGTGCAAGAAGAGGCAAGCTTATACTATCGCTATTAGCTAGATTGTTAGTGTCACATATGGTGGAATAGATCTCTGTAATCTCTGTACTCTCGTGTACAAAGCAACTAGTACGGCTCTCCGATTGAATTGAGTTGTAACATCTCAACCGGAAAAAAAAAAGGCGATGCTTCAATCAAGCAACACACAGTGGAGTGTGTCATTCCAAAACTGCTATTGATTGATATGCGGATCTCTGCATTACCAGAGGTATAACATGGGCTAATGTGATATACATTAGGTGCTTGTCTTGACGGTCCGATCCAAAACGAACGGAGAATCCGGATTCGATCCGTGCAGGTTTGCTTGCTGCTCCTGTGCAGATGTGCTGTAGAGCGACACGCACCCAGATCATGTATTGTTGAGCAGGGAGGAGGTCAAGGACATGCACGCTTGCTCCTGCCATTTGCTGTAGTGCTGCTCAGTTCCAGCATAGGTGGCCAAGTTGGTGCGCGCACGTGAACGCTCAATTCCACCGTGCCTCTTTTCACTTGCAGATGACAGGCGGGTCCAGGCCACGCTGGCGTACGTACACGCACGGCACGGCTCCATGTCCTGGGCTCTGGTTAAAAAGGATGTTACTATGCTCATGGCCAAGCTTTAGGTGATTGTCGCAGCAGTGCCGTTTGCACAGGGCAGGGCACTCGCTTCGTTTGATTTTGCACCGCACCGCACTGCACTGCACTGCAGCCATCATATATACTACATGCTGCGACACTGCAAGTCTGTAACACTGTAAAAAATGTTGTGTTCAGGCAGGGAGAGGCAGGGCTGATGAATGCCTGAATCGATCGAGAGTCGCCATCTTTTCTTGAGCGTTCGTAGGTTGTGTGACTTTTGCGAGCGCTGTGAGTGATGGGCTGACTGAACACGTAGTCGATCGGAGCTTATGCTGCAGCGCAGGCGAGGCTGTGTGTGAGACTGTGACTGTGAGTGCGCTGCCAATGTTGCTATCTTGCACGAGGCGATGCGGGGCGAGGGGATGCGAGATGTGTGTAGTGTGTGACTGTGTGGTCAGGTCATATGTCACAGGTCACAGCGCGGTTGTACCGGCGAAGCCACCGGGAGAATCTTCTCATTTTGTCGTGGAAATCTGAGCGGCTAGCTCTTGCCTCGCGCCCTCGGATCGGAAACAATGGGTGTCTGGTTGATGGCCAAAATAAGCAACCAAAAGTTTGGCATAGCTAAAATCTAGCCAAGTTAAATATTGGAAAAAAAAAACGTTGTTTGGATTATATTAAACTAGCAGGGTGGTCTGTGCATTTACGCAGTTAAATTTATTTTAAAGTTTGTAGTGATAAATAATATAACTTAGATGCTTTAGAAAATATTTACGTATCTTGTAGTTATTTAGATTTTTAAGATATCATAAACATTAAAAATGACAATAGAAATCTGAAGGAAAATACAACTTAAGTAACGTAATTAAAATATAAGCTTTAATGGAAGAAAATCATGAGTATAATAAGTTAACCACTCTCTATTATGTATGCATCATGTAGTTGTATGCCTTTAACTCTTTTCTAAAATATTTGCATGCACATGTACCTCTGTTAATCTCAAGCAATACATTGATTATGTGTGCAACAAAATTATCTTATTAGTTTACATAGTATTAGAGTATCTTGCTCAAATATACACCGATGCACCATGGCGACCTACCTTAAACTTATCTTTCCTTACGTCGGTTGCCTCACTGAACCGTGTGTCTTCTATCTCTTCTCCCCACCAAAATTTTTCTACTTCAACCTCCGAGTGCAAGCCTAATTCTTGATCGATATCTCTCAGCTGCTACATCTTCCAATGCAATACTCTACCACATAATTATCTTCTATTTTCTCTCCAATTATCGCTTAATGATGACCATTGTAACATCTACACGTATATGCATGCAAATATCGTGGATCCCTACTGGGACACCCTTCGCGCGCTCTCCAGCGGCCCCAAACCTATTCCTTACTGTTGCGCTATCTCTACTCCGAGCTCTTTGCTCCTTTGTTTCTATACCCTATGCTTCTGTTCGTGGGATGCGTACATGTATATATATATGCACGATGTTATATATGCTCGATGTCTTCTTCTCCTGTGTTGGTCGCTCCTCTTCTTCGATGTTGATCAACTCAACAATGTGGCTTCCTCACTAACTGCGACAACCTCCCATCTTCACTGATGTCGGTTTGTCTGCTTTAGTCGTTGTCTAACGATAGGGAGAATCTTCTTGCCATCGCTGGTGATGCCATGTCACTCACCAATGATGGCATACTCCTAGCTACCTGATGATCACATATCGTTGATAGCTCGTCTTTAATCCAAAGCTTCATCTCCTCTCCGCTACATCTTCCCCGTTATCGAGTTTCTTTAGTCATTGACTTCTTCAACAATGTTGATGCTCACCATTCGTCGTCATAGCACTTGGCTCCTTTGACTCCGGTCTTTCTTTTAAACGACTCCAGTGAGCAGCACAACATTATCTTTGTCAAATAGCTAAGGTGAGCAGTATGGAATTGTTCTCATCTGCATTGCCGCTGCCTCAACTATTTGCTTTGTTGTTAATCAATATCTTCTTGTAGAACAGATCGATGCCATTACACTCTTTCGTGGTCTCGTCAGGCATCATTCACGGCATATATATATATATATATATATATATATATATATATATATATATATATATATATATGTGTGTGTGTGTGTGTGTGTGTGTGTGTGTGTGTGTGTGTTATCCTCAATATAATTTATATTTAATTTATTCAAAACTTTAGTTAAGAGATTTTACTTTGGAATCCGTATGGAAATCAAATTGCAAATTTTCTTTTATTTGTTGTCCCTAATTTTAATTATTTTTTGTTGGAATTCGTAAAGTAATCTAATTGTTTATTTTTATTCAATTTTTATGCTAAATTACAGTTACTTATAGATTTTGCTTTGGAATTTGTATCGAAATCAAAATGCTAATTTTATTTTATTTTTATTCCAAAATCAGTTTTTTGTTCAAATTTGTATACTAATCCAATTGCTATTTTTTTGTTTTTAATTTTGAGTTATATTTATTTAAGATTTTACTTAGGAATTCATATAGAAATCAAATTGATGATTTTTTGTTCCAAAATTTATTTAATTAATTATTTTACTTTGTAATTCATATGAAAATCAAATTACAAATTTTATTTTATTTTTATCCTTATTTTAAATTATTATTTGTTGGAATTTGTATACTAATCCAATTGCTATTTTTTAACACACACACACACACACATATACACACACACACACACACACACACACACACATGTATATGCATGTATATGAAAATGGTATTGTACTCTTGGGAGTATGTACTCTCATTTCTTATATACCACTTAAATCGTATGATAATACATCTTTATCAATTTGAGCATACTCCAATAATGATTATAAGATATCCCAAAGTGAGTTCTATGAAAAAAAAAATCATTAAAGTTCACCTTTTATAGCAAAACAATTATGTATATACTTCTTTTATATATGAAAAAGGATATATAGCAAAAATAAAGGACTCCAATGAAAATTTTTCAACCAAGTCACACTTATACTTGATTGAAAATTTTCATTGGAGCCCTTTATTTTTGCTATATACCCCTTTTCATATATAAAAGAAGTATATACATAAATATTACAATAAAAGTTGGACTTTAATGAATTTTTTCATGGAACTCTCTTTGGGGTATCTTATCATTATTATTGAAGTATACTCAAATAGATAAAGAGGTATCACCGTACGATTTAAGTGGTATATAAGAAGCGGGAGTATGTACTCCTAAGAGTATCATACCATTTTTTTATATATATATATATATATATATATATATATATATATATATATATATAGTATTTTTCCTTTTCCCGGGAGTAGTTACTCTCTATTTTGTATCTCACAACGTAGGGAGTATCTTGCGCAACCGAGAGTATGTATGTGTAGTATACGAGTATATAAGACCATATAGGTGGTATTTACATCTTTTCAGGGGTGGTATGTACAATTTTTTAGACATACTCCTTTTTATGTGCGAATATGAAGGTATTTACAAAATATGCTAAAAACTATAGACTCTCTTGCAAATTTTTCATGTAAATCACATTGGAGTATCTTACAATCAGTATATGAGTATACCCAAAGTGATAATGGAGTATGTCAAGTTCTTTTAGGTGGTATTTCAGAGGTGGGAGTAACTACTCCTGGGAGTAGAAAGTATATATATATATATATATATATATATATATATATATGGCGCCCGTTTCGTACTCTTGGGAGTATATACTCTCACTTCCAATATACCACTTAAACAAATGTATTATACTTCTTTATCACTTTCAGTATACATAAATACCAATTATAAGATACTCCAAAATAATTTGATTGAAAAATTTTCATTGGAACCTTTTATTTTTGCTATATACCCTTTTTCATATATAAAAGAAGTATATACACGAATTTTGGTATAAAAATGGATTTTCATGAAATTTTTCATGGAACCCACTTTGGGGTATCTTATAATCATTATTGGAGTATACTCAAATTGATAATGAGGTATCATCATACGATTTAAGTGGTATATGAGATGTGGGAGTACGTACTCCCAGGAGTACCATACCATTTATATATATATATATATATATATATATATATATATATATATATATATATATATATATATATATATATATATATATATATATATATATATATAAAGAATTACAATTATCGATGATTTTACGTTGGAATTCCTATCGAAATCAACTTGCTTATTTTATTTTATTTTTTATTCCGAATTTCAGTTTTTTTGTTGAAATTCGTATACTAATCCAATTACTAGTTTTTAATAATTTTTTATTCATAATTATGTTTATCTAGTTATTTTACTTAGGAATTTGTATTAAAATTATATTGTTAATTTAATTTTATTTTTTATTCTGAATTTCAGTTATTTTTGCATTGTACTTGACTCTTATTTCTATATTGTACTTGACATGGACTCCTTCGTTTAATCTAGATTATTATAATTTGAACCTACCATAATCAACGGTGTAGATATTTCTCTTTTTTCACTGATTAACGTGAGAATTTCTAGCCTTTCAGAGCGAACGTGGTGGCTTCTTTTTCTATCGCTTTAATAATATAATAGATAGAAGATAGATTTTGGTGTTACAATAATTTTGGTGAGCAATTTCCTCTCCCTTAGATTGCCCATGTGTGCAATTGGATTTTATTGGCATTACCAAATTTTAGTAGCAAACCAACAACAATTAATTTTTATTGACGTTAACAATATTTGATTTGATTTGTAATGGTAGCAAACCAAATAGCCCCTAAATCTCAAAAAACCTTATCAACCCTAGATTCTTGCTTGGACGCATTCCGAATAATGACACGTGACCTCGCGCCGTCGGGCTCCACTACGTCTGTACACTGATTCGGGAATTCTTTCTCGAGTACAGTACATTGCTCACTTCCTATGACGCAAGCAGACAAATGATATTAACTTTGGCTAAAAATATCGTTTATAGTACGCTGATTGGATACGTGAAAATGATGTGGGAAAATATGTCATAAAAATATTTTCGAAACATTACACTTTTTTAAATATAAGATTATAAAATTTAGTGGTCAAATGGTCCCTTATCAACGGTGAAAATCCAAAACTGTCACTTGTTTAAATGAAGAGGGTAATGTTTTTCTTTGAGAAGTGAAGTAGCAGTGAAAATTTCGGAATTTTAGTCTGTCTTTTTTTCCAAGATCTGATTCTCATGATAAAATGCACGGTTGATGCTAAGATATCATGTGGTATACGGCAATGGAATGCACTGTTGTGTGATAGACTAGCAGTTCCACGTATCTTCTAAGAGCATGTACAACGGTGTGATATTGGTTGTTTGTAACCTTTGACACGTAGGATATGAGATGATGTGGAGGAGAGAGAGAGCATAGAGAATTAGACCGTCTCTCATGCAGTAGTCGATTGTAATATGATAAACAATACACATTGTATATAGAGAAACTGTCTATAGAGACATGTAAAAAGATAACTCGTTGTAGTAGTTGTTAGTGTTGTCTATAGATGACATGGATGAATACTATAGACAACAGTTGTCTATACCATCGTACATGCTCTAAAGCTGTGCATCTCCACATTAATCAAGCATACATGAGTAACACGGTAGGCATACCTACGTATTACTACATCCTTAAAAACAGGAATTTTTGGCTAATATAGCACGTTTTGAGAACGTATTTGCAGAAATAACCACGGTCGAACGGTATTTACAAATGTGGCACCGTTGCCACAGGGTGACCGTGCGGCAACGCCGGAGCCGCCGCCACGTGGCTTCCCGGCCTCTTCACAGCCTGCTGACTCCCCGCCAGCCCACCGCCACGTGCAACCTCCTCGGCCGTTGCCACACGGTCACCATGCGGCTACGGCCGAGGAGGCGCCATGTGTCCTAGGTTAGGTTAGCAGTTAGGGTTAATTAGGGTTAGGCTGAAATCGGTAAGAATTTTAAAATATAGGAAATTAGTTCAAAATATTATTAAAAAATTAGAGCCTCCCGATACCGTGTACTTGCTTGTGTAAATTTGCCATAATTTTATTCATTCAGAATTTTTCTTGCTATTTCGTATAAGTATTTTGTCTGTATGAGAACAAAAAAAAATCAACAGAAAACTGTGCCACGTGTTGTCTGGCCAAACATCTGAATGAGGCCTCCCAACCTTTCTTTTTCACCGAAAGCATCAATCACTTGTCATCCCGTCACCTCCTCGTCTCATCCATCAAATCTTTGTCTCCCCAAAATGCATGGCTTTATCAGCGTGCGCGGAATAAGGATTCCCTCCCGCAGCGGCTATAAATTAGAGCGAGCGAGCGCGATTTCATTTCGCAATCACTCGCTCGCTCTTCCGCTCATTCAATTCATTTCGCAGTCGCTCGCTTATTCTCTTGCTCTGTCGATCATATTTTTTGGGATATTTCAGCGTTATTAACCGACGTCGTTCGCAAGTAGTTTGGTCATAATTTTTAATTTAGAGTGTTTATTAGTTATGAAATAATTAGTAGTAATTAATTAATAAATTAGTGTACATTAATTTTGTAGTGTTAGTTTGGTCGAAAAGCAAAATCAAATAATAAGAAATGTATTCACCGAAGAACAGAGGAGCATAATCTAATTAAGCTAGCTTATCATGTAGCTTATCACCCCAGGAAAACTACTCCGCAATTAAAAAGCTAGCATATTTAATTTATAATCTTTTATGGTTATTAGCCACCTTCTCACTAATATTTCCTCTATTCCATGTGTTACAAGTCATGTCTCTACCGGAGCTTCTGGAACACTTCTACAATGAGGACTACTGGTGCAAGCTGTGGATCACTGAAGACGTCGATAGCCCTTCACCCCTGCTGCATCGAGCGGGGAGGGATTACTGGAGCTGGACGATCGCTACGTCCCGATCCTCCGGGACACGGGCTTGTTGCCCCTTGCGAGGCTGGTCTCCGTCGGATGCCAATTCACCCGACGCCAGCCTGCTTCGGCACTTGTAGACAATTGAAGGCCCGAGACGCACACCTTCTACTTTCGGTGGGGTGAAATGACAGTCACCCTGCAGGACGTCTCGCTCTTGACCGGTCTCCCAATCCGGGGTGAGCCGCATGTTTCGGGCCCTCCGGTTGCGGACTAGAAGGCCGAGCTAGAGCAACGGTTCCGTCAACCTCTCCCGGAGTGTGCATGTGGTGTCTTCCAAACTTGGCTGAGGCACTTCAGTTAGCCCCCGCAGGGTGCACCTGACGAGGTCGTTAGGACGTATCTCGTTACTTACCTTCTCTAGCTCTTTGGCTGGGTCTTGTTTCCAACCACACAAGGCGATTTTTACTACACCAGCTTCATCTGCGTCGTCATGTCTTTGGTTGACACGGGGGCTGGGCCGATGCCTCAGTATAGCTGGGGATCAGCCGTCTTTTGTGCCACATATAGGGATGACAATCTTGCCCGATTACCCACGGGCAAAAACCCTAATAGAGGCGGGTATGTTCCTCATTTTGTGCCCACGGGCATATTCGTGGGAAGAAAACTCTACCCGATGGGTAATCGGGCGTGGGCATGGGGGAGCCTCACCCGTGCCGCTTCGCCCAATAACCCGCCAAAGGAACTGACATGTAAGCCCACATAAAAATCTCAGCCTTGCCCCCTCCACTCCAGACTTTGCCCCCCGTCTCTACTCGGCGTTGCACTCGCACCCCACACCCCAAAAACTCCAGAGCAACCCTCAGATCCCCTCCTCCCAGATCTGCTCAACGCCGCCACATCCCCACCTATGCTCCATCCTCCTCCCATATCTCTCGCCAGCGGCCGGCTTGAGTCAATCCTCCCCGGTTGTCTGCCTCTCGATCCCTCCCCCACCCCCTCTTTTTCCACCGCCGCGGCGCCCCCAAACACCATGGCGACCGTAGCCTCCTCCCTCTCCCTCCTCTTCACGCACCCCCACTCCCACCACTCCTCCACCCGCAGACGCTTCTCCTAGTCCCACCTCCGCCTCCCACGCTGCGACGCACGCTGCGCCGCCTTCGATGCCTCGGCATCGGGCTCCACGACGGTCACAAAGTACCGTCGCCTCGCGAAGGAGAACATCCAGGAGGAGGCGTCCTGCGTCCGCGGCCTGGCGCACAACATCTCGGCATGGTACGTGCAGTTCCCCCCAACGCCCGACGGCGACTCCAACGAGCGCTACTCGCTCTACGAGGTTGTCTATCGCTCCAGCTCCGGCGGCCCCCTCCATCCATCACGCATTTCCTCGGTTCAGATCTGAAATGGAGACTCAATATTGTGGTTTAGACTTTTGATGTTCTTTTGTGAATGTATTGTGATGGTGCGGACGGGGATTTCTTTTGTGAATGGATAGTGATGTTGTTTTTTGTAGTGTGACGGGCACACGGGCATGCCTGCGGGCGATGGGCATGGGCGAGGTTCTCTGCCCATCGCTTTTCATGGGTATGCCCATGGGGGAGTTTTGGACTAGCAGGCATGGGTATGGGCGAGCACTACCCGTGCCCGCCACACCCGATTGCCATCCCTAGCCACATACCGGGGGTTATGTGACGCTTCGTGGCGTGGCATCGCTGGTACCAACCTGGCTGTCTACTATGTGCTCCAGCACCTGTGGAGTTGGGAGCACTTCCTTGTTGGGCAGCCGACCATCGAGATAGCGGTGCACCCGTACCCCATTCTGCATAACCAGATAGACGGGCCCACCATGGGCTTACAGTGGACTGCTGCCCATCTACGCTGGGCTAGTGAAAGACCGCCGAGGTGCTACCCGTTGTACCACAACGAGTTTGAGTCGTTGCACGAGAGCAACATCATATGGAATCCATGGTATCCATAGTTCGTGCGCACGGTAGTGCCACACGGATTGTCCATACAATGCATCTGGGACGTTCCGCTGTGGACGACGAATTACCACCTGGTGTTCATACATATGGTGGAGCCTTACGTGGTGCAGCGCGTAATGCGACAGATTAGTGCGTACCAGGTTGTGCCCCCCGGACGGTAGGCCCTTGCCACGAGTCATACACCTGTGTGTCAAATTTCATCCGAGTAATGCTTACAGTTCTTACATCTTCTTTTCTAACACCAATCCTTTCGGAAATGCAAGCAATCGAGGCAGGGTGGGCATACTCAGGACTGGTACCTCGTCCAGCACGAGTGGACTACGACATGGACGAAGATGGCGCAGTTAGATGTCTTGCATTCCCCGCGTTCATACGACCCTAAGACATACAGTGCGTACATAGAGTGGTATGTGCCACGGACGCGCGCAAGACTCACCATTCCTCCATCGGAGCGCCCGAAGCCGGTGACAGAGGAGGCGCATGACCAAAGCCTCCATCGCTCGTTCAATCATCACAGCACTTCGCGGCGTGACGACACCGTAAGACACTTACAACCTCTGGTCTGGTCGTTGATGATATTTGTACTATTCGTTAATGAACCTGTTATGTATATCACTATAGTTGGAGCGTGCGCAGCATGTCCATAGAGCATCGGAGGCCGCCTTAGCATGTCCAGACACAACACCGGCGGAATATAGAAAAATTTTGAAGCACATCTCGGTGTAGATGAAGAAGATAATAAGGAACTTGAGCTGCGGTCGTTCGACGGACGACGTCCTGTGCATCGGGCACCAAGTGGGGGGCGTACTCACCCACTAGGTCACCATGGCCCAGCGAGTCTGGCAGGTGTCATAGCGTTCCTCGTCGGTCATCTGCGGGCTAGGTCGTCGTGGAGGTAAGTCGCTATGTACAAATCTATGTTCAATTTTTTTGGTTATGCCTTACATTCTGCTAACATCATGTCGTTCTCCCGCCGTAGGTACGTTGGGATGAATCACTTCTGCCATCCGCACCTAGTACATAGACTGGTGCTCCCCCTCGGTCATCTGCACAACACATTCGGGAGGTACGAGGTTCTCAGTTTACTTCCAAAATGTTTATTTGTACTAACATCGTTCCGTCTTGCAGCCTTCGGTTGGCCGTGGGGGTGACGGCTGTGGGGGTGATGGCCAGTTCACGTCGACTGATGACGACGATACGAGCCTCCCAGCTCCTGCTAGGGAGTAGTGCACGTAGCTAGGGTACGGACAATGGTAGCCAGGGTTTGGAGCGTACGCAGGGCAGAGCTCTTTCGAGTTCGTTGTCCCACCGTACGTTCTAGGGCAAAGCTCCTTCGGGTTTGCTGTCCCACCGTATGTTCAAGGCCAGAGCTCATCCGCTCAACCGAAGTTGCAGGCATCGTACCCTCGGAGTGATTTTATAGACTCCGTCGTAACTGAATTCTTCGGAGGTATCCCCCAGGTCGGCATGCCTCATCACGACGACATGTACGCCTACCAGACTCTGCTCCAGAGTCAGCCTACTGGTCCATCTCCACCTCAACGGTCTCCGTACCCCCTCTGAACTGACATGCGCTCTCCGGACCGGTGGATGTATTCTACGAATCATGCTCGGTGCAAAACAAGGCCGCACACGCGAACGCAGCCGCAGTAGGCACAGAGTAGCGGCTCAGACAAGTGAGCCATATAGTATCGCGTGTTGTGCGATTTTGTTTTGATATATTTGTAGGCGTATTTTGGTTATTATGTGTGTACTCCTGCATCATATTATATATTGACATCTCCAATGGAGTTGCAATGCAGCTTTTTTTCCATACATTCCATGTCGCATGAAATCATGAAACCCTAATTTTTGAGACCTAAAATCAAAATTTTCGAGATAATACCAGAATACATATAAAATTGCTAAAATATTATACAATCAAGTCAACTGCGTGAGGAGCCTTCAAAATAAAATTCATAATTTTTGGAGCTCATTTTCTACATTTACAAATTCGTACAAACATCATACTTATACGAAATAGTAAGAAAAATTTTGAACGAATAAAATTATGACAAATTTACATAAGCAAGTACACTGTGTCAGGACACTCCACATAAAATTTCATAATTTTTTGACCTCATTTGCTATATTTTAAAATTCGTATAACCAGCAAACCCTAATCAGCCGAACCCTAACTAACTAAACCTGGCAGCTAACCTAACCTATAATGTTTTGTTTGGACACATGGCGTTACCTCAGTCGTTGCCGCATGGTGTGACCGTGCGGCAACAACCGAGGTGGCACCACGTGGCGGCGGCTCCGCCATTGCGGTGGCCGTGCGGCAACGGTTGCCGCATGGTCACCGTGCGGCAACGGCTGCGTGGCAGGCGGGGAGAGACCGTCGCAAGGTGGTCGTGCGGCAACGGTGCCACATTTGCAAAAACCGTTCGGCCGTGGTTATTTCCGCAAATACATTCTCAAAACGTACTATATTAGCCAAAAATTCTAAAAAACGGTACTAACGTATACGTGCATTCCATACAATAATTAAACTGTACGCCCATCGGTACACAGAACAAATACAAGCTAAATTGGTCTCCCAGCTTTTGTTTGTGCCCTTCTCTTATCAGATTGATCAGCCTACTGAGTACTGACCTAGCATATAGATATAGATCCATAGTTGCAACAGCTCAAGAGGCCACTTCTATGGCCTGGGAATAGCAAGGCACATCAAGTCGTCTTCCATCTTTAGCCAAGGCATGCAAACTTTTCCTTTTTGTCTCGGCTCCGGGACTCTGCCGCCGTGGGATCCACGGATTTTGGCAGCAGGCAGGCAGCGCGATACGACGGGCACAGGCAGAGAAAAAGAGCGGATTCCGCGAAATTTATTAAAGCATCGCATAGCATGCAAGCCTAGCTAGATTATATAGAGCTACCTTTGCTCTACGTAACGTACGTATGCCCGGCCGGCCATGAAACACGATGTGACATGGATCATACAGAGGCTAGGCCTGCACTGCATGCATGCGTCGTCTCGTTATCATTTCGCATGGGAGAGGAAGCAACAAGCCAACAAGTATAAAGGAGGAGATGGGTTTTGGTCCCGACGCGCGAGAGAAGAGATGCGAGAAGATGAATGGATGGATGCATACATTGGACCGGGCCGGACGGGCGTGTCCCTGTGCGTGACGAGACGCGCTGCTAGGCGCTAGCTGTGCGCGCGCTCGTTTCGTTTCCTTGCCTCCGCTTTATGAGCCCTAGCTAATGGCTGATGAGGCCGCGTAGGTCGCCGTGGGAGAAGAAAGCTTTGGGGAATCCCCGCATTGCATTATTTGCATCTGGACAACAGGGCATGGTCAGATGGTGCGCCACCGTGGAGTCACAATCTAACGGCGTGTACAATACGTATTCGTATCCAAACCTTCTAGCTGATAGAAATGCGCTTGAGGTCCCTCTGGAACACACTCACGTACTATTTCTGTACAATTTAAAGTATTTCCCGTGAAATTCTTGCAGGTCCAAACTAGCACTACGAGTTTTTTCATCCTAGGCTACAATCTCGTCATTTTGACGGCATCAAAGTTCAAGCATGTCATAGAGACGGTGGAATCATGTGTGTTACCGGTTTAGCAACAAACATGCAATTTGTCGTTATGGGAGACAATCAGTTGGCAGACGGCAGGTGGTGAACTCCAAGACTGCGACGTCATCAGTCATTACCCCGTGTTTCAAGAGTGTTTCAGATGAAACGTGAGCAACAATTTAGTCCACGCACGCAGGATCGAGCTCGGCAGGGGCGGTGTATAAGTGGGGTCAAGACTCAACACCTGCTCCGCAGCGTCCGTACAGGGATTATTCACTACACAAGGGAAGAGAAGGGAGATTTTTTTTAATTTAATCCTTTTTTAATTTTATTTTAAAGTTAACCCATCGCGAACTTTATTTTCAATTCTGACCCCTTTGGTCACGCCACCACCTGTTACGTGATAAAATAATACTATCACGCTAGTCCATTTCTGGTCAAAGTCTTGTCACGCCACTGGTGGTGGCGTGACAGTGTTGTTTGGTCATATCACCGCCAGTGGCGTGACAAAAAGTACAATTTTGGGGACTTATCCTGTGGCGTAACAGTGTTGTTTTGTCACGCCACGGGTGATGGCGTGACCAAAGGGGTTAGAATTGAAAATAAAGTTTGCGAGGGATCAACTTTAAAATAAAATTAAATAAAAGATTAAATAAAAAAATTTGAGAAGGGAAGGAAGAAGATATGATCTGCAGTTTTGCATCTGAAAGATCTTTTTCTCCTGTGCAGGGATCAAATCGTACGCGAGTACGACGAACTGGCGAGCCCGCCCGCGCCTCTGCCCAACTGCCCTTGCGCGTCTCCGTCCGCCGACAACCGGCTCTACACACTGCCTACCTTCTTCGTGCTGCCGGCTCCTCCTCCGTCCGGCCCCGCATGCTGCCTCCCTCCTCCGCCTAGTCGTCCCTGCGCGCCGCCTCCCTCCTCCGCGCCGGCTCCTCCTCTGGCCGGCCCTGTGCACCGCCTCCTCCTCCTCCTCCTCTGATGGGCCGCGTGCGCGGCGCCCGCCCAGCCGGCCGCCCCCTCGCACCTCCGCCCAGGTGCGTCGTATGAGGATTGGACGTGAAAACAATGTGTGTATAGCACTCCTCTAGTGAAATATGCTACCGCGGAGGTGGACTGTTTACCCTACGAGATCCACCGTCTATGGGTGCTTTAAGATTCGCATCCGTATTTAGTAATATAAAGAAATACCCACCAATGGGTATTTCTTTATATCCACCGTCGTCAGAAACCTCCCACCGCCTCCGTTATTGGAAACCTTGGGGTCGCATCACCGGAAACCTCCTGCCACCGCTGCCGCAAACCCCATGAGGTCGCCACCGGATCCAGCCCTCAAGAGCTGCGCCGTGATGTGCGGAGCTGGTGGGGTGGGGGGGGCTGGCTTCACGTCGAGCTCGCCGGGGTGAGGCCGAGAGAGAGAGGGAAAGGAGAGAGTGGAGGTTTTTAGAAAATGAAAAATACCAAAGGAATACGAGGTGGGTATGAGGCGTGCACAAATCTTAAGGCAAGTTGGAGGGAGGATGGTGTGGGACTGTGGGTGCATATGCCCCCTAGGGGTGAAAATGCTTTTCTGGCCGCATGCGTGCTGAGACCTGTGCTCTGTTTCATACAAGCAGAGCACTTTGAAAAAAAAAACATTGGAATATAGCTACTCAACCTTTTTTACTTCTGGAGAAGTGATGGGGAGTGAACCTATTGTGAAAGGAATGTAATACAATGCCCCGGTTGGAACAAGGGACTTTACCGAGATTCTCGTGGAATCGAACTACTTCCTATTAAATTTTAAAGAAATTTATGTGAATTCCACGCGTTGTGTTCCCAACAGACTATAACTATGCTTATTCCAAAAATAAAGTTAAATTTTGAACTTTGTAGAATAAGGTAGATTTTATGAGGATAGGCGGACATAGGATAAAAGGTAAGGGTCCATTTGGAACGCGAAAAATTCACGTGAAATAGTTTATTTTCTGTAGGATTCAGGAAAAAATTGACGTTCCAAACGGGTACAAGGTGGAATTGTGGATATTATGGGGATATACTCATGATCTTATGATGATGTGACAATTGGCAATGACGTTGAAGGTTTGCGGAAACACGAGTTTTCGGCAAAGTTCAGATTCTGTCAGGTCTCAAGCGGTCTGACCGGCCTTGGTGGCGGTCAGACCGCCCATGCCTCGGATGAATTGTACTAGCGGTCTGACCGGCCAGGCTGGCGGTCCGACCGATTTGGTAGCGGTCTGACCGGCGTCTGTTGACCGGTCGGACCGGCAAGTTGAGTGGCATTGGAGTTTGAGGCTGGGCCAAAAAATAGAGTGTGTAGGCAAGTGAGGAGATTCTACTGCACTTGGTCCCATAATTTTTGGAGCCTCCAGTCAAAAGTTCTATTCGTTTTAAATTTCCGAGAGGTTGCGGATTTGGTGTTGAAATTTTGGTTAAGTCCTTTGGTGGCGGTCGATCGGCTTTCGGTTGGCGATCGGCGGCGATGTGATCGACCGCCAAGGTGGCGGTCGAACGGTTTTCACTTACGTCATCGGCCCGTGTGGTGGCGATGGTTTGATTAGGTCAAGTTCATGGGTTTCATGTCATATGTGTTGCATGATGCATGTTTTGACTAACGTGGGTCAAGTTGTGAAGAACTTGTTCCCAATTCGATTTTCTTGTCTATTGTTGTGCAAAGGTTGCTTGGTGGTCAACGACGGTCAGCGGCGAGGATGATCGAGGACTAGGCTTGGAGAGCTGAGGTTCAAAGCGATCGGCGATGCCGGGTGAAGTCATTGGACTCAAGTATGGTGCAAGATGGACAAAGGTGATCGAGCAGGCGGTTCGGTGCGATCGTTGAATCAAGCGGCGCGGGGTCGGTGCAAGTGCCATGGTGGTTTCGGTGGGAGCGGATGGGAGAGACTTGCCGACATGATGAGAGCCGTTGGATCAACCTACACGTGGCGAACAGCGAGTGCCAGCACAATTTGGACACGGCGCTTTAAAAGGCGTGCGTGTATCACCTGTTTGTTTTGGGCCTTAACGGGAGCCCATTAGGGAGACTCTATTAGAAACCCTAAGCCTCCACTATAAATAGAGGAGGGAGGTGGCTGCACCTTTTCCCCCGACCTTTCGACGTTTCATTGTTTAGAAACCCTAATTTGCTTAGGGAGAGAAGGAGAGGAGGTTAGGGTTCTTGAGAGTTGGATTGGATTTCGTGCTCATGTATTGAGTCTTTGTCATCCATTGATGGAGTGGATGTAAACCAATACCATATCAAATCAATCCAAAGAAAGTTTTTTCAAGATGAGGTCAATTGCTTTCTTTTTCTCTTTTTGATGATTTGAGTCTTTCTTTGATCCGCGAGTTTTTGCTTAGTTTCTGGTCGTGATCTAGCTTGCTGTGACGTGTGGGAATACATCTAGGATCATCAATATCATCAATCACCCACGAGCAAGTCTCAAGATCATATTTTCGTTTTGACTCGGTTTTGACCTAACCGCTCAAAGCGTAAAGGTCAGAATCTTGGCAAAAATTATCACGATCGTTGCTTGGAATAGGTTCTGACATACTTAGGTAGGTGTGTGTCAAATTTCACGAAGTTTGGACGCACGAATCAAAAGTTTGATCAATTTGCGTTTGGTTTGTCGGGCTGTTTTCTCTGTTCATCGAACCACGATCCGACGCCGAGAAATCGGTCGACCGCTGGATCGGTCGACCGCTAGACCGACGGTCGACCGCCCCGTGAGAGGTCGACCGCGATGTCTTCATGTTTTGCTTTTGTGTTGATTTTACTTGGGGTTTTGAGTTGATTCAATACAAGTCTTCCATTGTGCATGATTGATTGATCTTCATAGCTTTCATAGCTATTGGAGTGAGATTCGTATTGAATTGAATTTGGGAGAAAAAGAGATCGTGTTCCTATTCACCCCCCCTCTAGTCGCCTTTTCGGTCCAACAAGTGGTATCAGAGCCCGGTTAGTTCAATCTTGATCTTAACAGGTTCTTGAACTTGGCGATGGATAAATACTCCTCCAAACCGCATATCTTCGATGGGCACGACTATGCCTTTTGGAAGAACCACATGCGTGTCTTTCTTGAGAGCGAACCACGAGGTATTTGGGAGGCTTTTCGAGGTCCGCTTATCTTGCCTGAGGTTGCTACGCCGGCTTCTCAAGCCCTCTTGGCTAATGACCGTAAGGCAAAGAATTGTCTGTATGGTGAGCTTGGTAGGCGGGAATATGACAGATTTGCAATCTCGAGGCGCACATGAGATTTGGAAGACCCTCGAAACCTATCATGAGGTTCTTCCCAAATCAAACAAGTGCGTCGGCAGTCTATAAAGAGAATATAACAAATTCGAGATGCGTCTGGTGAGAGCATCGATGACATTTTCGATCGCTTCAACACGGTGATAAATCGGATGAAGTCTATTGGTATTGAATTTACGATCTGAAAATGTCATCCATCTCCGTTTGCAATCAACACCAGGAGTAGGAGATAAAGGCTACCGCCATTCGGAAAATGTCAACTTCTCGATCGACTTTGGAGCTGCTCTATAGCAAGCTCAAGACTCATGAGATTGTAAAGTGACCATTCTAAGAAGGGTAACATGGCTTTGTAGCAGACCGCTCAAGAGAGCCTCGATGGGTCGTTTGAGTCCTCTTCGAGTTTTCACTTGCTTCTTTATCTGCAATCCAAGAAGAGGATCTTGAGAGTATTCTTGAGCCTGAGATGACGCTTTTGATTAAGAAGTTCACAAGGGCCTACAACAATATGAGAAACAAAAAGAGAGGCGACCCTGTGACTTGTTATGAATGTGGAGAGCTTAATCACATCCGGGCAAATTGCCCAAAGCTGAAAGGTAAGAGCAATCACAAGGATGAAAAGCCAGCCTGGAAGAAACCTCAGGGGCGCAAGTCCAGGTTTGATGATGCCAAGCTCAGGAAGGCTGCTCACCGGGTTCTTGCCGCCCTTGGGGATCGATCCTTGAGCGATGTGGACTCCGGAAGCGAGGAGGACAAGGAGGAGGAGCTCCCTCAAGACAAGAAGGGGAAGGCCAAGGGCTTCACCGGCATGTGCTTCATGGCTGACTCCGACGACATCGATGACAACAATGAGGTATCTCTTTCATATGATGTTCTCTTTGCTAGATGCGAAACTGTCTATGAGCAAATGATAGGTCAGGATAAACCTTTAAAGTTCATCATGACTAAGAATGAGGAATTAGAGTCACAAGTAAAGAAACTCACATTAGAACTTGTGAATACTAAGAGTCTTGAATCTGATGAATGTTCATCCTGCTATGCTTTACATTCTGAATTTGCTAAATTGCAATCTGCTCATGATATTGCTTTACAACAACTTGAAAATGCTAGAACTGAGCTAATTGAAGTTAAATCTGCTCCTTGCGAAAAATGCTTAGAGTCTAGCAAGTTGGTTGTTTCTGATGTGGTTGAATCTAGCTCTTGCTCATGCATTTAGAACGTGAGCGTGAAGTACATGATGTTGTAGAAGCAGCTAGAGCTAAATATGCCAAGCTTAAGGACAGTATTAATTCTGCTACTTGTGCTTCATGTGAAGCTCTTAAGCTTGAAGTTGCTCTTTATAAGGAGAGGTTTAACGCTAAAACTTGTGATTCATGTGTTAACCTTAGAAAAGAAACTGCTTACCTTAATGACACATTAGAAAGATTTTCTAAAGGTAAGAAACAGCTAAACATGATTCTTGACAAGTCAAAAACTCCTTATAAGAAGCAGGGATTAGGATACAACTTTGCCGAGGATAAATCTAATGGTATTCAAATCTTGAAAAATGGCTTAGTTGAATTTGATACCCAACCTGCAAAGATCACTTTCAAATCTGCAGGTTTTGCCCAACCATCTGTTCAGTCAAAAGGTGCTTCTCCCAGTGGTACCAAATACCATTGCACCTATTGCAAGAAGGATGGGCATTTGGTTGAGTTCTGTTGGCGTAGGTTGAAAAATGCTAAGAAAAATCTTGCTAGAATGTCATCTAATCAACCTAGAGCTTTTGTGAGACATGGTAATTTAGAAAGGAAGAAACCTGTAACAGCCCTAAGTTAGGGTTTGTATTTCAAATGTAAAATTATGAGGAGAAATAAAAACTTTTGATGCCTCATGAAAACATTTGGAAGTTTTCTGAATTTTCCCTAAACAATTTCCATCTTCTAAGATTTAATTCTTGTGAATGGAAATTGTTGTCAACAAATTCTTAGCCTTAAAACTTGTGATCATCCTCTGGAAATATTTTTCCCATCATCTTGATCATCCTAGTTACCTCTCTGAAAAATTTCACAATTTTTAGATTTTGTTTGCTATTTCAAATGGCCAAGTCAAACCAGTTTGAAATCTGGTCAAACCCTTAGTGCAGCAGCTTGTGAATTTTCTGGAGGAAAATGTGCTGCATGAAAATTCCTGGAAAAATTACACAAGGTTTTCCTTTGTCCCAGGAAGCTCCCATAAAAATTTCTGAATGTTTGGAGCTCAGGAGCTACCTCTAAAAATTCCCCAAACCTTCTCTGTCTTTTTAATTCAAAATCTGCGAATCACTGTTCCTCGGGCTCGGACTCAAACTCCGACTCGAGTCCGACCGCGCCACTTGGTTCCGCCGCGCCGCCTAACTGCACCACCCGAGCCCGATCGTTGCCCACCGTCCGATGCAAATCGAACGATCCACGTTCGCGCATGCAATCGACCGGTCCGAATGCATACAGGGATCTCGACCGTCCGTTTTATATCCAACGGTCAGTATTCTCTTGATCGAGTCAGACCATCTCGTCGCGCCGCACCTGACCCCGACTCGCGCCACTTTGTCACCGTCGCTGACGAGTGGGTCCCCTTTGTCAGTATCGCCCTCGTCTTCTCCGCGTCTCACCGGAGCTCTCGTGGCGATCGCATGCGCGTGCCACGCAGCTCGCCGCCGCCACGTCGTGGGACGCGTGTTCGCCTCCGGAGAATCGCCAGGAGTCCATCTACCCCCTGAGGTCATCCATTCTCCTTCGCGTCCATTCTCGTGCTTTCTCCGCCCAAATTTCCTCCTCGGCCGGAGAAGAACCCGAGCGTAGCGCCGCCGTATCGGCCGCCTCGAGCCCGCGACGCACCATCGTGATCCTTGCTCGCGCCGCCTCCATTTTGCCCATCCGGATCCTTGTCGCCCGGTGAATCGCCAAGGGTGGTGTCTTAAATCTCGCGTCTCCGGTGAGCTCGGTCCCACGAGCTTCCTGGCGTTCTAGTAAGTATCAAGCTTCGGCGCTTGGTCCTTTAGGATCGCATTGCTTCACTGAGTCTAACGGTGATCTTATTTTGTTCTTTGGTTCGTCACCGAGGCTGTGCGACCGGTTCTTCTCCGAGCACGGTGTTCCGCCGCCGTGGCAATTCCGGCCGCCTCGGTCCCTCTTCGTCGGCGTTATCTTGGGCTTATCCTTCCTGGAGTCGAGGCGAAGCTGTTGCGCACTTTCCCGAAGCTCCTCGGCGCCCGTAGCATCTCCTCCACGGGAGCAGTGGCTTCTTCTCCGCCTCCGGCCGTCGCGAGCTCACCTCCGACGACCATTTGGCTCTGCATCGGCACCATCGTGTTCGTGGGGCTGCTGTGCAACTGGTGAGGCCACTCGCGAGCCCAGGGAACCACTCCAGCTCCAGATCCTCCACCTCGCCGTCGCAGCCACGCGCGGGAGCTCCGTCGAGCCGCCGGCTGTTAAGGTCTAATCTCGTCTTTAGCTGTTAATTAAGTTCTTTAGTTGTATCCCTGTCTTGTGGGCCCTCCAAAGTTAATCGCGTTTAGAAACTTTAATCCAATCGTTATTTATCCTCTGAGTCTCTGTCATGTGGGTCCTTGTTGTCAGTTAATGTTTGTGTAAACTTGGATAATACGTGTTCTCTTTGGAGAAGCGTATTTATCTGTACTTGTATGTTAGGAGTACGTCTGAATAAGCCGAAGACGTATTCTTAGAATACGCCTTCGACGTCGCCGTTGGCGCGGCTGGGTCAAGTTGACTCGTCGCGTTTCTCATGCGGTCCGCTTTGTCGATGGTGGGGCTAGTTGGCTGTCGGTAGAAAAATGAATTAATGCTTTAGTTTTTCTGAAATGCTTTTCTGGTTTGCTGATAATTCAATTAAACTTAGAAAATTCATAACTAATTCAATTTTTCTCCAAATCGCATGAAACCAGTTCTGTTAATTTTTATTTTAAATGTATTATTTACTAAAATTGTTTTCACCCATGTCTCTGTTAGCTAAAATATGGTTATTGATTAAATGGTGTATTTTGTATTTTCCAAATTAGAAAATTCATATCTCTTTCAATAATTGTCCAAATCTAGTAAAACCAACTTTGTAAATTTTCATTTTTAGGGTACTAATTATCAGGATAGGTTTTAGATACTGTTTCTGTTCATGAAAATTTGTTAAGAAATTAACTAGTGCTTTAATGTGTATTTAAGCTTAGAAAATTATTAGAAAATTCAGCACCACTTTAAATAAGTTATTCTCTGTTTCTAAAAATGTGTTAGACCTTGCTTAGGCTGCTGTGTGAGTTTTTGTATGTTTTGTTGTTGTTGCATGTTTTGTCGGTGTTATTTGTTCTTATTTGTTGCTTTTGCTCGATCGATAGATTGCGACGGGTCTGGTATTATCGAGAGTGATCCTCTGCAACAGGTTGAGCCTATTGAGCAGCAGCAGCCAGGCAAGCGGTTTGATCATGTTAATCCCAGTATTTTAAAGTCTAATATTTTGTTTCAGCTGTATGTATGCATTGCTTAATTTGTGTTAACTGGATTAGTTAAATCCGTAGCTGCATATCCTGTAGGTGAAATTTTGATCTCTACTACCTGAGCCTAGGTTATATGCTGTGATTAGAGTTCGTTGGATGAGCTCTTATCACTTAGTAGATTACGAGTTCAGTTGCTTAGCCATGCTTAGCTTCCGGTAGATTTGGGCGATCATCGACTTAGTCGATGATCTTGATCACATAAATTTATTATTGTTCTTATGTTTCGACTTATGTTATGTTAATTACAAAATTAAAACTGAAAACAAAAACGATTTAGACGCGGGCACAATGGTAAGATGGTGTGATTCTTGGGTGTGACTGGAATGGTGCCCGGGTCAATTAAGGACCGAACATCTTGTGAGTGAATTTTTATCCAAGCATTTCGGCGTGCTAACCACACTAGAGTATATGGGACCTCTCTTGACCTAGTACTTTGGCGTGTATTGGCTCCGGGTCGCAGGAGGTCGCAGGAGGGATGGTGTTGGGAGCATGGTAGTTGTCCGAAAAGCTTTACCCTGAGTGGGTAGTTGTCTTTTCGGCTTTACCATGTAAGCGTATGGATTTCTATCCATACGAGCGGCTCGTAGTTAATACACAATATTGGAAAAGTCTCGTAGGACTTAGTGTGTGCAGCATACCTTCGGAAGTGTGCTTTGGCTTAAAGCGGTGCAAGTGTGGAGTGCAGATGGTACACCTGCAGGTTAAAAACTATTCGAATAGCCTCATCCTAGGTGATGGACACGCTTGGATAAGCTTTTCAAGAGTTAGACTACAACCTTTTAAATTAAAACTTGTAGGTGGTGCGAACTGGGATTAGTGCTATGTTGTGGTGACTATTGGGATAGTCACTTCTAGGTGGTTACTTGTATCTATCTTTATTTGTGATTATTTCAAAAGTAAAAATGAATTGCAAACTTGCCTTTAAAGCAGTATTACATTATTGCAAACAAAGTTGGCTTTATGCAAATGAAACATATGACCTCCACCAAATAAGCTGCATGTAGCTTATGAGCAGTGCCGCTAGTTCACACGTCGGTCTTGCGAGTACAAAAACAATTTTTGTACTCATTTGCTTTGCTTAATGTTTTGTTGCAGAGGAAGAAGGTGAGCCCCAAGGGCCTCACACTGCGAGTTGTCTTTGCCGCCGTGTTTAACGACTAGGCTTGGCGGTTCGGTCGATTCCTTGTGGGTTGAAGGCACGCGATTGGCTTTGTTTATAGCCATCTTATGGCACTTTGCTTCATTGTCTGTCTTGTTTATTTGTGTATCTTTTGGTCGGTCGGCCCTGGTCTGTAATAATCTTCTGTTGTTACTTTTTGCTTAGTAGTGTAATGTTTGGACTCTATGTTTGGAATGGAGTAGATGCATAATTTTGTAGCGAGGTATGTATACTGCTTTCTGGGAAGTATACATATCTCGAGGCTCGGTTTATTTGATTTGTTATGCTAGGGCCAGATGGTTGGCTAAGCATTACAACCCAAATAAATTGGGGTCCTCACAAAGTTGGTATCAGAGCCATTCTGACCGTAGTAACCCAAGCATAGTCGTCCTTAGGATATTTTAGAAAAGCTTATTTTCAAATTATAAAAAGGTTTATGAAAACCTAGGCAGATTCTCAGATTTTACTCCTTACCTATCTTAGTTTGCTACTCTCATCTTACTCTAATTTGAGTTTTAAAACTTGGTTTCTCTCTTTTCTTTCAAAAGATAGTTACTTATCCGGTGGGATTAGTTTTGGGAGAACCATGAGAGAGTAATCTACCTGAAACTTGTGGGAACATAAGGGTAAAATGTGTTGTAAGTCTGCTAAATGTCTAAATTTTGTCAGTTGGCTTTGTGACTTGAAGTTTTGCATTTATTTCGTGCTGTTTTTAAACTGTTTCGGTGATTTATCGATTCTTGCTCTCAGTCTGTCACTAACCTATCTTAGTGGAACAGGATGGCCAGGCGAACGCGTGGCAGTCAGTCGGCTGGTCATGATGAGGAGCTTCCCCCTCCTCCGACTATGGCTGAGGTTCTCGCTCAGATCGAGCGAAACTGCATGGATCAGACGCGCATTTTGGAGGTTATTGCTAGGAATACCTCCACTCCTGTCGGTGCCTCCGGATCTGGAGGTGGCGGGCATCGGTTCGCGGGGACTTGCAGAGTTCCTCCGTCGCGACCGCCGACTTTCTCCGCTCGAGGACCTCTCGATGCGGATGATTGGTGCGCATGGTTGGCGAAGCTCAACATAGCTCGATGTCGAGCCCGGAGAAGGCACTCTTCGCGTCCCACCGGCTTGAGGCGCGGCACTCTCATGGTGGGAGAACTACCTCGCCATGCGCCCCGCGCCATGTGGTCTCGTGGGAGGAGTTCAGTGCTTGCTGTCGGGCCCACATTCGGATGGCCTGATGAAGTCGAAGAAGAAAGAATTCCTCGCGCTCAAGCAAGGCGCAAGTGCGTGATGGAGTACCATGCGAGTTTAATCATTTGGCTCGTTATGCTCGGGAGGTGGCCTCGGATGAGGCTAAGCGGGAGAAGTTTATGGATGGCTTGTCCGAGGAGCTGCGGGACGGTGTCTATTGTGGACTTCCCCGACTTTCAGGCCTTGGTGGATAAGGCCATTGTTGCTGAGCACAAGGCAAAGGCGCTGGGTGAGTCCCGCAAGCACAAATGGGAGGCCCATCGATCTGCACAGGTCAGCCTCACTCGTCCTCGGGCTGGGCTAGCACCAGGGCTGTTCTTTTGCTCCACCAAAGACGAGGCCATCGGACCGACTTGTCGGGTGCTTGATTCGCTAGTGAGCTCGTTTTGGGATTTATAGAGTTGCTAGGATCTTTGGAGCTGATTTTTCGAATCTCTTGTGGTTCTCTTAAATGTTTGTTTACACCTTCTTACGAGTTCGGCTTTGCACCGACGTTTGGGGCACATTGGTTTTGATCATCGACGCGAGTCGACAACCTTGATCTCATGAGAGGTTTGCCTAAACTCAAAGTCATCAAGGATGTTGTATGTGCGCCACGTAGGCATGGCAAGCAAGTTGCCGCCTCACACCCTTGATGACTTTGGTCATGGTAGCGGACCGGGACGATTGCTTTATATGGATCTTGTTGGTCTGCTAGGGTTCGGTCAATTGGTGGCAAGTGGTACATTCTTGTCATAGTTGATGATTTTTGAGATACACTTGGGTGTTCTTTCTTGCTTGAAGGATGAAGCTTTTGGTCATTATCGTGATCTTGTTCTTCGTTTGGCTTCGAATTTTCGGTGCCTTGAGAGCGATCCGCGATGACAATGGCACGGAGTTCAAGAATGCCTCATTTGCCTCTTTTTGTCCGAGCGCGAATTGAGCATCGTTCTCTTCTCCACACGTCCCTCAACAGAATGGCGTTGTGGAAAGGAAGAACAGAACCTTAGTCGAGATGGCTAGACAATGCTAGATGAGTATAGCACACCGAGGAGGTTTTGGGCGAAGCTATTTCTCTGACTTGCCATATTGCAAATCGTGTCTACTTGAGACCTTCTTTGGGCAAGACTTCATATGAGCTTCGTTTTGGTAGAAAACCCTCTGTTTCTCATTTTCGAGTTTTTGGAGCTAAGTGTTTCATTCTCAAGACAGGAAACCTAGATAAATTTGAATCAAGGACTTTTGATGGTTTATTTCTAGGTTATCCTGCACATTCGAGGGGTTTTCGGGTTTTTAATGTTGAAACTAACATTGTCCGGGAGACATGCAATGTCACTTTTGATGAGACTAGCCACGAGCTAGATCCGACATTTCAGTGATACAGGTGTGAAAGCATTTTTGTGGAGGAAGATGATGACGAGGCGATATTTATCCTCCACTGCTGCTGCTGAGGCTCTGTCCAAGTTCGAGAACTCGCACTGATCGCTTCACCTCCAATTGAGGCTCTGCGCATCTTCTTCATCAGTGATTACTGCGGAGGTTGAGGAGATATTGTCTCCCAGGCGCTCCACTTCATATTCAGAGGCATCATCCTCGGATCGGATGATTGGTAATCTTAATGGCGAGTCATTCGCTCCGGTATCACGATCCAAGTCTCTACTCTCATTCTCGCATTTGTTGCTTCTTTCGAACCCCGCGATATATCACATGTGTTATCTGATTCTAGCTGGGTTAATGCCATGCATGAGGAGCTAGAGAATTTTGAGAGGAATAATGTCTGGAATCTAGTAGAACCTCCTAGTGGTCATAATGTGATAGGAACTCGTTGGGTGTTCAAAAATAAACAAAATGAGGATGGTTACGTGGTTAGAAACAAGGCTAGATTGGTAGCTCGGGGTTTTAGCCAAGTTGAGGGTTAGACTTTGATGAGACATTTGCTCCTGTTGCTAGATTGGAAGCCATTCGCATTCTGCTTGCATTTGCTGCTTCTAAGGGCTTTAGATTATATCAGATGGATGTTAAGAGTGCATTTTTGAATGGTTTTATAGAGGAGGAAGTGTATGTTAGACAACCCCTAGGCTTTGAGAATCCCAAGCATCCACATCATGTTTTCAAGCTATCCAAATCCTTGTATGGTCTTAAGCAAGCCCCTAGAGCCTGGTATGATAGACTTAAGACATTTCTGCTTAAGAATGATTTTGAGATGGGTAAGGTAGACAAGACCCTGTTCATCCTTAGGCGTGGCAATGACTTCCTGCTTGCTCAGATTTATGTAGATGATATTATCTTTGGTGGTTCTTCTCATGCTCTTGTTTCTAGTTTTTCTGAGACCATGTCCAGGGAATTTGAGATGAGTATGATGGGAGAACTCAATTATTTTCTGGGGCTTCAAATCAAGCAATGCAAGGAAGGATCTTCATCCATCGACGAAGTACACCAAGGATCCGCTCAAGCGCCGAGATGGTGTGGCGCAGCCGATCGCCACTCCCATGGCGACTCGATATTTTGGATCGAGATAAGGAAGGAGAAGCCATGGATCAACGCGAGTACCGCGGCATGATTGGCTCCTTCGTGCTTGCGACCTCAAGACCGGACATCCACTTCACGGTGCGCCTGCGTGCGAGGTTTCAGCGTCTCAGAGGACTTCCCATCGCCAAGCCATTAGCGCATCTTGGTATTTACACTCTACCCTCCGGTATGGTATTTGGTATTCTGCTCTTCGTCCTTGTCCATTGGGGTTTTGATTCGATTTTATGGTGTCGGCTAGATAGGAAGAGTACCTCGAGCACTTGTCACTTCCTAGGCACTTCTCTTGTCTCTTGGTCTTCTAGAGCAGTCTTACTGTTGCACAATCCATCTGCTGAAGTGAATATGTAGCTGCACGCTAGTTCTTTGTAGTCGATTTTGTGGATGGTGTCCACTCTTAAGGATTTTGGGTTGGCATTTGATAGTGTTCCTCTTTTCGTGATAACACTTCTGCGATTAACATTGCTAAAAACCCCGTGCAACACTCTAGGACCAAGCACATAGACATTCGCTATCACTTTCTTAGAGATCATGTCGAGAAGGGTAATATTGTCTTTGCATTTCATGGAGTCAGAGGCTCGATTGGTGATATCCTCACCAAGCCTTTAGATCCAACTAGGTTTGCAACCTTGAGAAGTGAGTTAGGGGTAATTTATCCCTACGGTTTGGTTTGAGGGGAGTTGGCTGCATTCGAACTTTTCTTGTTCATTTGAGCTTTTACATTTTTCGATACCTTCTTCTAGTAGTATTTTCTTTTGATCTTTTTATCTTTTAGGCTATTTAAGTTTTTGTGCATCTCATTGTTTCATACTGCATTCATATGAAAAACCAAAAAGATGCATTGTTATATAAGCTTTTCTGCTTGTCTTTTAAAATTGATGAACCTTTGCTTATTACCCTTTTGAGCTTTAGTATTTCAATTCTGCTCAATGTCATGTCTAGTTCTTTGACTTGCTAGAATTATCATGCTTTCACATGTGTAGCTAAGTCTTTGTGAATGAGCCAGAACTTTAAGAAAACTTGAACTAAGAAACTGCAATTTGTGGATGTTTTAGCTAGTTGCGCAATTAGTGCTCCTTTTGTGACATTGGCCCTGTCAAAATTGCGGTGTTAGCTAATGAATCTAGTATTGATCATTGCTTGAGCTTCTTGTTCTTTTAAGAATCTAAATCTGCTCTTGTGAAAAATGAAAAATTAAATTTAAAGATTGTCTTGTGCTTAAAATGTGCCAAACTATTCTCTCGAGACTGCATGTCATAGACATGAACTTGGAGATAGTTTGATGATCCAGACGATCTCATGGGGACTGCTTGTCACAATTGGCATGAACCTCAAGATTTGTCGCCCTGGTAGAAGCTTAGGAAGAGTTTGTGGATGGCTCCTAGTCCAGGATCTTCTTCACTAAGATATACTTTTAATCAACTTCAATATTCATTGCAAATGAAAAACTGTTAAAAATAGGCAGTTGAGAAAAATTGAGCAAAATGATTCAATTTAGGACCTGTTTGTCTCTTAATGTGGTCATTGTTAGCGTCTTGGTCTCACATTGACATTTTGACATGACCAGTATCATCTTAGGATCTCTGTTGATGGACTTGCTAGATTTGAAGCTTTGCTTAAAATGCTAAAATTTATTGCTTTATATTGAGCCTTCTTGCTTTAGCTTTGTTATATATGTTTTATCATGATCTTGCTAGCGCTTTCAGGCTGATATGTTGTTTGTGCAATTTTAGAAATGCTAGATTGTTCTTTTGGGTAATCTCCAAAGCTTCTTGTAATCCAAAATTGAAAAATACAAAAGTATGAAGCCACTCCATTGCATTTCATGTATGCTCCTTCTTATGCTTTTTTTTCCTCATTCTGCATTTGTTATCTCTGGACGAAAGGAAGGCGTGATTCCTTGATGACTCCATTGTCAAAGGGGGAGAAGTTATTTCAAGATATGTAAAGGGGAGAAGATTTAAAAGTGTTAAAAAGGGGGAGAAAATTGGAGAATTTGAAATTTTCTGAATTTTGAGGATCATAGTGAGGGGGAGTTTCTTATTTGCTTTTTATGGTCTTATTGCTCTTTCTGAACTTGAATTGCAATTCTTGATCCTCACCATGATCAAAGGTCATTTCGAACAATTGTTCTTTCATATGGACCTTAAGTGAGATTTTGACTCGTCTTTGAAAATTGAAGCTTTCTTGCTTTCTTTTGCCTTATCTCACTTGCCGATGCTATTCTGAAGCCAGCTTGGTCATTTCCTTTGCTTTTTCTTGCATATGGACCAAGTTGTGCCTTTGCGCGAAAACGTTGAGTTTTTACTTTTCAAACTTTAAAATGTGTTCATCAAGGGGGAGATTGTGGATATCATGGGGATATGCTCATGATCTTAGGATGATGTGACAATTGGCAATGACGTTGAAGGTTTGCGGAAACACGAGTTTTGGGCAAAGTTCGGTCTGTCGAGTCTCAAGCGATCCGATCGGCCTTGGTGGCGGTCGGACCCCATGCCTCGGATGAATTGTATCGGCGGTCGGCCAGCCGGTGCGTCCGACCGATTTGGTAGCGATCGACCGGCGTCGATGACCGGTCGGACCGGCAAGTTGAGTGACATTGAGTTTGAGGTGGGCCAAAAATAGAGTGTGTAGGCAAGTGAGAGATTCTCACGCACTTGGTCCCATAATTTTGGAGCCTCCAATCAAAAGTTCTATTCGTTTTAAATTTTCAGAGAGGTTGTGGATTTGGTGTTGAAATTTTGGCTAAGTCCTTTGGTGGCGATCGACTGCTGATTGGCGGTCGGACCGGCGATGGCGATCGACCGGCCAAAGTGGCGGTCGACCGGTTTTCACTACGTCGTCGGCCGTGTGGTGGCGATGGTTGCCGATTAGGTCAAGTTCATGGGTTTCATGTCATATGTGTTGCATGATGCATGTTTTGACTAACGTGGGTCAAGTTGTGAAGAACTTGTTCCCAGTCGATTTTCTTGTCTATTGTTGTGCGGGTTGCTTGGTGGTCAACGACGGTCAACGGCGAGGATGGTCGGGACTAGGCTTGGAGAGCGAGGTTCAAAACGATCGGCGATGCGGGTGAAGTCATTGGACTCAAGTATGGTGCAAGATGGACAAAGGTGACCGAATGGGCAGTTCGGTGCGACTGGTTGAATCAAGCGGCGCGGGGGTCGGTGCAAGTGTCATGGTGGTTTCGGTGGGAGCCGGATGGGAGAGACTTGCCGACATGATGAGAGCCGTTGGATCAACCTACACGTGGTGAACAGCTTAGTGCCGCACAATTTGGACACGGCGCTTTAAAAGGCGTGCGTGTGTCACCCGTTTGTTTTGGGCCTTAACGGGAGCCCATTAGAGAGACTCTATTAGAAACCCTAAGCATCCACTATAAATAGAGGAGGGAGGAGGCTGCACCTTTTCCCCGACCTTTCGACGTTTCATTGTTTAGAAACCCTAATTTGCTTAGGGAGAGGAGGAGAGGAGGTTAGGGTTCTTGAGAGTTGGATTGGATTTCGTACTCATGTATTGAGTCTTTGTCATCCATTGATGGAGTGGCTGTAAACCAATACCATATCAAATCAATCCAAAGAAAGTTTCTTCAAGATGAAGTCAATTGCTTTCTTTCTCTCTTTTTGATGATTTGAGTCTTTCTTTGATCCGCGAGTTTTGCTTAGTTTCGGTCGTGATCTAGCTTGTTGTGACGTGTGGGAATACATCTAGGATCATCAATATCATCAATCACCCACGAGCAAGTCTCAAGATCATATTTTCGTTTCGACTCGGTTTTGACCTAACCGCTCAAACTGTAAAGGTCGAATCTTGGCAAGAATTATCACGATCGTTGCTTGGAATAGGTTCCGACATACTTAGGTAGGTGTGTGTCAAATTTCACGAAGTTTGGACGCACGAATCAAAAGTTTGATCAATTTGCGTTTCGGTTTGTCGAGCTGTTTTCTCTGTTCATCGAACCAGCGGTCTGACCGCCCGAGAAATCGGTCTGACCGCTAGACCGACCGGTCTGACCGCCCCCGTGAGAGGTCAGACCGCCAGTGTCTTCGTGTTTTGCTTTTGTGTTGATTTTACTTCGGGGTTTTGAGTTGATTCAATACAAGTCTTCCGCTGTGCATGATTGATTGATCTTCGTAGCTTTCGTAGCTATTAGAGTGAGATTCGTATTGAATTGAATTTGGGAGAAAAAGAGATCGTGCTCCTATTCACCCCCCTCTAGTCGCCTTTTCGGTCCAACAGAAATAATTTATCGAGTATTCTGAGAAGCGTAAGTTGCTTTTGATAGTTAATATGAGCCATTTCTCCTGATTTGTTTTTCTTCCAAGAGACACGTACAGAAAAGAAAACCATCCTAGTTAGAACTTAGAAGTAGGAAAATACATGTCATCATGGCGTCCCGTCCCATCATCACGACGCATGAAGCTCTTCTCAAGCTCACCTGAATAGTCGATTCCACTATGCAGCTTTGCAACCTTTCTCCTGACCGAATTCGTGGTGTTGGCCACTATGGATCAGCAAGGTTTTCGTTGGTATGCTAGATATCGATCGATCGAGTCCGATGCCCATCCATCGATCCGCCGGCCAGGGGAGCGGACGAATGATGGTGTAGTAGTGGGTCGCTTTACGGGACACAAGTACACACGCCCGTAGCTCGCGACTTCGCCCGCACAAATCCTCCGCGATTGAAGCCGCCGATTGCATGCGCGCTCGCCGCAGCAGACTGCGCATCTGCCGCCGCAAAGACGCGCCGCTAGTTGCCCGCCGCCGCCGCGTCTTTGCACATCTGCCGATCGATCGTCGATGTCTTCCTCCCTCCCGCCTCGGCTGAGCCTGCGAGAAATCATGGCCGCAGACTGGCGCCTTGTCTGGCGCGTCCACCGGAGCCCGGAAGTGGCAGCAGTGGGCAGGAGTGCAGGCGCAGCGGCCCTTGCGCCTGCCGCTCGAGCACGCGGTTGGAAGTGCAAATTTTCGGGGGCTTTCACGTCGTTTTTTGACAGAGATTCAGAGTGGTGTCGTGCGGTTTTTGTTTCTTATCCCGGAGGCCAGCTCATGCCTCGTGGTGCATCAACGAGGTTTGCTGACTTTTTTAATCTGCGTTTAGATGCGTGCACCGGTCCCACTTATGCCTACTTCACGGAGCGGAACACTGCATTTCTTCGAGTGGTCAGGGCGGCAATAGTGAAAAACCCGTCGAGGAGCAGCGGCGGGGATGGCTGGCGTTAGATTCCACCAGATTTAGTTCCATATTGACTAGCTAAGCGACGGAAGAGTAATTTATAAAGTGTCAACGCGAGCTGCCATGCTGCCTTGGAGACTAATGAGGACATTAATCATAAGGATGTAACCACTACTTCGACTCGCTGCACTGCATCCTCTACTCCAACTATATCTTCTTCGAAAGGATTTTTTGCTACTGCATAAATATTAATTGCATATTTGTTCCCTGCGACTTACTGAGTACATTCAATGTACTCATGGTTTTAAACCCTCTATTTGAGCAGTGGCCGAAGAAGAACAAGGGTGCTCCGACCTCTTTGAAGTGGAGTTTTTGAAGACCAAGCCTTCTAGGGGACGTCCTCCACTCGATAGCCTGTGGACTTGTCAGATGGCTCTGTGCACATTTTGTCGTTCCACTGCAAGTGTTCCTGTTGTCGTTTTTGTAAGCCCGTGGTGGTGACCTCTGTAACAATCTTGACCATAAGGTCCTCTATTAACATAAGTTAATTTGTCTGCTTTATCTTAAGCTTGTCGTTTGGATTTGATTATCTCTATGTTGATAACTGTGTAAGCTAGCTACTGATTATGAGACTAGCTCGAGGTGCACAGAGGGTCCCGGAGGTTGAGTACCTAGGATCCCGACACATCCTCCCTATCTCCTCCCCCGCCGCCCCAGCCCCAGCCGCTCCCTCTTGCCTGATGGCCTGTGGTTCCGAGTAGGGATGGTATTGGCTGGCCCGTTGGTCGTGGGTTTTCTCGAGCGGTTTTGGGGGTGGAGGAATGGGTGTTTTTAGGGGGTTTCTTGGTGGAGTCTTGTGAGGATATTTGGGACCAGCACATGAGATTGGGAGGTGGCCACGGTCGATTTAGGGAGCGGTGTGGAATTCGGGAATGCTGCTTTGCTTGTTTGTGTTGCCGCGTGCGTTTCTTGGTTCTTGAGGTGGGGGTTTCTTGATTCGTTTCTTTTAATGTGGGCATTTCCTCTCTTCTCTTTGAAGGTTGCTGGTGTTTTTAGAAAAGATCCATTTTCTTGTTTTGATTTTTGGTAGCTGCTCTCACACTTTCCTAATTATTTTGTTAATCTTGGCAAGAGCGCTATCTAGGACATAGGTTCTGCAAATTTGTCTTTAAAAGGTTCTTGTTTTGATCGCATCGAAGGCTTAAATTTTGCAAGTCATTGCTATTCTCCTGGTCATCCTATTGCGGATGGCCGAATGCCCTGCTCATGCAGATTTGATCTATGTCTGTCTCCATCCCCTTTCTTTTGCTGGTAACCATTCCTCCCATCAGTTGTCGCCCTTCTTTCACCGCCTTTCATTTTTCAGATGAAGGTCAGGTTGAGGCTTTGTTGGGAGATGGTAAACCTCAGGGTCGATTTGCAGGAGGGGCTTCCATCATTTTGGCGTTCTTCGCTTCGTCTAGCTTGCTAAGGTAAAACAATATGTTTGATTTGCAACTCAAAATATCCTTATGTATGCTAACTGATGCAACTTCATTTTGATGTTCATGTCTGATTGCGATTACTTCATTTTGATGTTCGTGTGTGATTGGGTGTGAATTGAAGACCAAAAAGAGGTAATTGAATGAGTATTTGGATCATAGTGATTGAATCTAAGTATCAAATTGATATGTTCTTTGGTTCCTCCTAATTTGTAGGTATTCTGGAATACCACTAGGCTTCATTTTTTAAGTTCTTGGTTGCTCTTGATATGTGACTTTTCTTAAAGGGTCCTCATCGTGTCTGCCACAAATTCAAAGTTGTGCAATTATCTGTTCTTCAATTTATTGGTGGGTCATTACGTCTTTTGCCATTATCTTTCCCTGGATACAATTACTAATAGCAGGGGGGCTTCTTTTTATAGGTTTGTTGGTTGTTCATCCTTTTCAGGTCATCTTCAAGGCCACTGATTGCAGCATGGAGAAGTTTGTCGTTGGACAAATTTTTTCTTCAGTTTATTACTGAGTGCCTACCTCTTTCCCTGTTCTACTTCTCTGCTTTTGCACAATGCTTAGGCTCCCTCGATTTCTTTTTTATTCATTGTCCTAAAATATTGTACAGAATTACCCTACCTGACATCAATACCCTATCTATAAAAGATATGTAAGTTGTCAGTACAATGTGTCGTATTAGCGTGAAAACATAGATATAATGTTGCTTGGGTGGTCCTTTCACCTTCATGATGAAATCTGGGATAAATACTCCTTCCCTTATCCTTGCGAAGCCATTTATATATTATCTATGCAAGTCCTAAAGAGCTATCCACTTATTTGTTGTGAATTGAAATTTAGTGCCATATTTTTGTGTTTGGTATTCATAGTGTGACATGTATTTTGTAGGTTTTTAGAGTGAAAGAATCATATTGATTGGCTGCAGTGGCTGGACTTTGCTAGATGCTCACTATACGGCGAGGACAGGGCCCCCGAGGAGCAGCCGGTCACACCCTAGGCCTTCTCCATCGCAAGGTGAGGGAGCTCGGGTCGGATCAGATTGTCGTGGGCTAGATTTGGGTGGGGCGGATGTCTCAATGTATCGATCTGGAACTTTTTTGGGGTTTTTTTAGAATTTTTGCTTACTTAGTTTAGTGTGTGTGTTGATCTAGGTTAGGTATATGGTTTCGCCCGCGTGATGCTTCGGTTAAGCTAATATTTTAGTCTATTTTTATAATCTTGACGTGCCCAAAAGTGAGGATGTGTGGGATTCGTTCTCTCTTCTATTTGTTTTGAATCAAATGAAATCTAATCGCGTAATGGTTTTTGTGTGTTTATTCAATGAATTTCTATGTCGTGGGGCATTCACCTCCTATCTGAACTTAGCTTATCGCATTCCATCAATTTAGAGAGGAACATCATCAAGATTCCACATCGTACGATCATTGCCTATATAATGAGGGAGCTACATTTGGTAATTCATTCTGAAGAATTATCGTTGTCTATGTTTGGTTCCCATTTGTAATATTCAAGCTTAAATACCGGTTTTACTATTTACATCATTCTTGTGTTCACCCACAGGGTAGTCCTGACATTTCGCCGAGCTCCAGGGTTTGGGCTATCTCACGTGGCACTGTGGCCTGATGAGCCTTCAGAGAGAGCAAACTTCTCGCTATCAAGGTTAGTATATTTCTATAATTTTTTTTATAGATCAATTTTACTTTTGATGGTGACTGATATCATGAAATTCAGTTTTCTTATGATCTTTTCATATTACTTTTAGGATTTACCAGATGTCTTTCCCATTAATAGTCCATGTTTTCAAATAAGAGTGTGTTGAAGCAATTATCATCAAATGTTCCTTATTTCCTATTTTTTTCTACTTTTTCGAGACCAATGTAATAGAACAATAGTGATAGCCATGCATTGTAAGTAATTCATAATAGCATATTTTGCCTCCCAATTGAGTTGTTAAATGAGGTCGCCAAACAGCAACACAACATTCTTTCATATAAAAAATGCCTAATAATCTATTTTTTCCGCACTTAAATGAGAGTTGCTATAGAAAGACTACATGTAAAATATAGCCATGCCCTTCTTTGTTGTTAAATACTTAGATATGATCATTGGAGCAAATGTAGAGCGGTTATCTTTGGCATATTATTCCTTCATTGTTAAATATGACATTGGGAGAAACTTTTCCTTCCATTAGGTGCCAAACCCTCTCTTTGATCTTGCTGGTATTTTGCGTGGACAATTTAACAGCCCATTCTCGAAATTCTTTCTAGCAAATTTAATTGGAAAGGCTATTATTAAAGTTTATATCCAGGTTTGCTACTTTCAAACTTTCTGGTACAATTTCTCCTATGTGGCATTTAGTTTTGAATTACAATCTTTGCATGTTTTATATCATCTTTGTTAATTCATCTATTTTGATAGACCTAACCATATTTACAAATTACTTATGTAGACTACATTGGTAATTACTCTCTGCAATAACCAACCTCTTGAATTGCTTAGGCTTCTTTTTTTCTATTTTATTGACTTCGTTGATGACATATAGTATCATGGATGGTTATGCTGTAAGTGAGAAATACAGCTGATTATATGTCCTAAGTATGGTTTACCAACAAACAAATGTAGTGTTTTACCAAGTCCTGTGTATGGTTAGGAAAATTGATAAAGATCGGTTGAGCTGGATGGAATCTGATGGAGGCATTGGATACATAATTACGATTGACGATAATTGTAAGATAACTTCATAGTAATGGAATGACAAATTTTATTTTATGATAAAGTTGACCCTTTCTAGTTTGCTATGCAGTATTTGCTTAACCTGTTAATCATCTTTTTTTCTCATTCTTTGCCATTTTCCCTAAATGTCTAAATTAACCCTTTCTGGAATAATCAGCTTAATCTTGCTTGAATGTGTCTGTCCAATCATACTCGCAGCCACAGTGTATACCATATTTCTCTCCAGATAGTCATTCCTTTTCATAATGTAATATTTTATTCAATGAAGCCTGCCCTGTGGTACTACTGATAATATTATCGAAAACCAATATGGATTAATTGTTCATGTTACCTGCACATTTCTGTTGTGTGAGGTGGATCTAAACTGAATCATATACATGTCATATGTCTGAACTAAAGTTAGATGCACATAGGGTTAATACATTCTGATTTCTATGTGTATTCTATTCTAATTTTATTTGATGCTTTCATGTATATAGATACTTATATTACTTTATTACTCCATGTATATAGGTGCTTTGCACCTCCACTCACACTGTGCTACTCTGAGTATAATGATGGATCACTCATCGACGGAGTTGCCTAGTGAACCGGCGGATGAAACAGGCGAAACATACACATCCATGGATATAGATAACCATGCAGGTAATTCTTTCATACATTTCGGCTTTACTCTGTGTCTCCAAGAATATTACTTTGTACCAGTGATTATTCCAGATTTTAGGCATGATGGTAATCCTTTTATACCACTTTGCTAGGCACAACAAACACAAAGTGAAGATCTCCATTTAACCCCAAGACAGTTATGTTGCCAGCTCCGACAGAGCACAAATCGCATGGTTCTCACGTGATTGAGCTACTTGGGACTATTTTCAAGCATGAGTTTATTGAAGGCAATGAACACGTCGATGTGCCAGTAGTAAGATTTATGGTTCGTTCTCCTATTTTGATTTGCACCAAATGAGCTCCATCGTGTCTTTGCACATACATGGTCCATCAAAAACCTTTCCTATTAGATATTTGTACATTTTGATCTACATATTTTACTAGAATACCTCTTTTAAATTTTACTGGTGTTACTCGCCTTAGCCTACGGGCTCATGTATTGTTATTTTTCCAAAATTACATTACACACATGCAAGGTGACCAAAGCAATGATCTATGTGGTGAGTCTTCAGAGATGATACAACCCCCTATATTTAGGAAAAGAAAAAGCTACAACATCAATCTTACATCCAATTTAGCGATCGTATTATTAGAGTTGTCAATTTTATCTATCTAACTTATAGTTAGTTCTTATTCTTGGTAGGTTTAAAAGATTGCATAAATATAAAGACACATGTTCATAGCAGAGATCACTAAATCTCTCCCGTCTAGCCATCCATTCGTCAAGTATTGTCTATGACAGTCCCACTCAGATGATAGCATGGATAAAAATGAATTTACCTCACCAACATATCAACCAGCTCCTGCCATTCTAAGCATTGTTACGCTCTGTTGTTCCACTGCTTTTGTGTATATAAGAAAAGCTAGATTATTGAACCACTTTGCAATCATCGGTGCGGCGTAGCGCGCACTTTCATCCTAGTAATCATTACTCACGCACGATGGACGACGCTCCGGGGGGCTTCTGGTACGTACGACGCGCCGGCTTTGGCGGTAGCCATGGCGGACAGCCGATTGTGCCTCGTTACGGGGATGTGTTAGGTATATGAGCACTTTGTGATCATTATAATTCCTAAAATAATAATTGAATCAGCAACATCATATATACTAGGCATATTTGGGACTATGGACAAGAACATGATCATCAACTCAAATATATATATATATATATATATATATATATATATATATATATATATATATATATATATATATATATATATCTTTTATATATGCACTAACAAGGCAAAGCCTAGAACAAGAACGCTACTAACAAAAGTAGACATCAACATCATCACCTGACAAATATCTAGGAAGCGAAGCCTAGCCATACCAAATGATATCACCGCGACTTATATTGAATCGCTCCAACGAAGGTCGTGGTAGAGTCTGATGCGAAGAAGACGATACACAGAGGATGATTGAGAAGGAGGAAGCCATGAGCAATCGCGCTAACGCTTTCCAAAAATCTGATTTGCCCAACCTGTGTAGGATCACGAGGGACGCCGATTTCTGAGACACTGCTCAACCCACACCAGTGCACGCCGAAGAAGGGATGGAGTAGCTGAGGTTGTGCAACACAGAGGAACATGGTTCTCTATTCTGGGTACTGATCTCTCTCTGTTCTGTTCTTAGAGAAGAGTCCTCACCAGAGAATCACTCATATAGAACCAGTAGCAAGCAAAAGAAACTACCCTCATTACTCTATTTTAAACGCAGTTAAAGCGCACCATAAAAGCTCTATTGAAACAATGTATTCAGTTTTCATTTTCTAATTCGTATGCACGGTTTTGAGATACAAAAAGAAGCTACAGCTTCATAGACAACCAGACACGAAATCGCTGGACCATTCACGCGCACGTCATGCGTGATGGCGTGGCGAGGAAAGCGAGTGAACGAGCGCGCACGTGTGTTCTTCTTTTACTTGCTTCAACTAGATAAGACCAACTTATCCTTATATATTTGTCTTTTTCCACCTAGGCTAGCAATATGGTACTGAACTTCTCACATTCCACTATGCATTATTGGGCCTTTAGGATTTTTTTCAGATTTAATTAGAATATTGAATGGGCTAAGCCCAAAACTCCAACAAGACATAGGGGCCAAAAGTCCACAACGTCGTGTGGAATCAAGTTGTTGAGTGCTGAGGTTCTGAGGGGGTCAGGCGACTGTAAGATTGAGGAGACCAACTAGAGGAGGGTGAATAGGCGGTTTTAAAAACTTATTTGGCTAAAACTTTTTTCTAATGCGGAAGCTAATATCAAATCGGTTTTACACAATCTAAATCTAAATCAACTTGTCTTTACTAAGTGCACCAACATAATATAGACTATTGATAACAAACAATCATACAAGAGAATAACCAATTTAATTCTATGAATGTAAATTGCAATAGAGTAAAGTAAGAGAATGCAAACCACAAGGAGACACAACAATGTTTTACCGTAGTGTTCAGAGACTTGTCGATCTCCTCTAATCCACGTTGAGATAAGTCCAAACCAATTGGACTAGCTCCACAAATTAAGCCTTCCTCCGAGGTAAGTCCAACCACTTGGATTGGTCCCAAACTGAACCAACACCTCAATCCACTAGGGTTGCTCTTCCTCCACTCCGGAGATGGCGAGCACCAAACCACTCACAAACCGCCTGGGTCTTCTCACAAGTTTCTTTGAGAAGATCACCGACGCACGGTGCCTCCACGCCGTCTAGGTGTCGGCAAACACCAAGAGTAATAAGCCTAAGACTTTCACTTGAACCAATCAAGTGTCTTAGCTCAAGTGGATACACAATCCACTACCTAATGCAACACATGCACTAGGATTTGCCTCTCTCACCTCACTAAGTGCAACACATGCACATATGAGTAAAGATGGCTTACTCTTAGCTCAATAAAATGTATGGGGACTCAGCAATTCTTCCAGCCTCATCTTCCAACCGGCCAAGGTGGCTATATATAGTCCACACACAAGAACTAGCCGTTGGAAGCAGAACAAATCAGGGTAATCGGAACTACCTCCGTTCAACGGCCGGTACTACCGCCCTCAGCCCAACGGTCGGATTTCAGCAGCAACACATGCTCTAAACTAGCCGTTACAAACGAGGCGCGGTACTACCGCCAAGCAACATGCGGTTTGTTCCGCTCTACGGTAGTTCCACACAAGGCACTACGGTACTACCGTACTTCTAAAGAAGCCAACAAATACCAAAAAGTATCTCCCTGTAAAATACGTACCGCACACAATCGGACCCACTGATGTGCGGTAGTTCTGCAAAGATACCGCCGATATATTGCAGTAGTTCTGCGCAATACACTCTGGTACTTCCGTTGTTCCTGAGACAAGCACAAACTGGCTTTTAAGAACAACTCAGTTGCAAAACACATTTGCCAATTGATGTCAGATGCACACAAGGCATGAAGGCACGATTCTCAACAAGTTGCAAAACACATTTGTCAATTTTTAGAATCAAAATCACAACTAAAAGGTACATGGACTTAAGACATTTGCAAAACACATTTGCAAACTAAAATCCCATGCTACAAGGAACATACATGAGGCTCAACTATTTACAAAACACATTTGCAAACAAATAGCATCATGCCACAAGGATAAGGTGCATGGACCTAGACCATTTGCAAAACACATTTTCAAACTTTAGTCACATGCTACAAGCATTAAACATGAGCCTCAACTATTTGCAAAACACATTCGCAAATAATTACGTCATTCCAAGATGAGCTAGAGTAAACACAATGAGCTATCAACACATAACTAACTCAAGCTACTAGTCAAAACCCATCTTAATAGTACGGCAACCTATACTAGCAATCCGGTCTCCCAACCAAACACCAAGACCGGTAAAAGACTAGGAACACATGCTTAGCCCTAGCTAGCCATACCTTTGCCTTGCATACCTTCTTGAAGCTTGATGACGCACATCCTCACTTCAAGTTTGGGTCATTGTCTTGACTTTGATAATCATCAACACATGATGATTTCCTTTGCTTCGGGATTTTGACTTGATGCTCATCAACACATGATGACATCCTTCATCCCGAGTCTTGATATGCATCAACACATGATGTATCCTTCACTTGCCCTCTATCAACATATGATGGATCTTCTCTTGACTTGATGATCAACTCATGATCATATCCTCTTCTTGAACTTCATACGCATCAACACATGATGCACCATTTACTCATGAGCTTGGAGTAAATCTTGACTCCAATATCATCAACACATAATGATCTTGTTCTCTTCGGGATCTTGTATTGAACATCATCAACCTATGATGCCTTCATCCCAAGTCTTGACTTGATGACAATCAACTCATGATGTTATCCAAAGTCTTCATCATCATGGAACATAACCTATTTCACCAACTCATGTAAAATGTTAGTTCCATAATATGATTATCATGAATTACCACGACATACCATTAACTCATAATGGTAGGACAAGATACTACAATCTATCCTTCTTTGGTAATTGATGATAATCACTTCAATTGCAAATAATTGAATAAAGATTGATATGAGTATATATAAACTACACAAGTTATATATGCTCAAAAGACATATGAGTATATATGAAATGAACTACACAAGCTATATATACTCAAAGTATATGTTTCAAAGTAGAGATCTTTAATATATGTAGAAAGAGGAATATTGATCAATACTAATAAAACCACAAAACATAGAGTGAATTCCCTCTAAAAGTGTGCATACACGAATGTGTAACGAAAACATATGCACATATTCAAGTCAACTTTTTGGTAGAGTTCAACCTATATTTTGGATCCAAAGAATGTAATAAGATATAGAAATATAATGTCGAATGCATACCTCTTTGATTTTCACCTTTATATCCAACTGAGACTAAACAATAGACATATCAATAGAAGTGTTAGTCTCACAATTAGATTTGTTATTAATCACTGAAACACTCCATTAACACATAATAGCGGGTCTAGATTCTTCAGCGACGGTTGTCGCCACGTCAGGTGAGCAGGAGAGACCGAGTGGTTAGTGTCCCTGGGGCGACGCTGTTGGGGGGCTGGGCATCGTGGCGTCGGGAGGGTGCTAGGGTTAGATGTGCTTGACTATGCGTGCGTGTCTATGGACTGGGTTGCTCGTGGGCTTCCAGAGAGGGTATTTTCGAGTTTCAGTTTTCTGATTTTCAACCAATTTTTGCGAAGAAACCAATAAGCTTAGAAACCCAATTTCCCTTTATTATACCGAATAACGATTACCGGTCAAACTGAGTTGACCGGTTTAGTTTGGTATTTTTGTCCCGGTTTGATCGATACGGTATAAAAGTGCACAAGCCTATGTAGACCCGTTTGCAACGTAGGAATTTCACATAAAACCATTGTTCCCCTAGGTGCCCACCTAGGCGCTAGGCGCACCCCCGCCGCCTTGATTCAAGGCAAGTCGTCGGCTTGGGTACTGAGCCCGCCTAGGCGGTCAACGCCGATCCAAGGTGGGCCTAGGCATCTCCAGACAACCAAGGCAGCGTGGCTCCAGGCGACATTGGGGAATATGCGGGGTGGAGACGGAGGGGGAGGAGGAGGGGAATATGCATCATTAACAGGATTACAATGAGGACGAAGAGGAGTGCGGCGATGAAGGAGTACTTGACGGTGGCGGCGAAGATCTCACCATCGATTGGGTGCTGGGGGAGGGGCTGAGGGACGAGAGAAGAGAGGGAAGTGCCTGAGGCTCAACTACTCGAGGAAGACAATAGCGTCGAGCCATGGAATCGAGTGTGTGCGCTAGATAGGCCTTGGGCCCTTGGCTATGTCCGACCCAATAGAACCCACCAAAAATAATAGAAAACCCTAGACAAGATGAGCCCCCACATCGTGTGTTGCGTGCGGCTGGCGACCGACGAGCACGAGCGGGAGCGGCAAGAGTGAGCGCAACAGTGGGCGACAGACCAAGGGGAGAGCGCCGTTGTCGAATCCACCTCCCCCGTCGTTGATTCTTTCTCACCGCCAACCGAATCCTCCTCCCCCGCCGTTGAATCCGACTCACTGCTGGCCGAGACCACTTCCCCTACGTCGAATCCAACTCCTTCGACGCCGATTGTCCTTCCCCATCGCCGGCCTTGACCTCTAGGCTCCCACTCTGCTGGTACCACCGTTGCTCCCACTCCCTCTCTGGTCGCCATGCTGCTTCTCCCCTTGTGTGCTCCCGACTAGCACCTAGCGCCTTGGTGAACACCGCATAAAACAATTCATTTCAAGTAGTAATTGAGAAAAAATCTCACATTTCAAGTGATGCCATAACGTGTAGGCACGTCGTTCTACCACATTACTACACTGATCACATTTGCACTGAAAAACTTATCTCCTTAAGTGAGGGCTTTGGTTTCTTAGCTACCTGATCGAAATCCGTGGAGTGATCGGATCGGATGACTCTGTTCTTTAGGTGAGTATAGACACCTAAGATTGTATTTGCACTTGGATGTGGTTGTCCGTTGTATGACTGTGCAGCCTACGGTGGAGTGGTCCACACTCCACAGTCGGCATAGGGGGCACAGGGCGCTAAGCCGCAAACTCGAGAGCGCGCTGCCTACCCTACCTCTTTTGTTCTATTCCACATGGGTAGTTGCGAAGCCTATTTGTCTTGGCACCATTTCAAAAGCTCTAAAATGTGACGTTCAAAGGGAACGTGGTTTTCGCAAAAAAAAAACCTTCATTTCCCTTCCTTCTTCTCTCCTCTCCCCTCCTTCCCCCTTTCTCTCCCTTCCCTTCTCTCCCCTCCCAGATCCAGCAGTGGCATCGCCGCTTGGGACGCCTGGATCTGGTGAACCCGAGGCTCAGCAGCCCAACTCGCGATCGGCCGAGGATCGTGTCGACGAGGCTTGGTGGTCCAGAGGACGTCGGCATGGCGTAGTGCAGAGGACAGCGATGAAGCTCTATTGTGTGGGGCACGCAGTGCGAGGAGGAAGTAGAGACAGCGCGTGTGCGGGCTCGTGACAGGGCAGAGCTAGTGGGGCTTGCGGCACGGTGTCGTGGCTCGCCATCAACGGTGTGGGAGTCAGCGAGCGTGGAGGACGACCAGCTGCGCGGCTCGCCGCAACTGGGAGCGAAGATAAGTTAGAGGGAGAGGTGAGGGGAAGGAAGAGAAAGAGAGTGTTTTTTTCAAAATGAATGGGCCTGAATTTTGATGCACTTTGAGTGGTGTAAATAATGCGTGCAGTCCTGTGTGTGTGTGTGTGTGTGTGTGTGTGTGTGTGTGTGTGTGTGTGTGTGTGATTGATTTTTCATCCCAAAGCCCAAAATCTATTTCTCCCCTTGTACTACCTTTTGTTGGAGATATTCGAATTTAGGTAAGAGTCCAAGTCGTGTGCGAGTGAGACTGTAATATTTTATACTATAAATAAAGGGTGTGAGGATCCCAAAGGATACATACAATTTTTCCTGAAATATAACATGTTATCAGAGTCATACCAATCCCACGAACCCTAACCCTAACTGTCCTTATCTCAGTCGCCGCCGTTGTCGTTCGTCGTCGTCGTCGTCACCTCCGCCTCTTGTAATCGAGCCGCCGTGTTGCCTCTCAGGTGAGCCCGGGCTACGACTGCGTCGACGACGATGGAGAAGGAGGGGAGCGGATCCAACGGTGGGGGAGTCAGAGGTGGAGAGGCTAAGGAGGAAGAGGAGCACGCAGGAGGCGACTGCGGCAAGGATGAGGAAAGAGGCACGCTCGAAGAGGAAGGTATCGGGGAGGAGAAGAAGGTGAGGGAGGAGGAGCTATGTGGAGTAGGCAAGGGTTGGCGGCATCTGGTGGCCCATGGACAGATCCTGGCGCAGCGTGGAAGACGAAGGAGACGGAGCTTGTGTAGGGGCGACAAAGGCGCCGATGGAGGAGAGACCGAGAGCTCGGTGGTGACAGAGGAGCGGGACACGGAGAGGTAGGAGGACAGAAAGGGGAGAGGAACCGGAATCGACGCTCAGGGCACGGACTTAAGAGGCGCTTGGCAGCTCGGGAGATAAAGAAGCTCGAGAGGTGCTTGGGCCGAGGGAAAGAGAAAGAAGCTGGGAGCCGAGAAAGAGAGAAGAAGAGAGAGAGAGACATGAGCGTGGGAGGAACAAGGAAGAAAAAGGGAAAAAGAAAAAAAGAAGAAAGGGGAAAAAGGAAAGGAAGGAAAGAAGGGGGGAGAAGAAAAAATTGTTGGGATCTAGAAGAGGAAGGAAGAGGATACTGGTCGAACTGGTTGTGCTGCTGGTCTGTTGTGCTAGTCGAAATGGTTGTGCTACTGGTCTGTCTGTTGTGCTGTTGATGATTGAGGTGTTGACGTGATTGTGGGAAAGACGCACAATATAGTTTGGTTATTGGAATGTGTAGATCAAGAGGTTGTGAGGATGTGTTTGCTATGTTGGGAAAGGAGAGAGAGAGAGAGACCGGGGTGGTCTGGTGTGGCATGATTTGGGGTGGCATAGATTTTTGCGATGCGTGGTGTGGTGGCGATGCTAAGGGAGGTTGTGATGGATAATGCAATTCTGATGGTGGAGTTTTAGGGCATGTAGAGAAGCATGGAAGACAGGGGAGAAGACTGTTCGAGTGGTGGCTTTGGTGGTTGTGCTAATGGTGGTGTTGGTGGCGATCTCGAAGGTGGTGTTGACGTTGGAGTTGGTAGCGAAGGTGCTCATTAAAGTTGGTGTTAGGACTAGTAGCGGATGTGTTTGTGGTGATGTGTTTTTGGTGGTAAGTGAATGGTGGTGGTGAGTTCGATGGTGTTGATGAGGTCGACGATGATGATGATGAAGCAGCAGCTGGTGGTAGCTCCAGTAGAGGTGGAGATGGCGAAGGCTATGTCGAGCGGCGGTGGCAGTGGTCGTGTTGGTATAGGTGTCAGAGATAGTGTTGCTGGAGAGGTCCAAAAGAGGACTGAGACTGGAGTCAAGTGTAATAGTCTGTGGCAGAGGTAGAGATGGTGGAGGCCGAGACTAGGGGCGTGTGGGCAGATGTGATAGAGGCCAGGGGTGGCTGGGGGCATGAGGGTAGAGGAAGAGGAGGTTAAGGTCGGGGCCACTTGTAGATGGTGGAGGTGGATTTGATAATGTCCCTGGTAGTATTGGTGGTGAGCAGCCGCGCCCGCGTCAGCGCCACGCCACCACGCACCGCCAGCACACCCGCACCCCGCACTGTTGCGATGAGCCGAGTCCACCATGGACCGTTGACCCACCCATGGACCCAGTCCATTGACTTGGGGGGCCACCTGTCAGTGTCTCAAAAGATTTCCTTTACAAAAATAATTCGGTCGGGAAAATCATTTTCCCTCGCTGACGTCACGCTTGCGCAATAATTAGGATTTCCTTTAGAAAAATAATTCAGAAAAATCAATAAAATCTGATTTTAGGTTTTATTTAGATTTAAAAACTTCCCGGGGTTCGTTCTCCCTCATACAAACTCCGATTTCGTCCATTCAAATTCCTAAATTCATATAAAATCAGGATCTAGCCATCTAAACCAAAATCATTTGATTTTGAGTTCATTTTACCTGCAATTTCTTTAAACCCTAATTTATCCTTTCATGTAATTTCAATCTTATAAAATTCATATCTTTTGCTTCCGAACTCCGTTTTAGTCCATTCAAATTTGTAAATTCACATAAAATTATTATCTAGCTAACTAAAGTAAAATACTTCTATTTGGAGTTAATTTGATCTGTCTTTTTGGATTTATTTGGATTTGAGTTGAATTGGTCGTATTTTCACGATTAGATTTCGACGACTTCGGAGAATCAGATTTCGACACCAATTGAAGAGCAATATAAGAAGATTGATTTTGACTGTGTGATCATCAACGACTTCGGAGAATCAGATTTCGACTGAAGAGCAACATAAGAGGATTGATTTTGACTGTATGATCATCGTGATCGTACACTTGGATTACCTGAAGATAGTACTTGTGAGTACTAGGTGACCTGTTAAGAAAAACGTCACCTCAACACCAGAAGTTCTGTTAAGGTGATCTGTTAAGAAAAACAACGTCACCTCATCAAGCGAGGCAAGTTATACCCTTGATCATATTCATCCTACTATTTTAAATTATTTATATTCTGTTTTAAATTATTACTGCATGCTTATCTATATCAGTATCTTAAATTCTGCTTTAAATATATAGTTATGCCTAAAATCCTTTGTATGGCCAATGTTGATATTGAATCAAACACATTGTCACCCTAGATCAAACCCGTTGATACGATAGTATGAACTAGGATCATTTAAACGTATTGCTTAACCATCTTTGTTAGACCAAACTTGTTTTTGGGGAATTTCAGCCATCAATCAATTATTGATTAAATTGTACCCTTGGCATCTGTGTGTCATGGGAGTTTTACAAATGACTTGGAAAATAAAATAAAATGATGGTTTGGACTTGGGCGGAATGGATGATTGGTGGGTGCAGGTTCATGCACGGGCTTAATCTGGTTAGGGTTAAGGCCCATGGGTTTTATTGGAAAGTTGCCCAAGTCAGTTAAGGACCGGTCTTCGAGCGCATGATGCTACGCCTAACCGTACCACCACATGTCCCGTATGGGCGGGACTTGGCTAAATAATTTGTAATGTCTTAGTGTCGTTTGTGCTATGTTGTTGGTATGGGCGTTGGTCAGACATTAGACCCATCTGGCGCAAGAGGGGGCTTCCGGAGGATGGCCAGTCCAATGGTAGCGAAACCTTAGCGGGCATAAATACATTAAGACAGAACATTGTAAAGGCCTCGACACGTGCTCTAGACTGCTTACCACGGTAGTGAGCAGTGGCATAGATATATGCCGGACAAACTAGAGAAGTCTTGTCATGTGGGTAAAGCTGTACAACCTCTGCAGAGTGTAAAACTATTTGAATAGCCGTGTCATGGTTATGGACATGCTAGCGTAACTACTCAAAGTTAGACTTTGGTTTTGTTTGAAAACAAACTTCTTCAAAACTGGTTTATCCAATTGGGAATTAGGCAAACAGCCCATGTGAAAGGAGGATATCCTTCACCATTCAGGTGTGAACGTTACCGACTATAAAATTGAGAATTTTATAAACTTTAGTTATAGATTAACTGATTTGGAATTTAGTACCGATTTAAAGAAAATGTCGCTTATGCAAATAACTTTATAAGCCATCCTTTGTTACATCCATATATGCATGTCATTCTGTTACTTGACGGGTGTAACTTGCGAGCACGGAAGTTGTGCTCATTCTTGCTTATGCAAACAAATTTCAGAGGAGAAGAACTTTGCTACCAATGTGGATCTCGACGACTAGGCCGCTTCCCCAGTCGATTGCCTATGGCAGATTGCTGGACCCTACTACTTCTTCGTCTTCCGCTGTGTTCTTTATTGTTGGCTGTAAGCCTCTTTTGTAATAAACTCTGTTGATTATTAATAAAATTGTGATATGAATTTGTTACCATGTTTGTTTACTGTGTGAACTAGCGACTGATCATGGGACTAGTTCAGAAATGCACAGAGGATCTGGGATATTAATCCCGGGTTCTGACAGTAGCTCCAGTAGAGGTGGAGATGGCGAAGGCTATGTCGAGCGGCGGTGGCAGTGGTCGTGTTGATATAGGTGTCAGAGATAGTGTTGCCGGAGAGGTCCAAAAGAGGACTGAGACTGGAGTCAAGTGTAATAGTCTGTGACAGAGGTAGAGATGGTGGAGGCCGAGACTAGGGGCGTGTGGGCAGATGTGATAGAGGTCAGGGGTGGCTGGGGGCATGAGGGTAGAGGAAGAGGAGGTTAAGGTCGGGGCCACTTGTAGATGGTGGAGGTGGATTTGATAATGTCCCTAGTAGTATTGGTGGTGAGCAACTTTTGATCTTTGTGGTGGTATTAGCTATAGAGTCGATGGTAGGTTTGGTAAATTCTAGTAATAGTATTGCAATATGTAACGAGATGGACATGATTGTTATCTCATACCTATCTTGAGATGGAGTGTTGAAAATATTAGAGTTTATGTAAGAGTCCAAATCATATGTGAGTCGGATTATAATATTTGACGCTATAAATAAAAAGGTAAGGGTATCACGAAGGACACACATTTTTTTTTCCGAAATACAACACCTTTCAAATCCAATCGCTTGCTTTTTGCCATCCCATGCTATCCTGACTCCCGACATAAAAAGAGAAAAAGAAAACTTCTTTGAAAAATCTCTACTAGACTGAGTACATTTGTATGGGCTTAAACTGGACTGAAATAATTATTGCCTTACTCTTCATAGTTCTGATGACTGTGACTGTGAGCATCTCACTTCCGGACTTCACAGTGAGAGTTTACCAATTACCAGAAAAGCAAAACAGACAGATTAAACTCCATATATAGCTTCTCTTTGTCAACAGTACTACTTACTACTGACGGACAATGTAATTTGCACTAGACCAAGCGTTTATATTACTTTAGTTTCAATAACCAATAAGTTCGTCACTGAATGCGTGTTTTTTTTTTATAAAAAAAAAAATCCACTGCATGCGTGTTTGGTCACTTGTTGTTCCAGTGCTACTTTTCGCATTTTGATAGCTTTTTTTAAGGCATCGATGGGGTGTTTGATTTAAAGGACAGGACGATGAATTGACTATCCAATTTTATTTCTAAATCTAATCTACTTTTTGGATCGAGAAATGGAATATGTTGATCTATCACCACCTCACCCTCGTAAAGATAAATCTAGTACAAAATAAGGGATGATGTCATTCCACTAAATTTATAGGATAATTTCATAATAGACCAATCCCTCCTAATGCATGTGTACTTTGATAATTCTGTAATATAATCTATTCTCTCCCCCCTACAACTCTAGGTTGCGTTAACGTACCCTGATTTCAGATACATCCACGAAAATAGTGTTACAAATGCAACAGTTGCTGCTACTCTTGCCATGGAAGCTAGCTCATTGATTAGAACTCTACTGATCTAGTACACAACCATATTACCTCAAATTTCTCAGAAATGTACAGTACGTGCCCCCGAACTGTCGTTCCAGTGGAAGTACAGTTCAGAATCCACTGTAACTGCTCTGAAAAACAAAAGGAACTAAACCAATCAGGCAATGATGTCATGCCCACAGAATAGTGATCTTAGCATAATAAACACCCCTTGTTCCTACCAAGAATGTTCCGTTAAGAGTTAACCTCCCTCTCATCCTCTTCTCCTTGTCACACAACACAAAGCGCGCGCGCACTGACGCACACATGCGTGCACGTACTTTTCAAAGCTGTAATAAGCTTTAGCCTGCAACAGCCGACCCAAAAAAATTCCAAAATGAGAGGAGAGCCGACACCGACCCCCCCAAATGGCCATTTGGTAGCGTCCAAACCACACACGTAGGCGCTGGACAGGCCACACCGAACAGATAGAGACGCAAGATGGCGATTGTACCACGGAGAAGCATGGCGTGAACATTAAAATGGAACGAGAGGGGCAACGCAGGGGATTGGCATCCTCTGATATGGTGAATAGTACCATAACATTAGGTACAGAATGGTCTAGATCAAGAGTCTGATGCTACGATGTTATAGTGCTCATGTACAGTAGCTATGCTATAGTATTTTGTTACAGTTTTGCCCGGTGTCTAGGAACAGTACGTATCTCGATCTCAGCCTCTTATTTCGATCCGATGGTATGTACGCAATGTAATGATATTGTTTATATAACTGCTATATAACGTTAGAGGAAATGTTTTCACGCAGGGTGCAGGGCAAATGTACCGATCTATATTCTAGCCCTGGCTGCAAATTTTCTTTTGGTGAGAATGGATGGGTATTACGTCATCTGTGGTGAATGATTCCATGTGCCTGCCTCAATCATGAAGGCAATTCCATCGGGGCCCGTGAGGTGTACCATCCGATGTTATGCTATTTTTTATAGATATATTTTTTCCTTTTATCTGCAACACCTCTCCTTTTTCCTGTACTTGTTTACTCCTAATTAACCAATTAATTATCTGTGCATTTGCTTGAGTACGAGGCGAGGAGTGGCTAGCTTTTCTTGGCATGGAGAAGACAAGGACACAAGACATTCCATGGTTTCATACCTTCCCAAACTTCCAAACAAATGCCCCAATCAGTGCGTATGCCTTTGTGCTAAGCAAACAGGCACCTTTTTGGCTCGTCATGTGGCTTCTGTGCTTGATTAGGATTAACTAATGACATGGGGACGTGCTTTCTTCAGGAACTTTGACTGGAGGACGGACTGAGGGTCCCGATGTCAGTGGGACACCTGACATTGGAAGGCAGGGATTGCATCCATGTTAAAATTCAGAGTGGAGGAATGCTACCTCTCTCTTCACTTCAGCCCAAAGAAGCTGGGTGAGCTACTGAGCTTAGACTCAGAGTGTATCGGTGACTGCTCGAAGCAGTATATGTAAATCTTCCAGAGAGAATTAGCTCAATTAAGTCACCCGTATTGTCAAGTTTATGCAAGGAAAAACTTGATTGCAGTGATCGACGGGGAGAATAGAACTAGCTACTTGTACTATTTTACATGCTCTAGTTACCTCCTCTCAGTCCATTCATCGTACTGTTCCCTTCAAAAAGAAAAGGTCACGGCACTGTTATGAGATTCCGGATCCAATAATTCCAAAAGAGACAACATAAGTCCATTGCGTCCTCGATGTCACAGCAAGCTAAAGAATATATCAGTGTACTATATTCATATTTATCTATTCTCCTAGGGGCCTAATTTACGTATGTGCAGTGCATCCATGCATGCCACATTTTCAGCCATCAAGCGTCCATTAATTTATGAGAAATTTAACGGTACATTTTATCAGTAGTATATGATGGTAATATAAATTAAATCTGATCGTTGATTTGTTGAGATCATAATAGATTTTTTTTTGTATTTATAATTTTTCGTGAAGGTATTATGGATTTTTTTCAACTAGAGTTGAAAATATTACTTTTGTGTCATGTGATCCTCATATAGGCAATTACAATTCTATCTCCCTTGGGATTCTATACTCATACAGCTACCAGGTATAGTATAACTAAATGCTAACTAATGTGAATCATTGGATAAAAAAAAATGAACAACCCATATTAAATTGAGTTTACCGTAAAAAAAACTCTATCTTTTTGCCCCACGCAACTAATTATTTCACAAGGACTTCTTCCTGCACATATCATGGACATCTCTCATCTCACCTTCTTCTTTCTTCTTTGAGGAGAGCTGTAAAAAGATTATAAATCTGAATAAATCAATCAGTGCGTACTCAACCATAGTTTCAATGCTGCAAGATTATAAATAGAAGACGTCGCTTGCCAGCTAAAACAAAGAAGACATGAACAAATCACACTTCATGGATCACAGTTACGTTGTGCAAGAACAAAAGTTTGATCATCCATGTACGTGCAAACGCAAAACACACAGCTAATTGACAAAAAGAGAGTTTTGGGCTGATTTAGCGTGACTTTGATTCGTTTTAGCAAAACTAGCATCCGGTCGATCGAAATTGCAAATCTAGCACCATGGCAGGTTAGACAAGCGTCGTGCGTCATCTGCAGTGCACTTGTACCGCGACAGATTGATGTCGCGCTCCCAGACTGTTGCAAGTACCTATCACGCTCTAGGACCACCGCAGGTACTTGCCGCGTTCTCAAGCGGTTGTAGGTACATGCCGCTGTGAATCTGTCGTTGTGTGAGCAAACCTGTGGTTGTGAACCTGTCGTGGTCCCAGTGGGCTACAGCTTCTACAGCACTCCTAGACCACGGTAGGTTTGCTTCCGTGCTGCTACCTCACTCCTACCATGCTAGGTGACTGGTGTCGTGGTGAGAACGTGTTGCTATGCTTTCAGAGCACTGCATATGTGTTACACGGTGCCTGCCTAGCCTACTACGATGCCAGATTTGCAATTTCGGTTCACCGAAGGCTATTTTTGCTCAAATGAATCGAAATCAGCGCCAAAACAGCCAAAGTCTGCCCCCAAAAAAGACATATACACGTAATCACACGGCATCAGGCGTCACTAACTTGTACAGACGTCGCATGCTGCCAATATATAAGTTATCTTTGATAGGTTTAATTGTTTAGCAAAGAAGTAAAGACAAGAGAGAGCTGATACCTGAACATACTCTTTGTGTATATGTACAAGCACTGGACCCACGGACGAGATAGTTTACGTCGAAATCATCCGTCTTGGAGACGAAAACTCTGATCATTTGTTGGTCCAAGAGGTCTGATGCTCGACCGATCGATCGATCGCCCATTGGTTGTTTCTGAGGCCCCACGCAAGATGCAGATGCAGATGCCGATGCAGTGATCCATTGTGCATGTTGTCGTGAGTCTTGCAGCAAGCAAGCAATACAACGTCCTGTCGCTTGCACACATACGCAACATGATATAATCTGCGGTTTGACGATCGAGCAGCTAGCTCTACGACCCGGCCGGCCGGTCATACTCTTTGAAGAAGAAACTAAAATGGCAGCAGCAATACCTGTTCATGGTGGTATCTAGCTACTCTGAATTCAACACGCATCAATGCATGTAGTACAAAGTACAAGATATGCTTCTATTCGTAGTGATTAAACTGCTTACAAAATTGTTGCGTATTCGGTATACCAACCAGTAGGTGAATCCTATGTACATGTGGGGCGAACTTACGAAGGTTTGTCTGTCAATTGAAGTTCACATTAGTTTTGCAGCAATCTGTCATGCATAGTACTATATATCCATAGGGGATGCCTTCTATGATGGCACTGATGTAAAAGAAAAGAAAGGGCAAGTTGATTTGATTTGATTCTTCCAGGCATGGGCGAGCGAGCAAAATTAGCTGTTGGTGCAGGTATTACGAAGCTAGGCAACAAGCAAGTGAAAAGTAGAGCATAAAAAAGCTAAGACAAGAGCAAGTGGAGGTCACTCACTTTGATAGAATGTTACACATAAAAAATTGCCCTAACAGAACAGATGTCCTTGGGGAATAAGCTGTAGCTGCAGTAGCAGTAGCAGTAGCACGCAGGAAGGAATAATGTCAAGGCGTCGGAGTTGGTCAGTGGCGCACAAAAAGAGAAGACCCTGTAATAACTCCAGGCTCCAATGTCCCCTGATTCCAAGCTGATTGCATCAAGGCTCCAGAGCTCACTCACGCCCTTCCAATGGCCAGCTTCCGGTCCATCCATGAGTGATGCGTCTAGGGCCCAGAAAAGTCTAGACGAGAGCCACGTCAAGCACAGGGAGCCCTGTCTCCCCGTTGATTATTCGTAGGAGCCACTCGATGGTGCACTGTTTGTCGTCGCGGCAAGTAGCAGTAGGCCTTTAGGATCAATGATGCACTTGAGTTTTAGCCCGAGGCATTTCGTGAATTCGTGATCGTTTGTACGTGCTGCAGTGCGTCTGCTTGTGCTGGATTTGAGTGAGAGCTCAGGTGAAGCGTTTCATTTCTGATAGGACTTTGAGTTCTGATTCGTTGGTGTATCATGTGTTGTATGGCACGTAGAATTGAATTCAAACGCCTGCATTTGTACCAGATGGGTTTTGTTTCAATCGGTCTTCCTGCTAGTTCCTTTTAGATTCGCACTCCAATATGTTTTCGTACCGCCGGTTGTTCAAACCAGTTCAGAAAAAAGTTGTGCTATAAATTTGGCTCCAGGCCCCCCTATGAATCTATGATGCCCAAGACGCAATGATATGTGATGTGATTCGCGCTTTAATCATGGTTCAGGTCGACAAGGTTACCTTTTCCTTATAAGTGCAGCTATGCTTTGACCAATGCCACCAAACCATCACTTAAGCCAGCTTTTTAGCACACATGATGGTGCTAATTGTATACTACTGTATTCCAATGGGAGGAAATTTAGGAGTGTTAACGGATCAAATACGAATCGAATGTCTACTCAATTCGGTCGGATTCGGATATCCTCATAACTTACGTAACTGTAAGATATTTATGATACTTTATCCTCGTATCACCTAAAAATATGAATTCATATTAAACTTAAAAAACTCATCCAACTAATTAGCCATACTGTAAAAAAATATGTATATTATTTTCTCATATTCAAATTCAAATACAAATAGTGCGAATAAAATAACATTTCGGATGACAAAAGTTTATACCATATTCGTATCCATATTTTTATATAAATATGAATACGAATATGAGAGAAATTGTTAATGGGATAAAAAAAATCTAAACCATATTCGCTAGCAACCGAATTCAGATGCTGAATAAAACAGATACTTCGGATAAGATTGACACCACTACGAGGAATCATACCATATGATCCTGTTGCTGCCTGCTGGAAGTTCGCTGCAATTTCTGCAATAATTTTCTTTTTAAAATTTGAGAGGATGGAGATTCTCAATATTTCTCATATCTGAATCCTTGCATTCGCGTTGCCGAAATGGAGCCCATGGGCCTCAAATGCATTAAAAAAAGAGCTCAACATAGCCCGTGGGCTCCAGACTGACCCCATTTTATTTTGGAGAGGTATGTCTTTGCAGCTTTAGACCCGTCAGAACAAATTGATTATGTCACTACAAAAACAACCTTCTAAGATTTGCCACTGCTAACATTATAATTTATAATTTGTCACTCTAAAGATTGGTTGTTTGATAGTTTGCCATTTTGGTATTTTAATTACATTTCTTATCTTTTCTCTCTTTTTCTCCACGCGAAATGTCCTTATTGCCCCCTCTCTAACTTACACAGCTGCTTTCCTCTTTGTGTGGATTTAGGTACAACTCTATGGCTTCGAAATGTCCTTATTGGTAGAGACAAATGGAGCAACCCAGTTTCGACTGATTCTCTATTAGATCATAGTTGGTCAAAAATATAATTTCTGATTTGCAAAAATCGATCGATTAGATTAGATTTTGTATATGCATGTGAGCATGCATGTCAGCTCGATCGCACTGCATCATCATGGTATCCATTTTCAGTCAAGAACATCGTTTTACTGACTTGGAAGGATGCACGGCGATTGAAGCCAAGATCAAGTTAATCCTTGTCATCGGAGTGTTGGTTACATGCAAGTTGGAGAGGGGCAATAAGGACATTTCGCGTGGGGAAGGGGGGAGAAAAGATAAGAAATGTAATTACAATGCCAAAATAGTAAATTATCAAACAACCAATCTTTAAAGTGACAAATTATATATTACAATGTTAGCGGTGGCAAATCTTAGAAGGTTATTCTTTGCAGTGGCAAATAATCAATTATCCGCAGAACAAACGACCACTATCACTCACAGGAAGCACGCGTAACACAATTTGAAGATACGCACACGACGAAGCCATTGTTCGCTAAAACATATTGTTTATTGTCCATTTGTCTTCTGATGAAAACATCAAAAGCTAAAGCTAAGAACAGCATGCACTTGCCAGCTGCCACCATGATAGATGATGCCGGCTTCACTTTCAATACTCGAGATTCACATGAACAACTGTACCTCTCAAACTGCAAATACAAACTAAATCATTTTTCTTCCTGTACATTGCTGACAATGGAACAGTCGCACTGCCATAGAAGTTTGCAGGCTGTTAACCAAACCCAGGAGGCACATCAGGATCCTCATCGCCGCCATCCCCCAGGTTGGCAACGGCAACTGGCTCACCCTCATTTGGTTTCACTTGGTTATGATTCTCTGCATTCGATGGCTGTGGCTGCTGCTGCGTTACTAGGAGCTGATGGTCACTGAAACCAAATCCTGGTGGTTCCTCTGGATCATCATCTTCCAACTTGACTGTAACAGAAGCTGATGCTTTTGCTGGCGAAACTTGCTCCTCTTTGCCATTTCTCTTCAGCTTCTTGGAAGAAGGCTCAGTGTCCTGTTGCTGTTCATGGTTCATTATCCTATTGTGGACAGCTTCCACAGTTCCTCGAATATCAGTTTCATTTGACTGGATGACACTCCATACCTCGTCAGATATTTGACCCATTACTTTGCTCCTGTTTTGGAAGCACAGCGCAATAAATTATTAAGTTACTGTATCTTGTACATAGTAGTGACAACTGACAAGTGAAAATATTTGAAAAACCCTTAAAACCAGAGATAGTGGCTCCTCACCCAATATCTTGAAAGATCGCATCAGAAAGGTCTTTTAGTTTTAACTTTTCACAGCCATCTTCATTTAGTACCACTGATTGCTTTACCTCTGTGATAATGTTGTTGCGTAGCACCTCCTGCAAGAAAAAAAATTGCCATCAACTTATGGAACTAGACAGCATTAAGAGCGTATCTGATGCACGCCAATATGTTATTAGGCCACAGTAATCAGGACAATACTGCGCAAGGGACTAACCATGTCTGCAGACTATATAATACTCATCCAGCATGTGGTACAGCAAAAATATTATCTCACAGATTTCATGCTCTAGGATACACCTAATGTGACATGAGAACTGCTATCAAGGTGCAATACATGGAATAAACTAAAATGCACAAATAAGTTGAAAGGACCATGGGTACAAGCTCCCAAAGTAAGAACATAATAGTGCTTGAGTTGAAATATATGTCAAACCAAAAACCAGACAACATATAGTCCTGGTAGCTAGTACAGGGAACTTGTATCAGCACAGCTTACATAAACAAAGTAAAATGACTATTAAGAATGAGGCATTTTCATCACACAATGTAATTATATGCCACTAGAACACAATTTGAGATGAAGTTGAGCACCTGGCAATCAGCATGACTCATATGTCAACACAAAGCAAATCAATGTACTGAGCCCTCACATTTATATGTCAACACATGACTAGATAATAATTAAGAAACGTCACCAAAACTTTGCATTGTAGTAACGATGATACCAAGTGTTCCCTGAACTACGACACTGACTGGAACAGTTGGCTTCTATGAAATTGAAGTTTAGCTACTTTTGGTTTTGATGGGCCTGTGTGTCACATGAGATTATCGGGATTAAGAATGCCAATGACGGGGGAGTGTTTCCCTACTTGACCATGTTGAAGCAGCAGCCAGATGAGGCGGAAGAAGACTGAATTATTTAAAACGCTGGTTCTGGCTGTCCACTACTTATCTCTCATTCCACCCTAATTTGAACCGTCTTTGGAATGTGAATCAGGCAATCAGCAGCCACCCTCTAGGTGGTCATGTGTTGTGTTCCTTAACTCTTGATCTCAGGTTATACGTATGTGATGGAGGAATCGGGTCTTCAGTACCCTGGCGAAACACTTCTTGGCTCGCCGTGGTTGATAAACAACGTATAGAACTAGGGATAGAACAGAGGGAGAAGCTCTTTTAATTTCTCTTCCTTTTTTTCCTCTCTGCTAAAGCGCAAGAGAATACTTATAGATTACAATTGCAGACTAAGAGAGTCCTAGTTGGATACAACTCCTTATGTAAAAGCGAAATAAAAAGACTTTCCTAAATCCAGAAACTACTAAAGATAGAACTGAACGCAGAGTCCGAACAGAATTATGTTAGTTCTTGGGAGCTTCGATTGCACATTTGGATCTCCGGCTGTAATACTTCCCCCAATGCGTATCCACAACATTTCCCCCCTCCTGAGGAAACAGCTCGTCCTCGAGCTGAAAATTAGGATATTGACGCTTGAAATCTGTAAGAAGAACCCATGAAGCTTCAGATGCAGGTTGGCCAATCCATTGCACTAGTACCTCCCAGTTGTCTTTATAAATACGAGAACGAACAATCATAGACGGAGACAGCATAACTCGACCATGAAGAGTAGAAGGAAGAGCTGGTGGATCTGAAGGAGGACAACCCACAAACTTCTTCAAAAAGCCCACATGAAAAACATCATGGATACGTGCAGAAGGAGGAAGCCGAAGCTTGTAAGCAACGAGACCAATTCGGTCGATGATCTGATAAGGCCCATAATACTTAGGTGATAGTTTGGATAATTTTGTTGTAATGCCGACAGCTTGGCGATGATGAAGCTTGATTAAAACCCACTGGCCAATGTCAAATTCAACTTCACGATGATGCTTGTCATAAAAATCCTTCATACGCTGCTGAGCTGATCCTTCAGTGTAAGGAATAATGGCTGGAGGTGGTCGGCCATAAACAACCCAATGACGAGGACGATCCCCACTGAGACAACAGAGGTACATTTCAATTGTACGATTGACGATTTCACTTTGACCATCAGATTGCGGGTGAAAAGCTGAAGTCATATCGAGAGATACTCCTGCCAAAAGAAACAACTCTTTCCAAAAGTTGCTAGAAAAGATAGTATCCCGATCACTGACAATAGATTCAGGAAAACCATGGAGACGAACAATGGCCTCAAAAAATGCATGAGCCACAGATTAAGCCGTAGAAGGATGAGCTAATGGGACAAAATGAGCATATTTAGAAAATCTGTCCACCACCGTCAAAACGACTGATTTCCCATGGACGCGAGGAAACCCCTCGATAAAATCCATAGATATATGTGACCAAACCTGAGTGGGAACCGGCAGAGGTTGCAACAAACCTGCAGGATGAAGGTGTTCCACTTTATTGCGTTGACACACGGCACAACAATTAACATGATTGCGGACCAATTCTTTAAGGCGAGGAATAGAAAAATCCTTTCGAATGCGATGCAAAGACTTTTGGATACCCTCATGACCAATAGCATGTGCTGCTGAAATGATGTGCGGAACACAAGCAGAAGAAGCTGGAACAAATATACGGCCATTGTATAAAAATAAGCCATCAACAAAAGACCAATTTGGAGGAAGTTCATGTGCCGCAAATTGGGACCTTAACAGCTGAAATTCTGAAAGAGAATTGACCTCTTCTTTAAGCTTATCAATCAATTGAAATGTCGGAACAGATATGGCCGAGAGGGACATGTGTTCATCTCGACGAGATAAAGCATCAGCAACTATATTCATTTTACCTGGTTTGAATTCAATCTGAAAATCAAACCCAAAGAGTTTGCTGACCCAGTGATGTTGAGGAATCGTAGTCAACCGTTGATCCAGTAGGTATTTCAAGCTATAATGATCCGTGCGAACAATGAAAGACTTGCCCCAAAGATAATGGCGCCAGTGGCGCACTGCCTTGACCAAACCGATGAGTTCACGCTCATAAGCAGCTAATTTGGCATGGTGAGGCTGAATTGCCCGACTGAAGAAAGCAATAGGTTGTGACCCTTGATGGAGGACAGCGCCAAACCCACTACCGGAAGCATCACATTCCACTATAAAGGATGTCGTAAAATCTGGAAGAGCTAAAAAAGAGGGCGTGCAAAGAACCTCCTTTAAGGCAGAAAAGGCAGATTCCGCCTCCGGAGACCAACAGAAGCCTTCCTTGGTAAGTAATTTGGTTAGAGGTGCTGCGATGGATCCGAAGTTACGTATAAATTTACGGTAGTAACCCGCGAGCCCCAGAAAACCTCTTAATTGTCGTGGTGAAGTAGGAAGCGGCCAACGCCTAATATCTTGTACTTTGGACTGATCCATAGAAACACCGTCCGCTGAAATCACATGGCCCAAGTATGAGACTGAAGTTGTTCCAAAAGAGCATTTTGATTGCTTGAGGAAAATCTGATGCTAGCGAAGAAGGGAAAAAACTGCTCGCATATGGCACAAATGTTCAGACCAAGAAGAACTGAAAATGAGAATATCATCAAAGAAGACCCAGACGAACTTGCGAAGATATGGTTGGAGCATAGCATTCATAACAGCCTGAAATGTGGCAAGGGCATTAGAGAGCCCGAATGGTAAGACCAAATATTCAAAGTGACCTTGATGCGTCCTGAAAGCCGTCATATGAATATCATCCGGATGCATCCGTATCTGGTGATAACCTGATCGTAAATCCAATTTGGTAAAATATGTAGCATGTTTTAATTCATCTAATAACTCATCAATCACGGGAATAGGAAATTCATCCTTAACGGTTTGGGCATTAAGAGCACGATAGTCCACACATAGCCGCCAAGCGCCATCCTTCTTCTTGACCAAAATCACTGGCGAACTAAAGGGGGAGTTACTGGGACGTATGATACCTTGTGAGAGCATATCCACACACTGCTTTTCTATTTCGTCTTTGTGGTGGTGCGGGTAGCGATATGGCCTGACGGCCACTGGTTTGGACCCCGGATGAAGGTGAATGTGGTGGTCATAGAGCTGTTGAGGAGGCAGTCCAAAAGGAGTGAGAAAAATATCCTGAAAGTCCGACAAAAGATCTGGTAATAAAGCTTGAGCAGGCTCGGTCATAGTAAACAAACGAGATGATGGTCGTTGAGGGACACCCAAAAATTTAACTTGATGTCCTTGATGCCAAAAGGACATCAACATAGTGGAAAAACCCCATAAGATAGGTCCAGTGGACTCCTAGAATTAAGTCAAAACCATGAAGGGACAATGCATAGCAATTGGTGGAAAAAATTTCTTGATCAATGGTGAACGGCAAAGATTGGCAGACGCCTGGGCAGGGTAACCGCTCGCCATTAGCCACGGCCACATGAATACCTATTCGGTCTTGAAGTGGAATAGCTACCAACTTAGTTGCCTCAACGCTGATGAAGTTATGAGTGGAACCCGAATCAATCAAGGCACAAAACTTGTGGTGATTGATGAGGACTGTGAGTTGCATTGTATTCCCAGAGGATATTCCGCACAGCATGTAAAGAAATCGAGGTTGGGATCCTCGATCGCATCCCGACATCATCTTCATCCAAAATCTCAACCCAATACAACCGTTTGCAACGATGGCCCCGAGAGAATTGTTCATCACAATTAAAGCACAACCCTTTTTGTCGTCGCTCAGCCATCTCCGAAGGTGTAAGGCGTCGGAAGGCACGCTGCGATGGTGTAGCCGACACTGTCGATGGTGCCGGGAGAGCCAAAACCTCAGGAGGTTTGGAGAGGATTGGTGCAGCACGTTGCGTTGGAGCTTGCTTTGATGCGGAAGGAGGTGACACAAACTGTGGCTGGCGAAAGAACAGCCCTGAACTATATAATAGCTTGTAATGTCGCTCGGCTGCCTTGGCCAAACTTACAGCGGTATCCAGCAAAGATGGGTTCTGTAGCTCGACATCGGACTTGATGAGTTCACCCAATCCAGCCAAGAACAATCCAACTTCATGCTCCGGAGAGAGGTTGTCGGCGCGACAGAGGACCCGATAGAAAGCTTGAGCATATTCTTCCACTGTACCCGTCTGACGTAAAAGAGCAAGTTCAGAAACTGGGTTGGAACGAAAAGGTGGCCCAAAACGCAAACGACAAGAATTTTGAAACCGAGGCCATGATGGAATTCCTTCCGTGCGTTCCAATTTGTAATACCACCGCGGGCAATGCGGTCATGTGATAGGTAGCCGCCGGACTTTTTCTTCCTCGAGGTGCGATGGCGCGAAAGAATTGATCACACGAGAAATCCACTCAAAAGGATCGAATTACCATCAAACAGGGAAAGTCAACCTTGTAGAACCGACGGGGTGGAGCTGCGGCGTGGTCCGCAGGAGGCGCGCGCAGACGAGTTCGTAGAGTCGGTGAACGTAGTTGGTAAAGACATGCGACCTTCAAGATCCGGGACGCGGCACGAAGATTTGCATGGTCGTAGATTGTTCTTCTTGCCGCTGCAATATCGTGCCTAAGAGTCCCTTCAATTCGCGCACTCCGTGGCGATTTGATCGTCGACCATGGAATCGATACCAAACTGTTGTGTTCCTTAACTCTTGATCTCAGGTTATACGTATGTGATGGAGGAATCGGGTCTTCAGTACCCTGGCGAAACACTTCTTGGCTCGCCGTGGTTGATAAACAACGTATAGAACTAGGGATAGAACAGAGGGAGAAGCTCTTTTAATTTCTCTTCCTTTTTTTCCTCTCTGCTAAAGCGCAAGAGAATACTTATAGATTACAATTGCAGACTAAGAGAGTCCTAGTCGAATACAACTCCTTATGTAAAAGCGAAATAAAAAGACTTTCCTAAATCCAGAAACTACTAAAGATAGAACTGAACGCAGAGTCCGAACAGAATTATGTTAGTTCTTGGGAGCTTCGATTGCACGTTTGGATCTCCGGCTGTAATACTTCCCCCAATGCGTATCCACAACATCATGGTTCTAATAAAGCAAAAACATTGGTCTCTCGCAGTGACTTGGTGGGAGGTATATGGGTTGTACTTGCAAGCCAAATTTTCATGACCTCAGGTGTTGCAATACAGCTAGGGCAAAAAAACATGCAAGTGCATGTGAAGACGCTCCTTTGCTAGGGCAAAAAACATGTAAGTGCATATGAAGACGCTCCTCACAATTCCTACTTTCATACCCGTTCAAACTACTTTGAAACTTCAGAACAATTTACACGCATCAGATAGAAACAAACACTTGGAACTTTCAATTTTAAAATAAAATGAGCTCCATTCAACATGCAACTATTTACAAACTTCCTTTCCAAATGCGGCTAAGGAAAACACAAACACACAAGCTACCAAAGTTCCTTATGTTCCATGTTTTCATCCACCACATCAGTAAGTTCTAAATGCTTTCTAACAGCCATGGACATAAAATTGAAGCAAATCAGTTTTAGGTCTCTACATTTGACTCCATTCTATAACCCAGGGGAATTAATGGAAACAAACCTGCTCCAAACATACATTCGCACACAACATATACATATGAAACTTAACAAGCACAAGAGCGTTCACCTGAAGCTGACACAAACACAAATACACAATGCAGGAGGGCTTCTAGGCCTAATCTAAGGCCCCCTGAATGATTTCTGCAAAACCCAAACCTCAAATCGCCTATACCTTGAATACAACCAAAGCCCTGGAGCAACTATCCACATGAAACCTAGCAAACGCAGGATCGATTCAATTCTCAACGAGGGTTCAATCTAACGCGATCCCTTTAGAGCAAATCCAACAACAGTACCACACCAAACCGAACCAATTCACAACGAGTTCTACCCTCTAGGCCATCCAACTCCAATCTCTTACAAATACCAAAACGGTAACGAATCAGGTGGTGGCGTTCCACGGGAGAATTCCAAGCAAAGGAGAGGATTTTACACCACCGCGATCCCATCGCGCAGGAGTAGCAACAGCGGTTAGCGGAATAGTGCAGATTGTAACTTTGTAAGGCAAAGAGGATTTGGGAGCGTGGGGGCATTTGGGGGAGCTTACGTTGTCCTTGACCTTGCGGATGATGGCGCGGCGGAGGACGTCGAAGTCGCCGTCGTCCTTGAGCCGCCCCACCACCTCCGCCGCCGTCGGCAGCCGCCGCATGCCGAAGCCGCCGAGATCGCCCATGGGAGCGGGGAAGAGAGGCGGCTGCACGCCTCGAACCCCCGAACACTAACAAGAGAAAAAAAAAATAGAGTTCTGGAGATATAAACTCGCGTAGTCGCGAGCACCAGTAATATTCTGACAACAATCTGCCTGGTACAGCTCATTTTATGTTAGTTTGTGGTGTTTAGTTTTCGCTAACCAGTGATTAAGTGATTACAAGCGCTGTCTTTCCCACCAGGCCACCACAGAAACCACGCTGCTTGTTTAATTTCAGAGTAGAATAGTTTCAAGGGGAAAAAAGGAGTGAACACATGCGTCGAATTTCATAAGTGACCACATTAGAATACCGAAGGAAGGAAAATCATGGAACTATGGCGAAGGCGAAAAAAATTGATGGAAAAAGGACAATGCATAAACCTTGAAGACATCAGATCTCAGTATGGAGTAATTAAGTAGAACGATGGTGTTCGGATCCATATGACCATATCCCAGCCATATTATATGGGCTCGCATTTGCTTTCATCTACATTCAATTGTCTCACCAAACAGATCATCAGGCAAGTGAGAAACAATCCATTATCTTGCTACGGATGCATATGCTTCGTTGTAACGTCCCTAATTTGCGGAGTCTTTGAAAAAATTTAAAAGTTTAAAAATAGCCATTTGGTTCGAGTTGTAAAAGCTTAAATTAAAATTTAGAAATCAAAAACTATTTAAATTGAGTTAATCCTACTTCAATTAAATCAAAAGTTAGTTTATTTCAATTTTCTAGATTTTATTTGGATTTTAAGTCTTTTCTTGTTTTTCTAGATTTTAGATTTGGTTTTCCTTTTGTTTGAAGCCAAAATCTATTTTGTTTGCAAAACTAAAAACTAAAGTATAGCTAAAAGTATTTTTATTAAGTTCTAAATAATTCAAGGGTGAACTTTTCTAGAATTTTTAGACTCTATTAGCTAAGCATTTCTGGGATTTTTCGTTGAAAAATAATTCGATCTGAAAATTTAAATCTCATCGCTGATGTCAGCTGGCGCAATAAATCTCTTTTTTTAGAAAAATAATTTCAAAAATCAGGAAGATTTTTTTCTTCATTTTCAATCTTTCGAAGGCCGTAACTTCTTCATTCGAACTCCGATTCGAGTGATTCAAATTTCTAAATTCATCTAAAATCCTCCTCTTACTGTTAGTGCTAGTTTGATTTTTATTTGAGCTTTATTTGGAGTTATTTTATTTATTTAGCTCTTTTCGCATGTGTAGATTCCGGTGTTTCTGAAGATTTCTCGAACCCGACGACCGAAGCACCTCAACTCTTCAACGAAGTCAAGTCTTAGACCTTTGATCATATTGAACTCCTTTTACAAAACTATAATGTTTGATATAAATTTGCATTACTAGTTTTATATTAAATAGTTTCGGGAGTAGAAAATTGCCTAATTGATGTATGCCTTCTTGATAAATTGCAAATGACATGTATCCTTGAATGACATGAACCCTTGGACACTATAGGATGGACTATTTTAGTTGGACATTGATAAATTACCAACACGGGTAACGTCATATGCTTAGTCATGCTATAGTTGTACGTTGGGACTCATGATCACATGCTCGTATGAATAAACATGACTAAATGGATTGTAGAATTGTGGCGCGACCACTATTATTAAAAGATATTGTGCCAAGGCTAGGGTGGTCTTTGGCCGGATTGAACCCAAAATGTTTTATGCTCGGGCGAGTGGGCGATGGTAAGTGTGGGTGCCGTAACGCACATTGGGACGTTGATTAGTTTCGCCTAAGCAGCCAGCTAAGGACTTAACCTTGAACCTTTGATCTGGGTCATACCGTGCAACCACATGTCCAGGATGGGGTGGACTGGGCCAACTAATTAGCAATGTATTGATTTGGCTCTGTTTGGGTTGAAAAGCGACGCAAGAGGGGGACTAAATCTGATGGGAGTAAAACCCGTTAGAAGCGAATCCTTAGCGAGCAGATCCGAATCAAAACAGAGCTTTGTAAAAGCCTCGTGATAATGACTTAGTCGCACACCTTCGGCAGTGTGTCAGACGGACATTATAAGTCAATTATCTCTTGTGGGTAAAGCTGTACAACATCTGTAAAGTGTAAAAACTATTCGAATAGCCGTGTCCCCGGTTATGGACATGTCCAGAGATTTCACGCAAGGAGTAGATGTTTTCTTAAAATGGTGGGAATGATGGTTCAGATGGAATGGTTGGGATGATCTCTAGTTGTTTCAAATAACCGAATTACTTATGTATTAATCTTTTAAATTATGTTTTTAATCTACTTATTGTATTTAGTGTCAATATTGTTTTCTGCAAAATAGCCATAAAGTTATCCTTGTCTAGCCTCGCATGAATAATAATTGCATACACCTCCCTATGACTTGCTTAGCACATTCAAAGTACTGACGGCTTGCGTCCTATGTGATTAATCCCCACAGAAGAACCAGAGAACTCAGAGTATTATGAAGAGGAGTATTTTGAAGACTTTGCGAACTAGGTCGTGTCCTCCACTCGATGGCATGTAGGCATGTTGAATAGCCTCCACGAGATATTTTGTTTCCACTGCAAGTTGTCTTTTGTTGTTAAGCCCTGCGTGGCAACTCTGTAAAACTTGACCATAATGTCCTTTTGCTACCAAGTAATATTAATTTATCTTCTTTATCGTTATTTGGTTGTATGGTTATGATTACATCTATGTTATAACTGTGCGAGCTAGCTACTGATCTGGGACTAGTTCAGAATGCACAGATGGTCCTGGGGTTGCATACCCAGGGTCTCGACATTCATCTTGCAGACAGGAAGCACAGCAAGATAGTTCAAGGGTTGCCGAATTCACATTCCAGGTTTACATCTTGCAATTCAGGCGGGATACAATAAGACACGCATGCTAGTAATTAGTTTTCACGTCGAATAGCAAATGTCCAAGTCCAACGCTTCGGAGAATTAAAACAGTCCAAGTCCAACGCTTCCGAGAATTGAAACACGATCGATGATAATACGCTTGAGAGCCAGTCGGATTTCTTCTGCTCATGCCTTCAAAGTTTCTGCCCAGAAAACAAGTGGAAATTTAACGGCTGAAGCGCTCCGAAATCGACTTCGGTATTAGGCTAGTTGTGCTGGATTGTTTCTCTAGCCTGTGTCAAGTATTAAACAACGTTGTTATAATTAGACACGAGTATGCACGCAACCGGAAGGCAGAAGGGAGTAAAAACCTCACAATCTCTTCAACAGATTTCATTATTTGCTCCGAACTTGTTTCAATCACCTGTCCCCCAGTATCATTTCATCCAAAATTGTGTGCATCTGCATTTGATATTACAATGAGCAAAAGAAGAATGGTAGTCATCCTTAAATAGTATTACCCATGACTATGACAGGAGAAAAGACTGCATGCACTTCGAACCATTGAATGGTATAGACATTACAGGAAGCAAGGGGCAGCAGCACCATAGGCATCAGTGATCACTTCCGGTCAATTTGTTGAAATCCTAGAAAACACTTGCCATTGGATACTTACTTGTGTTTCCTATATAATTTCATACAAAATTACCGCCTCAATTATGTTTTCGGACCTGGGTTCATATTTAAGCACTGTAATAGCTTTAATGCACATAGATATTGTGGAACTCCCATGACTGCTAGAATGACTTGACATCATTTTAATTCAGAAAACGCTTGTTGTTATAGCTAAGCAAAATAATATATCTTCTTGGAGTTACATTGAGATATTTGGATTTGCATTATAGAAGATCCATGCATAAAAAAGCTAATTCAGTAGAGATAACAGTTATTCTGGCAAAATTTGATATCATATTGAAGAAATTGTGTTTTCCACCTTTTTGTTGCTCAAATTTGCTACTACATGCATTTGTGCCACTCAGGGGTCTATGATAAAGAGAAACTACAATAGACATGCCAGCATGCATATTTTCATCTATCCAGAATAAAGGATCAAATCAAGAGAATCATGGTACCTTGTTGAAGTTAAATACAACGTCAAGCTCACATACATTCTTGAAGCATCCCTCCAATGTTTCAACAAAAAACTGTGCACAACATAAAATATGTACATATTAATTGATCTCCTTGAATCAGAGCTGATAAAAGGAGCTTTACGTGACTTGGATAAACAAAGCATAGAAGAGATGAAAAGTTGTCAGCCAGCATTGTTGGACAAAGGAACACATGCTAACAATGTGCTAGTGCAGTTACACACATAGAAATTTAGAAACAAATAAACACTGCATTACAAATACAGAACATAAAATTGTAAACAAGAGTGCACAAACACTGAAAGAATTACCACAACAATGAGAAAAACATACATAAGATAAAGCCGATTCTTTACCAAGACATGTCAAACAAGTATAGCAAGATAACACGTTGAACAAAATTCGTTGCTCATGCAAATGAATGCCTTCTTCTCTTATCCCTTCCCCCCCCCACCCGCTTCTTTTGAGCATAGCACATGCACCAATTAACTCTAGTAAATGAAGGAACCGTTGCATCAGCAAGGAATTGAGTTACCTTGTATGAGATCTAGCATGGCGAGTTCATTCTCGGAGCTATCAAAGACAAAAACAAAGTATAATGTGGCCAAGTGCTTGTAGACCAATTTCGTTCCCTGCAAAGTGCAAACAAGAAAATCAAACCTTTCTGACCCTCATACAACTCATTGGAGGTAAAATGAGCAAAAGTTTACTTAGATCATTCAGCTTCTTTCCACACAAAAGGTCAATCCAGACAGAACTGAAATTCCCCATTTCATTCCTCGTTCCTTGCATTCGCATACCATTTCTCTCTTTTGCATAAGATTTACTTACTAGTTTAGTCTGGGGGAGGGTTCATTATCGGTCCAAAGATTGCATTGGCCTCAACGAAATTGCTCACGCTGTCGGGTCTAGCAGACAACACTGCAAGAAGAGAATCCACAGCTCAGGGACAGCATCCATACAAAGGGTGGTAAGCAAGGTAGTCAGAGTCGAGATCCTAAGTTGGATCGATTTGCCTCCGGTAGGATCAAATCGTAGTATCGAATCGTAGAATCGGCGATTCTACGGAATTGTAAAAATACATATATTTAATATCTGTACTATAAGTTTGTATGATTCTTATATGGTTTACCACTTACTTATAATCCAAAAAGGACAAAGCACTTTTATCGCTGTGAGAAAAACATAATGGTACCGACATGATAGGTGATATAGTTCTGAACTACAGGAGAACAGCCAATGACCATGACTAGTTTACTACAATTACATGAGAAATGTTCACAACTTTTGTAAATCAATATTTAATTGCAACACTTGCATGTTACTTAAAAGCAGCTAGACATACAGGAATAAAAATAGCTTATCATTACCAAGCTCAACATTGCTCATGTCATAATATAGATATTTGTACTAGCATTACCATACTGATATTTATAGTTTCATTATCAGAAATTAATATCAATAAATTTTGCTCTAAAATAAAATATCAGCAAACCCTGACCTCTAAAAAAATCAAAACAAATTTGCAAAAAAATGCATTTTTTGTTGTCCAAACGACTCTATCACGACTCTACTCTGCGATTCTACACGATTCTACGCGATTCTACGATTTGTATCGCGACTCTACCACGATTCTACCTGATTCCGATTCACGGTACGATTTGGATCGACAGGCTGTCGTGGGTTCGTAGAATCGTAAGATTTTAATAGTAGGATCGCGATTCTAACTACCTTGGTGGTAAGAACAGGAAAGCACATATACATACATCGGAAGACGCCGCGGACGAGGTGCTGATGCTTCTCTGGGGGCTGCATCCATCAATTAACCCGTGAAACGGGGAACAAAGAAGAGAACAGAGCTTAATCGCTAAGTCATTTCATCAAGCATATAATGATACATGGACAAAGAGGTTCTTGATCTGGGTGGGAAAATTAACCGAGCACTTGGTGGGCGGGTGAAGAGGGCATGAAGAACAAGAGGAGGAGGGGTGACAAATGGAGAAGGTTGGGAACCTGAAAGCTGTAGAATTTGAGGAGGCGGGGCTTGCTCTGCGTGCTGATCACCATCGCCGCCTGGATCATGGCCGACGAGTAGGAGGCAAGAAACGATGAGATCGCGACAGCTCGTAGGGAGAAGACGAGGAAGTCGAGGAGTAATTGGGGATGATATGCGAGTAGACTGTGTTAAGATAACTAAATATACGGGATTATCAACTAGGGATTTTTTTAAAAAAATAATATTAATTTAAAATATAATTACAAAAATAAATAGTTGACCTTTTTTTTTACAAATATAGGTGGCAGGCTCCTATCGTCATTTCAATTGGCGACATGAACCCTGTCGTCGATTGAATTGGCGACAGTATCCCCGTCGCCAGTTAAACTAGTATTTTTTTTAATTTATGTCTAGAGAATTCTGTCTAAAGCTTAAGTATATTTTACGAAGTTTTTTGGCAAAACCTTGAAGTGTTCACATAGATCGGAATCCGAAATTGGAGAAGATAACAAATTGTAAAGTAAGGAATGCGAGTTCGGTGACGCAATTTGGAACACGAGTTCGGCGGCGCAATAACACTAATAGCCCCGTTCGGAGCAAAATGAAAAAAATATTTGGGTTTCGGGTTGCCATGCTCGTTGTTATCCCGATTGTATTGTTCGTAGAACCGATTTCTTCGAGAAAAGATTATGTAATATGTAATAATCGAAATATCTGGGAAAAGAGATTTATGTTCGAAAGATTTTATAATTTAATTATGAAATATATGGCGCGCTCGGTTTGGTTACGTACATTAGAAATGACAAAATGCACGAATGAGCAAACCGAAATACATCTATGATACATGTGCGTTTTTTTGGAATCCAAAAAAAGTTGGTTCGAACGAAATCGATCAGTCCTAGTAGCCCATTGGTCCCTTCCCCTTGTCTATGGACTGTCTGTGGCGTTAGCCAGTCTCGAAGTCAGCTATGTTCTGCGAGATGGGCTGGACGATTGAATGATGTTAGGATAGCACAACGTAGGGCCAAGTTAATATTTAGGATGCAAACTGAACATGACTTACCTCTTCGATTTGGACGCGCTCGAGCGGCAGGGAACGCTAGGATGGTCGCCTGTCTCAGTAGTAGGAGCCTTCCCCTTCTACGTCGCACGCTCAGCCCGGTCATACTCGGCTTCCTATTCAGGGGTCCTCAACCACCACCCTGCTCTCTTAGGCTCCTCCGGTGCCTTTTCAATCGGGTTAGGTACATAGGGTTTTCAGCGTTTCAATGTTTCAGCTCGTATCACATAGTTCAGCATGTACTTCTGCTCGATGAAGGCCCTATCGTACATGTTCCACCCGTCGATCCACTGAAAGAAGTTGCATTGCATCTCCGTCTGCCATTATGCGCAGATGTAGTTAGGGATTTATGAAATAGAATGTAAGATGTGGAAAATCTACGTGTGTGCAAGATTCGCTTACGAGGTGATAACCGCACGTGTAGTACACCCGGGCAGCCGTCGTCGGGTGTGTGGACTAGATGATCTTAGCCGATTCTTCGCACACACATTACGGGCGTAGGAACTCTGATGATACCAACACATCCTTCATAGAACAATCCAGGTAGAGTTTAGCCCTCCTAGCAAGCCATTTACGCTTCCGCGGGATCTTCGCGTAGAAGTTCGCCGACGAGTCCGACGTCTCCTTCCTCACAATTATGTGAACCGAGCTTTGGTGAAGTGTTGGGTGTAGTGGTGTAATATTATCATATAACTCTCTTCTCCTCCATTTCTCTTCTCTCTCCTTTCATAATGGGCTATTTTGGTCTAAAAAAGGGTCGTGGTGTCGCAGTGTGTTGTCAACTCGGTCTGCAAAAGTTGCAGTGTGTGGCGTGACAGGGTACGATCTTTTCGGCTGAAAAGGGGGTAATAGAGTGTGGTCTTTTCGGTCCAAAAAGGTGGTTTGGCATAGTGTGGTCTTGTCGGTCTAATAAGTTAGCGTCACAGTGTGTTGTCAAGTTGGACTACAAAAGTTGCAGCGTGTGGCGTGACAGGGTACGGTCTTTTCAACCCAAGGGAACATCCTGTCCATCCAAGAAGTTGTAATAGGAACTCCCTTCCTAGTATACCTGTGGAAGGCAAAATGATTATTTCGTATGTATGTAAGGCAAATGGTATAACAGAAGTAAAACATGAACTTACCCATGGATGTTCGGCTCAACCCGTTGGCCCTAGGGGTTGGGACCTCATGTCGCAGACCGAACTGGCGCATCACCCGGTGCAAGTGGTACTCCTCTACGAAGACGTCGTGAACCAAGCACCTCCGCGTGGTCTCGTGTGCAAAGGCTTGACAAGTCTCGAGGTGTGCGCGCGTACACCCTGTCGGGAGTGTACGACGTCCAAATGACACGGTCGTCTGTCAATTGATCGAACATCACAACGTAGTCCGGATATGACGTGTACGTAGTGATCAGAGTGAAGGTGACATGTCCAATGGAACAACGAAAACTTAGCACAAGAAATTGAATTACATTATGAAAAATAATAAATATTCTGAAAACTTATTCGTTAACAACACCATACCATACCCATGGTCGGCCAATCCATGTCATCACCCTCGATGTACGTGGTGACTACGTAGGCGCCTAGGTCCAGCTGTGGTCATCCGATCTGGAAAATCTCGAATAACCACAGTTGAAGAAGCAGTTGGCATCCAAAGAGGACAGAGCTGTCCCGAACCCGGTGGCACGCGTTGCACAGTCTGTGCTTCCTCCGCCATACACTCTGGTTGCAAGAATATAGATACACATCAACAAGTTGCACAAACCAATTGAAGCGGAAGTAGAAGAGTTACGAAAACTTACGTAGAACTGACAGATCCACTGCAACGTCGGCCCGTGGGTGCTGCTAAACTCCCTGTAGCCGCTGTTGGGCGGCAGTACCCCTTGGAACCTCGCGAGGGACTCCGTGCGCCACGTGGCTGGGATGTTGTGCGCCGCTAGGGGAAAGCTCGCGCAATGCAACCTGGTCAGGAAGGTCACGTCCTGAAGCGTCAGTGCCGTCTTCCTGCATGGAAGGTGAAACGTGTGCGTCTCTGGCCTCCACCGGTCAACTAGCACCGTCAGGAGGCACCGGTCGTACGGAAAGTGCTTGCACGTACGACCACCGCCCGCGCGGTCCTGGTCGTCCTCCCACGTCGCCTCGACCATCATTGCTAGTGGAAGGAGGTCTATCTCCCTCAAAATGCGTCGAAAAATTAAGAACAAATGTTAGTCCACCCAAAGTAGTCAGGTTGCAATTGAGTACACGAAGATCACAACTACACGTACCTCGGAACCCAACGTGGGTCCACCCTCCATACCCTCATGGGCGTGCGTAGCGCAGCGTGCCAAGCTCAATCGTTGCCTCACCCTCCTTGGGGGGTGGTATGAGGTGGCTACGATGATGCGCGTCAATGATCGGGTCAAGCAACTCGTACGACCACTACGCAACATATCCTGGGTCCGCCATACCTAAAAATTCAATGCATACATTGTAAAAACTATAAAACATATACAAAAAGTAATAAGAAGTGGCATACCTAATTAATTCAATTTTTATAGGTAACTTGCTACGTTCATTGTTTATTAAGTAACTACAACATTTACGAAATATTTACCATGTACAAATGAAAAAAATAAGTTCACACTATTTTAATTCACATCTACATACCCTATGTACTATCTCTGGGTTTCTTAGAGAATTTTTTGAGGTGTCTTGTTATTTTCCTAGTTTAAAAAGTTCTTCCAGCATTAATAGAATATTTTATGTGCACAAATGGAAAACAAAATTAAGTTGAAATTATTTTGATTAAGCTCTACATACCCTATTTAACTACTCTGCATTTTTTTATAGATTTTTTATAGGTATCCTACTACTTTCCTTGTTTGGAAAATGCCTCTAGCATTTATAAAATATTTACCATGTACAAATGAAAACAAAAAATAAGTTCACAATGTTTTAATTCAGCTCTACATATCTTATGTATCTACTTTGGATTTCTTAGAGAATTTTTAGAGGTATCTTGCTATTTTCCTAGTTCAAAAAGTATTTTCGGTATTAACAGAATATTTACTATGTACAAATAGAAACCAAAATTAAATTAGGATTAACATACCATATTTAGCTATTTTGTATTTTTTATAGATTCTTAATAGGTATATTGTTATGTTTAGATGTGACCTCCTATTTTTCTGGTTTAAAAAGTATTTTCGGTATTTACAAAATTATCTTATAACGTACTGTACATAGCTAAAATGACGTAATGTACACAGCTAATAACATACTACATCAAACAACAATACAACTAAAATTATCTAATGCATTGAATTCTATGTCACTATTTTTATTTGCTAACCTACAAGGTTTTGAATTTATGTACAAAGTTGCAAAAATATTTACCTACAAAATGGACAACTAGATCTGCTGCTCCGTTACAAACCAGCAGGGTTTTGCTAGGTCTCTTCTGCCCTCTCCTTTTCTCTCTTATCTTTTTTTTCGGAATTAAAATGACTTTCCCCAATTTTTAGGGGTTTATATAGCCACTGCAAGTCGCTAGTTGCGACAGGAACCCACGGTTTTCTATCACTAGTTAGTTTGTCACTAGTTCAACTAGCGATAGATAGTTGGACCGACGACAGATAGTAAACAGGTGTCTGTCGCCTTTTAAAATGCTGACAGGAGCTTGTCATCATTCTAATTGGCGATAGACACCTATATTTGTAAAAAAAAAAGATTATTTATTTTTGTAATTATTTTTTAAAAATATTATTTTAAAAAAATCTTCAACTAGGGCGCCTGTAGCTCAGTGGATATAGCATAGAGCGTCTGTTTCCTAAGCAGAAAGTCGTAGGTTCGACCCCTACCTGGTGCAGTGTTTGGTTTATTATTATTGTTGTTTCTTTTACCAATTTATGTGTTAAAACAATTTTTTTGTTTCCTTTTCAGTTTTTTCTCTCGAAGATTTTCGGTTTTCATGTTGTTTGAGGTACGAAGGCTTACTTCGTTCTTTATCTAATTATTAGAAAAACTATCTGTTGTGAGATAAATATAATATTGTTATGATATTACGTAGATTAGACATGTTCATGAGCAGTTTGGCCTAACGCTTATCTTGGCCCGATTCTTATATTATGTTTTTTGTTTTACCTGTTTATGTGTTAAAGCATATCTTTCTGTTACCTTTTCAAAAAATTCGAGGATTTAGTTTTCATCTTGTTTGAGGTATGTAGGCTTACTTCATTCCGTATCTAATTAGAAAAAGCTAACTTTGATTCTGTGAGATAAATATGACATGCATTTTGTTATGACATTACATATTAGACCTGTTCACGGGCATCCTAGCCTATCACCTGTTGACCTGATTTTTATATCATGTTTCAATTTATGTGTTAAAACAGATTTTGTTTTTGTTGCTTTTTTAGTTTTTTTTTTCAAGGATCGTCAGCTTTCATCTCGTTTAAGCCTTTAAGGTATGATAGCTTACTTCGTTCTTTATCAGTTTATCTAATTAGAAAAGCTAAGTTTGATGTTGTGAGATATATATGATACCCGTTTTGTTAGAACTTTTTATTATTAATTAATCCTTTTTAAATTTATTTTTATTGTTAACTATCCCCGTACAAACTTTGTTTCTAATTATGACCTTTTTTGTCACGCCACCACCTATGTCGTAACAAAATAACATTGTCACGTCATAGAATAAGTCCGCTAAATAACATTTTTTTCACGCCACTGGTGGTGGTGTGACCAAACAACACTGTCACGCCACCACTTGTGGCGTGACAAGAGCTTGACAAGATACAGGTTAACGTGACAATGTTATTTTGTCACGCCACGGGTGGTGGCGTGACCAAAGAAGTCAAAATTAGAAATAAAGTTTACGGTGGTTAACAATAAAAATAAATTAAAAAGGGTTAATTAATAAAAAAATCCATTTTGTTATGACATTACGTAAGTCGGACCTGTTTCATGGGTAGTTTAGCCCAAGGATCCAAAAACCGGAACCAGGCAAAATCCCGCTCGGCGCTATTTCTCCGTTACCGGCTGGTAACTGGACATCCCGGAAAAATCCCAGTTGGATTTCGTCAAATGGAGTTTGAATTCGGGATAAAACTGTCGGAATTTTGAATTTAAATTTAAATTTGAAGGATTCTGGCCGGGATTTTGGATCCCAGACCCCACCGGGAAATTGGGTAACCGCCGGTTCCCTGGTTCAGCCTATCGCCTATCAACCTGACTTTTGGGGGCTTGGGCTCTTGTTTTAGACCAGAGGTCTGGCCTGAGCTCGGAAAATAATAAATAGGTAATTTTTTCATTCCGGAAAATTAACAATAATTTTTTATCCCCCAAAAAAATGAACTTTCAGGCTTTTTTTATGCTCGAGCATGGTCCCAAAAAAATGTTCTAATTTAGATACTGGAAATATCATTCCCACTTCTTGAGAGATCTTCATCTAGTTTGATTTGACCCAACATATTAAACCGTCTATATACCGTAGCTAGGTGTTATTGACTCATTGTACATGTTGGAAAATTGAAAGCAACATCAGATTATTTTTTTTCAAGCTGTACAGATGAGAGCAAAAAATATGTGGTGAGAGATGGTTGATAGGGACTAGTAAGGCAGCCATTACCTAGTTTGAGATCATAAACACAAGATGGCCACACATGTTTTTTGTTTCCAGCCGCCTAAATCCATCTCTTTTTTACATGGCTGGCTATTGACGACATCTTTTGTGCCACTTTAAATAATGATATCGACATTTTACAAGCACAAATCAAATGAAAAAAAGATAAAATGTTCATTCATTTATCATGTTATTAGCCAGAGTAATTGGATGCCTTTTATTTCTATAACAAAATACGCATGTAAATACACAAACATAAATGAGAATTGAGCCCACATTAAAAAAGTGATAATCGGCCATTTATTCAGAGCATTACTAGTCCCTACGTGTGAAAAACTGGGCCAAAAGTTCTTTTCCTTTTTCCTTCATGGACGCACATATTTATTTATTTTAGGCTGCCAAAAGGAATTGTGCTGTCATGCATGAAGAGGTGGTTTTTGGACTTTGGTGTGCATTGTGTGAGGTGTCAGTTGAGGGATTTACGGGGGCTCAATTACATCAAAAAATAAATTCGTATAATGAAGAAGAAAGCTTCTTCTCCAGACTCATTCATACCTTACTAGCACACTGTAGAGAGAGGGACGGAGGGAGAAATTGGAGCCCAGGAGCTCAATCTGGTAAGGAATTATGTCCTTGTTATTTGTTAACTCTACTTTGAGTTCTCCAATGGTGTTCTTGGAAAGATAATGTTTCATCATTTGGGTATGGCTACTCTGGTGGTGTTAGAACCTAAAATTCATCCCTTGTTCTTTGATTCTCCAACGGCTGCTCCTGTATGCTAGTGCAGATGTAGAGCCTTGTGATTCTGTTAGTTTGTTTATATAATCATTAACATCTAGAGGTGCTGGTCCTAATATTGAGGGCAAATTTGATTAATCTTCATTTTCTTTCATGTTCCATGTTATAAAAAATCTTAAAGAATGTTCAACAATAGTTTAACCTTAATTAAGAAAAGGAAACAAGGATCTCAAAGAAACCTTTACACTGCACCCTCTGGAGCCTCAGTTAAATTCAGGAATCAGTTTTGAGTTTCATGTGTTTCGTTTGAGAAGTTCTTGTGCGTTTCCCTATCAATGAAAAATAGTTGATCATCCATTATCCCCCTACAAAGAATTATTAGTACATGACATGTATCTACTATTAAGGACTTCTACTCAAATGCAAATTCACCATAGGTGCACTTCTTCACTACTGCCTGCAAACCTGTTAATTTAACTAGTACAACAAAACTGTATTGTTGCAGATGGAATACTCTGGGACACCCACATCCTGACTGCTCAAATCCCACATCCAATCCCAACCTCTCATGTGAGTAGCTTTGGTCCAAATTCTCTGAAACATGGGTGAAATTCCCGAATCAAAAGTTGCCAAGTTCACGCCGGAGCCATCCTCTTGGCTCAGCCTGAGACTCTTCTATTTGAGGGTGCGCAAGTGCGAGGTGAAGGACTCCATGCTGGACTCTCTGACCATCACTCACATCCCGCTCACTCCCGACACAGTCCTGCAAGTGAACGGCAGCATCCAGTCAAGCATCAACAATGGCCATGTCTCGTGCTCCCTCCGCAGAGACCGTGTCGACAGGAAGTCGGAGGAAGCCACTTTTGTCAGCACGGAGACCGTGAGGATGACCGGGAGCGTGCGCTTCGAAGTGCAGAACAAAGACGAGAAGCTCCTCGTTGGGATCTTGGAGATGTGCGACGTGGATGGTTCCAATGGGGAGGCGATCAAGAAGGGCAGGAGCTGGGTCATGAAGTGTCAGGTCGCGATGCAGCGGGGTTCGGGGTTCCTGAAGGGTGGGGAGGTGAAGTCGCCGACGATTGAGGTGTATGTTGCGGGCTTGTCTCAAGGCGCTCCGATCGTCTTCACGAAGGCGATGCATCTGCATTTCAGGAGGAAGCGCCAGGTTAAGGTCTTGATGGAGCCGATCCCTGAATGTGGTGAGCAGGTGGAAGACATGAAAGAAATGCCTCAGAAGCATGATCCAGAGGTACTAATTTTCAGATGTCCCAATCTTTATGTGACAATTCTTCCCTGTGGAATGAAGTCTGAAAACAGTGTGTTTCGTTCTATTCTAACTCCATTTGGTTCAGAGAGTTCATCCTTGATTTCTGTAACTAAAATGCCTGAACTGCATCTTGCATGTAGGACTCGGAGTACAGGTGCTACAAGCCAGAACCGAGCATCGATGATATCGACTACAACAGCCTCTACATGACATCGGCAGGCCTAGAAGGCGAAGACAGCGAGCTCTCGTGGTTCACCGCCGGCGTCAGGGTCGGCGTTGGCATCAGCTTATGCATCGGCATCGGCGCCTGCCTCCTGGCCCGCTCTTACCAGTCTACCTCAAGGAGCCTGAAGCGGCGGTTGATCTCGAACCTGTTCTGAAACGACAGCATTCCAGCACGTCAAGAACTCAAGATCCAATAACTTTGTATGTTAAAGTACTATACGAATTCATCTGGATGTTCTTCTACGAGAGCAGTTTTTTTTTTTTTTTACCATGGAATCCAGTTACTTTTACAATCGTCAGTTTGATGAACATGATGACTACACGTACAAGTTGCTCTTTCAACGAGTATTGTTTGCCGAGTTTTGTGTTTCAGGTGGAGCATGTCAGATATCCATTAGATGAGTTCTTTACTATCTATCCAGCTTCACAGGTGGTGTTTTGGCTTATGTCATTTGATGATTGAGCATTTGTTTCAAAAGGTCAGTTGCACAAGCTCAGACTTTACTGGAGTTATGGATTATTGAATACCCAGATTTATTTGTTTACTTTGTTGATAGCTGGATGTTTAGACCTGCTGGAGGTTTGCTTAATTTGGCTTTATAAGATGCGTTTGGATAAGACTATCCTAGTCTTACTTATTTAGTTCTATGGACTTTCAAGGCACAAGTTCTATTAATGAATACTTATTTGGAGGAGATTTGATATTTTGGTTACATGAGCAAATTCGTTTCAAGGTGGAAATTGTTAAAGTATGATACAAATTCATCATCGTGTCTGTGTCGGACGCGGTACACGCACCGACGACGCCAGATATGGCGTCGAGTGGCGCAACCGACTCACTCGGCTTCCCTCTCCGTTAGGAATTTTTTTCCTTAGCCTATATATATACCACTGTAGCTGCTCGTAGCTGCACGGTTGAAATACGCGGAAGTTCCCTGTGCTTGTAATTTATCTCCAAACAACGATTTCCGCCTTCGTGCGTCCGTGGTTTTTTCCACAAGGGTTTTCCGTGTGTTCTAGTCTTAATTATTGAGAGTAGTCCTACGGACGATCGGCGCACAATGTGTTCATCACGAATTCGTCTCGATGTGGAGATTGTTGAGTTTGATTGTGATACAAATTGAGTTTAAGTGTGATACGAATTTTATTTCCTACTCCAACTCATAAGTCTACTCCTACATAGAGTCTTTAATGTATCACTGTAAATTCAGTCATGTAGTCCATAAGGTAAGAGTAAAAGATTCATTGTAAACATCTAATACAGTGATATCACCTTCGTGCATCCGTAGTTTTTCTCAAAAATGTTTTCTACATAAAAAATTGTATCTCTCATTCATATTTTCTGGTGCATTATTTGCAACTGTGATTCTTCGCAACGCTTGGCAGCAGGGTTGTTGCTGCGAATGCCCAAATCTTCCTCGCTGCTGTTCTGGAGACATGCTATTCGGAATGTGTTGTGTATATCCTTGCACCTGTTATAAAAGCACTGCACTTACACTGCAGCTCTTCTTCAGTGTCTGATAAGTGATAACCCGTCCTTGTATCGTCACAAAAGGTACTGTGCTCTGCTCGTGCTTGAGTGACGTATCATGCGCTGTTACATCCGGCGAATAAACAAGAAAAAACATATTCCGTTTGTAAATTAAGCACTTTGCAGTGCGATTAATACTTTATATATATATATATATATATATATATATATATATATATATATATATATATATATATAATATTTTCTACTTCCAGGTGTAGTTACTCCCACATTTGATATACCACCTAAAAGAACTTGACATACTCCATTATCACTTTGGGTATACTCATATACTAATTATAAGATACTCCAATGTGAACCACGCGAAAAATTTGCAAGAGAGCTCATAGTTTTTAGCATATTTTGTAAATACCTTCATATTCATACATAAAAAGAAGTATGTCTAAAAATTGTACATACCACCTATATGGTCTTATATACTCATATACTACACATACATACTCTCGGTTGCGTAAGATACTCTCTACATTGTGAGATATATGAGATACAAAATAGAGAATAACTACTATCGGGAGTAGAAAAAAGGCTTCTTATATATATATATATATATAACCGACATAATTAACCAATTTGGTAGTAGCAAACTCTGAGTGAGACCTTTCGACATGCAGAGACAGAGGACTCCACTTAGTTGGCTCCCTGTCTGTCCATCAATCGCATCAGTTGCCACGCCTATGTATATACAAGATCATCCATTGTTCGACTCGGTTCCAAGTATCAACGCAGCATCATCGCATACATGGCGATGCACGTCGAGGGGGACGAGGAGAGAACGCCCGGCACGGGGTTCCTCCGCCTGGTCATCACGGCGTGCGGGCCCAGCGCATGGTCGGCGTCCACGACGTCGTCGTACGTGCTGGTCGCCGAGGCCGTCGGCGGGGCGGGCGGGCCGGTGATGGCGATGCCCCAGGGTACCAGCGCCTTCCGAGCACGCGCGAGACGACGTTCCCCGACTACGCCGCGCGGTCGTCGTGCCCGCCCCGCGCGGCCAGGATGCTCTGGGGGATGCTCACCCGAGCGGTCCCCGAGGGGGTGGGGCGGAGATGAGGAGGCGGTGCCGGCGGCGGGGGTGAGGAAGGAGGGGAGGCGGTCGTCGTGGCGGCCGGACCCCGACAGGCGCTGGCCGGTGCAGGGTTGGTGCTAATTTAAGTACGTGCATGGGATAATTTGTGAGTTGTGGGTGAACTATTTTTTGGCAGATTTGATTATCTTTCTCTTGGTTTGGTGATTGTTCAATGCAATTCAATTGCGAACTTACCGATTTTTTTAGTGAGATTTTTTTTTTTGGAACTCATGCAAACTGGAAACACCGCACCTGGCTGAGTACATGCACCTCTCAAGCGTTTTGGTCAGACTGGAACAGAGCCCGACTGTACTAGACCTATCTGAGCCCATCTAGGCGTGCTTACAAATCCCGGTTGACTTGCAGAGCCTAGATTGGGCTAAATGGGCTTAGCCATATGGGTCGAACTTGCTGTCCATGTGGGACTAATCGAGTGTCCCAAATTTTCAGACCTTAAGGGAGAATTTACAAACGTCTCTACGTATTTCTCTTGAAAAACTGCAGGGTACATTTCTGCTGCTCAGCGAAGAACTTGTCACCTACGAATTCCTTACCTCTCTCTTCGTGTGATTCTTATCGTGCAAATCGTCAAGTTTGTCTCAAGATTTCATCCATGCTGCAAATTTCCGATGCTATATTTTACCTTGTGACAAAGACTACTACTGCTACATTGGTAAAACATCTCTTAATTAGACGTCGCTACCCTTTCAATGTTCTCAGTAACAACCCCCTGTTATTTTCTGAGTAATTAATTACAGAAAGGAACAGACAGCTAAAAGCAAATAAACAATGGTGACAAGCTTCTATGCAGGCAACTGAAGTCTATCCATCGACTTACCCAAACAGCATCTGCAAAAAATTGACAAGGACAGGGATGTAGATGTCAGGGTATATAATCCAGAGACCACTAGATGTAACAATCAGGATTATTAAGCCTCCGGATGGATCATAACTAGTGATCAAGATTATTAAGCTACCCTTGCTCGAATGCCATTGGAAATGTCTTGATGCTGGTCGAACCCGGCTAGGTATCTCTGAAACTGACCTCTCAACAGCATGGCTTAACCTGGATCCCAAGCTTCTCTCTGCAACCACCCATCCAAAGGCGCGCAAGCATACATAAATACATTGTGTTAGCTGAGCTCTTATTAATTTGACTAACAAGGAGCACGAGATGTAACAGTGGCCATGTGTGTGCATGCGACTATTTGAGCGGACCAAGCAAGCAAGATTAGATGGGTGTTTAATTTACAGGTACGACTGTTTGTGTCCTCCTTATGGGTGTGTGTCCTCCTTATGGGTGCCCCATGGATCATGATGTCCTGCTTCCGTATGGATTATTTTGCATGCATCAACATGATTACAGAGGTATTTATGCCTATTAGGGGAGCTTTTCTGTACCGTCCGAATCTAATCTAAGTACCGAACTTACGACTGGACCCGGAGAAATGACAACAACTTCATCTCATCATTGGTTTGATACTAGTTCTTAATTAGTACTGTATATTATATGTCTAAGAAGGATTACTTATTCGAGACTTCGAGATATGTATGTATCTAGTTGGGTTTTGTAATGATCTGCTGGTGGACGCGTGCAAATGTTTATATCTCTGGCGTTAGCTGTTTTTGTTTCTATCTTATTCTTCTTAGAGCGAACAGGCTAATTGGCCCATGAGTCTCTGACCACCAAACAAGCAAAGCCAAATGGAGCGTTCGGAGATGCATGCGGCATGCCCCCCCACCCCTCAAGGACCCAAGGACAGGTGCAGTAGCAGTGCAAAGATGGAAATCAAGGGCAAAGAACTGAAGCTGTAAAGATGATGCATGCCAAGAATCTCTCTGCCTGTCTGCCTTTACCTTGAAGCTACTCATCAGCAGCAGCTACATGCCAAAGCCTACTGTCTGATATGATCGAAATGGCCGGGAGCTTAACTGCAGGTCCACGAAAAGAGAGACCTGAGGGGGGCGCCCAGCAGTGGTCGATCGTGGGCGAGGAAAAGCCTACAGCCTTCGTTCACCGTATTAAAATCTCCCCTGTAGAGTGTAGACGCCCAGCTACCCAATCCCCATCCACCATTAATCCGGCGGCCTCCCAGCACGTTGTGTGATGTGTCCCTCGACTCCGTCCGGACAATGTCATCGCTGTTCCTGGTTGGGTTGACATGTGTGTACGCCACGGCCGAGCAGATACACATATGCTACATTAATTTGCAGTTCTTGGTCTAATCTCTGAATAATAACAGATAACTAATACCACTAAATGCGTGCACGTACGAACGAACGATCAATAATTTTATAAGTCGCGTGGCACGTAAACGTCAGATGGGATGGCGCCGGTGGGTGTTCATGCATGCGAGCGCGCCTGATGTGAATCTCGTGACATTTTAGTTACGTGGTGCCGCGCGTTTCTGGTACGTCTTTCAGCAAAGGCGTGCATTTTCGAGTATATCTGCAGTCCTTGTTCGCAACACAAGTGGGACGGTTTATTCATAAGTTGTCTGTATTTTTTTAAGTTTAAGTTATTTGTTGTGACCATTAGATCAATATTTAATCATATAACATCTATTGAATCAATATCCAATCATATGACACACCAATCTCTACATAAATTCAATTATCACAACAAGTGACTTAAACTTAAGATAATTTCAGGCAACTTAAGGGTGCGTTTGGTTCATTGAATCATTTGATCCTGAACCGTTCGGTACGGGAAATGAGCTCGTTCAGGTATTTGAATGGTTGAATGGAACTAAACCATTCGGGATGAGATGATTCAAGAAATGATAATATTCTATGTTTATGTTGTATCATCCTGTTCGGGAAAAAATCCCGAACCACGCCGTTCACTCGAATTCCAAGGCGCGTACGGAAAAAATAGTTTGATTTACGAGCTTCAAATGACCATATTTTCTAAACTAAGTATCCGATTTGCGATCCGATTGAACAATTGTGTTCCTTGTCATTTAATCAACAAAACAAGACCACTCTTAACATATTTTAGTGCAAAAAATATTATTTATGTTTCATCCTATCCACTAACCAAACACTATCTTAAACCATCCAGGACCATTCTATCCCACCAACTAAACAAAATCATGTATCATCCAAGACGATTACATCCTAACTGTATCATCCCATCTCACCAACCAAACATCATACTTGAATCATCTCATCCGGAACGATTCCATCCTAACTGTACTATCCCATATCATTCAACATCATTCCACTAACCAAACACACTCTGAAACTAACAAAACCGTAAATGTTAATGTTACGTATGTACTACTACTCCATAGTCCATAGTGCATGCATGTCTTATTATCACTGTCGATCTTGTGGCTACTTGGTAACCCCATGAAACGAGAGACATGCAGCAACCAAATCTGTCTCATACTATACTGGTAGGCCATACATATCCCTCTTCCATCGTCCCAAAATTATTGAAATTTAAGGAAGGTAGGACCATTTCGCATATAGGCAATAATTAAGTACAATTCGCCCGGCCTCGCATTTAAACTCAATCTTCACGAGCTGATGCATGACCTTGTTGTAAAGCGGTCTGTACAGTGGATAGTCCATGTGTAGGCAAGCAGCAAAGCTAACCTGGAATATGTCGTTTCTCCTGCAGTTCACCATCTCTGTAGCTTCACCGAAACGAAAGCAAGGCCGGCCGGCCGAGCCGGGGTGCCTGACAAATTGATGCCTCCTTTACCCTGCGCCGACGCCGCCAACCGTTCGCGTGGGTGAGGACCAGGACTAGGGCCTCGCTTCGAGGACCGTTTGGATGCAGAGGCGGTGATGGAGCAAAATATCAAGGATCAAAGATCAAAGCAAATCTTTTAAGAGTTCAAAGATTAAAGCAAATTTAGAAGCACACTGCTCACTACTAATTGCATGTCCTATACACGTACAGATTTAACTCTCCGGCCGTCGGTTGCACATCTGTTCTGTCACCGCCAAGCTCGGTCATGGCAAGCCCACGACGCACCAGCGGCTAACGCCTAGTCTACTGCTTCCGTGCTTCGCAGTAGTACAATTAAAGTCGTTGTCTGTCTGAGTAGTATCATAACTAGTAGCATAACAATGAGCTTTCTAGATGGACATGACCTAACTAAATTAGACTGACTGTGGACTGCATACATACTGTTAATTTTTTCTTTCTGAAATGCTATGGGGGGCACGGCCCAGGTTGGCTGAGAAGATGCTGTGTCTCTGGATGCAGGAATAAACATATCATTTTCTATAGGATTTGGCAAAAAAAAAAATATGTTCTCAAAAAATTAAGCTTGCTTAGCTAGAAGAAATTCTTTTTTGAGTACAAGCCAGATGCACACACCACGCTCACACCACTCACGCGCACATACGTGCGCGTTCTTTACACACGCTAAGAATTTATTGTAGGCACCTAAGGCCTTACGAAGCTCGGCAACACGCTTTCCCACTGAACGTGTATGAGTATATGTACTCCTAAATTTTTTAGAGGTTTTGGTTCTCTTTCACCTCAAATTTGTAGGGAAGAGCTGGGACACTGGAGAATTAGGCTCAAAGGATTTGGCAAATAAATTGTACGAGCTTTATTCTGCTCTACATGAAATTCCTGTTCCTAATAGGCGCTAGAATTGGCACTTGCGAGAATAGTTTGAATAGATGATTTGTTGACTAATTACATACGCACATAAAATGTATATGAAAAGCAAAAGCTATCTAAAAAATGAAAAGCAAAAGAACAAATACATGAATAAATTTAGTTGCAAACAAAACGTACGTCGTACGTCGCACTGACACGAAGGTCCAACCGTCAAATACACCGTGCCCATTCGGGAAAAGGAAAATTTGCTCAGTAGTAGTATTGTAATGGTATATAAATTAGAAAATAGTATCCAATATAAGAATGACGGATGGACTATAGAGCCAAATTTCAGTGACACATCGTTGTTTTTTTTTTTAACTCATGGTATCTTTATAGTGTTACCAAGAAAATTGTCAATTCGAGAAACCCAAACTACTGGTGATTAGTCCATACAAATCGCGTATACACGAAGTCATTCGAGATTAGCAGTACAATTTTGACTTGAACCAGTACTACTTGAATTTTTTAATTTGGCCTCATGCTACCATCCTAATTACAAAAATAACCCTTTTGACCTCAAAATTGTAAATCTGGTCTCCTCCCGAGCGCGGAAGAACCGGAGACCGACACGTGTCTCTTCCCGTGCTCGGGGGGCGTGGAACGCGGGTGCTCAACGTAGCAAGCCGGGCGGGCGTGGGAACCAGGCGCGCTGCGCGAGACGTGGCAGGCCCGGCCTAGTTCCACACCACCGGAGCGCGGTAAACCGCGGGCCACTTTCCGCGGTACCGAAGCACGGAAGCACGACGTTGCATGCAGCATGCTGAAAATTTTGCATTCTCTCGTTGCACGCAACAATGCAGCATTAAATGCATCAAAAATTTGCCGATGCGTTCCCCTAGCATTAAATGCTGAAAATTAAACGAGCTGCGCAGTCGTTCGAAAATCTCCGGCCTCCTGCGCTCGAGTGGCGCAGAAGGTGTCCGCCTCCATCCCACGCTTCGGCGATGCGGAAAGCGGCCAGGCACGCCACCTTCTGCACCGATTAGTTTGCCGCGCTGGTCACTTGGTTTCCGCGCCCCCTGACCATGGAATGCAGCATGTGTCGGCCTCCCATGCTTCCGCGCTCGGGAGGAGGGTATTTTTGGAATTTTTATGGCAAGAGAGCTATTTCTACAATTAACGTGTCACCACGAGGCCAAATGAAAAAAAATCGTACTACTTCACTCAATGCATCGACCTACTAAAACTTAACTGCTTGTCCTGCCTAACAAAATCAAGCCTCTACGTCTTTTTGGTAAAATAGTTAGTCGTGGGTGGAGAGCACGTACAATAGTGTGACGTCAGCTGTCTGCATGCTTTATCATGTAGGACACGAGATGATGTGGAGGAGAGAGGCGGAGCAAAGAGAATTTGGTTGTCTCTCATATAGTAATCGACTACAACACGAAAAATAAGATATATTGTACATTGAGGAATTGTCTATAGTGACGTGTAAAAAGACAACTCATTGTAGAAATTGTCTTTAGTACTGTCTATGGATAACAATATGAAATGATACTATAGACAACAGTTATCTATACTATTTTACATGCCCATGCCCTAACCTGTAGTCACAAGGTTATTCCTCCTGTTCCCCGACAACCACGAGACTGAAAGTCCAGACTTTTTCTTCGCCCCACGGCCAGTGGAAAATACATTTTATGTGGTGCCTCTCCTGTACATGGGGCTAAATCTTTGCCATAAAGGCCGAGGGATTCCACAAATCAAGGGAAGTGGCATTTTTGTAATTTATCACCAAAGACATGTTTGTTTGGAACGAGAAATAGTATAGAACACTATAGCGTTCTATGTCTCTCATATCCCCCTCCTCGATCTCTCTCCCCCACGTACGACTGAGGAGTGTAGCCGACGGAGGAAAGCAGCCACCCCCTTCCTTCTTCACTTCCAGCGCCGCCCTTCCCCCTCTTTCTTCAACTCCGACTCCGGATTTGGCACGGGCGGTGGCGCGATGCTTCACCTCCAGCCCCGGATCTGTCAATGGGCAGGGCGACGCGGCTCAGGACGGCCTGATCTGGCGGCAACGTAGCTCGGGATGGCCAGATCCAGCGGCGACATGGTGCGAAGCTCGGTCCAGAGTTTGGGAAGAGAGAGAGAGAGAGAGAGAGAGAGAGAGAGAGATGGATGCTCGGCACGGAGCTCGAGCATGGACTCGACGCGTGGGCGACGTCGTGGCAGCGACGGTAGTTGGGGCCGGAGCCGAAGTCAGAGAAGAGGGCGCATCAGCGGCGGACGGTGTCAAGTGGCTCCGTGGTGGTGTAACAGTGTTGTCGTAGCCACGTGAGTTGACCAAAACTAGCCAAAATTCTTTGAAACCGTCCTAAAACGTTGATTTAAACTTGGTGAAACTTATTGGAACTTTTATTTTGAAACCTCTCGAAACTCTTTGGCTGAAACTTGTGTTTAAAAAATCCGAAACTTGATTTGAAACATTTCTTAGAATCTTTTGAAAATTTCTAGAAACACGCGAAACTCACTGAAAATTTAATCTTTTAAAATATTACCATGAAACTTCTTAAAACATCATAAAACTTACTGCTACACCATTGCAATATTATAGTGTTTGCTAGTCGCTTTCATGTGGGAATACCACCGGTCTGTCCCACTGTTCTTTAGAGTGACCGCTACGAAGACTGCAAATCTGCAATGGATGGTGGAGGAGCACGCCATCATTCTCCAAGTCTTTGCTTAAAATGACACATTTTTTTAAGTAAAATGATAAAAATAGCATCCCTACCGTGCGGTTTTTTTCCCAAAAAAAGCTACGTGTTGCAATCCCAAACCGTGGCAGGCCACATGTCGCGATCCCAAACCGCGACAGGCGACGTTCTCCCAGATCGCGGCACGTGGCCTGCTGCGGTCCCAATAAGAGGCACAATGTGCTATTTTTGTTATTCCGTTCACGCTAGAGAGTAGTTTTGCTATTTTATTTTTAAAAGAAGCTAAATTAGCCCAAAACTCTCTTTCTCCTGCTGTCCTACATCCAGCGGAAAAATAAGCTGTTTTTAAGACCAAATAAAGATTGATTCTGTGGCTAGGCGTTTGATATTTGACGTGATGAGCACAAAAAATCTTGGACAAGATTCTGGCAGATTATGCCAATAGTTCGATGCTTTGATGCACTAGAGTTGGCTACGAAAATAGTGTTATAGAATCTAGGCTGCTCAGAAGTCTCTTTACAAATAAGTGATTTCGCCATCAATAATTTGATCGCTGATACTGCACATCTACCACCTTTTTTTTTTCTCTCTCTGGAGTAACGCATATACCATTCTCTGTGCACATGTATTTTGGAAAAATATTGTGATAAAAATAAATACATTCGATCATGGTTATGATTATCTCTTTTTTAAAAAAAGAAAAAGAAAAAGAGTACTACAGCTCTAACTTATCCTTGTTCAGATACAGTAATAATTTGTAACAACTCTGTAATTCACAATACCTTTTCTCAAAGTTAAAATTATACATAATGTAACTTTGCATAAAAGGCAGTCAAATGTATAATGAAAAAAAAATGTAACTTCATTAGGTAAAAAGAAGACTACTTTTCGATATTTTCTAAATGATACCAGCATATACTACTCCCCCGTAAAGAGAGAAGCATTTCAAGGTACAAGTTGGGTGGAGACCACCACGAGACAGGCATGGCAGCCAGTGTCGGATCCAAGATTGAGATTTAGGGAACGAATTAATAGTATTATCCGATAACAAAGTAAGACATACATAATACATGTTGTAATCACTGTAAATAGAGCATATGACACTAAATGAAACTCAAAACTACAATCTGCATCATGTGAACATACAAAGACAGGTCAAATGTAGAAAATGTACCTTATCAATTAAATATCATAACAATTTACCACTAAAATACCAAATTATTGAATATACAAATAACAACCTGTCAAAAGTAGATAGATAGTGAGTATTCAGATTAATTCATCATAAATAAAAAAATGAACATTGACAAACAGAAAAACATACCACTAAAGTACTAATTACGTCTAAGAGGCCGAGGCAATTTCTTTCTCCGAGATTTCATATCTTGAAATTGTTTCTTAATTATATCATGATCAAGTCCTTTAAATATCTCTCGCTTGATGTAGCACACCATCAAGTCATTCTCACTCGATCTCTAATATCCGGATGAAATTCCTCAATTGGTACACGAAGTGCTGGATCGGCAACAATATGAACATACACAATGGTAACATAGCTCTTCAAATCTAGCAAATTAAGTAATCAACCAATCACAATCCAATGGAATTCCTGGATAATCGTGTGTCGCCTTCGCCCTGCCGTTGCGTCGCTCGGGATTGGTTGATTGGGGAAGCGAACGGGAAGAGCGAACTAGGCTATGGCCTGTCGGCCGTGGGAGAAGAAGGTTGGCTGTGGGCTGAGACATTAGTGGGCTGAGTGCTTGAATGGGCTGTGGGCGTTGGGAGAAGAACCCGATAGCTAGGACCGCCCCTGATGGCAACTATGAAGACATGCATCAATGTTATGATTAAGACATGATTACTAAACATTTTATTCGAACTAAATATATACTACCAATTTGGCACTAAACTAAATTACCTGGAAATGTGGACACTATTGACCCCCTGTTCATCTAAAATTCCAAATCTAGCCCCCCTCCTACCTGCTACGCGTGGGGAAGGTAGTAGCTAGGTGTTGCGCCTGGGGACAGCAGCAACACGCCTGCTATGCCCGGGGATAGCAGCAGGGGTTGTAACACTGTAGCAGACTTTTCCATTTAAGTATAGTTTTAGAGGAATTTCTAAATATATAAAATGAGCTCAAAAAATTATGAAATTTGTTGTGGAGCCTTCCGGCACAGTGTACTTGCTTGTGTAATTTTTTTAAAATTTTATCTATTCTAATTTTTCTCAAAAATTCATTTAAGTATACTATTTTTAGGAATTTTCTAATATAGAAAATGAGGTCCAAATATTATAATTTTTTCAGGCTCCTTACATAGTGGACTTGATTGTGTAATTTTTCTAGAATTTTATATATTTTGAAATTGTCTCGACAAATTAAGGGTTTAGGTCTCGAAAATTAGGACGAAAGGTTTCAAAAATTAAGGTTTCATGATTTCATGTAACTTCAAACGTGGGAAGTTTAGTACCACACGACTACTCTAGGTAAGAGACACTCCCTCCTTCGCGCATCTGTCGCCTTGTCGCTGCTGTCCCCCCTTGCCCGCAGTGCTCGCTTTTATGGCATGTCGAATCTTAGGACCCAACTCCCGATTGATTCGCTCACGTGCCTCCACTGGTAAGGGTGTTGTGTGACGCTTCACGGTGCTACACTGGTGTTAAACCAAACCTTGCCGTGTGGTACGTGCTCCTTGCAGTATATGACGCTGTAGTGTAACAAGGCCGAGATAGCTTAGGACAGTTCTTGTACCAGTGTCCTTCACCACATCGGAAGCAATTGTTTGATTGACTAATGGGGCTGATGGTACCAGTAGGTGGCATTGGTGATTTCGTTGGTGTTTTCAATTCCTCCATAGAAATAGGTTTATGCAGCATACTTGGTGATTCACGAGCAACTACAGCAAAGGGTGTAGGGTGAGCAAGTGCCAAGCGACCGTTGGGTACAATATTATCGTCAGCAATGTCAAACAGCTATTCATCATCTTCAGGTTGATCAGGATTGACTGTTCCGTTTTCATTGTTCTCTCTCATGTTAACCAAATTGTGCCCATTAGCTTCCTTCTTGAATGCATTGTATTCCAAATGATTTTCTATTTGCACGTTCGTTACGTTTGGATCATTCATTTTCACATAGTTACATTCAAATCATTCATTTTCACATCGTCACGAAGCCCAATTTTTGTACGAGGCTTGGAGATTACAAATGTACTCATGCAGTCATGCTGATAAAATCTTTCAATTAGATTTTGGATTATATTTGCTAGGGCTAGGGTTACTACAGACACACCTGAAAGCCCAACCTTCGGGACAAGGAGCAAAAAAAGGCTTGCCTGAAGCCTTCTGTTCCCTTCTGCATATGTAATATATTACATTTTGTATCTTTAACTATGGGATCCCTTGAACTGTTTGTTGGAATTGCGATGTGTCCACCGGTGCCAAAAACAAAATTCAATGATCAAGGGCAAAAATGCCCTCCCCTCCCGCCACGCACCCATTCGGTGGCCACCTTTCCCACCGCCTGTCCTTCCTCCTTCGCACATCTGTTGCCTCGTCCAGAATTCCCAGCGTTAACGCTTCTGGAATTCCTGGCACCAATGCTGCGGCTCCTCCTTCGCTCGGCTTTAAATACCGAACTCTCACAATCGCTCTTCGCTCATCTGAATTGTGTTTCGCTTCTCGTTCTCGTGCTCGTCGCTGAGGACTCAGAGAACATAACATAATAACTTTTTTTGGGGAGATTAAGTATTTGCTTGCTTCTTGTCGCTTTGTCTTTTTTTATTGCTTTTCCCCCCGAAGGGCAGGTAATTTGTCGGATGCTTTTGTCGTTATTACCGTAGTTGTAGTTATTAGTCAACTAGTCGTATCGTAAGTAGTTAGTATAGTGGTAATTAATTAGTTATAACTAGTTAGTTTAGTGGTAATTAATTAGTCATAATTAGTTAGTTTGCTGGTAATTAATTAGTTTAGTGATGATTAATTAGTCCTAATTAGTTTAGTAGTTATCAGTTTGGCATATGAAATTAGTGGAAATGAAGCACTGGTTATTTATCTAGTGATAATTAATCAGTCGTAATTAGTTAGTTTAGAGGTAATTAATCAGTCGTAATTAGTTAGTTTAGAGGTAATTAATCAGTCGTAATTAGTTAGTGGTAATTAATTAGTCGTAATTAGTTAGTTTGTTGGTAATTAGCCGCACAATGAAGGATTGTCCCAACAGACTCAGCTCGTCTGGTCGTCATTTAGTGTCATAATGTAATGTTTTTTGTGCCTTGTTTGTTATGTATAGCGTAACTTCTACGATACCCAGCTATGGACTCATTGGCAAACTTCTACACGAGGGTGTTGCAGAAGTGCAAGTGGCTTGCGTAGAAAAGGAAACATCTACAATACTTAGATTTTTCAATGAAGATGCTCGAGTACCACCACGTTTTCTGGTCCCACAGTGTGTGTGTGGCGAGCCAGCGGAGATCATTCAGTCCACACACCCAGACACCTCCATAGTGTGTGTGTGCTCGAGTTTCTTTCTCACACATCAATTTTCCTCTCTCTACGTTGATTTCCATAAATGTGTAACTTCATCTCCATGTAATGGCAACCCGAGATGCGCTGCCATTTCTTCCAGTGGATCGACGGCCCGGAGATGTACAAAAGGGCGCTCATCCAACAGAAGTTCATGTTGAACTACTCGATGTGGGCCGAGATCTTTGAGCGGTGGAAATCTTCGATAACCGGACCCTGTCGAAGAGGCATCGGTTTAATGTGGATGACGTTGGTACAATACAATATTAAATAATATCATCCACTTTAACACTGTGTTGTACTAAAGGCTAGATAGACTTGTACATGACCAACTGAGGGAAATGCGTGACATGCAGATCATATAACAACGTCTCGTAGCATTCGAAACGCACACGAGTTGGAGGTTGTGATACGTTGTTATTGAAGGATCGAGGGAAAGCTACGAAAACACAAAACAAAAAATTTGTCGCGCAACCAAGGAACCTCCGCTAGTAATAGATCACAAGATTACCACTAGACGCACCGACTCGTAGCGGAAGTATAGTCGATGAAGTAAGTAGATGCAGACGTAGTTGTACTTGCCGCGCATCTTCTTCTCCTGCTCCGATGATCGTCATGAGTTGCAGATCGTCCTAGTGCTGATGATTCGCAACAACACCTCCAAGCTATCCACATGTACGGGGCAAGGACACCACGCGTAGGAGTGCTAGCGTTGGTGGCGTGGTTGAGGAGGGCGTGGCTATTAGGGTTTTGGAAAATCTTCAAAAGCTTATCTTACCCCATGCCACCGCCCCTCTATATATAGGCATCCATAACGGGTCTCCAACTTGAGTCCCATTAGGAACTCGAGGCCTACAAGAATTCAGATCACCATCCAAATCAAATCCTTGCCCTTTAAGTGTGTGACCGTATAGGTTCATACGTGATCGGTTTTGACTCGGAAACTCTTTTCTGACCACGAGTCGTTAGCGGTACCCGAACACACAAAGAATATATCAGACGAACCTTAATGCAATATGATCTATGACCAAGTCCTTATCATTGACGACCAGCTCAAATTTAGTCACGATCAGTCCAAGTGTAGTTACGACCAGTCATCTGTAACTCCTTACGACTAGTCATCTGTAACTCCTTATGACCAGTTTGTAACACCTTACGACTAGTTTGTATCTTCATACGATCAGTTTGTAACTATGTTCGACCAGTCTACGACCAGCTCGTATCTCCATATGATCAGCTTGTAACTGTGTACGACTAGTTTCGACCAGTCTATGACCAGCTCGTAACTGTGTATGATTAGTCTATGACCAGCTCGTAACTGTGTATGACCAGTTTCGACCAGTCTACGATCAGCTCGTATCTCTATACGACCAGCTCATAACTATGTACGACCAGTCTACAACCAGTTTGTATCTAGTCGAACTGAACGACCAGTTTGTATCTGGTCGAACTGAACGACCTCTTTGTGTATTCTCTCTTTGCCTCACGATATTTGGTTGAACTCTAGGTGAGATAATTTGTCATCCATAGACTGTTCAATACTTTCTCGATCAAATGTCGAATAACTTCATGTGGTCGATACTTTGACCACTAGTGGCATGTCCATGCACTTTCTTTATTCGACCACAACGAGGGGCCTAGAGGTATCTCTCCTGTTATGTTAGGATGGGCAAATCCCATATCCGACTAGTCACATTCCTTCCCATGTTTCATAGCATACCCGAAAGCTACCTTTATAACTATCCAGTTACGATTAGCGTTTGACAATCCCTAAGAGTGCTATTACACATGTAGAAAACCATGCTGATATCATATCTAAGGATTATACATTATCATTGCTTGAGACCAACTGATGACACATAAAATCATAACAATCTCAACAGTGTCTCAAAGTGGGTCAAACCAACACCATGTTCTCTAATATGTGTCCATATTATTGGTTTGATATCTCCATATCTATGACCTGTGAAACATAGTCATCAACCAATTCATATGCTAGTCTATTCATATGTGTTCTCATATATTTTTCGACTAGGGAACATTTAAGAATAATCATCGCAGAAATACAGAGTTTCACAATCAAATCACATACTTGATAATAAATATTAACGATATTACTCTAGGAACAAGATATATAACATATTATCCAATATAATGAACATACCAAAATATAATAATCTCTATGATTGCCTCTAGGACATATTTCCAATAGTTATATGATCTGCATGCCACATATTTCCCTCAGTTGGTTCATGTACAATCTTATATATCCTGTGGTATAATACAATGCTAAAGTGGATGATATTCTTTAATATTGTATTGTACCATAGGCTAGATAAGCTTGTATATGAATCAACAGAGGGAAATACGTGGTATGCAGATAGTATAACAACATATCATAGCCTGCACATTGTTATATCATCTGTATACCAAACATTTCCCTCAGTTGGTTCATGCACAAGCTTATCTAGTCTGTGGTACAATACAATATTAAATAATATCATCCACAATAAACTGATAAATTAACAAAGAGTGTCCCGATTGTAATAAACCTGCGTGTGTATAATGTAATGCTTGTAACGCTTCAAATGTCGTCAATTTTATGTATGAACATGTACACTGCAACTCCATTGGAAACCCAAATTTCCAAAACCCTAATTCTGTTATGAGTACTTTGTGCGGGAATTCATAAAACCATAATTTTCGGAATCTAAAATCCAAATTTTTGAGACCTAAATACTTCATTTTGGATAAATTTTCAAAACACATATAAAATTGCCCAGACGTTACACAATTAATTCCACTGCGTACAAACCCAATGAGGCAGCTTCGTAGAGTGACGTGACCCAACGAGATAGCTTTGTGCAGCGACATGGCCCAATGAGGGCGAGGCAGCTCAGCGCAGCGACGTGACCTAATGAGACAGCTTTGTGCAGCGACGTGACATAATGCTGCAACAAGATTCCTCCTCGCGGACGCGAATTTGCATCAACCGGATTGCACTTTGGCTGGGTACGCCACGCAGGCTCGGCATACAAATACTCCTTCAGTGGAGGGTTCTCCTACATCAAGACTGCAACACTACCTTGTTCATATGGAGAAGCAATGAGAGGAGATCCGCGAACTCGCAAGGGGTGTTGTGGCCCGGGAACAAGTGGAGCGTGCCAGGAAGGCACCTCCCTACAATGACGCCCCCCGTAGCAGCAACCCCTACCTGAATATTCAAACCAAGTGGTACTAAACTTCCCATATTCCAAGTCACATGAAATCATGAAACCGTAATTTTTGAAACCTTTCGTCCTAATTTTCGAGACCTAAACCCTTAATTTGTCGAGACATATTCAGAATATATAACATTCTGAAAAAATTACATAATCAAGTCCACTGTGTAAGGAGCGTGAAAAAAATTCACAATGTTTGGACCTCATTTTCTATATTAGAAAATTCATACACCAGCATACTTAAATGAGTTTCGAGAAAAATTAGAATAGATAAAATTTTAAAAAAATTACACAAGTAATTGCAATGTGTCGGGAGGCTCCGCAAAAAATTTCATAATTTTTTACCTTATTTTCTATATTAAAAATTCCTCCAAAAAAATATACCTAAATGGAAAAGTCTGCTATAGTATTACAGCCACTGCTGCTGTCCTCAGGCGTAGCACCTAGCTGCTGCCTTCCCTGGGCGCAATAGGTGGGAGGTGGGGGCTAGATTTGAAATTTTCAGATAAGAAAGGCTAGATTTGGAATTTCAGATGAACAGAAGGCCAATAGCGTTGACATTTCGTACACCTGCCCACACTTTTGCACGCTTGCTTTCCAAGCTAATGCAATCACTTGTTTTTGTTCATCAAATCCAATCCTCTGCGTTACTGCATAGGGTCATTTTTGAACAGTTTTTTTAAGAGATGAACAGTAGTCTGTAATGTACTGTGGCAAAAATATGACAACACTTGCATATTTACCATGAAGATTTTACTGTAACAAAAAACACTATAGCAAGTACTGCAGCGATTGATCCGGACCTTCGATTTTTGATCAGATGGTAGAGATCGTTCCTAATACCGTACTACTGTAGATCATCTTATTGACTACTTCGACGCAAGGAACCCAATCCGGACTCCTCGCCTCATCGCTTCCCGGCAACCATGCTTAACCTACCTAAGAACCTCTGATCTTCAAAAAAGAAAAGAAAAAAGAACCTCCTGAACGTTGCAGATCAAGCGTTAATTAATCCACTGACGCCAAAGAGATGATCCAGGTTTACTCGTCTGTCACTGTCCAAGTTCCGGAGAAACCATGAGTTAATTAATTATCTTTTCTGAAAGGAAGCTGCCGGATCTTTGATCGATGTGGGATTAAGTTAACATCTACTTTTTTTTAGGGGCCCATGGGGACTGTGACGTCTGAAAAGATTACAGTAGCGATGGAGATTTCAATGAATTGACTGGCTGATGGAGGAATCGATCGTGAGGTGTGCAAGGAATAGGGAATGTTTGAGCTGGGTTCATCGTCGCATACTGTGCTACTGTCGGTAGCTTAGGAAACTGACTGGCTTACCTTGTTTATGTTTGCAAAATGGGTTGTAGTTACAGGCGTGTAGTAGGCAGCTAGGCGTATGACTATGAGCCTACGAGGATACGAGGCTACATGGAATGACTACACGGCAAGCCTGAAGGAAAACTAATACATTAGCTGATAAGTGTGCTGTTTCTTGCACAAACAATTGATTGGGAAGGATCGAGTGCTGATGTGTAATGTATCATCAATCAATTCGTCACGTATAAGATCATGTGTTTCGGACCAGGTTGAACCGTGCGAATAGAGGAAAATACAATTCAGTTCCCGTACCGACCCTTAATGCCAGCGGTCGTACTCTGTAGCTGTGTAAAGACATACATACAGAGGCTCTGTACAAGTATAAATAGCTTCATCAGTACATGTACAAATAACTTCGTACACGAAGAATGGCTGAATGGTAATAACACTTGAGTTTTTGGCCTTATTGGCAACTTTTAAACTTGTATTTACAGAAATAACCGTCTCCGATGTTTTTTTTTTTTGCAAATATAGCCATATGCCGCACGACCACCATGCAGTAGCAACTCCTCGCCCGCCACGTCGCCCTCTCAGCACGGCCGCCATGTGGTGGCGCTACTGCACGGCCACTATGCGGTGACGTTACTGCACGGCCGCCGTGCGGTGACGTCCTCAGCCTGCCACGTGTCCGATTGAAATTAGGGTTTAACCTTTGACGCTATTTGTAGGAATTTTAAAATATAGTAAATGAGTTTAAAAAATTATGAAACTTTATGTGAAGTCTCCCGACACAGTGTACTTGCTTCACATAAAGTTTTATAATTTTTTAAACTCATTTGTTATATTTTAAAATTCCTACAAACAACGTCAAAAGTTAAACCCTAATTTCGGTCGGATACATGACGGGCTGGGGACGTCATCGCACGACGACCGTGCAGAGAGGGCGGCGTGGCGGCTGGGGAGTTGTTGCCGAACAGTGGCCATACGGCATGTGATTATTTTTGCAAAAAATTTTCCGAAGACGATCATTCCTATAATACACGTTTAAAAGTTGCCAAACTGGTCTCCGTTTTTTTTTATGCAAATATAGCCACATGCCGCACGACCACCGTGCGGTAGCAACTCCTCGCCTGCCACGTCGCCCTCTCAGCACGGCCGCCATGCGGTGGCGTTGCTGCACGGCCACTATGCGGTGACGTCGCCCTCTCAGCCCGCCACATGTCCGATTGAAATTAGGGTTTAACCTTTGACGCTGTTTGTAGGAATTTTAAAATATAGTAAATGAGTTTAAAAAAATATGAAACTTTATGTGAAGCCTCCCGACACAGTGTACTTGCTTCACATAAAGTTCTATAATTTTTTAAACTCATTTACTATATTTTAAAATTCCTACAAACAGCGTCGAAAGTTAAACCCTAATTTCGATCGGATACATGACGGGCTGGGGACATCACCGCATGACGGCCGTGCAGAGAGGGTGACGTGGTGGCTAGGGAGTTGCTGCCGCACGATGGTCGTGGGGCATGTGATTATTTTTGCAAAAAATTTTCCAAAGACGATCATTCCTATAAATATGCGCTTAAAAGTTGTCAATACAACAAAAAAATTATAATACTTGGGGCAATACATAGTAGCTACTAGCTAGAACAGAAACTGCACGGCCTTCACGGGCACCCGCTTCCCAGGCGAGCCCTGCTCACGGCGCTCCCGGGCCCCACCCCAACGACCGTTTCACGTAAGGCACGCCAAAACAAAAATGCACGCGTCCCATCGAACGGCTAAGGAAATACGCCCCTCCCTCCTCCCGTAGACGTGGACCGCCGATTGCCGCCACCCTTTCGCGCGCGCCTGAGTGCCTTCACAAATCGCGGGGTAAATAAATCACGGGCCTATCACCATCACCATTACTGCTTCGTAAAACAACTGATACTAGTGCACTTACTTGCAGTCTCGCAGTAATAATTAAATTACTCCTACTTAGATCGCAGCTACGTGGGCAAATGCACATAAATATGTTTGTTAATTCTCTCCTCATTTCACGTGCTCGACATCTGAGTATATCTGACGACTAATGCGTTAATGCGTTATGCGTGCGACTAGTGATAAAAGGAAGAGGGGTCGCATATACCATGCGAGACTGTATTGAGCCGTTGATACGTCCACAATCAACTAAAATGCATGGACTTCGAGCGAAAAAACAAACAATAATGCTACATGGAACGGGGGCCACGGAACATCGAGTCCAACGTTAACAAAGCAAAACTCCCATAACTCCATACAACACAGGCGCACGCAGCCACGCTCCACCTCCTCCGACCAAGCCTCCACTACCTCACCCGGAGCTCCGTCGCCGATGGACGTCGCCGGACCGCCGCCCGCCGCCTACGTCGGCGGGGCCTCCGACGCCAGGGCCTCCCTCCTCGGCCTGTCCACCCCCGCCGCGGCCGCGGCCGCAGCTTCCCTCGTCGTCCTCCTCGTCCTCGCGGCGGCCGCCACCGCCGCGTTCCTGACGCGCCGGCGGGGCGCCAAGCCGCTGTCGTCGCGCGTCGAGCACGCGCCCTCCTCTGGTTCGCTCCTCCCGACGTCCACGCCCAAGGAGAAGGACGCGGACGCGGAGGTCGGGGCGGAGGCGGACGCTGGCGCGAGGTCCTCCGACGTGGCCAGCTCGTCCGCTGCGGCGAGCTCCCTTAACTCGCCGGCTAGGCGGAAAGTCGAGAGGATCAGTGAAGCGGCGGAGAGGATCAGTGGAGCGGCCGGGGTGGAGATGGGCTGGGGGAGGTGGTACGAGCTGGCGGAGCTGGAGGCGGCGACGGGGGGGTTCCGCGAGGGGAGCGTGGTCGGGGAGGGAGGCTACGGCACGGTGTACCGCGGCGTGCTTGCCGGCGGCGAGGTGGTCGCGGTCAAGGACTTGTTCGATCACAAGTGAGTACTCTGTTCCTTGTCCTTTTTTGTCACTGTTACCGTGTTATTTTGTTTTTGTACAAGCATGGTAGAAACTTAAGTACGTTTTAATAAGGAATAATCAATTATTTGCCACTGCAAAGATGTGGAAGGAGATTAAAAAGGATGATTGTAAAAAAGAATTAACCGTAGCGGTGCAATTTTGCTCCCTTGCATTTGTTTTTTCTGCTGCTAATGTCTGAATGGGAGGAAGCTTGTAGTATTGTTTTGGGGGGGATGGATTTCTAGATTAAATGCATCTGTTGGTCATTTGTCAAGGTAAGTGGGGTGGTTGTATTTTTGCTGTTGATGTGGCTTTAAGGTTTCCAATTTATATGGTCATATCAAAGGCAAAAAAACCTTGTCGAAAGTAGCTTAAAAGCAATGTTTGTCCTTTGTTAAGGTTATAAATTATTTGATTATGTGTGTTAATTTTGATACTGGTCGGCATTCGTGATATTGTTTCTATCCCATTTGAGAAATTTTAGAGAGGTGGTAATCAGCAGTCATTGGAGCACATGTGCATCTATGTGATTTGAAATTGTGAACAGTTTTTTATACCTATTTCTTCAAAAGAAATTATTAGGGATTATGGAACAAGTTTATCTTGAAGGAAACACTCCGAGGGGGGGGGGGGGGGTTGTAAGGTGAAAAATATAGAAGGGAAGTGTTCTCTAAAAAGTGCAAAAGGGTAGTGCCTCAATGGATCAATACTTTCTGAAAAAACAAGGTGAATTACACACGCAACTTAAAAAGCAACCGTGGACTGGTTAGCAATTAATCAATGTTCCAATACAAATCACACTGATGCTTCTTTTTTTGCAATTTTGCTTCTGAAAAGCACGGAAGAACTACTCATTGAAGATTTTATTAGCGGAACCCTTTTTATCTTTCGCTCTTTGCCAAAAATAAAAGGTACATCTCTGCAAGCTTTCTTAAGTAAGCGGGGTTCAGAATCTTCCGGTGTCATTTGTCTAAATCGACAAGATGGGGGGGGGGGGGGGAAATGTCATTGTCGATCAATATTTTGCTAGGGAGAAAATCGTAAACAATGCAGGGCGTTTTCACACCCAAATTTTCAGTTTATGTGTGTGATTATTGATAGGATTGGTCTCCATGGTCCTGTGAATTAATGGACTCCATGTAGCTAATTTCTCCATAGGGGAACACTATTGCATTAAGTCAATGCTACAAAACATGGATAAAATTGCTTTTGTTTTTTCCCCCAAATACATATGATTGTGATATGAGTAGGTGGCTCCTTTTGTGCTTTTGTGTGATGGCCCGTATGTATCCATCTACTTGGTTGAGCTCGTCGACAGTCATATGCACCAGGATATTTCTTTCAAGAAAAGATAAAGCAAAGGCAAGGCAAAGCAATGACCTGACTTTTTCTTTTCCTGATCATAGAAATATTCAATTAAAAATATATGGAGCTACATCTTTTGAGCTGCTTTAGCTTTAAAGTAAACCAAATGCATGCATGTGGATTGCTGAGGATTGGCACAGGCGTAACAACAGTTATGTCTGTTTGTTTCCTGCACACTGGATTAGTAAATTTACTGTTGAGGTTCAATCAGCATGAAAAATCAACGCTTGAGAATTGAGATGAAACATAAAGGTTTCTAGTCAGATAGCTGTGCACATGATTAAAAATGGAACAGTAAGAAGCTGATGAGACTGTAGTACATGATTAGTGATGCAGTAATATCTTAAAACAACTAGGGATGTTGATTTGAAATTACAATTGGTTTTTAGAGGTCAGGCTGAGAAGGAATTCAAGGTGGAGGTTGAAGCTATCGGAAAAGTGAGGCACAAGCACCTCGTCGGCCTCATTGGTTACTGTGCAGAAGGGCCCAAACGGTAGGCACAGTTCTAAATTCTGGATGAACTCTACTGCCCCCCTCCTTGATATAAAACGGTAACTGACGGGCATGTGCTAATGCTGTGTTCACAGGATGGTCGTGTATGAGTTTGTTGAGAATGGCAACTTGGAGCAGTGGCTGCACGGCGATGTTGGGCCATTCAGCCCGCTGACATGGGAAATACGGATGAAGATAGCCATCGGAACAGCCAAAGGGTTTGTTTCTGCTCACAGTTCACTCTACATTAAAATCCTTTGACTCATACATCAGAATCGAAAAGATTACAGCTTGAGAAAGCTTTGTTTCTGCTCACAGTTCACTCTACATTAAAATCCTTTCATACATCAGAATTGAAAAGATTACAGCTTGAGAAAGCCTTGTCTGAATTGCCACCTTGATTGTGTTATGATCTTCTTCTGTGACAGTGTTGTACATAATTACATGCTAACATTTGCTGCTTTGCTCATGCCCCATTTGCAGTATAGCCTACCTGCACGAAGGCCTGGAGCCCAAAGTAGTGCACCGAGACATCAAATCCAGCAACATCCTTTTGGACGAGAAATGGAACCCAAAGGTGTCTGACTTCGGAATGGCCAAGGTTCTGGGCTCCGGCTCGAGCTATGTCACAACCCGTGTAATGGGGACGTTCGGGTACTTGCCTGATCATACACTCCCTGTCTCGATTCAATGCGGCCAAGAAGAAGAAGATCCTAGTCCGCACCAAGTGTCTAAGTACTAATCCTCCGAACATTTTTTGCAGTTACGTTGCCCCTGACTACGCTTCCACGGGCATGCTCAACGAAAGCAGCGACATATACAGCTTCGGCGTGCTGCTGATGGAGCTAATTTCGGGGAGAAGTCCGGTGGACTATAACAGGCCTGCCGGCGAGGTGAGCCGTCACTGTGTGCAACTGCTATCCTACCTAACATGAACTGACTGCTACTGGGAAGACAAATACAGAAGTGACTTGAGAGTTGTGTGCGCAGGTGAACTTGGTGGAATGGTTCAAGGGGATGGTGGGGAGCAGGCGCGTGGAGGGCCTGGTGGACCCGCGCATCGAGGTGCCGCCGTCGCCGAGGGCGCTGAACAGGGTGCTGCTGGTGTGCCTCCGGTGCATCGACTCCGACGCTCACAAGCGGCCCAAGATGGGGCAGATCGTGCACATGCTCGAAGGCGACGAGTTCCCCTTCCGCACGGTTCGTGATCTCTCACTCAGCCAATGTCACTAGTGACAGGCTTGGCAGCTGAATCCTTCGAGGTTTACGCAAATGCAGGAGCACCGCTCGCCGCGGGCGGCTCACCGGACGTCTACTAATGCGCGGCCGTTGCTTCTGTCGGAGAAGGTCGGAATCGATGACTCAGACAAATCCATGTGGAGATGAGACGAGCGACAGAGCGAGCGTAGAGCATGCGCCTGATGCGAGGCGCAGAACTGACTCCCCCCCGTGTACATTTTTGTTTATTCGTGCGGTGTTCGTTCGAGTTTATGGTATATATATATATATATATATATATATATATATATATATATATATATATATATATATATATATTTTTTTTGGTGAAGTTGTGGCTGACCAAATGTGATGATAATGCTATAGAGGATCGCTCATCGGTTTTGTGTCGGTGCTGAGCAATGTCGCTCTGTATAGGCAGCGTAGCGGACTAGCGGGTGCTCCGTTCCGCCTTCACCGACGTCCACGCACGCGTCGCGCCGGGGACTTCGGTGGCGAGATGAGAGCGGGCCGGCCGGCTGTTGTTGAGAGAGGTGGTAGACTGGTGGATCACGTGTCTGCTTCTTTTGAGAGGTTCGGCACACTTGGCTCGACGCTAATGCTGGATGCCAAAATGGCTAAGTTGTCCGGTTGAGCGATGCCCAAAGGGGACCGAAGGGTGGTTCGCTCGGGGTTGTGCGAGCAAGCCTGTCCGGGTTTGATCGTGGGATCGAACTCATGTTCATCGGGTTATTTAAAAATAGTACACGTATACGTAAATGAGTTCAGTGATCAAATCGTGTGCCCATGTTCTGTACAGTTTAGCCTCTGCTCTAGTTTAAACGTATGTTTAAGACGTATCTACATGTATGTATGAACGTACGTGTGATGTGTGTACATGAGTACATCCTGCGTTTACTCTCGAGGGAAAAAAAGCTATGCCCAAATTAATCGATTCTCGTTTCCCCCGTAATAACAACGTGCCGTGCCGAATTTACCACGGCGCTTCCAAAGCAACTAAAAAGAGTTGGCAAGTGGTCAGGTTGTTGTTAAGTTATAGGAGTCTAGCACTATAGCAATAGACCTATACCCTGACAAGTCAAATTCATTTGTGTAATGGGAGAGATCTCAAAAGTCTTCTCCGTAAAAGAAGCCAACCAACCCAAAATGTCTGTGTCCATCAACAAAAGAAGAGAGGGAAAAATAGGTGTCATATATGCCATTGCGAAGTGACCGACTTTTTTTTATAAATGCCACAACAAAATACCAAATCCTGAAAATGACATTGTAGATGTCACCCGCTCACAAAAGCACCACCGTCAAATATTTCAGTCGCAACGGACAATAATACTCTCTTCTTTCTCATCTTTTCACACCAGAGTTTTCCATGGCAGCCACCACATCACCTCATCACCTCATCACCCCGACTTCAATATCAACGAAGCACCGTCAGTTGCATCATCGCCTCCAGCGACCATGTCCCCAACCTCCGCAACGCCCCACAAATCTCGCCGTCAACTAATGCTAGTTATAACGAAGTCACCATGATTGAGGATGGATAGGCGGTGAGCTTGCTCCAGCCAACAGCGAAGGTGGAGGGTGATAGCACAAAGCCATCGTAGCAAATCCATAGCGGCTCCTCAAGCTGGGTTGGACATGGAGCCCATCCATCGCATCTCCTCAATGTCACAAGAGAGAGAGAGAGAGAGGCAACGGAGGGTGAGATACAAGAGAGGGACAAGAAGGGAGGGGTCAGATGGAGGCTCACCGGCATGGTTCGTCAGATTGGACACAACTTGCTGGATAAGTCAGGAGGAAGAAGGAAAGGGTAAAATTGTTAGATATGGAGAAACACACACGTGAATGGCATTTTTGTAAGCAATCCATGCATGCAATGGTATTTTTTCCAATATGTAACTCTACAGTGTCATATATCTAAATTTATCAAAGAAAAATGAATTGTATTTTTACAGTTTGCACCAAGTAAATTAACATGTTTTACACAAAATGACAAAACCAAATGTCTAGCCCACAAACCTTAATACATTTGTTTCACTTCCCACCACATGCAGCCTGCAGGTGCATCTTGGCAACACGGTGGGAAAGAAACACTGGTGTGGCTCGCAAGAGCAGGAAACAGACGTGGCAAGTGGATTTGGAAGTTAAGAGGTACCATCTTCGGGCACGAATTTTTTTTTAAAAAAAATAAATCACTTTTTAAATTAAATATGACAAAAATAAATAATCAACAAAAAAAATTGCAAAAATAATACTATGTCGTCAATTCATTAAATTAGTGAAAGAGATTCAGTCGTCGCCAACTAATTGGCGACAAGAGTCTATCGGCCAAATGAATTGGCGACAAGACTATCGGCCAAACAACCCTATCGTCAAATGATTCGGCGATATGGTCCTATCACCAAATAAATTGATGATAGTTTGATGGGGAAGCTCATATCACCAAATTCATTTGACGATATGGTCCTGTCGTCAGCCTGTCGCCCTATTGTCCAATGAATTGGCGACATAATATTGTTTTTGTAATTTTTTGTTGGCTATTTATTTTTATCATATTAATTAAAAAGTGAGTTATTGTTTTTTTTTTAAAAAAATCCTCGGGCACGTACTTAGCAATGGCTATTGCCTCACCATCGGTTGCTCAAATGACGAGGAAGACTCAAGCAAGAGGACATGTGTCATGAGGAGTACGACCACCGCGAGGGTGGAGAAAGACAACATCTCAATAATACTCGCGTGTGAAAAATATAAGACCTACAATATTTGCAATCATGTTTCAAAATATTGGGATACCATAATCATTTATCTTCACACTTCAATATTTAGGAGTAAACACACACACACACACACTTCTCTCTTACTCCCAAAACACCCACATCATAGATACCGTGATTATTTCCATAGAAACAGCACTTATGGAATCTGTCAGTTTTTTTAAGGATTTAATATCAAGGTTTTAGGGTGAATCGAAGGAAATATTTGGGGTCATGGGGTGGGATCAGGCAAGTTTAGAAGGTGCATTGTTGGGTTTAGGGTGGAGTTGGAAAATTTTTGACAAGGATAGAATCATAAAAGCAATAGAATCTAGTGGAAGTCACAAACCTTTGGTAACAAACAAAGCAAAAGTAAACTTTGAAACATAACAAACTAAAATTGGGGTTTGGCTAACCAGGTGGGGAAAAAAACTACACCAATTGGGGGTTTGGCTAACCAGGTAGTAAATTGTTTGGGCCTTGCGAGTGAAGTTACAAAAATAAACTAGATCAATAGGGGGTTTGGCTAACCAGGTAGAAAATTGTATCGGCCTTCCGAGTTGAGTTACAAAAAAGAAGAGTAAAATACATGGCGGGTCACTAAACTTGTTTACGTGTATCAGCTAGGTCACTATACTCACAAAATGCACGTTTAGATCACTAAAGTGCGTTAAATGGTTCGTTAGCTGATCACAAACGTAGACATCAGTGTCTCCTCCGCATGTGGCAATGCCACATCAGCCCAAAAAACATGTGGCAGTGCTGGTGCCTCCTTCGTGCTAGATCGATCCAGCTGTAGGCGGCAGGGAGCGACAACAACGGCTCAAAAGATGGAGTAGAAGGTTGTGATGGCGATGTCGAGGACGACTGGCGCGATGGCAGCACAATGGACGCTGTGTATACAGTCGCTGGCCGACACGAGGCATTGCCAAATCTGGTCGATGTGTGATTTGGTGGTGGCCACCGATGTTGGAAGGGAAGAGAAGAAAGAAAAGGGAGAGGATGGAAGGAAAGAAAAGAGGGTGGATTTCTAAAATTTTGTTTAGACATGTGTTCGTACGGCTGATGTGTCACTACCATATGCGCAGTGATGCCACAACCATTTAACATACTTTAGTGGCCTAAACATGCATTTCGAGAGTACCATGGCCTAGCTGGCACACGAAGTTTAATGGCCAACCCACCATATATTTTACTAAAAAATAAACCACACCGCAACCGGAGCTTTTTCAACAAAAACAAAATGGGTATTTTTTGCAAGTTTGATGTGATGCAGCCTAACAATACAAATTTAACGGGAGCATAACCTCGTCCTTGGTGGTCCAAAGGCACGCTTTGCCTTTACTCAATCCTGCCCGTCCATTCCTAAAGGACGGTTGGATTTTTTGGTCCCACTGCTGACCACCACTTTGTCTCTTTGCCAAAAGCATCTGATGTGATTCCTTTGTTTCGTTCTCGCAAGGGGTGGAGCCAGCCATGTGCCAACTCTCTGTCTCAAGTCTTATATTCATTTGAATTTTTGACGATATCTTAGATTCTCACATGTTCTCATCATGGTTGATCCTCCCGTACGCATGCAGCTCCGTGAGCTCGCCATTAGTTAATACAAACAAGAAATATCTCACGCTTCTCTTCTCAGGGATTCTAAAATAAAATCAATTAGGTTCTCAGAAATTCGAAGGAAATAATCGGAAAATTATACTAGACTTGAGAGTAAGCAAGAAACAAACAGATTCAGTACAAACGAGGCTTTACCGAGCTGAACGAATAAAGAAGGAAAAGAGAGAGAAAACCATCTAATTCAATAGAAGGAGAAACAAATTGTCTGGTACAAGTCAGATAAATAGCTGCTGTCCTCAAGATCCAAATATGGCATTTACAGTCAATGGAGCTTCCTCCCTCACGGACAGGTAGCCGCACCGCTGCACGTCCATTCGCTTCAAGATTGTCCAAGAAGCTTGGGAGGAGCAATAGCGGTGAGTTAGGGTAATTGTGAGACGAGACTGGACGGCTGGTAGCCTGCCGGAGTGCCGGGGGACTAAGGGATCTGTTCTTTTTGAATGGACGGCCAGGATCGAGTAAAGGCAAAGTTTGCCTTTCCGACTACTAAGGCAGAGGATACGCTTCCGAATTTAACGCCTTCAAAGGGGATACGCTTCCAAGGGATCTTGGTGGATTTGAACCACCTTCCGTCCGGAAATTAAGAGCCCTGAGGCCCAAGCATCCACGGAGGACCTCACCGAATAGAGACAAGATCCAGAGTTACGATGCACTAGCGAGCAAAGGTCAAACCTAAAGACTTGGGCGATCCGTGAGAAAAATATCGACGAAACAGCGTGAAGCGAAGCATAGGCAAATGTTTTTTAGGCATAGATATCTAGCTACTAAGTAATGCAAGAAACAGGTTTAAATAGGAATGAGCATGCGGTCGTCCCAAAGATAGGCTCAGCTCACGGGTAAGCAACTACGTACAACTTGTAAGCGTTTAGTTGCATTTCGCGGGGCGAATCCACTATTACGAGGCCAATACGTCGGCGGCCATGGAACATCGAATATTTTGCAGTATTAACAGGAATAGCCGTCAACAATTTTTTTTTTTTTTGCAAAATTGCCCCCTCCACCCGCCACATCGCACTACCACCATGGTGCGGTGCCACACAGCCACGTGTCCGATCCAAGGTTAAACTGAAATTAGGGTTTAAACTGGTTTCAACACTGTTTATAAAATTTTAAAATATAACAAATAAATTTAAAAGATTATAAAATTTTACATAGAGCCCTCCCTCCGAGACGGTGTACTTGCTGTTATTCATTTAAATAATTTATCACTTTTTATCGCTATTTCATATAAGTATACTGTTTTGACAAGAACAAAAAATTCAAAAAAAAACTGAAACAACCATCCAAATGAGACTCCATCAGCTTTTCTTTCCCACTAAAAGCACAATCTCCTGCGTCTAATCCTTATGTGCCGCATACAGATTAAAACGTATCACGCACAACAAAGAATTCTCCCTCACAGCTATAAATTTTTATGCAGCAGATAAGTATTGAACGTGAGAGACAACAAACAGATAAACGTGATGCGGAATGATAAGATTGTTTACTTTCAGTAGAAAAGAAAACTAGATGAAGTAAAGGCCTCATCCGGAGGTTAACGAACAGCACGATTTTCTGTTCAATTCTTTTTCTTCTCGCTAAAATAGTACACTTAGCACGATTTTCTATCGATTTTTAATGAATAAATTTATGACATTTACACAAGCAAGTATACTGTATTTTAGAATTCCTACCAACACCACCAAAGACCACTTCAACCATAACCTAAACCCTAAACCGGAACACGTGGCGGCGTTGCACGACCCCTCACGATGGCCATGCAACACGCACGGTGGCGATGCAACATGGCAGGCGGGGAGACTTTCGCACAATGGTCTAGTTGTTTTAAGACAAAGGTGCTAATAAGACAAAGAAAATTCTGGAACACCTACCTAAAGCTCTAGTTGTTTTACATTTTCAATTTTCTTGCAACATTCACAGCCTAAAAACACACGGGCTACAACCAACGAATCATAAAACAAGCAAGGCAAACCCGTGGCCGTCACTCGCCGTATACATTGTAGTTACTTGTAATATCATGCCTGTAATGACCGGAAAGCAAATATATAACAAGTTCCAGTTCAAGAATGTACCTACTAAACAAAGCTTCAAATTCAAGGATGTACCTTAAAAAATGTTTGACTGGAACGTAGATAAGATTTTTCACCAACCAGCTTCACACGGCAGTTGATACTTGACCTTCCAACGAGCATCCATATTTTTTTGGAAACCAACAGGTTGCACAAGGATTTTAAGAACTATCCACCCATACAGTTTCAAAACCTTGCCATAAATCAGATGAACTTATCAACAGAATTGTGGTCCAGTTTCATCCAAGAAAATCATAAGCAGCTAACGATATTAGAAACAAAACCGTAAAATCAGCATAATACACTGCAATTAAATCTGCAGACTAAACCACAATTTATAACCAACTGAATTCGTAGAACCGCCTAGCCAATCAGGTCCAGAACCAGAAGGCGGAACAAATCAGCCAGCGAACAGCTTCTCGTCATTCCTTCCAAATTGCGTAAGCATCAAACTGCTTGAGGAAAACCATCAGTTGAAGAATCCTTCGTAGAGCTTATTCAGTCGAAACGAACTTACAGTATACAAGTTGAAAGGCCACAAATTGCATAAACGAACCGTAAAATAGATGTTACAAAATACTCAATCCTGCAACAACATGTACAGTAAAACGTATATCTACATGTACATCATATTTTTCAGTCTTCACAACTAAGATTCGCATTAATCTTTAAGACGCCATATAGCCACAACCAGACTAATTAGCCAAACAAAGTAACTCGAATTTGGAATTCAGCGTACAGTAACATACACGGCAAAACGTTATACGAATCACTTGATAGATGAATAAAAAAAATGTGGCTACCGTGCAAGACAATCATGCATGCTTTCCAACAAAAGGTGAAAGCTTAATAAGCAGCTAACTCAATTGCTGTGCTCAAATCAGTTTCAAATAGCAAGCGAACATTAATTTTTGGTCAAATCTGGTTGACGTTCAATTATATGCAGTTGCCAAATATTGATTAGTGTTGACGGTTTGTGCGCTTAGTATGAAATTCAGCCAATTATTGATAAATATTGACGGTTTATGGCTGCTTAGTATGAAATCACATTTTATCATTAACGGTAATACTAGTTATATCGGCCAAATAGAGAATACTCTCGAACCAGTTCAGCTCCAAAAATTCGTGAGATCTAAATTCCATTTTATCATTAGCAGTTATACGAGTTGTATCGGCCAATTAGATAAGTATTCTCGAATTAGTTCAGCTAAAAAATTCTAGATCTAGGATTTTTGGATGTTGGGCCAATATAGAACATCTTCAAAATGTAAACAAGCACAGAATATATTTATTTTACAGTTGATCACATAAGCATAAAAATTAGATAAGCTCCGCGGGTTTTTGTAGATGGCGCTAGAAAATTGTAGTATGTAAACAAAATTGAAATATAATTATATCACAATTGCGCACATGAATTAATGATTCACTGTAAACAAGTTGGTCTAGGATTGTGTATATTTGCAGCTGTAAATTCAGTTATACCTTGTCTGTTGCCCTGTAGCTTAGCTCCATGTTAGGTTCACTTGTTGAGCACGTACCAGGTTGTCGTAGCGGGAGTGCACAAAGACAAGAGACAAAGGAGACCGGGGCAAGAGACAGGAGGGAGAACCCGGGGCTAAGAGCAAATAACCCCCGTGCGATCTCCCCCCGAAGACAAAAGAAACTTCTTTATTACGGTGGCCTGCCATGCGAGCGCACCCAACATGGCAAAGGCCTCTCTCTTTTTCACTCTCGACACAAGCACCTCGCTTGTTACATGCTCACCTTACCTTGCCTTCACCTCGGCACGGCTCCCTCGAACATCTCTTAGATCTAATAATTATCGAAAATTCATCCAATAATTATCAATACAAGAGAGATCATCACGCGAGGCAGAGCAGACGGGGGATCCCTCGAACCGGCGACCGCCCACGCCTCAATCCTCGCCGCTTCGTCACCTCGATCTCACCAGGAACGTCCAGGATCCACCACGAGACGACAGATCTACATGCCAAAACGGAATAGATACATAGATCAGCACAAGGTACGACACATGCACGACCGACGCAACAATTCAGAAACCAACGCGAAATAGCACTGTGTGCTGTTTCGTGTTTCGAGGGAAAAGAACTAACCAGTATCACATCAGACTCTCCCACCTCGCAGATCTGCCGCTTCCGTACACGGATCCAGGCGAATCAACCTCGCTTCAAGAACGCAACGCGCTCATAACATCCATCGGATCGGAACCTGCGCATCAGAAGACAAACGCGTGTTTCGAATAAATCAGCGCAGAGAGGGATTCACCGTTCCGAGATCGAAGAGCGAAGGACTCGATCCGCAGACTGCACAGAAAATTCATAGCAATTTGGACAAATTCTAGATTAGAGGAAAAGGTGGGCGGTTGGGCGCGGCGGGTTCTCCAGATCTAGAGGGGAAAGGGGAACGCGTCTAGGGTTTGCTTGGCTGTGAGGGGAAAATAGGGGAAGCAAGGTATTTATGGTCCGGTTGGGCGAAGCGGACGGCCCGGATGAAGCAGTTCGGCCTGAACGGACAGGATGCGCGGCGCGTGGCGCGAGGCCATTGGCTGTGACAGCTGGATCGCACTGGGAGACCGCAACTTGCGAGGGATTAACGTCATTGCTTGCGTCATTTGCGCGCGGGATCTTTTGTGGGCGTAGGCAAACGTATGTGGTTCGTGGCCAGCGCAACCGAAGATCCCTGATTGGCTGCGGTGCCAATCTGATAGTGGGCTCTGTGGGCCGTAGGAAAAAGTCCATGGGCCTCTACATCTTTTTGGGAGGCCATTTTGCTGCAATCTTTTTGGCAGGCCATTTTGCTGCACCAACTCTGCTGCCATGGGCACTCTTATATTTAAGGCTTGGATCCAATTCCATCGCCATTGGAAGCCATTCCCTGGTACTCACCACATCTTACAACTTAGACCTAAACCTTGGAGTATGTTAATGGGCACAAAAGCTCCACAGCAGAGAGTAATACACCCAACACCATGGCACTGGACTTGTTTATCCCCTCTTCTATGTTTCTCTTCTCGGCTTGTACCACAAAGGCTCTCAAGTCATTACTAAGACTTAAAACTTCAGGCTGTGTATGGTGAGAGAATTTAAAGAGAGAGAGAAGAAGAAGATGATGACGAGATAAGACAAAATACCAGGATTGCTATCTACAAGAGAAAGCCCCTCCCCTGTTTTTTGTATTACTTGATTTGGGCCGTGGGCCGGCCTTATCACAGCTCTACTGCTGAACCAACCCAACATTGTTCCAGCCATCTTTATTCTTTACTCTCCTATCCTAGATTCTCCCATCACATCTACATAACCACCCCCAAAACACACACACACACACACACACAAAACAACAAAGCTGTGTAGATTTCCTCTGTACTCTTTCGTGGACATCATATTCACGGTCAAAACGCTTTTACTCTTCTTGCTGTGCAATTCTATGAACCCTAATCGGGAGGCCCTTGGGGAAGTCGACGAAGGGGTACACGAACGCCTGGTCCGGTTCGGCGAGCTCCCACCGGAAATTGAGCACCGTGTGGTGCAAAAAGATGGCGATCTCGAGCTTGGCGAGCTCCGACCCGGCGCAGAGCCGCGTGCCACCGCCGTACGGCATGAAGTTGCTGTTCTGCGCGGCGATGGATGCATTGTTCTGCAACAGCAAAAATATGCAAATTTGCAATTTGTCACACTTGTCAACACTTTTGGACTACTGAACGGATGGCATCATCTAGCTCTGGGCGTAAACAATTAACAATGGTTGCAATGCGCATCAGATAACACCGGGAGGGGGCAAGAAAACTCGTACAAAAACATAGGAAGTGTCCTCAATAATCCACGTTTGTCTCCTCTTGCTGGCGAATGGCGATGCTATTGCCACGATCACATAATCCCTACGGGCATTGACAACGGCGTAGATTGTCTGAACATGCATGTGTCGCTTCCTAGGAATTGACAAGGGATCTCTCTCCCCAACGATTCGTAACGGATAAGAATAGGATGTGCTGGGAGCAGGATGGATTCCAATCGATCGCCCACTGATTGGATTCCAAGTATTCCAACGTGTCGTTCCTTTCCGTTTGGACGACCGTGCCCTTGGATTCGCACAATTCGGCAAGACCATGCTAGTACAGCCTTACAGCTAGATATCACAGCGACATGGTGAGCCTCGCGAATGGGGACTCCATTGACTGCGAGAGAGAGTAGCAGCCGGGCAGATGCCGCGACGCGAGCAGACACGTTCATTTGGATCGGACCAGAGCAAAAGCACTCGTGTGCGGGCTGAACATTCCCTTTCATGTCAGGCTAATGTTGTTACCGTGGAGTCAAGCGAAAAAGGTTTTCGTGTATTTGCAGAATTGCTCAAGCTAGGCACACATTTAGCTTATGCATCTTTTCTCTTTTCTTTCGCGGATCCTACGCTAATGCGTTGGTGACATGAAGGCTCATGATTGACTGGACAACAACGACTGCATACCCAGATATTTCTTTCTTTCTTTCTTGATGGATTGGTGATATATCGATGTTCATGGGACACCTAGCTACCTGACAGTCAAGTACTCGCCCTAAATGTGCTCGCGGCAGCAGTGTTCTTAGATTCAGTTGATTTGTGTGAGTCGAACTGCATTGGTTGGGCACTGACCTTCCATCTCCAAGGGTTGAAACGGTGGGGGTCTTCGTACAACGACGAGTCGAGGTGCACCGCCGCTAACACCGGAAGAATTTTCCATCCACTTGGAATGTCATACCCTTCAATTATCACACACAAAGGAAATATTTAGTGCCTGCTGTCAAATATGTATGTTTTGTGCTTTGGAGCCGAGAGATATGTGTAGGCAAAGTTAGGCTACCATTGTAGTGCACATCTCGAATGACTTTCCGGTGCAGGAACCTGACCACGTTGCCTAGCCGTAATGTCTCGTTTATAACCTGCAAGAAATAAAACAAAAATAAACAGAAACATGCCGATTATCTTCACCTTTTTCTACAGCTTTGAAGACACGGATATAGTTGGGCGGTTGGAATTTAGGAGGGAGGAGGGCTGTTCTGATGTACAATCTACATACTGTTGTATAAGGACACATAAACACATCAATCAACTATATATACTGCTGTACCAGGACATGTAATGCACAACTTTTCAGGGGAATCAGATCCTTTTGCCTTCCATGAGTTCTATCAAACTGTATCACCAGTGCTTTTCCTATGAATAAAGCCATTCCACTGACCCTTCGACATCTAAGACCAAGGTAGGCGACAAGTTTCAAGCATCTTTATGGGAATTTATGAGGCCTCAGTTACCTTACCCCTTGGTTGATTCCTGACTGAATGATGCTTGACATGTTCTGCTAGATTGTGCCGTTTGAACGGCAAGGCAGACGGCACAGATACCTTCTTATACTACTGAACAACACATACTTCTCAGAGCAATTGGATTGTAGTAAAACGATGGTCTAGAAACTTCCAAAAACAACAAAACTCTGCTAGCTAGAAGAGCAAGCAGACGCTGTGCACTCCAAAAATGGCCCGCCAATTATTTTGCAGAGCCTTCGGTGGTTTTCCATTCGTACATGACATTTTGGGAAGTTCCTATCCCCATACGCAACTAGACGAGACTTGTGCTACTAGGAGGTTGAACTTGAAGTAGCAAGCAAACAGAGAGCACATATATCTTGCACTATTATTACTAACTAGCTAGGGAGGAAAAGAACAAATTAAGGGCCTTACGCATTGTGTGAAAACCATCTCTTTGTAGTCTTCCCAGCTCAATTTGCACTCCCCTCTTAGTCTTTGTCTCCTAGCAATCTCAAGATGTTCCTCCTGTAAGCCATGTATCAAAGTGAATATAATTAATTCCGTGATATTTTCTGATGCATTTCACCATCTATGTAGTCTCTGTAGATACTTAAAATTTACTGTGTAAAAGTTAACCAGATCAAATTGAGTTGGCTGTAAAGTAAAGTTGTACCCGCAGTTCTTGGACAGCCTTAGGACAACCTTCAAGGAAGAAGATGGCGAGGGCGAGCGCCATTGATGACGTCTCATGGCCTGCGAAGAGCAAGCTCAGCAAGAGGTCCAGGATTTGTTCTTTTGAAAGATTGGATTGCTTCCGGGCCCATCCAAGAAGATCATCTTCTTCGACACTTCCGTCTTCCTTGCTCGTTTTCTGAACCCTCTCCTCCATTTTCCTCTCTATTACTCCAAGTATGGCGGCACGCGACTGCAGGAAAATGTTGCAATTTTGTTACGGTGCACAGTTCTTGAGCTAATTTGTTGGGAGAATATTGGACGTCACTATCATTTTTAGATGTTGCCCAACTGCCTACTGCTCTAAGATCGTGTGTTGTCATAGCTTTCTGTATTGTTTTGGAGAAAATTATGTCGTATCAACATAGCTACAGCCAAACAAGAGAGAGAGGGGGGGGGGGGTGTTGTTTAGCTCACTAGCTGTTTCCCCTCTCTCTCTTTTTGTTCTTGAAACTAAAAGAGGATTAAAAAAACGTATTGTTTTTTTGAAACATCTGTCTTTGTGGTGGTTATACAATTAGAAATACTTTATAAGCTAAAGTCACAAAAAAAAACATAGTGTGCAAATAAACAATCTCTCTTCAGGCGTTTCATAAAACGAGCATATGCTAACATATATTGATCACAGCATTTCATTTCTTGTCTAAATTTCTTTCTTCGCCAAACAAGTATCTATAGGATTGACCTCAGCTAACAATTAAAACTGGTACTCGTATACTTCTTCATTAAGTAAAACCAAATTAATAGGGTTGATAATTGCCTGATTGACACGAAATCAGAGAAATGTTACAGTATATTTTACTAGTATTATACGATGGTAGTATAAATCAAATTTGACTATTAATTTGTTAAGGTCATAATTGACTTTCCTTTGTATTACTAATTTTTTAGTAATAGTATTATGGACTTTTCCAACTAGTGTTAAAAATATTACTCTTGTAGCATATGATCCTTATAAGCAATTACAATTATACTCCATCGAGATTATATTACTTATACTATCAGGTGTAGTTTTAGTAAATTTTAACTAATCAGAACCATTGAATCACTAACAGTGTGGCGAGAGTTGGTCAGCGGCTGAATCATGATAAATGATGGGTTATCCCAACATATAATCATGCCAAATTATGAAGGTTGGTCATTTAACTTTTTCAACAGTTTAAAAATTCCACCTGCAATTGTATGCTGTTCAGCACAGTCCGTGTGTAGGAGAGAGATTGTGAAAGCATGCATGCTGCAGCTGGGAGCAATCAATAAAGATCATTTGAGTGTGACCTCACAAGCAGTAAAAAGTGGGCAACATTTTATGCGCCCATGAGTGATGATCAGTCTAGCTCCAAGGGCAAAGTAGGATACAGGGAAAAGAAACAAAAGAAGCGGCAAGGCAAGGCTACTCACTAGTAACACCGTGTCCATGTCCACGGTTTCATGCATGTATGCAGTGCTATATGTACAGGCTAGCCTCCTAATTAAAATTATTCCACCCATGCATGCACGAGCTAGACATGCATCTTTCAACCAACATTTGTAAAACCTAGTATATATGTCACTATTTTTTAAAAAAAGTTTTATTTATGTGCACAAATAGTGATGATATATTCCTATACAGTCTTTGGCCATGTTGATTTCCCAACCCAAGAACTCATTTTGTCCAAACTATTAGTAGTAATTAAATCCATAGTACAGAGCCATTGCAATCAAGCGGTTGTAGCAGAAAGGAAAAGATCCACTGGTCTGATTGGACCTGATGCAATAGTTCGTGCGAATAACAATGCCAATCCAAAAATAAAAAACCCTTGGGCCATCCACGATTCGAAACCCACACCCCTACATGCACTGCTGCTGCCATGTATATTAATGTGGCCCTCTCTTCTGATAGCTCTACCCAGAGGTGGTCAAATGGGCGGCACGATACAACATACCACGGACCCGTTTAGACACAGTCTGCTTGGCCTGTCATGTTAAACGGGTCATGCCATGCTGGCCCATGGGCTTAGCCGCAGATCTAAGCACGATACATTGAGCTCACAGGTCATGTCGTACCGGTCTAGGTATGTTTAGCCTAACAGGCCAGGGTAGGCCCGTTTAACCTAGCTCGATGCCTCACCACAACCCCTTACCGTGCCATAGCTACCTCAGCAGGGACGTCTTAGATCTAGCCAGATTTGGGCGCTACTGGCGCATATCTAGGAGGAGGCGAGCAAAGGAGGGGCAAATTCCCTTGTTGCGGCCGACGACGATGTCCATCTTGCGGGGGTTGTTGAGGGCGGAGGACCCGAGCCAGCAGTCCAGCTCGGCGAAGATGTTGCAGAGGGAGGGGTGGAGGGAGAGACGACAGCCCGGTACATGGAGATGGCGGCCGGTGACGCGGCCATGCACTTGGTCAGGGATGTGTTCTTCGTCGGTGGGGAGGAGGGAGGGGGAGATGTGGTCGTGTGCCTGGGCGAGGTTGAACGGAGCACCAGAGGTGGTGCTAGTGGCGGTGTGCGTGTCGTCGTCGATGGGGAGGAGGGAGGGGGAGATGGGTGGGTGTACGTGTCGGGGGAAGGCGAGGGGGGAGGGAGGGGATTCAGGCTGTGTTATGCCACCCCGCTGTGCCGAGGTTGCGATCCAAGCACAACACAGTGCGTCGGGCCGGGTTGACACGACCCGTTAAACAACCCTCTGATCTCTAGCTAGCTTCTAGTTGTAGGCTTGTAGCCCCTCCTCTTTCTTATTTTCTTTTCGTGTGAGTACCAAACTAATCGATGACTGGGTAAGGATCAGGGCAGAGCTAGGCCTCGGATCTCAGTGAAAAACTGCCATGTAAAAGTTAAAATTCAAACATGTAAAAACTGGCTTTGGGCCAACACACGCCGGACCGGTCCGAGGCTAAGCCAGCGCTGGCTCCGCCCCTGATAAGGATCATATATATATATATATACATACATACATCACTACCCTAGTGTCGACACATCGTCTGATGAAACGCTAGCTACTTGCTGCCTATATATGGAAGGGAGCGTTTAGGAAGTACTTGAGTATTTTGTTTATAACTAGTACTCAAATTTTGTACTCTTAGATCTAAATTCAACGTATGAGATCGCTTTACCTCCTTCCTAATGAGATATCACCAAGCATAACATAGATAAAAAAACTCAGATACTCACAAGTCCAAAAAACACTCGAGTGCTCCTTAGCAAACCCCTATATGGAAACAAAAAAAAAAACCACATGTAAAACGAATCCGCGCGCACGCACGCGCAGAGAGAGAGAGACAGCTGCCGTACCTTGAGCGCCTTCCAGTACGCTGTCCCGGGGAAGTTGAGCGGCGCGGAGACCACCCCCTTCATGAAGGTGATGTACTCCCGCCTCAGCCGCTCCGTCTCCTCCTCCTCGGGGTCCATGCTCATAATGTTCTTCGCCATCAGGTTAAACGTGAACTGCACGCACCAATCCACCCATCCATCGATACGTTAGCACTGTCGCGCGCGTACGACGTCGTTAATTCTTTGCATGGCCCTCCGCCGCGCGAGCGCGCGACATGTATGCGCGCAGTATGTTTGTACGAGATACTGAGCTAGTAGTGTGTTATGCAGGGCACCTACCTTCTTGGCTTCGTGCTGCGCGGAGAAGACGGCGGGGGAGGAGTAGGAAGGGGGCCAGGCGCGGAGGACGAGGAGGGTGTGGCGCTCCACCTCTGGGAGGAGGACGGCGCGGAGGCGGACGGAGCTGAGGAAGTTGAGAGAGATGGCGCGCATCTCGCGGTGGGGGTCGCCGACGACCACAAGCATGGACCACTTGCCCAGGATGCCGCCGATGCTGCGCGGGTAGCTGCACTCGAACAGCCGCCCCTCGTTCTGCAGGATGTACCGGTTCAGCCCCGCGTCCGCCGACACCACCGTGCGCTCGCCGAAGAGGCTCGACCGGTATATTTTCCGTACCTGCATGGTGCCGTGGCACGGCACGGCACGGCGTGCGCCGCCGCTCGCTGTTAGTTCTCAATCACAGCAACAACACACTCTTATTCTACATGCATCGGTCGATCATGCAGGCGTGTTGCTGTGAGGTGCGTGCATGCGTGTGTATATACCGACCGTGCGATGTGCTGGTCCATGAAGTGGCCGATGGAGGTGGCGGGGTGGGCGCGGAGGTAGCCGTAGGTCTCGCCGATGAAGGGCCAGCCGCGCGCGCCGGGCGGCAGGTTCGGCCGCTTCTTCTTCGCCCCGCGCCACCGGTGGATGCCGTGGCATTTGGCGACGGTGGTGGTGTAGAAAGTGAGCAGGGCCAGGAGGATGAAGGGGAGGAAGAAGAGGAGCTCGCTGGTTATGGAGGCCATCATGGCGACCATGAGCTAGCTACTCACAGCCTCACAGGCCGGTCGTTCTCGAAATTTATTTCCTTTCCCTTCTCGCTTTGCTCGATCACTCGATCGCTTTGTTGGTGTGTGTGAGAGAAGAGAGAGAGGATGGGTTAGAGAGAGAAAGAAAGAGTGGCTTTAAGCTCTAAATCTCTCTCTCTCTCTCTCTGCAAGCTTTGTGCAAAGAAAATTTTGGTAGGAAGGCGCCCACTTCGCCCCCCTCCCTGTGTGTTGTGGTGCTCTTATATAAGTTTTTGGTACGGAGGAGGTTGGTTGTGGGGATTCTTTGCTAGAATTTAATTTTGGTGCGGCGCTGGGAGTGGGGTCACTATCACTTTCCCCCCTCTGTTCTAGTCCTCTTAGGCTTGGAAAGAAAAAAAAATTACGAACACTGCTGTACATCTTACGACCGATGTATTCTGTGATTGATAAGAGGGAGAGAGAAAGAGTGAAAACTGATATTGGATTGAAGATATAAAGGAAAGAGAAAATATCTGGAACATTAGATCTCCATCTAACAGCCGATTGAACGGCTGATGTGTTGTTCCATTCATGGAGTACTCTATACCGTTCATGGTGTACTCTATCAGAAGGACGGGCTAGTCAGTTTTACCGTAAAATCTCTCACTGGGAAGTGATTCTACGCTTCACCCAGTAGTCGCTGTAAGGTGAGAATCTTTTTGCCTGCTGATATTAATTCACACGTGAATTAATGAAACAGCCATAAGATCGAAAATATGTCTTCGCTTTTGGTGAAGCTTGGGTAAAAGAGTACCTTGATAAGTGAGAAAACCATGCGTTCGTACAGATGTCTAAATGAAATACTACTGGTTTACATATAAACTGTACGTACCACACTTATACGCTTAATTAAATACTTTTACATATCTATAGATCTCACAAAATAAAATTGTATAATACTCCCTCGGTTTAGAAATATATGACATTTTAGAAAGTGTGTTGTCAAACTTCCTTAACAATGACCACTAATATATAAAAAAGTAAAAAATCCATATAACATCTCGAACTTTGTTTGAAAGTCCGTCCAGCATCCCGAACTATAAAACTAGACATTTGACCCTCCGAACTTTGTAATCCAATTCAAATAGCACCCTGACCCGGTTTCTCATAGTGGTATTGCCCGTGGCACGCTGAGTGAGCGGTTTTGCCACGTAGGATATATGACACGTTGGCCAAGTTTAAGTGAATGACAGGTGGGACCCACAAGGGCTTCTCCTACAAATCAAAACTGGGAGGGAATGAGCTACAGAGGTGGCAGCCATGGAAGCACGGTTGGTACCTTGGTGGGTGAGAAACCACTATGGTTCCATATGTCATTGACCCAACTTGGTCAGCGTGTCATCCTACGTGACAAAACCACTCACTCATCCTATCACGCAGGCAATGTCACCTACGAAATCGGATCAGGGGTTATTTGAATCGGATTGCAAAGTTCGAGGGGTCAAATGTCTGGTTTCATAGTTCAAGTGCTGGATGGGCTTTCAAGTAAAGTTTAATGTGTTATATGTACTTCTTCTTATAAAAAAAGAAGAAGTCCATTCTACCCCCTCAAGTATAGATATGCGGACAACTAACCCTCTCAACTAAAAAACCGGCCCTTTGACACCCCGAAGTTGCAAAACCGGATAACCTACCCCCCTCCGGCTGTTTCGTGCGGTGGTTTTGCTGACGTGGCGTCCAGGTGGCTCGATTTCGTCAGGAGGGGAGTTGATGTGGCGTTTCTCTCCCCTAAGTCCATTCCTTCTCTTCCTCATCTCCTCCCTCTCAACATTTCTCCATTTTTCTCCCACCGGAGCTTTGCTCCCTGGCCGCGTTTCCTCCAGGCGCCGCCTCCGGCCTGCTCCTCCCTGGCTTGCTCCCATGCGCTGCCTCCCCTAGCTCGTGCCCACCCACGCATGGCGCCTCCCATCCTTTGGTTGCTCAAACCCTCGACTCGATCATGCGCTCACCAAACTTCCCTCCCCTCTCTAGGCCGCTAGGCGCCAGCCTCCCGACCGTGCGCCGCGCGCAGCTCTCGCCGCCACCTCGGTGTCGTTTTCCCTGCTCCGCCACTACTCGAGCAAGGTTATCCGCCGCGGCAACCGATCGACCCTAGCCGAGGCGACGTACGTGCTTAAACGTTGCGGGTTGCAAAAACCGATGAGGAGATTCTAGCCTCTAAATTGGCTAATCCAAATTGCAAAAGGAGATTCCGTAAACAATGATATGATACAGCATGACACTTGAGCAATGAGATGTGCCATTTGAACTTGCAGGCATCAAGGTGAGGCCATACACTTGCATTTCCTACAGCCACACTAGAGTTTCATATAAAACACACGCAACAGACAGAAGAGTATTCATCTAAAGCTAGAGAATGAGGCTAGGTAGATTGATGAGAGATCATCGTACACAGACTTGATCTCAGGTCTCTCGGAGACTAGCCGGATGCATCTCAATGCAATGCCCAACACCTCCTTCATGCCTTTCACAACCTGTGGGTTCTCAGAATCTGAAGCCATGGCCGAAGGAGCTCCAAAGAAAGACAAGATCGAAGGCGACGCTGGACTTGAACGGCGATGGCTTCTTGGATTCGCCACCGGGCTCGGTAGTCCCAAGACACCCAAGTCAAGGATCTCGCCGACAACACCGGCACAGGTCATCAAAGCGGTGCAAGCAAAGAGTCTTGAGGTTTCCATGAGGCATTGCACGGTCGAAATGACTGAACAAGTCAATTAGAATGAGGTTATTTGGATTTGATTTGCATTTGGAGTATGCAAGAACTCTTAATCAGATTAATGCATATGCATAAATGGGAAATCAGTGAACGAGCATTACCATACAAAAAACTTGGGGGTCGGCACAGGGAGGGTTGGGCCGAGCCGGGGAGGCGGCGCCGGCGCAACTCCGTGGGGAGACCCACGGCCAGAGAGAGAGGGAGGCGCATGGGCTTGGGTGCACTCACGAGAGAGACCAGGAGCGAGCTGAGGCGAATGGGCGCCGACGGCGACCGCAGGGAGCAGCGCTGGGCGAGCCAGGGAAGGGGCTAGGAGAAGGAGGAGCCGGAGGCGGCGGCGGTGCTAGGAGTCGGAGGCCGGTCGTGGGCCAACCAGAGGGGGGCATGTGGAGCAGCCGGAGGCGGAAGCCGAGGAGGAGCACGGCTGCGCCTTGGGGGAGGTGACGCCGGCAACGCAGAGTGGCGGGGCTGAGCCGTGGGGTAGAGGGAGGAGGGGAGCGCGCGTAGGCGGCAGCGGGCCCGCGATACCAAGGGACCGAACCGGGCGGCGGCGCCAAGAGTAGAGGGAGAGAGAGATGAGGTGAAGTAAGAAGTGGATTGGGGGGGAGAAGAAGATAAGGTAAAGCAGTCGAAGGGATCAATGAATGGACAAAGGAGAGAGAAAATGCTCTAATGGCTGTTAGCTCACTTACAGGTGGGTCTAAATGCTAAAGATGCCAGCTCACCTAGCCAACCTGGCGAAATTGGACCACTCGGACGCCACGTCAGCAAAACCACCACACAAAACAGCCGGAGGGGGTAGATTGTCCGGTTTTGCAACTTTAGAGTGTCAAAGGGCCGGTTTTTTAGTTCAGGGGGTTAGGTGTCTGCATGTCGATACTTGAGGGGGTAAAATGGACTTCTTCCTATAAAAAAAGACTATTTGTATTGGTCATGTGAAAATGGTATCATTAGATTAGTCATGAAAAATATTTGTATAATATACAATTTTATATTATTTTATAAACATATTCATATAAAAAGTAATAGTCAAAGTTGCATGTTTAGACCTTATCGATGTCCAAAATATAAAAATTTTATTTAATCTCTTTTTTAATTTTATTTTAAAATTAACACATCGCGAACTTTATTTCCAATTCTGACCCCTTTGGTCACGCCACCACCCGTGGCGTGACAAAACAGCCTATTTCTGGTCAAAGTCTTGTCACACCACTGGTGGTAGCGTGACAGTGTTGTTTGGTCATGCCACCACCAGTGGCGTGGCAAAAAGTGCGATTTTGTGGATTTATCCTGTGGCGTGACCAAAGGGGTCAGAATTGGAAATAAAGTTTGCGAGGGGTTAACTTTAAAATTAAATTAAATAAAGGATTAAATAATAAAACAAGTTCTCCAAAACATCATATATTCTTGAACATAAGGAGTATTTGGTTCAAAAAAAATTCCGGATGTGAACAAAATTGATCAAGCCATCAGTGCAAAACTATAGCACATAGCATCTAATTAATGAATGGCTTACAAACTTAGTGTTCATAACACTTCTACTGCTGTGCGGACGGCGGCAAAGGGAATTATCCAACCGATGGTGACAGCACCACTGGATCAAGTCTAATTGCCGCTACTCCATAGAGTTGAATATTTGAGGAAAAGCCAAAGGCGGTTGGACGATACACTTGATCATCAATATCTAGTCTCAGTTTCTACATATTTATCCATCTAAATCCTGTAATGTGTCTGTATCCTCTGACATGCGAATAGTCTGGGTTGAACTAAATCCCATTGTACCAGCATACCACATGACAATATAAGCTGTACATTTTTTTGTGCAGTAGCAGTAAGGAAATGTACACCTGCTTATCTAGAAAAGAGACTCCCACCTGAATTATGTACTAATTTATTTAAAAGAGGGAAATCATACCATTACTTAATGTATTACCGAAACATGAATAGTATAGGCTGTTTCTCTGTCAAGGGCTTGAGCTTTTGGAGTATATTAATAAGCATTCCGGTTAAATATCACCACCTTAATTTTTTAGCGTTGAACATGGATGATATTCTTAGTGCTTTCAGCTTGTTAACGGAATCGATCGAGTGGCTCTGGGACTTGATTGGTCACGTTTATCGATCCCCGGCATGGGATTCGATCGGCAGCATTGATAATTTTTGGTAGATCAATGGCAGAGATGGCCCCTGCCATGAGGAGGCATGGCACAGAAATGATCAAAAGGAGGGATCTGGATCCAGATTTCCAGATAGGCCAGCATCATTGTTAATTTGGTGCCATGGAAAGATGATTAGGGTGATGTTTACCGATAAACTTTTATGTGTGTATGTGTGTGTGCTGCATAATTCTTGGCTGTTGCTGCGGTCCCATGTAATTATGGTATGATGTACCTTTGAGAGCAGAGGCCTGAAGGTTGCGAAATAGCCTCTGTTGCATGCCCCTCGTAGAATCGGATGTACATGCAGCTGGTACGGCGTCCATAACTCAACGGGGTACAGTGATGCCGCGTCGCGTGGTATAGACCCCATCGTCACCGTGGAGTGCTAGCTAATAGAGGGAGAAAATTCTGAAATAGAAAAAAAAAAGAAACAATGCAGAAACTTAATAAATCATTAAGATTCCTAAAAACATGATTTTTATTGCAAAAGGCTTATGAAATCTACGAAACTTAGAATAATTAAGCGTGCTAGGAGCCATGGATACTAGGGAGTTTTTATGCATATAGAGCCCCTTTTTTATCAAGCCTATCAAGCTTGTCCGGCAACTGTAACCATGACAAACTTTGTCACTTTAAACCTTCAACTAAAAATAGTAATTTGCACTAGAATTCTTGTTTGATCCATAAAAGCATGGCATATTTGTCCGATCAAATCTAACTAAAGTTTTTTCGACTAGCTCCTTCCTCGCAAAAAATGGATTTTAACAAGGAAAACACTTCGGCTCGGCCGTCCGATGGGCAAAAGAAAATCGGACAGCCTCACTCCACTCTCTTTCCTCAATAACCAAAATATGAACGCTTCACACGGGCATTCAATTCCATCTACCCTCCCCAATCCCCACCTACTCTGCCTCCAACACTCCACAGCGCAGCTACTTTTAAATGCCAATCAATGCCTTCCCCTTCCCCATTCCTCTCCCTCTCATCTCTATCTTCGCACCACAACGCAGCACAACTAGGCAGGCAACGAGGAGAGGAGGCAGGCAGGCGAGCAGGCGACGAGGAGAGGGGATGTCGCACGCATGCGCCGCCACGTCGTCTGGCGGTGTCGCGTCGATCGCGTCTTTGCGCGGCGGGCGATCGCCCGCCTGCGCGCTCGCTTCGCTTGGGCCACGCGCCGTCGCCGCAGAGGCCACTTCCACCTCTCCGGTGCCGGCCAAGCCCCGTCGGCCAAGTCCACTTCTTCCTTTTTTGTTTTTGATTGACAATTTTGTAGATCCTAAATGTTGCGTTTGAGAATGTTGCGACCGTTGAAAATTTTTGTTGCGGGCGTTGAAAATTTTTGTTGCAAGTGTTGAAAATTTTTGTTGCAGCGCATGATGTTGCAAGTTGTGTCCTTTTTCTGATGTTGTACCCTCTTTTTTGATATGTTACATCAAATGAAAAAATGTTGCATCATCTTTTTTTATATGTTGCATCAAGTGAAAAAAAATATTGCATACTTTTTTCGATATGTTCTTAATTTTGTTGCAAGATGAGTTTTTAACGCATCCTTTCCAGATGTTTGTTCATCTTCTTTGAAATGTACATACGAATTTTTGATATGTTGCATACGGTCTACATTTTTGTTGTGTACAGCACATGGCAGTGTTGGCGCTCGGACGTACGACACTGACGCTCGGGCTATACTTCCGAGCGCTAGTTACGCCCTTTTAACAATCTCTACTTGCCCAGTGGCTTTTGCACCTCTTTCCCCTTTCTTGTACATAACTTCTTTTGCCTAACAAATTGCTCATATATGACGTTAGATAGTATCTTTAAGGAACAATATAGGCAACAAGAAGACTTTTGCCCGAATACAAAACGCTTACATTGTACTTTGGAAGAAATATTTCAAAGATGGATTTGCCTTGGTTATCCATTGATAAAGAAAACATATTAATTTATTCGCAAAAAAAAAAAGAAAACATATTAATTTGTCGGATGTGTAGGTCAGACTAAAGAATTTTGACTAGCTCTTTCCTCCCACAAAAAAGAGATTTTTTATTTTGCTATCTCTTTCTCAATGGATTTTGTACGTTCCTTTTCCCTTTTCTTGCAAATGACTTCTTCTGTTTAGTATATACCCCTACGTGACATTAGTATCTTAAGGAACAATACGTAACAAGTACTTTCGACATTATGCAGCCAACGTTTGCCTTGGTTATCCATAGAGAAACAAAACATATTGAGTTGCTGGATATGCAAATCTAGCTAAAGAATTTTGACTAGCTCTCCTCACGAAAGAAAAGTATTTTTGACTATGTCTTACTCAGGGCTTGTTTGGATAGAGAGATTAGAACCAATCCGAAGAATTCCTTCGGATTGGAAGAGATTTTAGTTCAAATTTTGAATCAATTCGAACAGATTGAATTAGATCATAGTGTATCCAAACAAGCCTCCAGTGGGTTTGCATATTTCCTTTCCCTTTTCCTGTATATAACTTCTTCTGTTCAACATATACCCCTACAGTAAGGGGTGATACACAACAAGTACTTTTCACATTATACAACCAACGCTTATGCTATAGTTTGGAAGAAATAGTTCAAAATGGATTTAAATTGGTAATCCGTGGAGAAACAAAACATATTCGCTAGATATGCAAATCTGGCTAAAGAATTCTGATCAGCTCGCCTCACAAAATAAAAGTATTTTTGACTATGTCTTACTCAGAGGGTTTGTACATTCCTTTTCCCTTTCCTTGTACACGACTTGTTCTGTTCAACATATACCACTGCATGGCGTTACTATCTTAAGGGATGATACACAACAAGTACTTTTGTCATTATACAACCAACGCTTTTGGAAGAAATAGTTCAAAATGGATTTACATTGGTTATCCGTAGGGAAACAAAACATATTTGCTAGATATGCAAATCTGGCTAAAGAATTTTGATCAGCTCGCCTCACAAAGTAAAAGTATTTTTGACTGTCTTATTCAGTGAGTTTGTACATTGCTTTTCCCTTTCCTTGTGTATGACTTCTTCTCATACTTGTCAATACCGTAACAGAGGTCATACCAGTTTGGTTCTTGGAATGGTACGTTCCGGTACCAGTCCATACTGTCACATCCCCATTTTTAATAAATAGAATTAAGATGCATTACATGAGCATGCATATCATTTCTGGAACATTTGCATAAATTATTGCATTTGAAAATTTCAAACCAAGTTTAAACATACAACTCAAATCGAAGCTCCAACATAAAACAACAATAAAAACATGTGATCATCATTAGAAAATAATTAATTTAACTCTTATAATATTTATCATGAATTAATATAATTTCTCCCAAAATTTTAGAACTTAATTCAACCTTGTAAAAATTCAAACCAAGTCTAAAAGCCCTTGTTGTTAATGAAATAAAATAAAAAGAATAAATCATGAACAGTGAGGTTTAAAAATTCATTGTGTACTAGGTCATCCCAGGAACCTCTCTAAATAAATTCAGATTTTTAGGATTTTATTTGCTATTTTTAGATCGTCGGTCAAAGTAGAGGTTTGATATTAAAATCACAGTCAATTGTTGGACTCGACCCTAACCCAACCGGTCGCACCGACTCGAGTCCGACCCGTGTGAATTGATTCAACCGAACCCCACTTGAAAACAGCCTGAGCTACACAGCGACTGCGCCACCCTGAGCCACTGACCACCTGGCCCCATCTGTCGGGGTCATATTCTTCCTCCCGTTGGGCGCTCAGGACGTGCTCGCCATGCAATCGCCGTGCTCTGTCTGGGCCAGTGCACGGCGTCAATCCACCGCCCACCCCAGCCACTCCCAAACCTTCGCCACTTGACCTCCATCTCCGTCATCGGCCAGGCATAATACCCCTTCGCACGCCTCCATTCTTCCTCTCGGGGCTGAGGAAGAAGGACCTTGTTTGAGCGCATCGCGGTAAGCTTTGACCTCCGGTGTCCGTTGTCTTCCACATTCTTCACCGTGATCATCTTGTTAATGCCGAACCTTTGTTTTGCTTGTAGTCAGCGGAACACCAAGGTTATCTTCATCGGCTCCAACGCACGCACCCGAAGCTTCCTCCGTGCCATTTCCACTCCCGGTGAGCTCATCCTCTACCTAATGCGTCATCTTGTGTTCTAGTTCCTAAGGATGAGATCCCCTCAACTCAATTTCACAATGCATCGCAGGAGCCCGCGAATTTTGAAAGTTCTCTTCTTCGGCCAAAAACCCTAGCCTTCTTCCCCGACGCTGATCCAGTAAAGCATTACCCAATTCCTCCCTACCCTACTGTCCTTTGGACATCTTTGTGCTATCCCGCACCTTCATTACTCCTCATTTTGCTCAGGTCGCCACCTCCTCGACGCACCACACCGACGTCTAGCTGCCTCAAAGCTCCTCCGACCACCTTCCACCCACCAGTAGGTTCACTAAACCCCAGTGGTACTTATGCACGTGATAGTTAGCCCAATGCAATGTCGAAACATTGCATGCACCGTAGCCGTAGGGTAGCTACCGCTCGCCGTCGGTACAAGCCATCCCAGCCGCTGCCGTCGCCACCTTGAGGTGCGCACAGCTTCAAGTTTTCCTTTCCTGGCTTTGGCCAACTCCACTGTGATCGGAAACGCCGGCGAGGCTCTGGTCAAGTTCGAGCTCATGGGAGCGCAGTTGTCGGAGCGTCCGACAAACACTGTAGCAACAAGCTTAGGGCAAATCTATGATAGTTAGTGCTAATGATTGCTTAGTTTAATTAAATGTCTATCTGAAAGTATTAATTCTCGCTTACATGTGGGCCCTGCACGATAAGTGCTTAGTGCACTGGGCGGTGAACCCATGGACCGAGCTCTTGGACTTCAGTCCATGCACTATGCATATGGACCAAGTCACTAACAATGGGACCCATCTGTTAGAACGTATTTTAATTCGGGAGTTAAATAAAAATGATGCTATGTGATGGACCCCATCGGTCAGTGGTTGAGGCTAGAATAGGTTTGGTAGAAAATTATAAAATGATTAAGAAAATTTGGAAAAATATTTATTTGTACACTGGAAATTCATTAAACTTAAAAAATGCATAGCTAATTCAATTTAACTCCAAATCCGTTGAAACCAATTGTGATAATTTTAATTTTTAATGAACTTTAATTTGAATTAGTCTTGAAATATGTTTCTTTCATAGAAAATATTAATTTTGAAAATTGATACAAAACCAAATTATTTTTACACTAGAAAATACTGTTAACTTTGAAAATTCATAGAAAATACAAATAAACTCCAAATTGGATGATTCAAGTCTTATTGAACATAACTTTTTATTATATTTCTAACCATGTAAAGGTTATCCCCACCACTGTTATGGAAATTGTTATCAAAATAATTAATTAGGATGAACAGTAACAGAAGTGCATTTTTCAGCATTTTCTTACTTTCTGATTTTCAAACTGCTATAACTCTCTCATATAAACTCCAAATAGAATAATTTTTGCACATTAATTCATCTAAATTCATGATCTTACTGATATATAAATTTCATATATTTTTAGCAATTTGAATTTTTGGCTTTTTCTCGGTATTTTATACGATGTCACTTTTCTATAGAACCCGAAATGCCGAACGTAGACTCTTACGCCACCGAGAGTGAGCAACTTGAATTTCAGCAAGGCAAGCATCATTTGAACTTTATTATGCATCATTTTGATCCCAATTTTGCTAAGTTAGTTAATTAAAATGCAATGATGTTGGTTGCATGCTATTTTGATATGTCGATATTTTAGTGATGTGTAGTTAGTTATGTCCTACTCATGATGTTATCCTTGATTAATCCAGTACATATGTGCTCAAGTTAGGGTCTGTGAAATATATATATAATGGGGTTGCTTATCCATGTGGGTCTAGTTTTGCGTTAGATCGATTGACGGGATTAACCCATCAAATGTGGGAGACACAGAACTTTTCTTATCTTCATTTTTATTCAGATCTTTGTAGCTGATTCTTAAGTTAAACTTTGATTATTTCAAAAGAGATTTGGGTCTGGACAAGTGGTTGTAGTGTGGGTGCTTTCGTGCACGAGACTCGGGTATTGTGGCAGTCTTGTCTGGACCAACAAGAACCGAACTTTGGTGACGTCGTTAATTCAAGTAAAATTTATGCTACCACACACTGGGGTGGAGAACCGGCTCGGTCAAGTAAGGGGAGGGTTTTTATTGGGTTAAGTCCCAAGTGGTGTGAGGACACTTGTGTTCGATCATTTGGCCTGTAGGATTCGATGCAATTTTCTATAAGCGCATTAGAGCGCTATTTTTCTTTATTTACATTGTATCAGTATTTCCAACATAACTTGTGAGCCCGCTTAGCAAGCGCTATCCGTAGCTTGTACTAAGTTTAGGGTTTCATCTCACAAGGAGGACATATCTCAATAAGGCTTTCTTGCTAAAAGGTAACAAATCTCGATTTTCCAGCCGACATATCTTAGGAAGTGTGTCATTATTCAGAGGCTTACGGGCTAATCGAGTTGTGTGGTAAAGTTGTACTCCCCTGCAGGGTGTAAATCTATTTGAATAATCGTGTCCACGGTTACAGACGACCGCTTGAATTCGGGAGTCATTTTGGTATTCGGCATGAACGGTTTTCATGCATTTTAGTTTATCAAAGTGGGATGCCATTTTGGTATTGTTTGAGCTATAATTGTATCAATATCAAATGTTTTACTTTTGTTTAAAAATATGTTTACAAAATGACAATTAAAAAACTAGTATGTGCAGGGATAAATATTATTGTGTTTTCTGCAAAACTATGCCAGTAATGTCATCCTTTGAATACCCTCTAGCATAAATACTTTTAATTTGTGTAAGACTTGCGAGTACAATTGTACTTAACCCGACTCTGCTTATTTAGGTGAGAAAGATATTACGCTTGATGAGTTTGTTAGCGCTGATTTAGGCAACGCTAACGAATAGTGTTATTCTTTAACTCTCAGTTGATTGCCTTGGGTTATGGAGCACACTTGTTGGACCCTTTTGGTTTATTTCTCATGTTTCCGCTGCTACTTCATGTTATCATTTGAATTTGGTCGGTTAGCCGCTTTGTAATAGTTGCAGACTTAATTACTTTGTTGTATGTCTTTTGGATTATCAATGTATGATTGTTGTATCTATGTGTGTGTTTGTCGCTGATCTTGGGAGCCAACACGGGACACATATCCGCTGTTTTGAATTCCCTCTTAATTCCTTTAAGTGTGTACTTGGACCATTTGGAGAACCGGTCACCATGTGGAACTCGCAGAGGAGTAGCTTTGTATGGTCACCGCCGCTCTAGTTCGGTCAGATACTCTCACTTGAATGGAGTTAATTTGGAATTTGTTTCATTGAGGCCTAGAGTTATTTCCATAAGACTGGGAAGGCCCGAGTCTTACGGAAATAAGACTAGGAAGACCTCGGTCTTACGGAAATAACATTGGAGGGTCCTCACACATACCGGCGTACCATTTCAGATTTAATATAATAATATGAATATATATATAAGTATATATTTATTTAATTATATGCACACCAAATATCACTTGTAGTGTTATTCCAATACATAGTAGTACTATCAAATATAACATATAGTTCAATAGACAATATTTATCAATTCCACCGGTATAGCCAATTTGACCGGTGTCGAGCCGAAATGACCGGTATCGAGGTTGGTACGGTACGTATAGCTACTTATATTGGTTTAGATGATGATATGGTATATACCGATCAGTACCGATATGATATTGATAACTCTGCTTCTTCTATTAAACATATACACCAATGACCTGTACGACGTTACTATATTAATGGACAGTACGCAACAATAAGAATTTTGAAACTGTACAACCAACAGTACTTACACAGTGATTTGGAAGAAATATTTCATAGATGACATCTACCTTGATCATAAAGAAAATATACTCCCGGTTCAAGTTTACTCGCCACTTTTTACCGTGGCATAGTTACCAAGGTTATCATTCTTTTGTCCAAATGTGACCAAAATGCCCTTTAACCCAATCAACCATGGCCCCCACACAAGGGAAGGAAATTTGCTAGGAAGAGCCTCGTTGGAATCAATGGTTGATGGGGAGGGCCCACGGTGAGATCCCATCATATTTTCTTCCGGTGTAAGGGAGAATAATTGTGAATGGCAAAATGCGAAATCACGTCTTGTGAAACGTGAAGCGACAAATATTCGTAAACATATAAAGTAGTCAAAGTGACAAGTATTCGAGTTGAGCTTGATCGGTTGACGGTAGTACTACTTCGTAAAAGTAAGGTAAAATTGGCTACATGACACTTAACTTTTTATGTAATTGGTGGTAGGTACCTAAATTTTGTGTCTTTATCAAAAGACACTAACATTTTGTGGTTCTTTGTTGTAGGATACTGAGTATAATATAATATCATTTTCGGACTGAAGAGAGAAAAGGCTAGTGAAAAATTCATTTTGTTCTTTTGGTCACCTTATTTCTCCTCCCTTCTTCTCTTCTGTAGGTAGGGTTAGACCGTCAGGCAAAACAGATCGGAAAGGCAAAGTAGACTTTTCACCTGCCTTCTCTCCTCTTCAGTCCATAAATGATATTATATTAATATCAAAGAACCAAAAAATATTATTGTCTTTTGGCAACAAAAGAAGAAGAAGAAGAAGAAACTTAGGTGCGTACATAAAAGTTGGATCTCCCATAGCAAATTTTGCATAAAAGTAAATGGTAGCTTCTAGAAACCGCGTCGACGTACTCCCCGATCGTAACATGATTTGCGAGCCTATTTTTACAGTTGCTTGCGAAAACGATCCGGCGAATTATTATCGCGTACCACCCGACTCGGCGCACTAGAACAAAACGAAGCAAAAGCAGCGTCGATGTAGGCCGGGTGGAAGGCGAGGCGCCGGGACACGTGTAAAGCCAATGATATTGATATGACTGTGGGCCCCTCGGCTGCCCACACATGTGGGGATGTCAGCCGGTCGCGCCATCAAAAGGCCGACTGGATCCCGGACCACTTCTCTTTTTCTATTTCGTTACCACGATACACCCCCAATTCTCCGATGGAGCCCACCCGTCGGGCACACTTTGGTGGTTTCCGTGGCTAGCAGGGGCGGACGAAGGGGGCTCGGGGGCTGGCAAGTGCTGGTCACATACTATTTATGTTCTCATTTAGCGAGTATTAAGATTTAATTAGTATTAGTATTTGTCATTCAATTTATGTTATGATTTGCATGTTTTGGTGGGGCTGAAAAGCTTAATTGATGGTCCATTAAGCCATTTTACCTTATCCAAATTTTATTGTGGTTCAACATTCGAAGCTGTCATCAAGTATAATTTGTAACTAGTCACATTTTACTGCACAAGTGCATGATATTTCATCTCTTTACACATTTAGGGCTTGGTCAAGCCAAGCAATTCTTCCTTTGTAGTGCCGTGGGATGACTCAGTGAAGCATGTGTTAATTTGTGCCAAACTCCATCAAATTTAAAGTGTTATGCTTCATGGCCATGGTTTGTATTACATTGATATATTCTTTAGTATAGTTCGAGCTCTAGTAATTTTGTAGCAGCTTGTATGATAGTCTGAATGCCGATAGGAAATTAGCAATGCCAATATGAGAATGTTGTATTAGTAGATGCCACACTCAAGACAATGGTTTTAATACTATGGGCTTCCCGATAGAGGAATCAATGACAAAAACATGTTTTGAACTATTAATTATGGGTCTATAAAAGTTAAAAAAATACAATTTTTTTATAACGATCAATTTGTAACATATTATAGGACTAGCAAATTCATGTCCTCTCCTCAGCCCCCTCATAGCCCAATCCTGGCTTTGCCCCTAGTGGCTAGTTAGGTAGGAGTGGTACTTTACTTGTAAGAGCATGTACAATGGGGTGCTATGGCTAGGTGTCTCGCAAGGCCATGTAGGCTCAGATACCACCGTGGGAGCTGGTGGCTTGCAGGGTATCAGTGAGCCTTCTGCAGGCTGTGGATGCTTAGGGTGAGAGATTATGGTCCAAGTAGAGAAAGGCTGGGGGTGGAGAGAGGGGGCATCCCGTGCTTGAGTCCACGCGTTGGAATCTCTAGAAGCAGCGTCGCAGCGGCCGAATCCACACCTGGGAAGACACCGACGCTCGGGAATATGATGCGGATAGCCGAGATGACGGAGGCAACTGGATTCGACTAGATCTGGGTGGCTGTGATTGGATCTGATTGGATCTAGATGGTGACAGAACTCTGGGTGAAGAGCTATGACAATAAACATAGGCCACGGCGGACGATGAGCTTCACGGTGCGCTGACGACAGAAGGCGGTGAGCTTCGTGAGCTCCAGACGGTCGGCGAGATGAGCTTCGAATGCACTGGGCCGCCATCGAGGCAAGCTACCAAATCTGGGGGAGAGGGAGGGGGTGATGTTGATGAGGACATCAACCCTAAGGATGCAACCACTACTTTGACTCGCTGCACTTCATCTTCTACTTCAACCACATCTTCTTCGAAAGGACTTTCGGCTACTGCACTGCCATATTCTCCGATTGGACCACCGAGCTTCGTCTACATTCTATGGTGTTGCGTTTACATGTCTTGGTGCTGCGTCACCAATTGTTGGCCCACGAGCTTTGTAATGAATGGGCTGATTTGATTTGGCCCATATGGCCGGCCACCTAGGGTTTGTGGTACTGTTCACACATCACTATTCATGCATAAACAGTGCCCACTGCCTCCCTTCCTTCTCCTATATATAGTGGCCGCCATCCCCTTTAGTTCTTCGGTTTTGTTGATTGAAGTTTAGCTTTGCTACTTTATACTTTGTCCTCTTGTTCGGTGAGATTAACAACAACATTGTTCTTCGGAACCCCACCTATCAATATAATTTTAATTCTTATTCGCAATTTCAGATTGCTTATTTATTTTGTTCTTGCGTGCTTCTTCGGTGTATGCGAAATTGATCTTCGTGATCAGATCAGCCGGGTATTCGTGCACGATTGATAATGACTTGTCAAGTAGTTCAGCGATTACGTGGTTTCTAGCCTTGCGGGTTCGTAGCCAGGATCGTGAGAGTTGAGCGACTACTACCGAACTTACCTTTTCATCGAAAGATCGAGCCAAAATCAAGACCTCTGTGGTTCATCAGATGTGGTGAGGCAAGGCGAGGTCGAAGGTAGCCGGCTCCGGCAAGGCCCAGGTGAGATTGATAGCAGCGGCGGTGGAAGGTGAGAGAGAGTGGGGTGGGGAGTAAGAAGTGTTTTCTATATGTGGCGGAGAGACATGAGGAGGTGGGAAAAAAGGATAGGGTGGGTGACATTGGGACCTGGTGGGTTTGTAATATATTTTTTCCTTGTAGGGTTCTCAGTGCAATTTGTTAATTAAAAATTGAATTAAAGGGGTTGAAATGAAAAAAATGGAGGAGCTGAAATACAAGTGTTTCAGATCAACAACTGAAGGCACCGTGCATTGGAGAACAAATTTGTATAGTGTGAATTAGCTAATGTGGAGCTCAGTCTCCTTGGAGCTATCATACATTGTACGTACCCTAAGAAATACTTCCATCTAGCCAGAGAGAGAGAGAGAGAAGTCGAGTATAGACATTAAGACAATAGCTTAGTCAAAGCTCCACTTGACATTCCCGGTGAAGTAAGTCTTGTTTGGAATTCAATAATTTTTTCAATTCTATGTAGCAGGGCTGCGCACACTAGTTTATGCCAACCCATTAAACATGGAGCGGCGAAGGAGAGCAGTGGGTCGCGTCGAGGCTACCCGGGAAGGAGACTTTTCAAACCCGTTCAAGACCGGGTTTGAAATGTACCACAAAGTGTTCTAAACAGGTGTAAATGTCATGATTGCGGTGCAAGTGTTAATACTGCTCATGGTATAACAGTGTCGATTGTAGCATTTGTAATTGCTAGATTTGCTTGGAACCATAAGAATTTTATAGAAATTTTATGGGAAGTTTTTTTAAAATCCATTGTTCCAAATGTGCCAAGCTTTAAATTCTACAAGCTTTGTAGCATGCTCGAGTTTTTGGTCTATTTAGCGCAATTTTGAACTGAAATAAATAGATCGAATTAGCAAAAATGATACCCCTGTCACGCTCAAAATACACAGCAGAAGGCCTACTGCGCCCCACCACACGGCAGCCGGTCTGCCTCGCAACCACCACATGGCAGATAGCCTGCCGCGCGCCCACCGAGCGGCAGGTGGCCTACCGGCTGCCGTCCAATGGAAGGCCGCCGCACGGTGGGAGCGCGATGGAGGTGTTATTTTGCCATTCATTCGAAGTTATTTTTGTTATTTCGGTTCAAAATCACGCAAAATAAGTCAAAAAAAAAAAACTCAACAGGCTTTGCTTCTGCCAACTCGTTGCAATATGAAGTACTATCTCTATGTCTCTCTGATCTTTTTCCCCACGAGCGCTAAATCTATATGTACGGTAAGATCCATTGAACGTACTAGTTCCTCCGTGAAGCTAAATAAGAAATTTGCACTCCACCAGGTCACATGCCAATATGCCGTGGCATCAACCGGCGGTCGGCGCTTCGCCTCGGAAGGAATCGCCTTTCCCAGCGCCGTCCCGGTTAATCCCGCCCGCGTAAGAACAAAAATCATGCCTTCCTCGTAACGCACGGACGGCCGTACAGATCGGTTTGGTATGACTTGACTCGCGAGCCTGACTGATTTCAACTCGCGTTGCGTCGATCGGTTCTTGTTGCTGCTACAATTGATTCCCATTTCCCATGTTTGCCCCTTCATTTCAGGCCGGCCTGACGAGACAGACGGCAACATTTTGATCAGAAGCACGCGATCCAATCCGCACGGACGGCACAGCTGCAAGATCAGCACGACCTGAAGACGACGCCAAACCGAGCGAGTAATCTCACTCGATCTCATCCGGTTATGATAGGGTTGCCGTTGCTGCTGTGAGGACACGTACCCTGTGCCCTGCCAGAATTTTTTCCGGCACGAATCGTACGTACTGCTAGCTACGTGTTAAGTACTATACTTACAATAGTAACTCCACCTGTATCAGTCTAGAAAATAAAAACTCCATCACCAGTATCTGTCTGAAACGATGGACGATTATCCAGAGTTTTGTTTTTGTGAAGAAAACGCAAGGGGATTATCCACTATCCAGAGTTCTAGGCAAGCAAATGTGTGCTCGTCTCTCGACAAATACACAGCAAAAAATCCAGATATTTGCTCACGCGAGTTAATCTCGTACAGAACAAAGCTGTCACTATTGTAAACTACGCAGTACGTCATCAAGCATATATGGAAGGCGTTCAATGTGTTGCGCTGTCACTTACGTCCTCCAATTCGCCACTGCTTTCTAGTCGAACCAGTACAAACAGAATAGCCCGTGGAAATGGACTCCCGGTGTGCTCCAATAGTGCCAAACTGGTCGTCCAACGATCGAAGCGAAACAACAATCAAATCGATCGAAAGAGACGCCGCGCGCATCGCCAATTTATCGTATCTATCTAGGAAGCAAAATCGGCAGGGGAGGGCCTCACCTTCCATCACTGTTGATCTCACTTCAGTTGTACGTGAATTTATCGTATCTATCTAGGAAGCAAATTTGACAGGGAGAGCCTTACCTCCCCATCGTTGTCGATCTCGCTTCAATTACCCTGGATAAACGGGCGGATGGGGGCCTTGAGCGAGACCCTCCTCCATTGATTTTTTTCCCTCATCTATCTAACCCATTGAGGTAGATATCATTTGTTCGCTGCTTTTCTCTTTCTTCCTTGGTCGAAGAACAGTATATAGCGCATACGTGGCTCAACCCTGCTTCAGATTCCATGTATGCAAAGGTATGGGGCTAGACGTGTCTCGCTCAACTGGGGAGATAAGGGGGCGGCATGGACTATTCAATTCGAGGGACTTTATGTGGGCAGATGCAACACGATGAATTCTAAATCTGTCAGTTCGAGCATGTTGGGGGTGGAAAGGGTGGTGTTATATATGCCTACAAACGTACGGCCTGAGAACTTGAAAAGTCTTACTCTAGGACGCCAACTTTGTCGTTACTGGTACTAGTAAGCCCTGCGCGTCCTTGGACGCGCACCAATCAACGCGACGCGCAGCAACCAACGCGCGAACGAAAACAGCATCGCTTGCGAGTGCAGCGCCTGAGGCCAAGCGCATGTGGACGGACGGGCAGCACGCCGAGTGCAACGCCTGCGAGTAGAGCTGGGACTTGACCGTGTTTTTTCGGGTCGGCCCAAAACACGGTCAGCACGACACGACACGGTATATGGTGGATCGGACCGCACGGACGTAATCGTGGGCGGGCTGGCTCGAGAATACGCCCGTTAGGCGCAAGACGACACGATCAGTTGGACCGTGTTTGGGCCGGCCCGGCACGAAATAGATCCAACTTTTTCGTTCTAGCCCAATCTCTCCCTCTCTCGGCCTGGCTCAATCACTCCCTATCCTCGCCTGGCCCAACCAATAACTCTCCTCTACCACCCGGTCTAGCCCAACCAATAACCCTCCTCTGCCACCCGGTCTAGCCCAACATCCCTCTCGAGCTCCCTTAACCCCCATCCCCAACCCCTTCTCCCGAGCCTTGGCTCCCAAATTCTCAATCCCTAATCACATTATCTGATTCCCCTCCCTCCAGCTCCAACCACCTCCCTCCTCATGCGCTGTTGATCGCCGCCCTCCCTTCCCCCGTGCCGTCGGCCGCCACCTCCCTCCCACTCCTCCAACCACCTCCCTCTCACTCCCTCTCCTTCCCCACGCACCGCTCTATAGTTACTTAGGGCTGGGCTTGGGTTGGCACGGCACGACCCTGACACGACGGGCTTTGGGCCGTGCTCGGCTCGCCGGAGGCGGGTGGGCGGCACGACGACAACACGGCGGGTGACGGCCGAGCCGGCACGCGACGACGAGCCCGGCACGGTGGCCCGAGCCGCCGCAGACGCAGACGCCCAATGCCCAGCTCTACCTGCGAGGCTGCGAGCCCAACGACACACGAACACACGAGAAGCCAGGCGTGCAAACCAAAAATAATCCAAGGGTCGGGAACGCCAGTGGCGCGGGATCAGACGCGCACAAAGAAACGGGGCGACATGGCCCTCTGCCCTCGCGAAAATTTTCGCTCCGTTTATACCGGAGGATGTTGCTTCTTAGACTGCCAACATCTTGTAACGAACGGGTGCTTCTCGTCAGAAATTCAAGTGACGGATAAGTAGTAAGTTTTTTTTAAAAAAAAAGTAATGAGGTTATATACTCTTAGTTACTATACATAAGTATATAACGGCTGGGTATTTCAATTTGGTGATATAATAATGCCTATAACAATAGTTGTTTGGCTAAACGATAAGTTTTAAATTCATCAATCGCATGTTTTGTAGGTTACTTATATAATGGTGTAACCTTCGGGCCAATGGTGGACTCAAAATTTTCAAGATGGATGTTCGGAGTTAATAAAATATTGTTGAATAGAAAAAAAAAATCATGATAGTAAAAATCAAAGTACAAAAAATTCGTTTTAATACAATATCTCAACTAACTTAGAGAATTACAAAATAATGAAGAAAAATTAAATTCGGAATTGGGAATAGTTAGGAATTCGAGAATGGGGATGCACGTGTACTATTGTCAACGTGTGCGGCATACCTCGTCGGCCTGGCTATCACCGCGCGCTCCCTCCTTAGAACTTCGGTTCCTAGGCGGTCCAGCGAGACCCTATTCGGCACTCTTCGCCACTCGCTTGTTTGGTGCTTGCTGCCTTGCTTCTACCTCCTAGCCAATGCGTCGCTGAGGCCAAGTCGGAACTCAAGAGCTGCCCTCACCAACTCGCCTCGCCACCAAGTTGCCTCACTAATGGCGAGAGAGGGGGGGCTCTGGATGGATTGGAAGCTATTAGGTTGGCCAACTGGAACGCACTATACTTGATGCAAATTAGGGAGGGGGAGGTGTGGGAGTAGGCTAAAATCTATTATATGTATAAATATGAAGTATATGATCCAATTATATGTATAAATTGGACTTATTCCTTATATATATATATAAGGAATAAGTCCAATTTATTCCCTCCAACTATCAGAAAAGTATGGTTTATCCCCCGAACTTCAAAACTGGTTATTTAACCCCCCTGAACTCACGAAATCCAGTCAAAAAAACCCCTCACGCCAGTTTCAAGTGATGGTTTTGCTGATGTGGCACATATTTTGCCACGTGGACGTCCACGTCACCCTCTCTCTCCCAGGACCCATGTATGTGTCCTATTTCTTCTCCATCTCTCTTTCCCTCCATTAACTCCCTCTTGAGCTTTGCTCCTCGACTCCCCCCTTCCACCGGCTGGCCCGGCTCCTAGTTCCACCACCGCCGCTAGCCTGGCCCACTGCCATCGTTGTCCCCTTGGCCCACCGTGCATCGCCGCTCCCTGGGCCCTGCTTGGCCCTCGCTCCCTGGAGGTGGCGCTGAAGCAGGACATCTCCTCGGCGGCGCTGGCCAAGCAAGTGGAGCCCAAGCCGAGGGGAACTGAGGCGGCATTCTTCCTAACCTTCACCTCCAACACCTCCCCTTGCCCTTTCATCGCCGGAGCCGGCCGGATTTCGAACTCCCACCGTCGCCCCCTTTTCTTCCCCGACGAGCAAACTGGTAAATTCGCCGCCTCCCTTCCTCCCCTTCCCACCCCCTCCCGGCTCAAGCACCACTCGCCACCGCCCACCTTTTCCCCCATTCTTCCCCGACCCAACTCTCACTGGATCTCGTTGGCACCACTCCTCCCAGCCGTCTCCTTCACTACCGTCGCCGCCAAGCCACCAGAGGCCGGCGAGGGCGAGGTTGGGGGAGAGCAGGCGGATGGAATTCTTGAGGCGGGTGGTCAACGGGCGGAGAATCGTCTCATGCAGGGGCTCCTAGCAGCAGGGCGGGCTGGGGGCGCCGCCACTTCCTCCCGGGCTTCCGGAGTCTCAACGGCGGAGGCGGGGGTGTTGACAGTGGAGGTGGAGAAGGCATGGCGGAGGAAGAGAGGGTGGGGCGTGGAGCTTGCGGGAGAGGAAAGAAGAAACTAGGAGAAGAAAAATTAGAAAAGAAAAGAAGAGAAAGGGGGAGAGGTGAAGTGAAGAGAGAGGGTGACGTGGACGTCCAAGTGGCAAAATATGTGCCACATCAGCAAAACCGCCACTTGAAACCAGCGTGAGTGGTTTTTATCAGATTTCGCAAGTTCAGGGGGTTAAATAACCGGTTTTGAAGTTCGGGGGGTAAACCAGATTTTTCTGATAGTTAGAGGGAGTAAAGTGAACTTATTACTATATTTAATACAAGGTGTTTGGGGAAAAATGGGTGTTCATGTGAACACCCATAAACTTAGTTGGTCCGCCCCTCCTTGGTGTCGTCAATGTTTACACAAACGGAGTTGGACTACTTTTTTCTAAAAGGAAATCGACATCAGACTACCTAATAACACAAGAATATGGAAAGTGAAACTCTCGGATAATATTCCGTTACATTTTTCAAAAGTACATAAATAACCCTTAATTAATTTCTCCTTCAACTCCGGCCAACCCCATCCTCCTCGGAGTCTCCAGCTAGCCCCTATAGGGCCTCAACCGTGTCACTGCTATCATGCAGGTTGCACTGCTGGCAACGCAATGTAGGCCACAAGGCAAGCGCCACAAGGTTCAGACCCAAGGGACATAACGACATTTCGCAACAAGGGGAAATGGCTAAATATCAGAAAAAAATAAAAAGGCCGAGAATGGTATTTTGCAGGTCACACAATTGAATGAGTGGTGTTTTATCAATTATAACGAAATTAGTGGCATTTTCTTGAGTGCCACACTTATGAGTGGTATTTTACCAAGTTTTCCTTTTCTCAAGGTAAATGGTAGCTATAATTTGGGGTAGGTTAAGAATGTTTGTCCTTTAGGGTGTGTTTGGTTGGACGTATCAAGCTGAATGGAACCATCCCGTTCGGGAAATGAGTGTGTTCGAGCGTTTGGTTGATTGGATGGTACCAAACCATTTAGGATCTGATGGTTCCAGAAATGAGAATATTCCCTTAATATGTCATATCATCCTGTTCGACAAAAAAAAACCCGAACCACGCCGTTCACTCTGCCTCTCTTTCTCCCACGCCACACCATTGCTTCAAACAGAGCATGTAGAATTAAAAAAAGGTGACGTGATAATCTAATTTACAAGCTTTAAATGACCATAATTTCTAAACCGGGTATCCGATTTGCAATCCGATTGAACCGTTGTGTTCCTTGTCATTTTATCAACAAAACAAGATCATCATTGGCATATTTTAGTTCAATATATATATATATATATATATATATATATATATATATATATATATATATATATATATATATATATATATATATATCCCACGTGTCATTAAAATTAATAAAGTTATTATTTTATTGGATTTAAAGTTAGAATTATTTTTATTAAGTTTAAAATAATTCTAGAAATTTTTGTGAATTTTTCTAGAATTTTTTAACTCTATTTGCTATTTTCTAAAAATCTATTTGATTTATTGCTTTTTCTTAAATTTGAAACACTTGAACAGAGAGATTTAAAATTTTATTTGAGTATTAGCACATCCCAGGAACCTCAATGAATTATTTAATGATTTTAGGATTTTTTTTTTGCTATTTTATAGTGCCCGGATCTGTTTGGACCGTCCGATCCGATCGGACAGTCCCGATCGGAGGAGACGTTCGGACCGTCCGAACGTCTCCTCCGATCGGATCGTCCGATCCGATCGGACAGTTCCGATCGGAGGAGACTTTCGGACCGTCCGAACGTCTCCTCCGATCGGGACCGTATGATTCCGATCGGACGGTCCAAACAGATCCGAACTCTATAAAATAGCAAAAAAAAACCTAAAACCCTGAAATAATTCAAGGAGATTCCTGGGATGTGCTAATACTCAAATAAAATTTGAAACCTCACTGTTCAAGTGTTATTTGCTTAAAATAGGATGAATAGTAATCAAAGTGTGTTTTTTTTAGAATCTGATTTTCAAACTACTATAACTTTCAATTGCTAACTCCAAATGGAATAATTCTTTCACATAAATTCATCTAAAATCATCATCTAGCTACTGTAGAAAATTCATGTATTTTTGAACATTTTGAATTTTTAGGTTTTCTTGGTATTGATTCGAGAAAGAGAGGAAAGAAAAGAAAAGAAAAAGAAAATAATCCAGATGTGACAAAAAAATTCTATTTATTAAAATAGGGATGTGACAAAATTATTCTACTATTAAGATAGAAAATTTGTGACAATCCAAATACTCATCAAACCAAACACTATCTTGAACCATCCAGGACCATCCTATCCCACCAACCAAACAAAATTATGTATCATCCTATCCTACCAACTAAACACCATACTTGTATCATCTCATTCAGGATCATCCCATCCATCATGTACCATCTCATCCCATTCACTCTGATTCACCCAACCAAACACACCCTTAATTAAGACACCAATCATGACCACCTTATGCCATGTTGTTTTCCTATAATTATGTTGACAGACTACTCTCTGGTTTCTTCTGGTGACTATTTGGCATTAAAGCAAAAAAGTAGTGCCAGATAATGAGATTTGGAGAGGCATAATCATCAAAATTGGTCTCAAACTTTCATCCAGCTGGCGAAGGGGCTCGAAATTTAATTTTAAAAAGATAGCATGCGAATATGCAAAATAAAAAATAGTCGAGTTTAATTTACAGAATACACCTGTGTTAAATCTTATTACTGTCGATGTTCCTCTCATGAATGAATCTTAAAAAACAATAGCAAAATAAGAAGAAAAAACGTTTTGCAGCAAATATTTAAACAAAAAAAAGAGAGAGCAAATATTGAGTCACATAAGGTTCAATACAGGTTAGGTGACTGGTACGTAAAGTGGTAAACACATCGTACCAATACGCTCTTTTAAAAGGTAAGGGGAAAACACCGAGTTTGAGAAAGTTTCGTTATAAAAAAGCAAATACATGTTTTTGCCCTGGCAAATAATTGAGTTGTTGGCTACATATATCCTCCTTATTACCCCTATTTTCAAGCAAAAAAAAACAAAACAGTAACATGCTCAACGGTGGGAACCCGGTCGATCATAGGACGGCAAAGGGTGCGAATCAGATTTTCCATACGGCAGGCACATGCGCACAGCGGACCAACATCCAGAGCAACTATTTGCGAATCTTGCTGCAGCATATACACAGTCTACATACAGTACATCCCTAATCGACCGCCCGGGTCAGCAATATACAACTCTTACGTGCCGCCTCAGCATAGGGTCACATTTTAATGGCAACGCCGGTGATCGATCGACTTCACGTGCTTTAGCTTTTTTTGCATGCGATCTGCAGCTCTGCACGAAGCAGTCGCCCACCGCACGCATTTGGTAGAATACATTTGTGTGAACAGCGCAGAGCATGCAGGTGCAGGGGAGGCACTGCTCTGCAGTACAAACACTACAGTGGTTCTACCCGATTCACGTCAACGTTCTGGTTGGCCTGGCTCAGTTCGGGCAGGGAAAAAAAGAGGATCTAGCCCCAAGTCAACAATATCGGAGAAAGTTTCATGCGTTTCACTCGCCCACGCATGCATCTGATCTGATCTAGCATATTATTAATTGTTCCAGCCGCTAGGTAGTTAGAACCTGATCGGTCGATTGATTCCAAGAGCCGGGAAAGCCTGGATGGAACCTAGCGACCGATCGATGGATTAGCTAGCCAAGTTGCAAGGTGGGCAGGGGAAACAGTAGTTTATGTTGCCGCTATGCGTCGGTCGTATGGCTCACCATGTCACGTCGCTCTCGCACGTCGCCGTCGGGCGCGCACGCACTCGCTGACGCACGTGAGGTCGTGAGGCCCCGATCGGGCGCGCGAGGATGCAGGTTCCGCTGGTAAGTTTTCGCGTGCGACGTTCCTTTTTCTCTTTTCCCGGTCCGGCGCGCGCGCACGTACGCGCAGAGCCAATCAACGGCGCCGCGCGCGGGATCCCACCCGCGCGGCCGTGTCGACAAAGCGCCGAGGGGGTCCAGCCGAACGCGCACTGCGACGTCCGCCGTGCCAACGAACGAACAGCCACAGCGACCCCGACGCGCGCGGCCGAAAGCGACGCGCGAGCCTCCGCGCGGTTCTTGACCTTGGCCATATTGTACGGTTGACAGGCAGGTCCCTTTCCGTCCTTCTCCCCGTCAGATTGGGTCACAAGCGGGCTAGATTTCTACACATGCGCACAATCAGATTGCATATCTCGCAGTCATGACAGGGCCTTAGCTGGCTCGCCGGGCACAGTGGCCACTCACTATTCATGAGCGGAAAACCACCGGTCCTGCATATCATTGGCAGTGGAGCCCTCGCGAGGCGGGGTTGGAGTTGAGTACAGTGGGTGCGCCCATCTCGGTGTCCAACCCGATCGACAATTAAGACTGCACAGCTCGCCCCACTGTTCCAAAAACTTGTGTGATCGCTCCATGCGTAGTAGCTTAGAGATTGGATCGGACATTTGGATTGGGTGCATGCACGGCACGGCCGGGGATGCACTGCACACGGCTACATGTGGACGACGACGTACTTGCCTCCTTTTGGGATCTAGCCCGCGCGTACGTGAACGATCGCGTGATTTGTGTCTCTTCTCCTGCCGCGTCGACAGTCTGATTAATTTCTGCTCTGCTCTGCTCTGCTCTGGACGATGAACTGTTGAAGACTTGGGAGGGGTGTTCTCTTCTCTGTAGATACCCGATTTGAGTTGCTCTGTCTCGTATGTGCTAGCTAGTAGTACTGGTACTGATTTTGTTCTTTGACACTGTTCACTGTTCCATCGGTGGGAGATTGGGTGGGGTTGGGCCATTATTTGGACATGATTTTATTTTCCTCTTGTTCACACACGTTTAATGGTTCGGTAGCATGAAAATTTCGATGAGGTTTCGGGTGGTGGCGAAATTGGGAGGGGCCATGAATCACATCGACAACATGTGTGGGATCACGCTTAAAAGTTTTTGTCCCAGCCTAGGCCTGCTTGGAAAGTAGGCAGTTCTACACGAATTTTTTTTGTGTGATATTTCTGCACTTGTATTTGTCTTTGTAGTTCCAACACTTGAACTTTGCAACAGTCTTTTTAAGGCTGCACTTTTGGCCTTTTCTTTTCGATATATTTCCTCCTTTTACAACCCATGGATTACGGTTGCAGGGTTGCAGCATGATTATGGTGCTTGTACATGCATGGACATCGAGAAAGCTCGCACAGCACAGTGCCATGCGTAGGATGGCCAAAGCCTTCGACTAGAAAAAGCAGGCAGGCATGCATGCATGCCGTTGCATGGCTACACATTTGCATCATTTCTTATGACCAAAAACCCATTCTGCTATTCTTAACATATCAAGTGGTGCGCGCGGTCCTTGCAAGTTGCAACAATATTTATCTTCCTTTTGACAACATGTTGAAAACCAATCAGAAAACGACTGAGATTTTTCTTTTCGCGAAATCCTGTGTAATTAACATTTGAAAAGAATTCAGTAACTACTGTTCAGTTAGTTTAGCCTGTTTGGGCTGACCACCTGCTTTCCCGAACTTTGATACTAATGAGTACCGATATAGATACCTAATGGCGTCATTGAACGCTGA